>CM052354.1:15414642-16014642 GCA_028551475.1 Casuarina equisetifolia
ATGCTGTAAATATGTTTGCTTTGCTGATACGTGATGGTAACTGCCTTGATGACCCATTTTCCTTTACTTGTGCAATGAAGGCTTGTGGTAGTCTTGGCTACGTCAAGTTGGCCGTTCAACTGCATGGTCTCGTGGAGAAGTTTGATTTTGGAATCAACATGTATATGGCTATTCAGAATTCGATAATGGATATGTATATTCAATCTGGAAATGTGAGTGATGCTGAGAGAGTGTTTTCAAGAATCCCAAACCCAAGCTTGTTTTGTTGGAACAGTATGATCTACGGTTATTCTAAACTATATGGGGTAGAAAAAGCTCTTTATTTGTTCAACCGAATGCCTGAACGTGACTGTGTGTCTTGGAGCACAATAATTTCGATCTCCTCTCAACATGGCTTTGGGGTTCAAAGCCTTGGTATGTTTATTGAGATGTGGGATCAAGGTATCCTACCAAATTCCATGACCTATGCCAGCGTCCTAAGTGCATGCACTAGCATAAATGATCTGGAATGGGGTGCCCATTTGCATTGTCGGATTGTCCGCATGGAACGATCTCTGGACGTTTCTGTGGGTAATGGTCTGGTTGATATGTATGCAAAATGTGGATGCTTAAAATTTGCCAGGCAGGTATTTGAGAGCTTAACAGAACAGAATGCAGTCTCGTGGACTTCTTTAATCAGTGGAGTAGCACAGTTTGGGCTTCAAGAAGAAGCTTTAGTGCTGTTTAATCAAATGAGGGAGACTCCTGTTGCCTTGGATGAGTTTACTCTTGCAACGATTCTTGGGGTTTGTTCTGGTGAGAAGTATGCTTCTATGGGGGAACAGTACCATGCATATACAATAAAAAGTGGAATGTCTTCCTCTGTTGCTGTAGGGAATGCTGTTGTTACTATGTATGCTAAGTCTGGAGATGCTCAGAAAGCAAACCGTGCATTTGAACTGATGCCAATAAGAGATATAATATCGTGGACAGCAATGATCACTGCATTCTCCCAGATAGGTGATATTGAAAAAGCTCGCAAGTATTTTGATAAAATGCCAGAGAGAAATGTCATAACTTGGAATTCAATGTTAGGAACATATACTCAACATGGATTTTGGGAAGAAGGTCTCAATTTGTACACCACAATGCGAAGACAAGGGGTTAAGTCTGATTGGGTTACATTTGCTACCTCAATCAGTGCCTGTGCTGATTTAGCAACATTAAAACTTGGTATCCAAATTGTAAGTCAAGCTGAAAAATTGGGACTTGCTTCTAATGTCTCAGTTGCAAATAGTATTGTTACTCTGTATTCCAGATGTGGACGAATTGAAGAAGCACAAAAAGTTTTTGACTTGATTTATGAGAAAAATTTGATTTCTTGGAATGCAATTATGGCTGGATATGCTCAAAATGGTCAAGGTAGGAAAGTAATAGACATTTTTGAGAGTATGTTGAAGATGAAATGTTCACCTGATCACATAAGCTATGTTTCTGTTTTATCCGGTTGTAGCCATTCAGGGCTCGTAACAGAAGGAAAGCATTACTTTTATTCTATGACTAAAGATTTTGGCATCTCTCCAACATCTGAGCATTTTGTTTGTATGGTGGATCTGCTTGGTCGGGCAGGATTACTGGAGGAGGCCAAGACTTTGATTAATGGAATGCCTTTTAAGCCAAATGTTGCTATTTGGGGTGCATTGCTGGGTGCTTGTCGGAACCATTGCAACTCAAGGATAGCAGAATTTGCAGTGAAGAATTTGCTTGAGCTGGGGGTGGAGGAATCTGGTAGTTACGTTCTTCTAGCAAATACATATCTAGACTCTGGTAAATTAGAAGGGGTTGCAGATGTAAGAAAACTGATGAGAGAGAAAGAAATACATAAAATGCCAGGTTGTAGCTGGATAGAGGTCGAAAACAGGGTGCATGTGTTCACTGTAGATGACACTAATCATCCTCAAATCAAGGACATTTACAGAATGTTGGAGAAGATCATGAAGAAGATAGAAGATACATCTAGCTACACTAAGGCACAGAATTCTCTTCGTTCTCAGGGTTACCATAGTGAGAAGCTAGCTGTGGCTTTTGGCTTGATTAGCTTGCCTAATTGGACGCCTATTCATGTAATGAAGAATCTTCGAGTTTGCAATGATTGTCACTTGGTACTAAAGCTGATTTCCCTTGTAACCTCGAGGGAACTTATAGTGCGGGATGGATATCGATTTCATCATTTCAAGAATGGGCTTTGCTCATGTGGAGATTTCTGGTAGTCTGAAGGTATGGAATTTATAGAGTTAAAAGAAAGGCCACCGAATAGCTTTCTGGTGTAATAAATTAACGTGATAAAGTTGATTTTCCTAGTTAACTCAAGGGAACTTATCGTGCGGGATGGATACTGATTTCATCATTGGTCAATAATGGATTTTGTTCATGTGGAAATTGCTGGTAATGGGAAAATTGGTAATGGGAAAATAAGGAATTTATTTCTGTTACTATGATCGATATAAATGTTTCTAAGGAAAAATTGTACTCAACATTTGTGTGATATTGAAATCAAATTAGTTTTGAGTTGGATACGTTTTTTGTTGTAGTGTTTCCTTTAGTCATTTAAAAATCTTCGATTTTTGTCTTGGTACTTATGAAACTCCATCCAGACAAAAGCAAACTGTATGTGTCAGTATGAAGATGCTGTGATGCAGCTACTGACTGCAGCACGAACAATCCTTTTTCTGCAATTTCTACTGGCACATAATAGAAGGTGGGCTGAATTATAGTTCAATAAAACTCTAGATATTTGGAGTATACAGAAAGAAGGTTTTCCTTGGCAAACTTTGCATTCATATGTTGCTGGTTTGAGCGACTCACTGGCCGTTAATATAAGTAGATGGCCCATAGTAGAACTTGCCTCTTGAATTGGATATGTTGGTTAGAGTGTAGTAATGTTTGTAGTTTTAATTATTATATTAACAGGCATTTTCTCTCTGTTTGGTTCGTTAGTTAACAATTGAACATTTTTCCTGATTATTACATCTGCTTGATTTTCTCTCTGTTTTTTTTCCCCCCCTTCTCATTTGATTTTGGGAGATTAGTTGCTTTGATACTTTTTAAAATTGCCGTTAGTTGCTTTGATACTTTTTAAAATTGCCGTTAGTTGCTTTGATACTTTTTAAAATTGCTGCTTTTGCAGCTGCTTTTCGGTTGTTCTGGCAGAAGAAGAAACCTGAACACAAGGTAGGTAGGTAGCTAGGTATATCTTCCACTTTGGGTCAGAGCTGAAGGAGCAACCGGTAAGTCCACTAACATCAAGCTTGCTCTCCGTCTTGGTTATCTGGTGGATGCTGGTGAAAGAAATTTCTATCCCGGTGGGAAAAACAATGCACAAGAAAGCACCATAAATGGATCTCGAGTTTATGATTAAATGAAAGGGGAAGCTCTTTGTCTGAGGGACACAAGATCATCAAGAGAGAAAGGTGTACTGGTCTCATCAAAAGAAGCGCACTTTTATAATGATAATATAAATTTTCCTGCGGGACATTAAAAAGACTTGATATCAAAGAAGAGCAGTGCTGGAACCTTTTTTTATTTTTATTTTTTATTTTTTATTAAGAGTTATATAGTTTTACTACGCAGCTTCTTATGAGAGACTGTAAGAGTAGGTAGATGTTTGCAGAGAACTCAATAGACATCCAACATTTAGGGATCAAAGTTTCCTGACAAACTGATGTGTTCTGGTTGTAGTTGGTTGATTAGCTGAAGTTTTAATAAAAACATGGGCGTAGCACTGTTCCTTTCTGATAGGGTTCTATATGGCTCTAGGGCTTTCAAGCTGGTTATCTTCACAGCATCCACATTCCATCTTTCCCTTCTCTTACATCTTCTTCTTTCTGCAGTCTATGCTTAAGTTGATTGTTCTACTTCTGTATGAAAACTGTTGCTTGTTTTCTTTCTCCAATACAATTTCCTATCATATTTGAGCGTATCAGCATGTTAGGGTTACAATTGCATAAATTATGAATTTCGGGGTTAAAGAGTATAACAGGTGCGGCACACTTGGCAACTGTTAAGTATTTATAGAACGCCAAATCCTTTCTCTATTCATTTTCAGAAATCGGTTTTGGGACCTCAATTTGTACCTCAGGAAATATGGAGGGCCAAAACATCTCAAAGTTTTATGTTTTGGAAAGCAGTTGCTTAGCTTTATATTATGTCTTAGCTGTATATTCTATCCTGTCTCTCTTGATTGTTGTATGGCATAAATTCCAAGATTAGACACGTACTTTTATTTTGAATAATTCCTTGTTTCTCTTCCAGTTTTCCTGTATGGGTTTGTTTTACTGGTACAACTTATAGACGAAAATTGAGCTAATACTTAGGGTTCTCCATGTTTAATCTTTTTTCAGATAGGTTTTGTCAAGGATTATTGCCTATCAGCAAGCCTGTTTTCTCTTGCTGCGGAAATGAATTCTGGATTTGATGAAAACAGCAGGTGAAGGGGAACGGAACAAAAGAGATAATTAACAAGACTAAAGCTGCTAAGTGGGAAGGCTAGATGATCACCTTCACGCACAGGGGAATAGAGTTGTTGAAGTTCAGACCCGGCATATGGATGGAGGAAGAATATCTGCTTCAGGAGAAGTTTAGGTGGAGAAAAAAGAAGTTTGTTCAAGATCATGAAGCTTGACTGCGAGATCCAGTATGGAACCAAATACTCATGGACTATGATTTATGCCATACAAACGCAAATAACTAAAAGATTCTAACCATTATCTTTGTGTCTACCTCCTTCAACTGCGGTTTCACAACATCCGAAATTGGACCTACAACTTTTTTTTTATAATGGACAGGTTATTCAAGCATTCCATGCCCATCTGAAGGTACAAAGTTCATAGACACCCCAAAAACTACATTATTCAAGAGGATGAGGGAAAGTCAATTTTTACCCAAAAATTGACTCAAGGGTAAGGGATGTTTTTTCCTTGTAATGAGAATTTTTAAGCAATATTTAGGACAATGTAGAAATTTTGTTACACCATTTTTAACAGTCCTTTTATCTTGGGTGTAAGGAAACATCTTCTATAAGGATCTTTATTTGGAAGTACAGTGTCTTATTTAAACTTAAGTTTTGATGTTATGTTTAAAAATTCTATTATTGTTTAGAATGTTTTTCTTCCACGTGAAAAGGATTTTCAAGCAAGATTTAAATAAAGTAAAACTTTTACCTTTAACAATTTCTACTACCATTTTCTTCTTTTCAGTCGTTTTTCATTCTCCTTGACTTGTAACATGTACATAGTCAATGGACATATTAATTATCCTAACCATGTGCAGAGAAAAGGCAGATAATGTCGTGTGAAAGGAGCTACAAAATGAGAAGTGAAGACTCCTTCCAACTGCATTTGACTGTAATAATAGAGATCCCAGCTGGTTAGTAGAAGTAGGTGGAGGAGTTAATCCCACCCATTTTTCTAGTACTTTTTCAACTTGGATTTCATAAATTGGTACTAATGTTAGATCATGATCTCACTTTACAAACTAATCTCTATTTTTCTCAAGCTGTCAATGTCTTAACATAAGCCTTATGAGCTCAGTCAATCAAACTAATCTTTATTTTTTTTAAGCTGTCGACGTCGTAACATAAGCCTTATGCTCTCACTCTTCTGGCCTACGTTCTACATCCCACCTAACATGAAGAAAATTCCACTCTTGAACCCAGAATTCGTGGTTCCTTTCGATTTGGGTTGAGGAACTTTACCAAATCCCAGAAGATTCAGAAGGGTTTGTTGCAATAAGACCCGTTTTCTAGTCCAACGATGCACAGGATACAAAGTTAAGACACAGAAACTCATAATCTTTGAGTGGACAGCAGATTTAAAACATTTTAAGCATGAAGTAGTGCTAATTCTCACACAAGAGAACGTGGTTGGTTAATTCTCTGTGGCATTTCAACGAAACACGATCCAAAACTTCTGCTGCTTGATTAGTGAACCCTTTACTTTGATTCTTGTGTTACAGAATAAAATAGGTGAAAAACTTGTACTGTTTGTCCACCATTAAAGAAGGAAGAGGCTTCCCTTGGAGAAAATAAACAACCTGTCCCCGGTCCCCTCAGGATAAGAGACCTTGGGGTCAACTCCCCCTTCAGATTTATCTCAACCCTATTAAACAGGATTTATTGAAGTCTCCTTCCGCAAAATTTTGCAGGAAAACTCAGTTTAATTTTCACACTCAGGATAAATATTGCCTGATGATGCAATTAACCCTTTACTTTACTGAAAAGGACATGGTAGATCACCAAATAGAAAAAAGCACCAAGCTTCATGTAGGTGTATCTTTTTGGATGTTTGCAACTGGACACGAAATGAAGTGGGTTCTTTTTCTCTTTGCTAACGTACATACATTAATGAATCATAGCATGATTAAAACCCGTAACTAATCATGGAAAATTAGTGGGTTTCCCCCTATTGTTTTGTGGAACTTTATCTTACTTAAGACAGAAAGTAATATGATCCAAACAGGAGAAGAACCATAGAAGAAGACAAGACCTGATGCGGATTACATGGCAAGATCTACAGTAACGTACTGGCTTAGACTTCCACACTGCAAGATTGGCCGGCTTCGAACTTCATTACCGGCCCGAAGGGTGACCCACCATCGCCATTGTTGCTACCGAATTTAATATACGCCGGACAGTTCACGTTCAAGCTGTACGTCCCGGAGAACCACGTGCCCACTTTCCACCTTAGACTCCCAACGATCTTGACGTTCAGCAACACCGCTCCGACGTTCTCGTCCTGCTGCAGAGCCATCATTAGTCCAGGATATATCGGCACGGCGTAGCCGTTCAAGAATGGAGACCATATCGTAATCTCGTGCCCGCTCTGGTAGGTTGAGGGCAGCTCAGTGGCGAGCGTGATCTGCTGGCTGCGGTATGTGGCGTAGGCGTCGAGCTTCTGGTAGTAGATTCCGACGCGATCCATACTGTTTTTGGAGGCGATGGTAATCTGCATGGTGACGGAGAGGGTGAAGGGAGGGGAAGCTGTGACGTTGAAGGCGCTGACGGTGGCTTCCCGGAGGATGAACTGGGGCCTGGCCGGCCGGAGGATGGCCCAGACGAGAAAGATAGCAAAGAGGACAAGGACGACGAAGGCGACAATGCCGTATATTATGAGGCGAGTGCGGTCAATACCTTCATCGTGGCGGTGGCAGCAGTCTTTGGAAGTCATGATCTTGCCTGAGTTCTTCTACAGAGGGTAGGGGACACAGAAAACTCTACCTGAGAAGGAAGTAAGCTAATGAACCTTAGAAGCTAAGAAAGAAGGCTTTGAGGGAAACTTCTCAGCAGAAAAGTTTCACAGAGGGCGTCCACTATATAGAAGTAAACAAATGAAAAGAATTAACTACTTGTAGATCATATTTGTCATGGTTTAGGTACGTGTATTTAACTTGTTTCTGTTTAGCCATAGCTGTTAGGTCAGAGGTCTTAAATTTGGTGTACAATACCTGTACTTTCATTGTCTAAGCAAGAATAGAGTTCTGTGAACAAGAAGCATTAATTCAAAAAGAAATTACCATGGGGTTTTGCTTTAGCAATCAAAAGTTGACTATAGGCTAAAAGAAAATGTGCAGAAGTTGCTTTAGTGGGTAGAGGAAAATGTGGGCATGGGCTTCGTTTAATGCGACCCTATCTTTAGGTACATCATGCATGGGTCTTCACCAGATCAGGGGCTGTAAAAGGCTATGGCGATGGGTGGTCCCTCCAAGATAATAGTTGAAATACAGATGGCAGGATTTGAGGGCGACCGACCAGATAGGCCATGGGACTTGTGGGAGGTAAGTTTAAGGTCTTCGAGAAGTTAATTACTCTCAAGTTAAGTAAAACAATAAAGTTTTTGAAGTCTAATTGAGATAGTAAGAATGGATTATGTGGGAGATCTTATGAAATAAGTATCTTAGACTTAAGTTTCTTTAATTACATTCTTGATTGACCTAAACATTCTTTAAGATGAATTGTTGTTACTTAATTTAAATCATCGAGCAAGCTTGGTGGGTGTTTTAAGTTATCAAAAATAAATAAATAAAATTAAGTTTTTTAATATGATAACAAAATTTAAAATGATATACTCTCATATCAACTTTTAAGTAACAATAAATATTTTAACAATAATTTCTATTTTTGTTATAGCCTACTTGTGGCTGATATGAGTGTATGTGGTGAAGATGGGACAGAGTTGATAATTAATATTTCCGGCCTGAACAAGATGGGACATTGCTTTTGATTTATGACAATTCAATTGTTTGTCGTGCACACAACACCCTTCTATAATTTGGTGTTACATGGTGAGAATTTCAAGAGTTCCCTGTTTAAATTAAACTATGATCAAGTCCTGTCATGACCTGCACTAATTATCATTACACACCATATTTTACCCAAGTTAATCACTCTTTGGGTGGGAATTTTATTATATTAATCTATCTTGAAGGCATCTTACACTCTGTAAAATGAAATATTCTTGCAACTTCTAGCTGAAAACCTTGGGATCGGTGCAGCGTTCAGGGAATGGCTAGTCCCCGTTGCCTTGTCCATTCGTTTTCAGCCGCTTGGAAACCCACAATGAGTGAAGAACGTCATGAGCTAATGACCATCATGAGAACAGCTTTCTTGCCCATTATTTTTATATCCCTTCCTGCAGGCAACCGTGGCGGTACTGAAGGAACCCTTAGAGGGATTAAGAATAACATGATTAATTATACATAGATTATGAAGACTAGCCGGCATGGGCAAGTGGCTTTCACAGAATAAGGTTTTTAATGGCCTCCTAATCACTTGAAAATGCATCTTATGGAGGGAGCACGTGGGAGAGAGACCGTGCATGCAAGACCTTCGTGGCTAGTTGAACAAATATCTATTGTAATGGACGCTTTACGCATATCTAGGGAAAGTATTTGTTTTACAAAGAAAAGTGAATTAATACGACTCGAAAAGGTATTATGCTCTTTAAGGACCTCATTTAATAAAGGAATATTTAACCATAGACCATCACTTTCAAAGAGCCTTTTTCTTCTCTCCTCCAATAGTAGAAAGGGGAGGTGTAGTTCGCTTTCCCACAATCAACAAATAGAATAATTCTCAACTGGGGCATGATATTGAATCCTTGATTACTAGAATAGTTATGATCAATTTTGCATAATAAATTTCTCTCAAATCCAGACTGACATTGTATTATATATGCATAGGGCTTAGTTTGAATCTCAACAAAATACTATTAAAGTCATTTTTATCAAAAAGCCAACTTAAGGTAGAAAATTTCCTCCTTAGAAAGAAGATTTTTAAGTAGTATTTAGAGAATATGAAACTGTGCTGGACAATTCTCAACATGTCCCTCCGCATCCAATGCCAGCTTCATACTATTGGTTAAGGATTCGTGCACTTGGGTTTTTGATTCCGTTTTGCGGAGTAATTCTTATCCAAAAGGTCTTTCCCTTCATAAAAAGAATTGTCTAAATTGGGGTATTTGCACACTGTTTTAACAAAGTTCAGTTCGTGATAGATCAAAGATTTTGGAGGATGGGCTTCCAAAATTTGATGTTGAGTTCATGCATTTCCATTAACTTCTTAAGACTTGTCATGAATCGCCAACTACGCTATTACTCACAATTTCCAACAATAGTTTAGGTTCAGTTAAACGTAATTCATCATGAGATGACGAACCCTCTCATCAAGAAGCTGAAATCCTTCAATAATCTCTTCCTTTATGGCCATGGGTCAGCAAGAACGGTCACTCGTTTTGGTTGCCAAAATTTGACTTAAATACCGGCTTTAACTTCACCCACACGCCACTCATCTATCCATTGTCCTTGAAAAGAGTATGAATCGGGCAACAAGTTCTCATCCGTAATTCTATGGGGGAAACAAGAACCTCTTGCTTGCACATGGAGATGACCAAAAACAATGATTTCTTGCTTGTAGAAAAGTTTATTCCTTGTCGACATTTTCCATTCATCCACTTAATCATTTGTGTCCTCAGCTACCTATTTTAGTTTCTAGATTCTATGACCAACGTGATGCATGGTCTTAAAATACTATAAAGTGCACATGCACCGTGCTTCAACGCCAGTGCTAACCATTCACCCTCACCAAATGATCTGTTAACAGAGTTAAGAGTAATTCACTAACTAATACATTTGTTAAGATGCTTGTCGTCTTCCTCGATTCTATAAGATATCCCGTATAAACTAGTCTTCACAAAGAACTTCGGAAAGAGGGTCAATTTCTAGGCTGGAGCACTTCGCGTGATCCCCGTTGTTTTGATTTGGAGACTTGACTCAATCAGCATGTGACTGGAAAATAATGTTCATCTGTATTGGGAGACAACTAACAGATACACCCACCCCTACACCAACGCGTCAAACTATGTCTCGGATCCGATGGGCTTCATTCTATTTACTTTTAGGCTTTCATCTTCGGGAGAACGCAGTGATAAAAGCAGGCACTTGAGTAGCTTCTTAAAAGGGTTATAAAGGCACAAGAAACTCATTGATGGCTAAGTAGTAGGGCTTTTAAGGGATTGGAAGAATGACAGGAAACTAGGTCTAGTCCATTCCTCCAGAAAGAGAAAGTTGAAGGGCTTATCAGACTGAATATCGGGGGTTCTGTCGGGTTGAGTGGATGCTATGCTTTGGAATCTGATGCAACCACCATTGATGTGGTACCAACGTTTTTTTGGCTTGTTATCTTGTCTTCTGCTGCTCGTTCTCTCAATTTATCAGCACAAAAAGGAGTGAATCTCATAAGAACAGTATAATATATAAAAACCTAGAGTTGTTAGGAAGTTGATTTGATTCTTAAGTAAGATTTAGATCATGCAAGACTTATATCACAGTATTTTTAATAAAATTTCATCTTAAATATAGAAAAATAATGATTCATTATAAGATATTTTTCTTGCTTATAAAAATGATTCTCGAATAGGATTTAGATTTAAATAAAGTAAGACTTAAGTGACGTTATTTTTAACAAGAATCATTACTAGTTTTGATAGTAAAGCTAAAAGGAGTGAAATATGTCAAAGTGATGAAAGCCATGATTCACAAAAGAGAATATGTTTACTCTTTGCGTAGCGAAGGCAGTGGTCCGATGCCAACATCGCAATAATTCTCGACGTCTATGGAACGCAGCGACGTTGAAGTTTTCCACGCATCAACTCAAGAGAAGGTCAACTACTAACGTGCTTTTCGACAATGTGCGAGGATTGAAGCCATCATCTGTCAACTGAAGTTGTTAGTTCTTTTTCTTTTCCATCCAAATCTATGTCCAATCCTCCAAAATTCATCCTTGTTCTAAATGAAAAGAGAGGGTTGGTATCGTGGTATCGTGGGCTCACCATTATCATTTTTCTAAAGCCAAAGGTTTTGGATTATATTGTTTTAGTGAGTGGGAGTAGTTAAAATCAAGTAAGTTTTGGGACAAAAATTAAGGATAGAAAATCATCAACAATGCAAAGGCAGTATGGGAGCAAGAATGGAGATTTAGATATATGCGACAAGAGCTTAGTGGTTGCAAGGTCTATTGGCTTAATGATAAACTAGTAGGGCTAATGATCATTAAGTTGGGAAATTTGACTTCTGGTAGATGCTTGCAAGTGTGAGACTTATCAATCTATAAGTGAAGTGATGTTTTACTTAAAATTTAATATTGATATTATGTTAAAAAGTTCATTTCTTTTTTTAAATTGACTTATAAGAGAGAAAAATACTGTTATATATAATGAGCACAATAGACCAATATCTTGATAATATGAGATATATTTTAAATAAAAGATTCTAACTTAAAAGTTGTCATTGGAAAACGATATGACTCAATAACAAGTGTGCATTCTGGCATAATGGTGGGTTTGGAATGATTGGTTCTTGGTGGTGAGCCTGCGACAGCAATAAACAGGTCCCAATTTTGCCTTGGCTTTTACGATAAACATGTTGGCCATATGGCTTTTGGGACATCTTAATATGTCGTCTTTCTGGCCCAAAGTACTTACCAACATGTCTCTTTTGATTCCAGCTAATTTATCACCATTCCAACAAATAAGCTTTCCATTCCTTTGCCCAAAAACGTCGCTGAAGTTCATGGAGATGCTCCTCTTATGACAGAACATGTGATCGCAGTACAAACATTTTATCCTTTCGGAGAAGATAAAAAGATCATGATGAGTGCCACGTCCTGAAGCATCAAGTTGGTACTTGAAAAGTCTAAATAACATTGCCTTGTTAGCTAAGTTTACCAAAGGTAACTCATAAATCAAGTCCATAAAGTCGCTTTCCTGAGTGTGCATGCGCTGGAATGGCTTTTGCAAACCTAGGTGCCTTAGTGCTTGCAGTTTCCTCTGCAATAGGTAAGGCTTCTACCACGCCGGCATTATCCTCTGCATGGCCGGAGACACCCTGTGCTCTGCCCGGCGGTCCATTCGTTGATGCCCAGAATAAGAAAATCAACTTTAGTCCGATTCATCCAAAGCTTCCATGAGTGCGTGGTTGGTGGGACATGCATGCTGTCCCCACTCTGCTGCATCCTCTGGATTCTATTTCCTTCTTATCAATCATGTCCGCTTCTTTTCGAGAAAGGTAACAAGGGCTTCCTCAAGCTACACAAGCTAAGGATACATCATAGTAATGGCTTTTTAACCCTCGAATAGGTTCTCTGTTTTGACACTTTTTTCAAATTCGATGACACTTACTACTCCAAGCCATTTTCTGTTCACATTCTTAAATGTTTAGAGACAACAACACATGAATTAGGGACCACAATATTTTCCATGGAACTTTTTTCTTTCAATTATTCAGTTCTCTTGCCTTTCTATCTGTATTCTGATTTCTGTGATCGGATGGAGAGAATCAGAATGGGAGAACCAAATCAAAAGGGAATCATAACTTAAGGATAGAAAGAATAAAGGAAAAATAAAAAGTTAGTCACGTCAGAGGCAAAGGGGAAAGAGGAATAAAGACGAAAAGAAGAAAAAGAATCCTTCAAATCGAAAACTTAAGGCACAAACCACAGTTTGTTCTTTTGGAGAGAGCAAAACGAGATGTACCTTGAATGGTTTTTTTTTTTTTTTTTTAATATATACACAAACACCCACATACAGTATCTGAGACCAAGAAGTCTTAGACAATACCTACTCTCAATTGGTTTAAGTAATCATTAACCATAAATGAAAATTAAGCTAAGCTAACTTTCAATTTTAGATGAAATTTGTTCAATTCCTGAAAACATGTGGAAAATGTCAACAAAATATGCGTGAAGCTGGGAATAAAATAAACGTTAAAAAGCAGGGTCAACTTTCATGGACTTAAATAGATTATAATTTCTGATTATCTATAAGAATTCGCCCCACCTAATGGTAGTTTCGTTTTCTTGTGCTTTGAAAGGAACATCAAATATGTCTTTTTCTCAGTAGATTTGTGTTTGTGATTCTCATAATATCAATTGCTTATTTATAATGAATGATTAGGAAAGATCAATGTTATAAACTAAAATAACAAAAAAGGAATAATTTAATCATTTATCAATTAATTTGGGATGGTCGAACTCTTTTAGAATGATCGATATATTTAAATAATAATCCTTAAAGAGTGATTATTTATTCTCCTTAAGAACATATTAAGGATACCGGATCAACATTCTAAAACATTTTTTTTTTTTGGAGTATTCTTTGATTATCCCTTAAAGAAATTTCAACGTCACCCCCCCCCCCTCCCTCCCCCCCCCCCCAAAAAAAAAAAAGAAAAAAAAAAAGAAAAAGAAACTCCAAGTGTGGGTAACTTCAGGAGTGACTTGACATCAAATCAATTGTCGAGTTCGAGTTCGAGTTCGAGTTCTCTCCACACTAAAACCAAAACAGGGTATGTCAGCTTGACATGGAGTTGGTTTGTAGCTGATCAATTACAAACCCACGAACCAATAACCTCCTCTCCGTTTCCCTTCTTTCTCCACTCTGAAGTTGGGTGGGTAGAGTTTGCTAGTTGTTTTCTGAGGCCCTGATGTATTATACCTAACCGAGCTAGACGGCAGTTCTAACATGGGCTCATACATTTACCGGTGATGGTGACTGAAGTTTCAGTAATTTTTTCGAATTCTCAGTAATTTTGGTTATATCCTTCCCACAGCTAGCATTTTTACCTTTACCCCTTTCCTGTTAAACAAGAAAGCGACGGAGCCCGCAAGAAACCAGATAAAAGGAAAAGACAAGAAGCCAGCAGCGGCAACTTATTGTTGTTCTTATCACTCCACACCTTCTTGCCACTTATGTGCATCATCAACAATAAAAGCCGACCACACAAAATGAAACACCTTTCCCAATAAAAAAGGCTGCCTTCAAACAACAAGTTTTCATCAGCCATGTTAAAACAGCAATGTATCCTACTAACAGAATGGTGTTGCAATAACTAAAGCTCTTTGTTACGTGTCATGATAACTGAGAGCACACTTGTAGAGATCGAACTTAGAAAAAACAAAAATTGCAGAGAATAGGAAACACTTCCATGAATCTGAGGATATGCATTTCTCATATTTTGCTTCCAAGCATAGATATGGAGGCAGAGTGAGCTAGATCAGTAGTGATTGTGCTCTTCTAGCCAGGAAAGGCTCACTTTTCCCATAATGACTTTGGGAATATGAGCAAGGGCGCTGCTAGTTTCGTTCTGAAAATAGTTGGTTTAGGGCAGGAGGCATCGTTGAGTAGGTGAAGACTTGGTGGAGTTCTTATTAACTTTCAAGGTATATCTAGTTATAAGACTTGGTTAGGTAGGGGTTAGAAACAGAAGGTGACATGGACGCCAATGGGAGAATTTTTGGAGTGAAGGGGTGAGGGAAGAAGGGATGATTGGTGGCGGCACAATCAAGAACTACTTGGTTAAAAGAAGATTGTGATAATAGTACCAAATAATCTCATCCTGAACTTGACCAAACAAAGAAGAGAAGGGAAGCAAATAATAAACACAACCATCAAGATTTAGTTGTAAGAAGAAGATGAAAAAGAAGAAAAATTGACCTCCAGATGTGGCAATAGGGTGGCCATATGCACCAACTGGCAGGGGAAGCAATGCATTTCACCAACCGACTTCGTTTTCAGGCCATTAGTTTTGGTCAACATCTATGGTCATCTAAACACCTTTCTTAAATAAAGGGAAATGGTCAAGAAAAGTTGAAAGTATTTCTTACAAGAATCAGGAATTTTCCAGGATGACATGGTAGAATATAGAAGCACTAGAAACCTTTGCGTAAACTCAACTAGCACTTATCCAAATTTGAATAACTGAGGACAAAATACAAGGCAAACAGGGCCTAGATGTCCTTAAAAATAGGATTTGCTGCTGGAAATCAATCCATCAGGCCGCCACCAATGTAGCAATTGGTACAATACAAAAACTAATCACCTGTTAATTTCACAGTTGTCAGAATACATGGGAGATCCACTTTCTCAAAAAACGTATGTCACTGGCTAAACCAAACAATCTGATCCAATATATTAAGGTCTACCAGCATAATGGAGCCCTCTGTATGCAGCTTAATTGGGCCCCATATAAGTGTCTTCGATGATCTAAATGATCCAAAATTTACCTTTTCTTAAATCTACATTGTACAAGGAAAAACAAAAAAACCAAGCTTAGGGTTGTCAAGGTGATTGTACAGCATGAGAACCAACAAAGAATAACAGGAATTAAGATGAAAATACACTAGAGTTGACATCCCTAGCCTTATAAATAGTATACCAACCAAACTGGTTTAGGTTTGGTTGTTGTCCAATTATCAACCACCATCCGCAATCCTATGATCATTGATCAGAGTGGGAGATTGTAAATTCTCACACGGGTGTGAAAAACGACAACCAATTAAGAAAAATACTTAAGAATGATAATCACCCACATGTATGTCTAACCTACTGGGTCACAACAAACAAAGGACAACCTCAACTATCACGCCCAGGTCTAATTTCGCTGGCCAGCCGGCTTCAACCAGAGTACATCGAGATTTCTTAACAGAGTCCAAAATTGTGCTCAAAACAAGACATGAACAACTAAGCCTCGAATTGTTGGACATGAACTAATATAATCAAAACACAGCATATCACTGACTAGCAAAGCAAACTTTTGTGGGCAGAAGACAATGGCACAGTAATCACTCGTTCTATTTATTCTGATGATCTCCCACTTTATCTTCTTTTTAGTCCCTTCCCCCTTAAAATAAATTAAAATGCACATATTTCATCGCATAACAAAGGACCTCATTTTTCCAAATAAGAGTATAATGCTTTCAAAGAAAAGAAACACCGAAAGCTAGAGAATGTTATTCCAAATATAATGCTAGAATTAAACAACACAACACCCAACTGCAGAATACTGTAGAGCCATTAATCACACCAACTAATCATTCAAAAAAGACAAACAAAAGAAACTAATTCCAATATACATCAAAACTACCAATGACAGCCCAAATTCAAAGAAATCCTCCTTTTCTTATGAGATTATTGGCAGTGTTAATCCGAAATCATCCTATATACTCACAGAGCAACCCTGCAGCCCCTAGCTCCACCTACTAGGTTCCCGGAGCTGCTGCTATTGGACGAAATCGCGACCCGCAGATCTTCGCACCAGACAAGGAGGAACCGGTTCCGCGCCCTCCACCCACCGGCTTTGAACTGAACCCTTGCCCGAACCTTCACATTGAAACTGATGGGGCCACGCGCCCTTTTCCCATTGATATCAGTGACAACCCATGTGTTCACGAAGGTATTGACCGTCGAGAAGGTCGCGCTAATAAAAGTCCGGTTCCGCTTTTCTTGCTTGAATGGAGGAAGTTGGGTCCCGGAAATGAACGCCGAACTGTAGTAGAGCCCGGAATCGACGTCTTCGTAGGAGACGGACATCTTCTTGTTGGGGTTGTCGACGACGAACCGGACGTTCCAGGTGCCGGTGAGGGAAGACGAGGAGTTGGACCCGATAGAGAAATTAGTAAGCGAGAAAGAATCCACGCTAAATTCCGGCAGACGGGGGCGGAGGACGAGCCAGAGCACCAAAATAACCACGCCGATGACGACAAAAAAGAGGATCATGGCAGACAGGAAACGGCGGACGAAGGGTTGCGAGGACCGTACGGGGTAAGGTTGCTGATAGGACTGGTATTGAGGGGGCGGCGCCGCGTAAGGGTAGGCGGTGCCGGAGTGGGGCGGAGGGTAGCCATTGGCCGCCGGGTAGCCCGTGACGGGTCTGGAAGGGTCTTGCATGGTGATGGTAGGACGACTCCGAGTCCAACATAAAAAAAATGGGGTTTACATTTATATATATTCTCATTTTCCGTACATTTTCGGATTTTCATTTTGTTTATTCCTTATTTAAAAAATAATAATTTATGCTAATATTTCAAATTATTATTATTTTAAAAAAGAAAAAGAAAAGGGTTTGAACCCTTATTTTGATATTTATCTCACAGTATAAACCAAGGCTCAAAACCTGTGTAAAAAGACTACATAGGACAGGACGTTAAACCTAACCCCTCAATACATAATCCTAAACTTCAGGTAATAAGATAATATAAAATAAAACTTTTAAAGTGCCTAAGAAAATCATATAGTGAATAATAAAAAACAACTTATGACTCTTGAGATTGATGTAGTCAAGGAGGCCTATAATGTTCCAAGCCTAATTGATTTTCCAAGGCTATTTTCCTACAATCTGTTAGTAGAGATTCTAGTGTGGACAAAACTTGTATTCCTATAAACGAATGACCAAAGTTGGCCAAACCATCTGCAAGAAAATTTGCTTCTCGAAAGACATGGGTGATCTTGATATTTGATGTTAGATATACTAAATATTGACGTAATTCATATTCTAAATCCCATGGAACTGAATCAACACCTGTTATGCATTGAACCACGAATTGAGAATCTGCTTCTATCTACGCTATATTCAAACCTTGCTGATAACATATCTTAAACCTTTTAATAAAGCCAAAACCTCATCTTTTGCACTATTTCCTTGTCCTAAGTTTACCACATAAGCCATAACAACACTTCCCCTCCAATCCTGTACCACACCTCCTCTGCACAAGCTCCTTCCTTACAAGATCCATCTGTGTTCAACTTTAGAGAACCTGGAGATGGACACGACCAATGTACCATACGACCTCTACGAAGTGGTGGAACAACTATTGGAATATGTAATTCTTGTAGTATTTGACATTCTTTCATTGAAGGGAATGTATTACTTTGAAAAGAAGCCATAAATTCACGGACCTTTGAAAGCACTTCCCCTACCACAACTGGTAAAGAAAAACCTTGATTATTGAATATGACATTATTCCTAGCCAACCAAATTTGCCACAAAATTATGCAAACAATTAAGGCTAACGATATCCCTCCTTGTGAGAGATACTAGCCTTATGAAACCAATCCACAACCAAGTTGAAAATCATGTCACGTCGAACGGCATTTGCAAAATATGACAAAATGATTCATAGTCCTGTTGCCAATTCTCCTAGACAAAAAAGATGATCTAGTGTCTTGCACTTCGGTGTTGTACAACAAACACATCTTAAGGCACAAGAAATGCCTCTCTCCTGAACTTTTTCATCTGTTGAAATCCTTTATTCATCACCCTCACATGAAGAAGCCAATCTTTGGAGGTAAGTACTATTCCATATAAACTTACTCCAAGTTTTCTTTTCACCATGTGGTGTTTTGTTTGCATATGTTGACGCTATAGAGAATTCTCCATTAGAGGTTAACTCAAAGGCCATTCTATCTGAGTCATTGGAGATGATTATGCGACGTGCTTGTTCCAATTGCTCTGTGGATAAATTTTCCTCGAGAAACTCTGGATCCTCCATGGCTTTGCAAATACTCCTTGCATTGTCATCACATGATGGATGTCATAATATCTCATCTAACCATTTATCTCCTAGAAAGAGCGTTCTCCATTTCGAATCACCCATCTACTATGCTGTAAAACAAAAGCAATGTGAGTTTTAATAGCCCTCCAACAATGTGAGGGTTTAGCATTTCTTGGTTGATGACAAACTTCCATTGGATTTCCATACTTTCTTCGCATGAATTTTGCCCACAAAGAATCTCCTTTAATATAGTTCCAAGCCATTTTCACTAAAAAGCACTCCATAACCATGTTCATGTCTCTTATTCCCAGTCCACCTTCTTCCTTGGGTGGCATGCTTTTTCCCACCCCACCCAATGTGCTCTATGCTCCTCCATATGACTCCATAAGAATTCAGACATTTGCTGTTTATTTCGTATAACACTACCTTGGAGCTTTAGTTACCGATAAACATGGATGATGGTTAATTTCCTCCATGAGAAAGATAACGATTCTTTCAATTGGAAATTCGCCTTGTAATTTTTCTCATAATCTCATCAAAATAACTCCTTTTTGATCTTCCCTTAAAAAGCGGAGCTCCTAAGTACTTCATTGGTAATTCTACTAGTGAAAATCCTGTCCAATTTTGAATTTGTTGTTTTCGATGATGGGACATCTTCTTTGCCACTAAAAAATTACATTTAGCCACATTTACTTTTTGTCCACTGTTTCGCTTATATCTCTGCAATAAGTCCATAAACTTCTGAATGGATCTTTGTCTCCCGTTTAGAAAAACTATCATATCATCTGCATATAGCAAGTGTGAGATATCCAAAATCATTCGTTCCTTTATAGCTCCCAATATCCCCATTTGCATTAATTGTTTCAACTTACGAGATAATGCTTCTTGTGTTAATATGAACAAACTTGGTGACAAAGGATCTTTGACGCAACCCCTTATGGAGTGAAAAAAGCCAAACTTTTTTCCTTGTAGCTGTATGGAAAACAGTTGTTCGAAATACATCTATATATCATGTCAATCCATGTCTCTGAAAATCCAAATCTCCGCATTACTTTCAATAAAAAAGACCATTCCATCCTATCATATGCTTTTGACATATCCATTTTGATTACAACATTACCCCTTGGCACCTTTCGGTTTATTTCATGAACCATTTCCTGTGCTAAAGCTATGTTTTCTTGTATTGATCTATCTTCACAAAACCAGATTGTTCTAAAGATATTACTTGAGGAAGAATCTTAGCTAGCCTATCGTTGAGAAGCTTTGCTAATATCTTATATCTATAAGTACACAAACTAATTGGTTTAATATCTAAAAAGCTACTTGGCTGAGTAACTTTGGGGATCAATGATAACACGGTTGCTGTTGTACTTCTTGGAATGTGACCCCCCCTAAAAAAATCAACAATTGCATCAAGTATATCTGCCTTAACCACCTCTTGAGCAAGCCTCAAAGAAATGACCAGTAAATCCATTGGACCTGGAGCACTATCATGATCTATACTTTTTATTGTCTGTTGCACTTCCTCCCATGTTGGAATTTTACATAGGATTTCATTTTGTTCTGTCGTTACTATATTTGGAATTGGACTGAAGAAATCCTCCATTTCATTATCATCTTGTTGTGTCTTGTGTGACGTCAACAACTCCTTATAAAAGTTACAACCATGGTCCCAAAATCTCCACATCATCTATCCTCATTCCGTCTGGTAGTTGAAAGTTAAATTGAGATGCTTGGCGTCTCTCCCTGATACACACGTGGAAGTATCTCGAGTTTCGATCCCCTTCCTGTAGCCATTTGACCCGGGCTTTATCTCTTAACACACTTTTTTCCTTTTTGATAAGCTCTATCAATTGTTCTTGCAATGTTTGTAGCTCTTTGAAAATAGTTTCTGACCATGCCTCTTGCAACTGACATTCCTTTGCTTGCACCTGCTTTGTAAGATTTGTTATTCTTTATTCCTTATTACTTTCATTTTGCTTTTGCCATTCTTGCAAGGCTTTTTTAACCTTTATACTTCTCAAATGCAAACGTATCCATGGTGTCTCCATTGAGTTTCCTGTCCACTGTCTTGTTATCAAATCTTTTATTGATGCCACTTCTAACCATTGTTTCTGAAAATGAAATGACTTGGTTCCTCTATATGCCCCACTCAACTGTATCAACAATGGTGAATGATCTGATCCTACTCTAGGTAAATGTTTCACCTTCAGGGAGGTAAAAGTCATGGATGCCTCCAAATTGCAAAGTATTCTATCCAATCTTGCCCATATTCTTCGTTTTCCTTGTACATTATTACACCACGTATAAGGAGAACCCATAAATCCACAATCTTTCAATCCCTGGTGACAAATAAAGTCTTGGAATTCTCTACTTGCCATAACAGAGTATTGTCTCCCTCCTCTCTTTTCATCGGACCAACTATGGAATTAAAATCTCCTCCTATTATCCACGGTTTACCCACTGTTTGAATTCCCTTAAATGATGCCATAGCTCTCGCCTTCTAACATAATCTGTGCTTGCATATACTATTGTTGCTAAAAACTGTTTCCCGTCCATTTGCACATCCACTGTTATACTCTGATTACAACAAACTACTAAACACCTTACTTCTGTTTTCCACATTAACCATATATGCGTATTTTCTGGATTGCAATGCAAAAAATTGAAAAACCTAACCTCCTTGCTGTTTGACTCAATTGTTCACCAAATGTTTTGGTTCCAAAAGAGCTACTATAGCTATTCTATTTCTATTGAATTCTCGTTTAAGAAAATCCAATTTTTCTAGAGGACTTAGTCTTAATATTCCATATTATAAAGCTAGACATAAGAGGTGGTAAGTATTTTACCATCATGGCAGTTGACTTGCTATCACTTCCATTACTATCTGAACTTTGATGAGTTTTTGAATCTTCTAATATGAGATTGTCTTCCTTGTCTTTTTCTTGTTGCTCCGTGTTTCGCAAGATTTTCTTCAATTCATTTTCCAAATCTTCCTCTATCAATACTCAAACTGATTTCTTATTTGCATGTCCTCCGAGGATTTATTATTTTGAGAAGCCATTTTCTTTTGCACTAGCCCTTCGTTTTCTCTAAATTTCACTCTTTCCTTCTTCCCATTCTTCCTCCCTCTTATGTATTTCACTTTTTAGATGTCGCCTTGGTCTTATATCTTCCTTAACAATTTGCTTTGTCCTTTCCTTTCCTCCTCCTTTCATAATTGCATTTTCTCGAACATTTGACCTCCTATATGTTACACCAAAATATGTGCAATACACCAAAATATGAACTTTGTAAAAGATTATATTTTTGGACCTTGTTGATATTGGACCGTGTATACTTGCTGGATATGTTATCATTGGACTGGACCCTTGCTTCTAGACTGAGACGATATGGTGTGGCCCAAGTTCATGTCAACCCGAACCCTCCTTGTTACGATGTCGTCTTGATCATAAGTGGAGCCTCCTTGTTATGGTGTCGTCTTGATCATAAGCAGAGCCTCCTTGTTACGATGTCATCTTGATCATAAGCAGAGCCTCCTTGTTACGATGTCATCTTGATCATTGGTGAAGTCTTCTGGCCACGACATCGTCTCATTTAAGGAAGCACATAAGAGGCTTTTATCCTTCGATGAATTTTCCCTAGTCGCTAGCCACTTCACTCATCCCTGATGCTGTCTTCGCTTCTCTCAAACGTTGAAACCTCAAGAGGAGGAATTGGAGGAGAGCGGCTATCACAATGGTCAAATCTCGAATCTGAAGGCTGATATAAGGCTGATTTGATAGATAGCCTACTATTCCTAATGGGAAGAAGGCTATGGTTTAGGTTTGATTCAAAAAAGGCCCTAGATTTGCTTCTATTTAAAGAGATGTGTGCGTGAAGATTTGATCTTGATGATTGACATATTTGAAGTGTTCTCTTTGTGAAGAAAGTCTATGAAGCTCACTTATCATCTTATTTGAGTTTGTTCATCATTCGTGATTCACAAGGTTCGGTGATATTTGATTATTTGCTTTGATCTTTGATTATATCTTTAATCATAGCTTGTATAACATTATTTATATGCTGATTTCATTTATAAACATTTTCTACACATAAATTTTGAGGAAAATTGAAACCCTAATTTCTTCAAATTAGGGATTTTGTGATAGGATCTTTGAATCTTGATATATGTTTGAATAGCTCCTCTGATTAGTAATATCCCATAAACTAACACATTATTTGGGATTTGCCATTGTATATGATCTTTTGATCATAATTTTATTCGACTTGATAATTCCTTTGAGAAGGAATTATTTGGATTAGGGAGAATGTATTCTCCTATAGGTTGAGTAAAGTGACTTCAATCGGTTGGATTGAAGAGAAGAGGGTGGACATAGGACTCTAAGATAGAGTGCCGAACCATCATGGTAAATTGGGTGTTGATTCTCTTACTCTTTACTTGCTTAAATAATTCTGTTTGATTACTTATTATCATATAAATTGCTGAATTGTTTGATTGAATTATTTATTAAAACAAAAGCATAGTTTTCGGTAAAAAAAACAATTCAACCCCCCTTCTTGTTAAGCCATAAAACCCAACAATTGGCATCTAGAGCCAGGTTCTCTGATTAAAAGGACTAACATCCTAGAGTAGATCCACATTATGGCTTCTGACAAAGGGTTAGTTGTTACGGGGTTTAATAAACCTCCCTTGTTTGATGGCATTA
Organism: Casuarina equisetifolia; assembly: GCA_028551475.1. Lineage (NCBI taxonomy): Eukaryota > Viridiplantae > Streptophyta > Magnoliopsida > Fagales > Casuarinaceae > Casuarina > Casuarina equisetifolia. Next base: position 15,438,208 of record CM052354.1, read on the forward strand.
ATTTTAGGCATTGGAAATAATTAATGCAAGTCTTCATAATAGGCAAGATCCAAAGCTTGGCAAGTAATCAGGAAGGTATTACATTACCCGAAACTGATGAATGGTAAAAAAAATGAAGCTAAAGTAATGAGGTTAAATGCTAAGTCCATGAATATGATCTATAGTGGTCTTAGAGCACATGAGTTTAACAAAGTGTCCTCTTGCACCACCGATAAAGAAATTTGGAATAAGTTAGAAGTTATTTATGAAGGAACTAAAAAGGTAAAGTCTTCTAAAGTTAATATGCTTACACATGACTATGAATTATTTGTTATGAAAGATTCTGAAACTATTAGTGATATGTTTGGTAGATTCATTGAAATTATTTCTGAACTTAAATTGCTAGGAAAACCTATAAAAATGAGGAAATGGTAAGAAAAATGTTAGTATCTTTACTCGAGAGTTGGGATCCTAAAAAGATGGCTATAGAAGAAGCTCATGACCTAGAGGTGTTGACCTTAGATGATTTGCTAGGTTTCTTAAGACTCATGAAATGCAGCTTATAAAGAGAGAAAGAAAAGGAAAATAAGAGATCACTTGCACTTAAAGTAAAAGTTGAAAAGGTTGAAGAGGAAGAGTCAGAAAATGATGAAGTAGCTCTTATAGCTAAAGATTTAGAAAATTTCTAAGAAGGGCTTAAACAAAAACATAGGCAAAATAGGAGAAAAGAATTAAATGAACCTAGGGAGAATGTGTGCTATGAATGTAGGAAACCAGGACATATCAAGATTGATTGTCCGATGATCAAGAAGAGAAACAACAAGAACAAAAAGAAGGCAATGATTGTTGCCTAGGATGATGAGACTCCTCATCTGATGAAGAAACTCAAGAAGAGGTTGCACATCTATGCCTAACCACAACAGTAACTCTTGAGGAAGAAAATAATGGATAAATGATTTTGAACTACTTCTTAAATAAATTCTAAATTAGAAACTACATTTTCTGACTTAGTTGAATATATAAATAAATTAAAAATAAATACAGAAAGTTAAAAGCAAAAAATAAATCTGAAAAACAAGAATAATTGACTTCTGTACAAAAAATTGATTTTATTGATAAACAAAATATAGAACTTACTGCATATAGAGATGAAGCTAAAAAAAAAATGCCTTGATTTCCTTGAATGATGACATTGTTATTTCTGCTAATGCATATATGAAATACAATGCTTGTATGAATATATATGAAAAACAAGGAAAATCTGAAAACATGCAAATAGGAACGAAAACTTTCTGTAGTGTCAGGCATCCTCTGATATTAAAATACATGTAGATTCAATGTATGTGCTGAAAATCTTAAGAATAGAGTCTATGAACTAGAAAAAGAAAACTATGACTTGAAATCAAAACTTGATGCAAGTAACTTGCTGTTAAAGAAATTTACAAATGGTATTGCATGTTAGATAAATTCTAAACTTTCAAAGAGGTATATATGACAAGGCAGGACTAGGGTATAAATTGAATGATAAATCAAAATCATTCACTCATTTCTTTAAGGAAAAAGAATGTTCAATTTCACTGCATGAAAATAAATGCTCTTTCTGCAATTATTTCGGTCATAATTTTGATAAATGTCCCATAAGACTTAGAAAGGCTTACAAAGTAAAGAAACTTTGGCTGCCTAAGAATGACAGAAATCTAAGTCGAACTAACACTCATGGACCCAAAGTAAAAAGGGTACCAAGCACTTCAACGATCAAATTTGTTTCTATAAGATATGAGTGCACAGATAAGGAAAAAAGCTCAAGAACATGTGGATTCTGGAAGCAAATGTTCTCAACACATGACTGGGATGAAGGAGCTCTTCTAACACTTGAGTTGAAAAATGGAGGTATGGTATCTTTTGGAGATAACTCCAAAGGAAGAATAAGAGGAGTCGGAACAATAGGTAACTCTGATACCCTACTCATATCTGAAGTGTTATTTGTAGATGAACTAAAATTTAACTTACTTAGCATAAGTCAATTGTGTTATAAAAGATTCAAAATAAAATTTGGAAAAGAAAGTTGTCTTGTTGAGTATGCTGAACATAAAATTGTTGAAAAAAGGAAAGATAATATCTATGTGCTTGATTTGAGCAAGATGAATGTTAGACAAACATGTTTGGTTGTAAATAGAAATATTGATGCTTGGTTGTGGCATAGAAGGCTAGGACATGTAGGTCTAGGATTGATAGAAAAATTGTGTAAATACAATTTAGTAAAAGGTCTTCCATCTTTAGAATTTAACAATGATAGAATATGTGAAGCATGCATTAAGGGCAAACACACACAAAGTAGCTTCAAGTCAAAGCTTGTGGTAAGTACATCTAGACCATTAGAAATACTGCACATGGACCTTTTCGGCCCTATGAGAACAACAACATTAAATGGTAAACATTATGTCTTAGTCATTATAGATGACTATTCTAGATTCACATGGACATATATGCTTCCTAAGAAAGATGAGGCATTTGAAAAGTTTGCTGAATTTTGTAAAACGATTCAAAATGAAAAAGCTTTTTCAATTATAAAAATAAGAACAGATCATGGTGGTGAATTTGAAAACCAACTTTTTGAAAAATTTTGTTTAGAAAATGGTGTTTCACACAATTTTTTAGCCCCTAGAACACCACAACAAAATGGTGTTGTTGAAAGGAAAAATAGAACTCTTCAAGAGATGGCTAGAACCATGATATGCAAATATAATCTTCCTAAACATTTTTGGGGAGAAGTTATAAACATAGCTTGTTATATTTCAAATCGTGCCTTAATAAGACCTATTTTGAAAAAGACACCTTTTGAATTATTCTTTGAAAGAAAACCAAACATTTCATATTTTCATGTTTTTAGAAGTAAATGTTTTGTCTTGAATCATGGAAAAGAATCACTTAGGAAATTTGATTCCAAGAGTGATGAAGGAATATTTCTTGGATATTCTCATACAAGTAAAGCATATAGAATATTCAATAAATGAACTTTAGTTGTAGAAGAGTCAATTCATGATTGATATTTGATGACATGTGCAATACTATTCAAATATTTTGTCATCATAAAAAGGGGGAGATTGTTGGAAAATAGGGTTTTGTTATAACTGAAAATATTTTCTTGTAAATATCAATTCTTAAAATATGTTTTTCTAAATGTGCAAAAAGAAAAACTATAGGAAGTAAAAGGTGTACAAATTATAATATCAATTAATGGTATTATAAAGTAACCGGGTTCTTACATTTCCTCATAAAATATATTCTTAAAGTTCTTGTGACATATATTCAAATTTAAGTTGATTATTTGAATATATTGATTATTTGAATATATTGATTATTTGAATATTTCTTTAAGAAATATAATATATTTGAATATATTTTATTTTAGGAATATGATACTTAGTTTGATGTAATTGTAGGAATATGAGGGACATTAACTCTACGTTAATATTAGTTCAAAGTCAATATATGCAATACACCAAAATATGAACTTTGTAAAAGATCATCTTTTTGGACCTTGTTGATATTGGACTGTGTATACCTGCTGGATATGTTATCATTGGACTAGACCCTTGCTGCTAGACTCAAACGATATGGTGCAGCCCAAGTTCACGTCAGCCCAATCCCGCTCCTTGTTATGGTGTCGTCTTGATCATAAGCGGAGCCTCCTTGTTACAATGTTGTCTTAATCATTGGTGAAGTCTTCTGGCCATGACGTCGTCTCATTTAAGGAAGCACATAAAAGGCTTTTATCCTTCGACAAATTTGCCCTAGCCACTAGCCACTTCACTCATCCCCGATGCTGTCTTTGCTTCTCTTAAATGCCAAAACCTCAACGGGAGGAATCTAGAGGAGATAGGCTGTCAAAACGGTCAAATCTCGAATCCGAAGGCTGATATGAGGCTGATTTGATAGATAGCCTACTATTCCAAATAGGAAGAAGGCTATGGTTCAGGTTTGATTTAAAAAAGGCCCTAGATTTGCTTCTATTTAAAGAAGATGTGTGTGTGAAGATTTGATCTTGATGATTGACATCTATTTGAAGCGTTCTCTTTGTGAAGAAAGTTTATTAAGCTCACTTATCATCTGATTCAAGTTTGTTCATCATTTGGTGATTCACAAGGGTTCGATGATATTTGATTATCTGCTTTGATCTTCGATTATATCTTTAATCATAACTTGTATAATATTATTTATGTGTTGATTTCACTTATAAACATTTTCTGCACATAAATTTTGAGGAAAATCCAAAACCTTAATTTCTTCAAATTGAAGATTTCGTGATAGGAGCTTTAAATCTTGATATATATGTTTGAATAGCTCCTCTAATTAGTAATATCCCATAAACTAACACATTATTTGGGGATTTTCCATTGTATATGATCTTTTGATCATAATATTTATACTTGATAATTCCTTTGAGAAGGAATTATTTGGATTAGGGAGATCATATTCTCCTATTCAGGTTGAGTAAAAGTGACTTCAATTGGTTCGATTGAAGGAGAAAAGGGTGGACATAGGACTTTAAGATAGAGTGCCAAACCACCATGGTAAATTGGGTGTTGATTCTCTTACTCTTTACTTGCTTAAATAATTCTATTTGATTACTTATTATCATATAAATTTCTGAATCATTTGATTGAATTATTTATTAAAACAAAAGCATAGTTTTCGGTACAAAAACAATTCAACCCCCCCTTTTTGTTAAGCCATAAAACCCAACAGTATTGTACTTCCTGGTTGAGGCGGTGCACCAGGTGTAAAATGACTAAAACATAACTAATGAAGCTTTTTGACTAAAGAACGAGTTGGCACAATTGATTTTTTTTTTCTTCTAGCATTTGATGAATCAATTGTGTTTAATGTAACTTAGAAGAAAACTAACAAAAGTTTTTGGATGAGTTACGTGATATTTGGTAGAGAAAATCAGTGTAAAGCAAAATTAATTTTAAAAAGATATGTGCACAATCTAGGAAATGAGAGATTTTTTATTATGTTGAGACTTAATAAATCCATAACTATACAAGTAAAATTCCGTTTTACATTAATAATCAACATGCACTATGATTAGAAAAATAAACCAGTGGTTAGTTTCCTAACATGTTAAACTCATAGGAATGTGAACTACGTTCCCAAATAGCTCTACCAATCTTAATGTTGAATTTCCAATTTACTTGATTTATTATGAGACTATAATAATAATTGAAGAATCATTAAAATTCAAAAGGAACAAAAGAGAAAGATGTTTGAAACATGTTAAAAGGCGAAACTCACACAACGATATGGACTTGAAGGTATGAATTACAAAAGACCTAAAACCGATGTGACAAAAAGTTCAAAATCCCACAATACTTTGATTAAAAAACAGAAAAATAATTTAAAGCTAACAAAATAATGTATGTAATTTCTAGTGACAATAATACCATATAAAAACTTGTTAGCTTTCCACGAGAAATTAATAAGTACTAAAAACTTATGTGAATTTTTCTATTATTGAAACTTTTTCACATAACACCATATAAAAACTTGTTATTACACTCATCATCCAATATTGTTAACATGGTGACAATAATAAATATGTGAAAGAGCCACCATAGCCAATGATTTTGTTATGGTTAGTAAAATTATAAGTAATTTGAATAGCATAAGTATATAGAATATATTAATAAGTACTAAAAATAGATTCTAATCATAACTACACTTGAAATTCCATTATTCTTACACTCATCATCCAATAATGTTAACATGGTGACAATAATATGTGAAAGAGCCATCATAGCCGATGATTTTTTTATGGTTAGTATAGTTATAAGTAATATGAATAGAATAAGTATATAGAATATATTAACAAGTAAGTACTAAAAATAGATTCTAATCATAACTACACTTGGAATTCCATCAATCTTCTTTCTCCCCTCCTTTTGACGACAGAACATGGTTCCATCTCCCCTCCTTTTGACGACAGAACATGGTTCCAATGGAATTGGTTTTGGGGAGACCCTTTTTACTTCTATTCAAAATTTTAAAATCTAAATTCGGCAAATTTTGTCTCTACTAGTGGTTGATCTTTGCCTTAGAAATCATTATGGTAAGCTCCTTCTAGATGTCATTGTTTGAAAATAAAGGTTTTGTTATGACAAAATGTATTTATGAATATCTTTCTTGATATATGTTTTTTATAAGTGCAAAAGAAAACCATAGGAAGTAAAAGGTATACATATTATAATATCAATTAATGATATTATAAAGTAATCGGGTTCCTACATTTCTTGATATAATACCCTTAAGAAATGATTTATTTAATTTCATTATATAATGTCTTGAGAATAAGGCTTACTAAATTGAAGTTAAATATGTCATATATTGTGATTAAGAAAAAATGATACTTGCTCTTGCTTGGATGAAGGTATGAAGTATTTGGTTCTATTTTTGGAATAAACTTTAGTTTTATCAAGAACTTATATTATATCACTCTCGGCCTGCGATCATTCTCAGCCTGGTATTGTTCTCGGCTTGATAATGTTCTCGGCGTGGTATTGTTCTCTGCTTGATATTGTTCTCGGCTTGATAATGTTCTTGGCCTGGTATTGTTCTCGGCTTGGTATTACCCTTGGCCCATTTCATGGCTTGTTTATCTATCCATCAGATAAGTGAGCCCGACTTGTGTCAAATGAAACTCACTGTTTCACTTAGACATTGTCTCACTTATTCAAACCCGATGCCCTAAGAGCATATGATTGATGACTGAAGAAATGAAAGAGAGAGAGATGGAGGAACAGCACCACTAGTGGCCGAATCCTCAACAAGAGGATTTCTAAGAAGATTGATGTCAGAATGGTTGAATTTGTGATTTAGAAGGAAGATGTGAAACTGATTTGAAGGCTAATTCATTGTTCTAATGGGAAGAAAGCTTCATTATTGAGGTTTGAACATTTGAAACCCTAGCTCTAATTTTCCTATTTAAGAAGAGCTAATCTATGGAGAAGGGTTTGACATGGATGATTATTTGAAGTTCTCTTTGAGTGAAGAATCGATTATTGAGCTCATCTTTTGATCATTCAATCTTATACACTTTCGGTGAAGTACAAGATTATGGTGATATTGTGATTAAATAGTTTTTCATTCGAATATATCATCAATTGTATCTTGTATAACTCTGTTTATGTGCTGATTTCATTAAAAATATTTATTGCACATAAACATTGGAAGGAATTTAAAATCCTAATTTATTTCAATTTAGGGTTTTCATGATAGGAGCTTTGAGTTATTATATTTACATCAAAACAGCTCCTTTAGATTACAAAATCCCATAACTTGTTATATTGTTTGGGATTTGTAATTGAATTATGATCTTTTGATCATATTGTGTAACATTGTACAAGAATTCCTTGAGAGGGAATTATTTGAATTAGGGAGAATGTTTTCTCCTAATTTGGTTGAGTAAAGGAGACTTTAATTGGTTTGATTGAAGGAGAAAAGGGTGGACATAGGACTTAAGGATTGAGTGCTGAACTACCATGGTAAATTTGGTGTTAGTCTCTTTGCTTACTATTGATTTAACTATCTTTTAATATTTATTGCTTCTTATTCTATCAATTATTTGTTGCTAACCTACTAGATCATTTGATTCATATAAGTGTGAAAATATTCTAGATAACATGTTGTTTGACTTAGAAGTAAAGCATCATGTTTGAAATTTGTTCGCTTTATATTAATGTTATTTGTGTGACTTGTCTATAGATTCGGATTGAGCATTTAGTAGAATAATAGTAGTTTTATTATTGGTTATAACAATTCAACCCCCTTCTTGTTAAGCCATAAAACCCAACAATTGGTATCGGAGTCAGGTTCTCTAATTAAAAGGATTAACATCCTAGAGTAGATCCATTCTATGGCTTTTGACAAAGGTTTAGCTATTACAGGGTTTAATAAACCTCCTCTGTCTAATAGCATTAATTTTAGGCATTGGAAACAATTAATACAAGTCTTTGTAATAAGCCAAGATCCAAAAGCTTGGCAAGTAATCAGGAAGGGTATTACATTACCTGTGATTGATGAGTGGACAAAAAATGAAGCTAAACTAATGGGGTTAAATGCTAAGTCCATGAATATGATTTATAGTGGTCTTAGAGCACATGAGTTTAATAAAGTGTTCTCTTACCTCACCAGTAAAGAGATTTGGGATAAATTAGAAGTCATCTATGAAGGAACCAAAAAGGTAAAGCTTGTAAAGTCACTATGCTTACACATGACTATGAATTATTTGTTATGAAAGATTCTGAAACTATTAGTGACATGAAATCATTTCTGAACTTAAGTTGTTAGGAAAAACCTACCCAAATGAGGAAATAGTAAGAAAGATGTTAGTATCCCTACCCAAAAGTTAGGATCCTAAGAAGATGGCCATAGAAGAGGCTCATGACCTAGATGTGTTGACTTTAGATGACTTACTAGGCTTTATTAAAACTCATGAAATGCAACTTATGAGAAAAGAGAAAGAAAAGGAAAACAAAAGATCACTTGCACTTAAAGTGGAAGTTGAAAAGGTCGAAGAGGAGGAATTAGAAAATGATGAAGTAGCTCTTATAGCTAGGAGATTTAGAAAATTTCTAAGAAGAGGATTAAATAAAAATATAGGGCAAACTAGGAGAAAAGAATCAAATGAACCTAGGGAAAATGTATGTTATGAATGTAGAAAACCGAGGCACATCAAGATTGATTGTCCAGTGATCAAGAAGAGAGACAACAAGAACAAAAAGAAAAGCTATGATTGTTGCTTAGGATGATGAGAACTCCTTATTTGATGAATAAACTCAAGAAAAAGTTGCACACCTATGCCTAACCACAACAGCAACTCTTAAGGAAGACAATAGTGAGGTAAGTGATTCTGAACTATTTCTTCATGTAAATACTGGTTTAGAAACTGCATTTTCTAATTGAGTATGCAAACATATTAAAAGATAAATACAAAAAGTTAAAAGCAAAAAATAAATCTAAAAAACAGAAAATGTTGACTTTTGTACATGCTAATCAAAATGTTTTAACTAATGTACAAAGCATAGCAATTGCTACATGCAAAGATGAAACTGAACAAAAAAATACTTCAATTTTGATGCATGATAATATTAGTATTCCTACTAATGCATATGTGAAATATGATGCTTGTATGAATGATATGTATGAGAAACAAAATAAATTTGAATACATGAACATAGAAACAGAAACTTTCTACGATAACAGTGTATGTTCTAATGTTGAAATACATGTTAGAAATAACTCATATGTATGTGTTGAAAATCTTAAAAGTAGAGTCCTTGAGCTAGAAAAGGAAAATGGTGATTTGAAGTCAAAACTTGATGCAACTAATTTGTTGTTAAAGAAATTCACAAAAGTTAGTGGCATGTTAGATAAGATTTTAAACTCTCAAAGAGGTATATATGATAAAGCAGAACTAGGATATAAATTGAATGACAAATCGAAATCATTTACTCATTTCTTTAAAGAAAAAGAATGTTCAATTCCGCTGCATAATAGTAAATGTTCTTTTTGCAATTATATTGGTCATATGTTTGATAAATGTCTCATAAAACTTAGAAAGGCTTACAAAGTAAAGAAACTTTGACTACCTAAGAATAACAAAAATCTAAGTCCAACTAACACTCACGAACCCAAAATAAAAAGGGTACCAAGCACTTCAAAGATCAAATTTGTTTCTGCAGGTTATGAGTGCATAGTGAAAAACAAAAAGCTCAAAAACATGTGGATTTTGGACAGTGGCTGCTCTCAGCAAATGACTAGGATGAAGGAGCTCTTCTCAACACTTGAGTTGAAAAATGGAGGTACGGTGTCTTCTGGAGATAACTCCAAAGGAAGGATAAAAGAAATAGGAACTATAGGTAATCTGAAAACCCTACTTATATATGAGGTTTTGTTTGTAGATGAGTTGAAATTTAACCTACTTAGCATAAATCAGTTATGTGATAAAGGATTCAAGATAAAATTTGGAAAAGGAAACTATCTTGTTAAGCATGCTAAACATAAAATGAAGATTGTTGGAAATAGAAAAGATAACATTTATGTGCTTGATTTGAGTGAATTGAATGTTGAACAAACATGCTTGGTTGTGAATAAAAATGTTGATACTTGGTTATGGCATAGAAAGCTAGGACATGCGGGTCTAGGCTTAATAGAAAGATTGTATAAGCATAACCTAGTGAAAGGTCTTCCATCTCTAGAGTTTAACAATAATAGATTATGTGAAGCATGCATTAAGGGTAAACATACACAAAGTAGCTTCAAATCGAAGCTTGTAGTGAGTACATCTAGACCATTAGAGATACTACACATGGATCTCTTTGGTCCTATGAGAACAACAACACTAAATGGTAAATATTATGTCTTAGTCATTATCGATGATTACTCTAAATTTACATGGACATATTTACTTGCTAGAAAGAATGAGGCATTTGAGAAGTTTGCTAAATTTTGTAAAATGGTTCAAAATGAAAAAGATCTTTCAATCATAAAAATAAGAACTGATCATGGTGGTGAGTTTGAAAACCAACTTTTTGAAAAATCCTATTTAGAAAATGGTATTTCACATAACTTTTCAACTCCTAGAACACCATAACAAAATGTTATTGTTGAAAGGAAAAATAAAACTCTTCAAGAAATAGCTAGGACCATGATGTGTGAATATAACCTTCATAAACACTTTTGGGGAGAAGCTGTAAATATAGCTTGTTATATTTCAAATCGTGCTCTATTAAGATTGATTTTGAAAAAGACACCTTTTGAACTACTCTTTGAAAGAAAACCAAACATTTCATATTTTCACATTTTTGGCCATAAATGTTTTGTTTTAAATCATGAAAAATAATCACTTGGAAAGTTTGATTCCAAAAGTGATGAAGCAATCTTTCTTGAATATTCTCATACAAGTAAGGCATATAGTGTTAGGTTTTATGGCTAAACAAGAAGGGGGGTTGAATTGTTATAACTAGCAATTAAAAACTATTATGTTAACAAATGCTTAACTCAATATGCTGGACAAGTCTCATAAATAATATCAATATAAATTGAACACATATGATGCTTTACTTCCAAGTCAGATAACACATTATCAAGAGTATTGTCACACTTATATGTATCAAATATTCTAATAGGTTAGGAACAGATAATTGACAAAATATGAGGCAACAAATATTATAAGAAGGTTAGATCAATAGTAAGCAAAGAGATTGACACCAAATTTACCATGGTGGTTTGGCACTCATACCTTAAGTCCTACGTCCACCCTCTTCTCCTTCAATCAAACCAATTGAAGTCACGTTTACTCAACCAAGTTAGGAGAAAACGTTCTCCCTAACTCAAACAATTCCTATTTAAGGAATTTATTATATAATGTTACACAATATGATCAAAAGATCATAAATCATTTACAAATCCCAAATAATATGACAAGTTATGGGATTCTGTAACCTAAAGGAGCTGATTTGATGTAAATATAATAATTCTAAGCTCCTATCACGAAAACCCTAAATTGAAATAAATTAAGTTTTCGGATTCCTTTCAATGTTTATGTGCAATAAGTATTTTTAATGAAATTAACACATAAATAGAGTTATACAAGATCCAATCAATAATATAAATTAAAAAATAAGTATTTAATCATAATATCACCATAAGCTTGTACTTCATCGAAAGTTAAGAAGATTGAATGATCAAAAGATGAGCTTAATAGTCGATTCTTCACTCAAAGAGAACTTTAGATTGTTGTAAGTGTCAAACCCTTCTCTATAGAATAGCTAGTCTTAAATAGAAAAATTAGAGCTAGGGTTTCAGACTTTTCAAACCTCAATGATGAAGCTATCTGCCTGTTGGAACAGTAAATTAACCTTATAATCTTCCTTCTCCAGCTTAGAACAGATCGTTCTGGCATTAGTCTCTTTAGAAATCCTTCTGTTGAGGATTCGGTTACCAGCGGTATTGTTCCTCCATCTCTCTCTCTCTCTCTCTCATTTCGGCAGTCATTGATAATATGCTTTGAGGGCATCAAGTGAATAAGTGGGACAGTGTGTAAGTGAAATGGTGAGTTTCATCACCAGCCGAGCTCACTTATCTACTGACAGATAAGCAGGTCATGAGACGCACCAAGAACATAGCCAAGCCGAGAATAATGACAGGTTGAGAATACAACCAGGCCAAATATAACCAAGCCGAATACAACTAGGCCGAGAATACAATATCAATCCAAGAATGATATAATATATGTTCTTGATAGAACCAAGGTTTGTTCCAAAAATAGAGTCATATACTTCAACCTTCATCAAAGCAAAAGCAAGTATCATTTTTTCTTAATCACAATGTATGACATATTTAATTTCAATTTGGTAAGCCTTGTTCTCAAGACATTATATAATGAAACTAAATAAATCATTTCTTAAGAGCACTATATAGTGACATTATATCAAGAAATGTAGGAACCCGATTACTTTATAATATCATTAATTGATATTATAATTTGTAAACCTTTTACTTCTTATGATTTTCTTTGACACTTATGAAAAACATATTTCAACAAATATATTCATAAATACATTTTTTCATAAACAAAACCCTTATTTTCCAACATATAGGGTATTTAATAAACGAACCTTAGTTGTAAAAGAGTTAATTCATGTTAAGTTTGAGGATGACTGTCATGGTTTTCAAGAAACCAAAGAGAACATTAGATCTAAGAGTGTTCCAAATAGGGCCGAGTTGAGGGGGAGTCTGAAACTAGGGAACCTTCCTTTCCTAGAGTAAGAAATGAAGTAGATCAAGATCACATCATAGGAAATCCTAATGTTAGAATGAGCACAAGTTCTCGAGTTCCTAACACTTGTGAACATCAAGCCTTTCCATCTCAAGTAAAGCCAAAGAAAGTAGATGAGGCTCTTGAAGATGAAAACTGGTTCCTTGCTATGCAAGAAGAATTAAACCAGTTTGAAAGAAGTAAGGTTTGTAATCTAGTTCCTAGACCAAATGATCATCTGGTTATAGGCACAAAATGGGTATTTAGAAATAAACTAGATGAAAATGGCATTATTACTAGAAATAAGGCTAGATTAATGGCACAAGGATATAGTTAAGAAAAAAGAATTGACTATGATGAAACATTTGCATAAATGGATAGGTTAGAACCAATTAGGATTTTACTTGCCTTTGCTTGTTATATGAACTTTACCTTGTTTCAAATGGATGTCAAAAGTGCATTTTTAAATGGTATTGTAAAGGAAGAGGTATATGTTAAACAACCACCTAGATTTGAGGATCCGATTCATTCAAATCATGTTTTTAAACTTTCAAAAGCTTTATATGGTTTGAAACAAGCTCCACAGGCATGGTATGATAAACTAAGTTCTTTCTTGATTGATATTGGTTTTAAGAAAGGGAAAGTGGATAATACTTTATTCATAAAGAACAAAGAAAAGGAAATTTTAATTGTTCAAATATATGTTGATGACATTGTGTTTGGTTCTATAAATTCTATACTATGTGAAGAATTTGTTGCATGTATGCAAAGTGAATTTGAAATGAGTATGATGAGTGAGCTAACCTACTTTCTTAGGTTTCAAATCAAACAAATAAACAAAGGAACCTTTATAAGTTAAACAAAATATACAAATGAATTACTCAAGAAGTACAAGATGCATGACTCTAAACCAATGAACACACTCATGAGCACCTCTTTATCATTATCCAATGATAAAGATGGAATTAGCATTGACTCAAAATCATATCATGGAATGATTGGATCTTTGTTATATTTGACTACATCTAGACATGATATTATGTTTAGGTGTGCTTGTGTGCCAGGTATCAATCAAATCCAAAAGAATAGCACCTAGTTGCTGTGAAAAGAATCTTTAGATACCTTAGAGACATGGTTTCTTTAGGAATCTAGTATCCTAGAGATACAACCTTGAACTTGCATGCCTTTAGTGATTTAGATTATGCTGGTTGCAAATTAGATAGGAAGAGTACGAGTGGTGGATGTTATTATCTCGAAATGATGCTTATTTCTTAGCACTCTAAGAAATAAAATTGTGTACCTCTTTCCTCCACTAAAGCCAAATACATAGTTGTTGCTAGTAGTTGTGCTTAAATCTTGTGGATGAAACAACAATTAGAAGATTATGGTATATCATCATAGAAAGTTCCATTAAAATGTGACAACACTAGTGCCATTAATCTCACCAAAAATCCTATACAACACTCTAAAACTAAATATTTAGAAATTAGACATCATTTCATTAGAGACCATGTTAAAAAATGAGATGTTATGCTTGAATTTGTGTGTTCTGATCAGTAAATTACTTATATCTTAACCAAAAATTTATCTAAAGAAAGGTTTTATGCTCTTAAAAGAGAGCTAGGAATGTTAGCCCCTAAAAATATTTGAATTCTCTAATCTTTGTTACTACAATATTCTACTCTTTTATTGTTACACAAATTGCTTGGTTTGAGGGGGAGCTACTCTACTCTAGCCACATTTAGTTAGTGTCCTAACTTTATCCTTTTGATGGTCTAGTTTTTTTTCTTGATTCCTTGCATGATCATCTTTTTGCATATGACAAAAAGGGGAGAAAGAATAGTGTGCACATGATTAGTGTCATTTCTAACTTTACAAGTGTAGAATATGGGATATCTCTCTAGCACCCAATTTGCAAACTTACAAAATTATATGTTCTATGATGTTTGATGTATTTGAAACATGCATAGGTCTTGCTTGCTATTCATATCAATTCTGATCACATGATAGTTGTGTAATTAAGCTATTATCAACTTTTGCAATGTTTGTTGTGTACATCTTTATGAAAAACATGATTAATTGATTGGTGACATGTGTCATACTAGAGATATTTTGTCATCATAAAAAAAGGAGAAATTGTTAGAAAATAAGATTTTGTTGTGACAAAATGTATTTATGAATATATTTCTTGATATATGTTTTTCATAAGTGCAAAAAAAAACCATAGAAAGTAAAAAGTGCACATATTATAATGTCAATTAATGATATTATAAAGTAACTAGGTTTCTAAATTTCTTGATATAATACTATTAAGAAATGATTTATTTAATTTCATTATATAATGTCTTGAGAATAAGGCTTACTAAATTGAAGTTATAATATGTCTTATATTGTGATTAAGAAAAAATGATACTCGCTCTTGCTTGGATAAAGGTATGAAGTATTTGGTTCTACTTTTGGAACAAATTTTAGTTCTATCAAGAACTTATATTATATCATTCTCAGCCTGCTATCATTCTCGGCCTATTATCATTCTTGGCTTGGTATTGTTCTCGGCATGATGTTGTTCTCTGCCTAATAATGTTCTCGACTTGATATTGTTCTCAACCTAGTATTGTTCTCAGCCTAGTATTACCCTTGGCCAGTTTCATGGCCTGCTTATCTATCCATTAGATAAGTGAGCTTGGCTTGTGTCAAATGAAACTCACCATTTCACTTAGACACTGTCTCATTTATTCAAACTCGATGCCCTAAGAGCATATGATCAATGACTGAAGAAATGAAAGAAAAAAAGATGGAGGAACAATGCCGCTGGTGACCGAATCCTCAACAGGAGGATTTCTAAGAAGACTGATGTCAAAACAGTCAGATCTATGACTTAGAAGGAAGACGTGAAGCTGATTTGAAGGCTAATTCACTATTCTAACAAGAAGAAAGCTTCATTATTAAGGTTTGAATGTTTGAAACCCTAGCTCTAATTTTTCTATTTAAGAAGAGCTAATCTATGGAAAAGGGTTTGACACGAACGATTATTTGAAGTTCTCTTTGAGTGAAGAATCAATTATTGAGCTCATCTTTTGATCATTCAATCTTATACACTTTCGATGAAGCATAAGATTATGGTGATATTGTGATTAAATAGTTGTTCATTCGAATATATCATCAATTGTATCTTGTATAACTTTGTTTATATGCTGATTTCATTAAAAAAATTTATTGCACATGAACATTGGAAGGAATCCAAAACCCTAATGTATTTCAATTTAGGGTTTTCATAAAGGAGCTTTAAGTTATTATATTTACATCAAAATAACTCCTTTAGATTACAAAATCCCATAACTTGTTATATTATTTGGGATTTGCAATTGAATTGTGATCTTTGATCATATCGTGTAACATTGTACAAAAATTCCTTAAGAAAGAATTATTTGAATTAGGGAGAACGTTTTTCCTAATTTGGTTGAGTAAAGGAGACTTTAATTGGTTTGGTTGAAGAAGAAGAGGGTGGACGTAGGACTCAAGGATTGAGTGCCGAATGAACATGGTAAATGTGGTGTTAGTCTCTTTGCTTACTATTGATCTAACTATCTTCTAATATTTGCTACTTCTTATTTTATCAATTACTTGTTGCTAACCTACCAGATTATTTAATTCATATAAGTGTGAAAATCTTCTAGATAACGTGCTGTTTGACTTAGAAGTAAAGCATCATTTGTTTGAAATTTGTTCACTTTATATTGATGTTATTTGTGTGACTTGTCTATAGATTTGGATTGAGCATTTAGTAGAATAATAGTAGTTTTATTGCTGGTTATAACAATTCAACATCCCTTCTTATTAAGCCATAAAACCCTACAGTCACATCCTCCAATCTCAACTTGAAGATGTCTGCTGAGCATGTGAAAGGCTTTTTGTGTTCCTCAAGACTAAACTAGCTATCCCTGTGGTTAGATTGGGTTATTCATTCACCAAGTTCTTGCCGCCTGCTGAATAACATGCAATTCTAGCGGCATGTTGTCATCGCTGCTAACGTCCTTACTTATGGGCAACAATGAGTCCCATAGCTTGTTTTTGGCCTTCTCCTTGTCATGGATTCACAACTTTAATCCAAAGGATGGTCTCTACTATTAAAGTGAATAAAGAGATCTAATTGAGTGGAAACGGTGAAACCACTTTGATTCATAATCAAATGCTCTACAAAATGTTCAAGTAAAAACAAGAACAATGGGAGTAAGGTGTATATAGGTACATAATGGAGATAGGCTGTAATGGGCCTTGTGTGTGTGCATATACAATAAATGGGCTTGAATAGTATTATCTACAACACCATTTACAACATCCTCCCTCAAACTAGTGGTCAATACAAATTGAATGCACCTAGTTTGCCAAGAAGGAAATGATGTTGTTGTATACCTAATGCCTTTGCCAACAAGTTTGCTAGCTGATCTCTCGTGGAAATGTGTGTAGTACAAATAATTCATGCAACAATCTTCTCTTAAATGAAGTGGTAATCAATCTCAATGTGTTTAGTATTCTCATGCAAGAATAGGTTGGCTGCAATCTTCATAGTTGATTCATTATCACAATAAAGTGTAACAAGTCGAATTAAAGGTACTTGTAGATCGCAAAAGAGTCCAAGTAGCCAAATAATCTCACATGTGGTGGATGCCATAGCTCAAATCAGGAGATTTGAGATTGTTTCTTACTTTTCCATGAGATGAGAGAATCACCGAGCTTAATGCAAAAGCCGGTAGTAGAGCATCGACCCATAGGGCAAGAGTCATATGTTGCATTGTAATAAGCATGTAACTGATGCGGATGCACTTAACCCCCAATATTAAAGACTGTAGAGATGTTATGGAATATTCTTGGGCTGCTTCTTCAATCTTGGCCTTCTTGAACCCATTAGACTATGTTGTATTGATGCGGATGCACTTAAGGCCCAATATTATGAGTTCCAATATCAAAGAATTAAAAGCCCACAACATAGTCCAGTGGGTCCAAGAAGGCCAAGATTGAAGAAGCAGCCCAAGAATATTCCATAGCATCTCTACAGTCTTTAATATTGGGGGTTTTCTAAGTAATTGTTGAGTTCTTAATTTCTTAGGTTATTATTTGAGAATATTTTCTTTTATTTGGTTTTCCATAATTGTCTAGGTTCCTGATTTATCTGGGTTTTCATACTTGTTAGATTTCTAATTTGTTTAGAATTCTTTATTTGTCAGAATCCATATTTGTTAAGACTTCCTTAATTATAGAGATTCTTGATTTGTCAGGATCCTTCTAGAATTAGGTTTAGTTGTCTATTTAAAGGGAGCATTGTTTCAGTTGTAAGCAGAGTTGTTTTCCAGACAATAGAAATCCCAAAGTTGTGTGATCAACTTTTGCATCCTTTATCCAATTCTTGCCAGGGATTGATGGTGGTCCTTGACTGATGGCATTGCCTTTACGTCTTGGAGATTGTTGGCGTCTATCTTTTGTTTTTGTTATTCTTATTTTCGTTTTTCCTCGCTTCCTCCCTACCAAACACTCACTTTTCCTATAGAAAACCCAAAAACACCAAAAAAATGATTTTTACATATTTTCTTACCCCGAGCTCGCTCAAGCCCACCATAACATTCAAATCAAGTGGTAATCAGAGCCTAGGTTATTCTTATGAGTGAGCTCTCTTCAAGATGTTTAATTCGGGTGACAATTTTTCATCGCATTATTGTGGCCATTATTCGACAATTCCACCATGGGAAGTTGGAAACAAAATTTTTTCTCTTGAGTTAGGTGAGGTAAAGGAACAACTTTCTTATGTCGTCAAGAAGTTACAAGCCTTTTACCAAGGCAACCAAGATGAACGACAGCAGAGGAGGAGGCGGCAAGATGATGATAGCTTGCGTGCCAAGATCTTAGAATTTAAAGGTACTCTTGATCCCAATAATTTTATTGATTGGCTATGTCATATTGAAAGGGTGTTTGAGCTCCAAGCATATGATGATAAGAAGAAATATAAGGTTGTTGTTCTTCATCTCAAAGAATTTGCTCTTTGTGGTGGGAGAATATTAAGAAACAAAGAGAACGAGATGGAAAGGAAAAGGTCCGTTTATGGGAGAAACTGAAGAAGTTACTCCAAAGGCGCTTCTTGCCCAAAGATTTCAAGCAAGACCTTGTTGATGTGTGCAAGATCAATAAATCCCGAAGCCAAGACCCACAATGTAACCAAAAAAAAGATTGTGCTTTTTCATATTCCAAGTACCAACAACAGAACAACTACAATTATGATAAAGAAGACTATGATATGTGGATAGAAAAGTGGTATGGGAGAGAAGCTTCACCAAAGAAAGCCATAGAAGTTGCTCAAGTAGAAGAAACAAAGTCAACAGAAATAGAACCAAAAGATTTGGATCTACCAAAGCTAGTGGTGTTGGCAAAGAAAGATGAGAACTTAGAAAGTTTGGATCTTTTGAAAATTGAAGCACCAATGACTATGAATGCAAATCCAAAGTTCTTAGATCCTCTAGAGCAAAATGTGCTGCCTAAAAAGGAGATAGATCCAAGAAGTTCAGATCTACTAAAGCACGAGATATTACCAAACAAGGCAAAGGAAGAAATTTTGTTAAAAGAAACACAAGGTTTCATCCAAGACTTGAAGAATTCAAAGGCACTAAGCATGAATAGTGGTTTCCTTTGTGGATTTGTATTGTCAAATCATAAGAAGACGATGTGTCAACAACAATCACCAAGACTTTTCAATGCAATTAATGAAGGTGTTACTACAACATTCCATAACTTCAACTACTTGTTTGGATCATATTGTTGCTTAGGTTGTAGACTTCCATCCAAGCAACATGGTAGTTTGCCATTTTTTTGTGAACCAACACACTTGGGTAGGCCACCAGAGTTAAAGATTAATTTGTTTGCATAAACTTGGATTATGGATCTATGGAGCAATAAAACCCAGAGCAACAATCAAGATTTGAGGATAAATCTTTGTCAAGAAGGGGAGATTAATGCGGATGCACTTAAGGCCCAATATTATGAGTTCCAATATCAAAGAATTAAAAGTCCACAACATAGTCTAGTGGGTCCAAGAAGGCCAAAATTGAAGAAGCAACCCAAGAATATTCCATAGCATCTCTACAGTCTTTAATATTGAGGGTTTCCTAAGTAATTGTTGAGTTCTTAATTTCTTAGGTTATTGTTTGAGAATATTTTCTTTTATTTGGTTTTCCATAATTGTCTAGGTTCTTGATTTATCTAGGTTTCCATACTTGTTAGATTTCTAATTTGTTTAGAATTCTTTATTTGTCAGAATCCAGATTTGTTGAGACTTCCTTAATTATAGGGATTCTTGATTTGTCAGGATCCTTCTAGAATTAGGTTTAGTTGCCTATTTAAAGGGAGAATTGTTTTAGTTGTAAGCAGAGTTGTTTTCCAGATAATAGAAACCCCAAAGTTGTGTGATCAGCTTTTGCATCCTTTATCCAATTCTTGCCAGGGATTGATGGTGGTCCTTGACTGGTGGCGTTGCCTTTACGTCTTGGAGATTGTTGGCGTCTATCTTTTGTTTTTGTTATTCTTATTTTTGTTTTTCCTCCCTTCCTCCCTACCAAACACTCACTTTTCCTACAGAAAACCCAAAAACACCAAAAAAATGATTTTTACATATTTTCTTACCCCGAGCTCACTCAAGCCCACCATAACGTTCGCATCAGTAACTCTAAGCGACTGTCAGATCTCATCAATACACCTTGACCAGGAGCTCACTTAACATATCAATGATCCTAAGGGAAACTTCAAGATGGGATGCTTTGGGGGCATGCATAAATTGACTGAGAAGACGTATCACAAAGCTGATATCAGGTCGAGTGATTGTGAGATATAAAAATGTCCAATAAGGCGTTGGTAGTTTGTAATGTCCTTAATGGGGTTGTCTCCTTCTTTCTCTAAAAACTCATCATATTTAATACTAGTAAATTTGGTGTTTTGTTCCATAAAGGTTTCTGTAGGTTTACATCCAAAGAGTCCATAATCTGATATCAACTCTAATGCATTTTTTCTCTGATTCATCACAATTCTATGTTTTGATCTTGCCATCTCCACCCCAAGGAAATATTTGACAAGACCCAGATCTTTTATAGAAAAAGTAGAACAAAGATATTCCTTAAGGTTTGATATTGCTGCCTTATCTCCTCCTATAATGATCATGTCAGCAACATAAATGAACACAATCAAGATGCCATGATTACCTTACTTCAAGAAAAAAGAATAATCATGCTGTGAATGGTAGAAACCAACTTTAAAAAGAGCCTTTGTGAACTTTTGGTACCATTATCTAGAAGCTTGCTTAAGATTGTAGAGGGATTTTTTCAATTTACACATTTTGTTTCCTCTTGTGTGGCGTAGTCCCTCTAGAAGCTTCATGTAGATCTCAATGTCAAGGTCACCATGGAGAAAGGCATTGCGCACATCCATTTGGTGCATATCCCAATGACGAATAGCAACAAGAGCAATGAGAATACAAACTTTAACTAGTTTCCCAATTAGTGCAAAAGTATCCTCATAGTCAATCCCCTCTCACTGGTTGTATCCCTTGGCTACTAAGCGAGCCTTGTAGCAATCTACAGTACCATTAACATTATGCTTGATTTTGTAAACCCACTTGCAACCGTTGGCTCATTGACTTGCAGGTAAAGAAACTAAATCCCATGTCTTGTTTGACTCTAATGCTCTAATTTCCTCAATCATGGCATCCCGCCATTTAAGGTCTAAAACAACCTCTTGATAAGAGATTGGTTTAACAAAGGTAGAAATGCATGAGACAAAATGGTTATAAGGATGAGAAAGCCGATAGTATGACATGACATGACATGACATGACATGACATCTAATATAAAGTGTGCAGTAGAAGAGGTAGTTGTTGGAAAATAAGGATTTTGTTGTGACAAAATGTATATATGAATATTTCTTAAAATATGTTTTTTATAAGTGCAAAAGAAAATCATAAGAAGTAAAAGGTGTACAAATTATAATATCAATCAATGATATTATAAAGTAACCGAGTTCCTACATTTCTTGATATAATCTTAGTATATAGTGCTCTCAAGAAATGATTTATTTAATCTCATTTTATAATGTCTTGAGAAAAAGGCTTACTAAATTAAAGTTAAATATGTCATATATCATGGTTTAGAAAAAATGATACTTGCTCTTACCTAGATGAAGGTATGAAGTATTTGGTTTTTATTTTTGGAGCAAATCTTAGTTCTACTAAGAACTTATAAGCTATTACTCTTGGCCTGCTATCACTCTCAACTTGTTGTCATTCTCTGCTTGTTGTCACTCTTGGCCTAGTATTACTCTTGGCCCATTTCAGAGCTTGCTTATCTACCCATCAGATAAGTGAGCCCGGCTTATGTCAAATGAAACTCACCGTCTCACCTAATCAAACACGATGCCTTAAGAGCATACGAACGTCAACTGAAGAAATGAAAGAGAGAAAGATGGAGGAACAGTGCTGTTGGTGACCTAATCCTCAATGGGAGGATTTTTAGAAGACCAGTGTCAGAACAATCAAATTTATGACTTAGAAGGAAGATGTGAAGCTGATTTAAAGGTTGATTTACTGTTCTAATGGGTGGAAAGCTTCATCATTGAGGTTTGAACGTTTGAAACCCTAGCTTTATTTTTTCTATTTAAGAAGAGCTAATCTATGGAGAAGGGTTTGACATGGAAGATTATTTGAAGTTATCTTTAAGTGAAGAATCGATTATTAAGCTTATTTGTTTGATCATTCAACCTTATTCACTTTCGGTGAAATACAAGATCATGGTAATATTGTGATTAAATAGTTTCTTATTCGGATATATCACCAATTGTATCTTGTATAACTATGTTTATGTGCTGATTTCATTAAAAATATTTATTGCACATAAACATTGGAAGGAATCCGAAATCCTAATTTATTTCAATTTAGGGTTTTCGTGATAGGAGTTTTGAGTTATTATATTTACATCAAAACAACTCCTTTAGATTACAAAATCCCATAACTTGTTATATTATTTGGGATTTGTAATTGAATTGTGATCTTTTAATCATATTGTGTAACATTGTTTAAATTAAGGAGAATGTTTTCTCCTACTTTGGTTGAGTAAAGGAGACTTCAATTGGTTTGATTGAAGGAGAAAAGGGTGGACATAGGACTTAAGGATTGAGTGCCAAACCACCATGGTAAATGTGGCATTAGTTTCTTTGCTTACTATTGACTTAAATATCTTCTAATATTTACTGCTTCTTATTCTATCAATTATTTATTGCTAACCTACCATATCATTTAAAAATATTCTAGATAACTTGTTGTTTCATTTAAAAGTAAAGCATCATTTGATTGAAATTTATTCACTTTATATTGGTGTTATTTGTGTGACTTGTCTATATAATTGGATTGAGCATTTATCGAAAATAATAGCATCTTATTGTTGGTTCTAACAATTCAACCCCCCTTCTTGTTAAGCCATAAAACCCAACAATTGGCATTTAGAGCTAGGTTCTTTGATTAAAAGGATTAACATCCTAGAATAGATCCACACTATGGCTTCTGACAAAGGTTTAATTGTTATGGGGTTTAATAAACCTCTTCTGTTTGATGGCATTAATTTTAGACATTGGAAACAATTAAAGCAAGTCTTTGTAATAGGCCAAGATCTAGAAGCTTGGCAAGTAATCAAGAAAGGTATTACATTACTCGTGACTAATGAGTGGACAAAAATGAAGCTAAACTAATGGGGCTGAATCCTAAGTCTATGAATATGATCTATAGTGGTCTTAAAGCACATAAGTTTAACACAGTATCCTCTTGCCTCACCAGTAAAGAGATTTGGGATAAATTAGAGGTCATTTATGAAGGAACCAAAAAGGTAAAGTCTTCTAAAGTCATATGCTTACACATGACTATGAATTGCTTGTTATGAAAGATTTTGAAACTATTAGTGACATGTTTGGTAGATTTACCGAAATTATTTATGAACTTAAATTGTTAGGAAAAACCTACACGAATGAGAAAATGGTAAGAAAAATGTTAGTATCCTTACCTAAAAGTTGGGATCCTAAGAAGATGGCCATAGAAAAGGCCATTGATTTAGATGTGTTGACCTTAGATGACTTATTAGGTTCTCTTAAAACTTATAAAATGCAACTTATGAAAAGAGAGAAAGAGAAGGAAAACAAAAGATCACTTGCACTCAAAGTTGAAGTTAAAAAGGTTGAAGAGGAACAATTAGAAAATGATGAAATAGGTCTTATAGCTAGGAGGTTTAGAAAATTTCTAAGAAGAGGATTAAGTAAAAATATAAGAAAAACTAGGAGAAAAGAATCAAATGAACTTAGGGAAAATGTGTGTTATGAATGTAGAAAACTAGGACACATCAAGATTGATTGTTCAGTGATCAAGAAGAGAAACAACAAGAACAAAAAGAAAGCTATGATTGCTACCTACGATGATGAGAACTCCTCATCTGATGAAGAAACTCAGGAAGAAGTTACACACCTATGTCTAACTGCAACAGTAACTCTTGAGGAAGAAAACAACGACGTAAACGACTCTAAATTGTTTCTTCATATAAATATTGGTTTAGAAACTGCCTTCTCTAATTTAGTTGAGTATGCAAACAAATTAAAAGATAAATACAAAAATTTAAAAGCAAACAATAAATCTAAAAAACAGAAAATGTTAACTTCTATACATGCAAATCAAAATGCTCAAACTGCTACATGTAGAGATGAAACTGAATAGAAAAATACTTCAATCTCGATGCATGATAACATTAGTATTCCTACTAATGCATATGTGAAGTATGATGCATCTATGAATGACATATATGAGAAATAAAATAAATCTGAGTACATGAACATAGAAACAAAAACTTCCTGTGATAAAAGTGTATGTTCTGATGTTGAAATACATGTTGATAATAACTCATATATATGTGTTGAAAATCTCAAAAGTAGAGTCCTTGAGCTAGAGAAAGAAAATTATGATTGAAGTTAAAACTTGATGCAACTAACTTGCTGTTAAAGAAATTCAAAAAAGGAAGTGGCATGTTAGATAAGATTTTAAATTCTTAAAGAGGTATATATGATAAAGCGGGAGTAGGATATAAATTAAATGACAAATCAAAATCATTTACTCATTTCTTTAAAGAAAAAGAATGCTTAATTCTGTTGCATGATAATAAATGTTCATTTTGTAATTACATTGGTCATATGTTTGATAAATGTCCCATCAAACTTAGAAAGGCTTACAAAGTAAAAAACCTTTAGCTGCCTAAAGATGACAAAAATCTAAGTCCAAGTAGATTTATTTTGTTTTTGCAGGTTATGAGTGCACAAGTGAAAAACAAAAAGCTCAAAAACATGTGGATTCTAGACAATGGTTGCTCTCGGCACATGATTGGGATGAAGGAGCTCTTCTCAACACTTAAGTTGAAAAATAGAGGTACGGTATCTTTTGGAGATAACTCCAAAGGTGGGATAAAAGAAATGGGAACAATAGTTAATCCTAAAACCCTACTTATATCTAAGGTTTTGTTTGTAGATGAGCTGAAATTTAATCTACTTAGTATAAGTCAGTTATGTGATAAAGGATTCAAGATAAAATTTGGAAAAGAAAGTTGCCTTGTTGAGCATGTTGAACATAAAATGAAGATTGTTGGAAATAGAAAAGATAACATTTATGTGCTTGATTTAAATGAATTGAATGTTGAACAAACATGCTTTGTTGTGAATAAAAATGTTAATGCTTGGTTATGGCACAGAAAGCTAGGACATGCAGGTCTAGGCTTATTAGAAAGATTATATAGGCATAACCTTGTGAAAGGACTTCCATCTCTAGAGTTTAACCATGATAGACTATATGAAGCATGCATTAAAGATAAGCATACACAAAGTAGCTTTAAATCGAAGCTTATGGTAAATACATCCAAACCATTAGAGATACTACACATGGATCTTTTCGGTCCTATGAGAACAACAACTTTAAATAGAAAATATTATGTCTTAGTCATTGTAGATGATCACTCTAGATTCACATGGACATATTTACTTGCTAGAAAGGATGAGGCATTTGAAAGTTTGCTGAATTTTGTAAAATGGTTCAAAATGAAATGGTTCTTTCAATCATAAAAAGAAGAACCGATCATGGTGGTGAATTTGAAAACCAACTTTTTGAAAAATTTTGTTTAGAAAATGGGATTTCACATAACTTTTCAGCTCCTAGAACACTATAACAAAATGGTGTTGTTGAAAGGAAAAATAGAACTTTTCAAGAAATGGCTAGGACCATGATGTGTGAATATAACCATCCTAAGCATTTTTGAGGAAAAGCTGTAAATACAACTTGTTATATTTTAAGTGGTGCTCTTTTAAGACTGATTGTGAAAAAGACACCATTTGAACTATTCTTTGAAAGAAAACCAAACATTTCATATTTCCATATTTTTGGTAGTAAATGTTTTGTCTTAAATCATGGAAAAGAATCACTTGGAAAGTTTGACTCTAAAAGTGATGAAGCAATTTTTCTTGGATATTCTCATATAAGCAAAACATAGAGGGTGTTCAATAAACGAACTCTAGTTATAGAAGAGTCAATTCATGTTAAGTTTAAGGATGATTGTCAAGTTTCATTAGAAACTGAAGAGAACATTATTTCCAAGAATGTTCCAAATAGGGCTAAAGTTAAGGGGGAGTCTGAAACTAGGGATCCTTCCTTTCCTAGAGTAAGAAGTGAAGTAGATTAGGATCACATCATAGGAAATCCAAATATTAGAGTACATACAAGGTCTCAGGCTCATAACACTTGTGAACATCAAGCCTTTCTATCCTAAGTAGAGCCAAAGAAAGTAAATAAGGCTCTTGAAGATGAAGACTGGCTCCTTGCTATGCAAGAAGAATTAAATCAATTTGAAAGAAATGAGGTTTGGAATTTAGTTCCAAGACCAAAGGATCATCCAATTATAGGTATAAAGTGGGTATTTAGAAATAAACTAGATGAAAATCTATACGAATCTGCCGTACAAGGATATAGTTAAGAAGAAGGAATTAACTATGATGAAACATTTGCACCAGTAACTAGGTTAGAAGCAATTAGAATTCAGCTTGCCTTTGCTTGCTACATGAACTTTACCTTGTTTCAAATGGATGTCAAAAGTGCATTTTTCAATGGTATTGTAAAGAAGAAGTATATGTTAAACAACCACCTAGATTTGAGAATCCGATCTATTTAAATCATGTTTTTAAACTCTTAAAGGCCTTATATGGTTTGAAACAAGCTCCACGGGCATGGTATGATAAACTGAGTTCTTTCTTGATTGATAATGGTTTTAGGAAAGGGAAAGTGGACAATACTTTATCCATAAAGAACAAAGAAAAGGAAATTTAAATTGTTCAAATATATGTTAATGACATTGTGTTTGGTTCTACAAATTCTATACTATGTGAAGAATTTGCTGCATGCATGCAAAGTGAATTTGAAATGAGTATGATGGGTGAGCTAACCTACTTTCTTGGGTTGCAAATCAAACAAACAAGTAAACGAACCTTTATAAGTCAAAAAAAATATACAAATGAATTGCTCAAGAAGTATAAGATGCATGACTCTAAACCAATGAACACACCAATGAGCACCTCTTTATCATTATCCAATGATGAAGTTAGAATTAGTGTAGACTCTAAATCATATCATGGAATGATTAGCTCTTTGCTATATTTGACTACATCTAGACCTGATATTATGTTTAGTGTGTGCTTGTGTGCTAGGTATCAATCTAATCCCAAAGAACAACACCTAGTTGTTGTAAAAAGAATCTTTAGATGCCTCAGAGACACAGTTTCTTTAGGAATCTGGTATCCTAGAGATACAACCTTGAACTTACATGCCTTTAGTGATTCAAATTATGTTGGCTACAAATTAGATAGGAAGAGTACAAGTGGTGGATGTCACTATCTCAGGAACATGCTTATTTCTTGGCACTCCAAGAAACAAAATTGTGTACCTCTTTCCTCCATTGAAGCTGAATACATAGCTACTGCTAGTAGTTATGTTCAAATTTTATGGATGAAACAACAATTAGAAGATTATGGTATCTCATCACAGAAAGTTCCATTAAAATGTGACAACACTAGTGCCATTAATCTTACTAAGAATCCTATACAACACTTTAAAACTAAACATATAGAAATTAGACATCATTTCATTAGAGACCATGTTCAAAAAAGAGATGTGCTTGAATTTGTGTGCACTGATCAGCAAATTGCTGATATCCTAACCAAACCTTTATCTAAAGAAAGGTTTTATGCTCTTAGAAAAGGCTTGGAATGTTAGTCCCTGAAAATATTTGAATTCTCTATTCTTTGTTACTGCCACATTTATGCTTTTTCGTTATTACACAAATTGCTCGGTTTGAAAGGGAGCTGCTCTACTCCAGCCACATTCAGTTAGTGTCTAACTTTATCCTTCTGCTCATCATTTTTTTCCTAGTTCCTTGCATGATTATCTTTTTGCTTATGACAAAAAAGGGAAGAGAATAGTGTGCACATGATTAGTCTCATTTCTGACTTTATAAGTGCAGAATGTAGGATATGTCTCTAACACCCTATTTGCAAACTTACAAACTTATGTGTTCTATGGTGTTTGAAGTATTAGAAACATGCATAGGACTTGCTTGCTGATCATATCAATTCTGATCACATGATAGTTGTGTAATTAAGCTATGATCAACTTTTGCAATGATTGATGTGTGCATCTTCATGAAAAACATGATTAATTGTTTGGTGACATGTGCCACACTATTAAGATATTTTGTCATCATAAAAAAAGGGGAGATTGTTGGAAAATTGTCGTGACAAAATGTATTTATGAATATTTCTTAAAATATGTTTTTCATAAATGCAAAAGAAAATCATAGGAAGTAGAAGGTGTACAAATTATAATATCAATCAATGATATTATAAATAACTAGGTTCCTACATTTCTTGATATAATGTTACTATATATAGTGCTTTCAAGAAATGATTTATTGAATCTCATTTTATAATGTCTTGAGAAAAACGCTTACCAAATCGAAGTTAAATATGTCATATATCATGGTTAAGAAAAAATGATACTTGCTCTTACTTGGATGAAGGTACGAAGTATTTGGTTTTTATTTTTGGAGCAAATCTTAGTTCTACCAAGAACTTATAAGCTATTACTCTCGGCCTGCTGTCACTTTTATCTTGCTTTCATTCTCAACCTGGTATTGCTCTTAGCTTGTTGTCACTTTCAGCCTAGTATTACTCTTGGCCCGTTTCACGGCCTTCTTATCTACCCATTAGATAAGTGAGCCTAGTTTGTGTCAAATGAAACTCACCATTTCACGTAGACACCGTCTTACTTAATCGAATGCAATGCCCTAAGAGCATACAAACAATGACTAAATAAATGAAAGAGAAAGAGATGGAGGAACGGTGCCGCTGGTGACCGAATCCTCAACGGGAAGATTTCTGAGAAGACTAATGTCAAAACAGTCAGATTTGTGACTTAGAAGGAAGATGTGAAGCTGATTTAAGGGTTGATTTATTATTCTAATGGGAAGAAAGCTTCATCATTGAGGTTTGAATGTTTAAAACCCTAGCTCTATTTTTTTATTTAAGAAGAGCTAATCTATGGAGAAGGGTTTGACTCGGACGATTATCTAAAGTTCTCTTTAAGTGAAGAATCAATTATTGAGCTCATCTGTTTGATCATTCAACCTTATTCACTTTCAGTGAAATACAAGATCATGGTGATATTGTGATTAAATAATTTCTTAATCGGATATATCATCAATTGTATCTTGTATAACTTTGTTTATGTGCTGATTTCATTAAAAATATTTATTACACATAAACATTGGAAGGAATCTGAAACTCTAATTTGTTATAATTTAGGGTTTTCATGATAGGAGTTTTGAGTTATTATATTCATATCAAAATAGCTCCTTTAGGTTACAAAATCCCACAACTTGTCATATTATTTAGGATTTGTAATGGAATTGTGATCTTTTGATCAGATTGTGTAACATTGTACAAGAATTACTTAAAAGGGAATTGTTTGAATTAGGGAGAACGTTTTCTCCTAATTCAATTGAGTAAAGGAAACTTCAATCGGTTTGATTGAAAGAGAAAATGGTGGACGTAGGACTCGAGGATTGAGTGCCAAACTACCATGGTAAATGTGGTGTTAGTTTCTTTGATTACTATTGACTTAAATATCTTCTAATATTTATTGCTTCTTATTCCATCAATTATTTGTTGCTTACCTACCAAATCATGTGATACAAATAAGTGTGAAAATATTCTAGATAACTTGCTATTTCATTTAAAAGTAAAGCATCATTTGATTGAAATTTGTTCACTTTATATTGGTGGTATTTGTGTGACTTGTCTATATAATTGGATTAAGCATTTACTGAAAATAATAGCATCCTATTGTTGGTTCTAACAATTCAACCCCCCTTCTTGTTAAGCCATAAAACCAAACAGTAACATGTGAGCAAATATGGTCTCGAGTCCAAATAGGAGGTTTAAGGGTTCTACTTGGTTTAGAGCTAGTAGACTGATGTGGCACTATCACAGGGATGGAAGTGTTCGGAGCAATGTCAAGGTTTGACCCAAGGATTGGTCCAATGTATGGGACAATGGCAAGTGAAGCAGGTTTCTGCAAGTTAGTATCAAAGGGAGATGATGTAGTAAAATCATTCACCAAAGTTCTTGCCCTTACACCCCCCAACATAACAAAGTAGTGGAACGCAAACATCAACATTTGTTCAATGTTGCATGGGCCCTTCGCTTTCAAGCACATTGCCCCATTTGTTATTAGAGTGAATGCCTTCTCACCGTCACATACTTGATCAATAGGACTCCTTATATCCTCCATGGTCAAAGTAGGATCCGCAGCTCAAATTAAAGCTATGAAACAAGTAGCTGGCAAATTAAAATTGGAATTGGCACAATTTGCAGAATTAGAAGCCTTTGCACAATTCGCTTCTGATCTCGATAAAGCTACTCAGAATCAATTGGCAAGGGGTCAACGATTACGCGAGTTGCTCAAACAATCTCAATCATCCCCTCTGACGGTGGAAGAACAGATAATGACTATTTATACTGGAACGAATGGTTATCTTGATTCATTAGAAATTGGACAGGTAAAGAAATTTCTCGTTGAGTTACGTAATTACTTAAAAACGAATAAACCTCAGTTCCAAGAGATTATATCTTCTACCAAGACATTCACTGAGGAAGCGGAAGCACTTTTGAAAGAAACTATTTAAGAACAAAATGGTTATCTTGATTCATTAGAAATTGGACAGGTAAAGAAATTTCTCGTTGAGTTACGTAATTACTTAAAAACGAATAAACCTCAGTTCCAAGAGATTATATCTTCTACCAAGACATTCACTGAGGAAGCAGAAGCGCTTTTGAAAGAAACTATTCAAGAACAAATGGAACGTTTTCTACTTCAAGAACAAGTATAAAGAAATTCTTTTAGGTAACTTTAGAATTTTATTCTAAATTTAAATATAATAAATATTTATTATATTTTTTGGATTTCGCTTATATTTTTATGTTATTAATATATTTCATATTCAGATAAAATAAATTATCACTAAAAAAATAAGTTATAAATAGAATATATAGTTTCTAGTTAAGTATAAGCGTTTCTTATTCAAATCATTCAAAATACCTAGTGAAATATAACAAAATATATGGAAATAAATTGCGTCCAATAGGATTTGAACCTATACTAAAGGTTTAGAAGACCTCTGTCCTATCCATTAGACAATGGACGCTTTTTTTAGTTTTATTTTCACATCTTTTCTTCATAAAAAAGAATCTGTGAGAGAATTCCAGGAATTGCGCATTCAATTCAACGATCCATTATATTATATATTAATTTCATTAAATTTGAAATTCGATTCATAAAAATAATTAATAAAATTAAATAAAATAATAAATATTCACTTTAATAAAAATCTTTAGTAATAAGATTACTAATCTTTCAATAATATTTTTTTTAATATATAAATATATATGAAGAAATTAATAGAATCTATATAATAAATATAGATTCTATAGAGATATAAGCGGGTAGCGGGAATCGAACCCGCATCGTTAGCTTGGAAGGCTAGGGGTTATAGTCGACGTTGATTCATCATTTTTAACGTCTCTAATTCAAAACCGAACGTGAAACTTTGGTTTCATTCGGCTCCTTTATGGAAGATGGATAAATTCTACAAAAGTCAAATGTAAATGAAATAAAAAAAGAAAAACAATTTCGGTCCATAACATCTATGTCAACTTTTCTATTTGAATGCATTCAAAACAACCCACTTTTTAGATGATCCCTATAGAATGAGGGATATTTAAAAAAAATTTCTAGTTACTTCATTCTCTATTTCTATTTGAAAGAATCCTTAGGAAAAGCATTTTATTTCCACCGAGCTAAAAAAATATGTCGATGCCTCTTGTAAACCAACGTCATTGTTTAATAGCTATTTTGCTTCAATCTCTCTTATACATACAAATCATAAAATGGAAGATTTAGTTACGATTAGAAATACTCCCTTCTCTCTTTATCCATGGATTCTTTACTCATACTCATTCAATTGGAAGTATTCATCCAATTAAATAAAAAAATTAAATAAAAAAAACAAATTATGTTTCGTAATTTCATAATCCAATTTTGTTTTTTTAAACTCCAAATTGACTATTTTATTTTGGATATAAATCACGAGAATTTTTAGTATTCCTCGAATCTTTCATTGATAGGTAAAGGATTTAATCCTTTAGAAAGAAATAAAGTTTTTGTTCGGAATATCAATCAAACAAACCGAAGGGACCCTTTTAACTATGAAAGGGTTAATAGAACGAATCACACTTTTACCACTAAACTATACCCGCTACAATGTGATTATTGTATATAAATGTATCTTTTGTCGAACAAAAAAATTGGCCGTAATAATTAAGAAGATAGAATCAAAAAAGAATCGTGAAAATTAGAGAATCGGCGTGCTTTGTTCAAGGAACCCAATAAAATTGGGGAAAGAGGATTCGTTTAAATAAGTAAACAACACTTTTTGGGGGTGGGTGTTTTTACATTGACACATACACGATTTGATAATGTACGCCAAAACATAAAATTGTGCAACAATGTAGGGTTCCATTCTTTCTTTTTTTATTTCATTTATTTTTTACTTTACTGGAATAAAAAAAAGATCAAATAATAATAATTAAGAAATGACACTTTTTTTTTCCTATTTTGTATCATAGGAATCGAAATAGTGTTTATTATGATTGTTGTTGTTTCACTAAGAAACATTGATTTTCAAATCAAATAAATTATTTATTCTATCATTCATTGGAACAAAAGGAACAAAAAAGGCCCAGCGAGGTACTGACCAGGCCGGGCCGTGGGATTAAAAAAAGCTCTTGTAGACGAAATCAAAAAGTACTTTTTTTAGATATTTTTTTTATATGTCTAGGTATTAGATAATTATCTATATAATATCTATATAATAAATAAATTAGAATTATAAATAATATAATAAAAGTTAAAAGCAATAAAAGAATATATATATAATATTCTTAATATATACTAAATATATAAAAAAAATATGAAATATATATGAATAGTAAAAGAAAGACTCTTTTTTCAAGCTTTACTAATTGTGTAACGTAACATAGTAATTATTCTTTTTCGATTGGGGGAGATGGCTGAGTGGACTAAAGCGTCGGATTGCTAATCCGTTGTACGGGTTTTTCGTACCGAGGGTTCGAATCCCTCTCTTTCCGCTTTTGTCAATGATTTGTTATTTTTTATTTATCTTTCAATTTCGACGAGTCTTTTTTTGATCTATTTATCTAATAGATAAATTTAATAGTTAAAGATGAAGAAGAGATAAAATCCTAAGAATATTTAAAAATCAAGCAAGGAAAACAAAAACTTTCTTTTTTATTCTTCACGTCCAGGATTACGTCCTGGATCATTAGACAGGAATCCGAAGATAAAGAGAGAAACAAAGAATATGACTACTGTGTAAACAAATAGTTTGAGAGTAAGCATTACACAATCTCCAAGATCGTTTTTTTTTTCAAAAAAGAGAATAGATTCTCCATTTTTATACCACATATACCTCAATTTGACACCCAAAAATGGTTTTTTTATAAATCTAGAAATAGAAAAGAATTTTCAGAAATTCATTTGTAATGTAATATGACTCAAGTCTTTCATTACCAATTTTTTTTCATATTCATAATATCTAGTTGTGGGGGACTCTAATCGGTTCTTTCTTTCGCGGAAATGAGGCGATCCCCGGACTTATCGCGGCGATACAAGAATTTCCATATTTGAATTGAAATTTTATACTATAAGACTTATCTGATCTTATCAATTGTTAGAATCTTTTTTATTTTTTATAATAAATCATGAATTTATCCAGGACAGTATTCAAGATCTCATCGAAAACTTACAGCAGCTTGCCAAACAAAAGCTAAGAGAAAAAATAGCAGAGGTATTACTGGCATAATATCTACGATTGGATTCAAAAAAGCGTAGGCCTCGGGCAATTTGGCGAAGAAAAAACTATTTGAAGAAAGAGCAGAATTAAGCCAGATACAGATCAAACTAAAGATATTAAGCATAACAAATATTTTGTTTTTTGTTTTGTCTTTGAAGATAATTGTATTTATTTTGATTGAGTTATTAATAATATAATGTTCTTTTTTTAAGTTTAGCTTAAATCAAGGAAACTAACACATGTAGAACCAAAGAAGTTTTGAGCATTATCTATTCTAATGCTTTTGACTGAAGCCCTAAACTGAGTGTGTGCCATGGCTATGAAAGATTTAATGTGAGTGAGTGTGTTTTAGTTTTATAAGTCATGAGGTATAGCCAAGTGCAACGAGTGTAATCATCAACAATAGTGAGAGAATATTGTGCACTAGAGTGAGAAGGAGCCTTATAAGGTCCCTAAATATTAATATGAACCAATTCAAAAGGTGTGAGTGTAACTAAAGTGCTAAGAGGAAAAGGTGAGCAAGCATGTTTAGCTAAAGAACAAATATTGCATGTTTAATATCATGGAAAGAAGACATATCAACATCAGAAATAAGTCTCATAACGTTAAAGAAAGGATGCCCTAAGCAGTTGTGCAAAATATTACAATTTGTGAATATAGAAGTATGATAAGAAATGTTCAACTTCAAAGGTACAAAATTATCCATTATAGATTTATGAAATAAAGAGTTGCAAGTGCTATCAAAATCAAGCATAAAGAAAAAGAGTCCATGTCTCACTTTACCAATTCCCATCACTGTCCCAATCCATAAGTCCTGAAAAAGGCAAAGAATGGGGAGCAATACAATAGCATAGTCATTGTCACGAGTGTATCTAGTTGTGGATAATAAATTAACAGTAAAATCAAGGACATACAAGACATCATAAAGACAGTATTTATTTTGAACTATCATAAAACCTATATAGGTGACTAATATGCATTTACCATTGAGCAATTTAACAATCCTAGATTCATGAATGCATGATCAAGGAGATATCAAGCAATTAAAGTCGCCTATTATATGATCACTAGCTCCTAAGTCTACAAGCCAATTTAAGGAATTAGAATGTTTAGGAAAGGTACCTTTCACGGATGGAATGGATGAACCAAGT
Organism: Casuarina equisetifolia; assembly: GCA_028551475.1. Classification (NCBI taxonomy): domain Eukaryota; kingdom Viridiplantae; phylum Streptophyta; class Magnoliopsida; order Fagales; family Casuarinaceae; genus Casuarina; species Casuarina equisetifolia. The sequence goes on from CM052354.1 coordinate 15,473,736, forward strand.
GTGCGGTAGATTCCTTGTTATTTTGCATGAAAGCCATGATCTCATTACGCTCCTTGCGGGTGAAGGTAGAGGCTGAACTGGAATTATCATCAGTAGCCATTTAGTTAGTAGTAGCACATCCCTCCCCTTTTTTTTTAGGGTGACCATGAAATTTGTAGCATTTTTCCTTAGTGTGTCCAAGGATCCCACAATGGCCACAAGTAGTTAGAAGGAGGCAATCCTCAATTTGATGGCCACATTTTTTGCAATGCCCATAAGTTTCTCCACGGTTTGCCACATCAACAGAGGGGCTAGACGACACAAGCCTAACTGTAGCATAAGCTTGCCCGTGAATTGCATGTCATTTCAAGTTGGAGGGAGCAGTGCGCGTCTGGCATGTAAAAGGGGCTTGGCCCATTTGGATAAAAAGTGCGCTCAAGTGGGTTACCCAGGCCCACGCACGCATCATTTAAGTAAGCGTGTGGGTCACTGAAGCAAAAGTGCGGGTCACTCACCCATGGGTCGCCCACTCGCAGGTCGCCTAAGTAAGCCTACAGGTCATCCAAGCAAGCGCGTGGGTCACCCAAAACAGATTTAGGGTGCATTGGGAATAACAACACAAATCCAATCACAGAGAGACTGACATGCCAGATTCGATGAAAAACGCCATAGATTCTAACTAAGGATGCTCAGAAAGTGGCTAGAGAGAAGATTCCTCATCCCAAATCATGGAAATCGCATCCAAAAGATAGGGGTGGGCTTTGGTATTCTGAATCTGTGATTGTGCAGTGGCATAAATCACATCCAACTCGTTAAGGAACTCAACAATTTTCCCATCGTCTTGATAATGCCAGAAAGAGGGAAGAGCAAGGAGATCTGGGTAGCATATTGCAATGTAGGAATCTAAAGGACACCATAATCATTCCAAATGGTCTTAATGATCCAATGTCTCCCCTTTTTAAGTAGCAACAACAAGGGCTCTCTTCACACCAACAATTTCTTTCCCTCCCACACGCTGAAACTTCTCTTAGAGATGAGTCCAAACTTCACAAGCATCATCGAAGTAGGTGAAGGCATGTTGGAATAAGTGCAAGAAAAGTGAGAATCCATGCGGAAGCAAACAAAATCCAACAAAACAGGTGAAACAACTGATCTGGTGAGAGATAGATTGTGTGCCCGTAGGCTTGAAAGACAAAACTCTATTAACAATTGCTTAAAGAATACAAGTAATGGTTTTCTACATTTATACAAGTTAACCGTGGGCCTACACACTTTCTAGTCTAAGGCCTAGTGGTGTATTCGATAACACTCCCCCTCAAGCTGGAGTATTTGAACTATACATATCAAATACTCCAAGCTTTGATAGCAAGTACTGATGCGGACCACTGGGCAATGCCTTAGTAAATAAATCTACCGATTGTTCCTTTGTATTTACATATTAAGTGCGGATAATCCTTCTCTATAATTTTTCTCTAACAAAATGGCAATCCACCTCAATGTGCTTCATTTTTTTATGAAAGATCAAATTGGCAACTATGTGATGAGCTGCCTCATTATCACAATATAATGGCACTGGACGTGGTACACAAACTCCAAGATCCTTGAATAAGCCAAGTAGCCAAATTATCTCACAAACTGTATGCACCATGGCTCTATACTCTAATTCAGCCGAGGATAGTGAAACGGTTGCTTGTTTCTTGGTCAACCAAGATATGAGAGAATTCCCTAGTTTGATACAATATCTAGTGACACATCGACGTGACATGGGACAAGTTGCATAATCAGAGTCACAATATGCATGAAGCTCCAAACTAGATGATGATGATAGAAACAACCCAAGGCCTAGAGATTCCTTGATATATTTGAGAACCCTTATGGCAGCATCCATATGTGAATGCTTAGGTGAGTGGCCAAACTGGCTGAGGTACTGAACAACAAAGCTGAGATCTGGTCTTGTATTGGTTAGATAATTTAATCTACCAATCAATCTTCAAAACGACAAGCTGTTTTCTAAAAGTGGGTCATCTCGTTGATAAGGATCCCCTTCATCATAATCTAAGGTGGTCAATTTCAATTTTGTTCCATAGGAGGCTACAAGTCTGGAACTAGCAAGACCTGCCTCAGAAAGTAATTCCAAGGCATATTTCCGTTGACTAAGGAAAATACCCTTTGATGACCGTGCAATCTCGATTCCAAGAAAGTATTTACATTGACCTAAATCTTTCATATGGAATCTCATATGCAAATATTGTTTCAAATCACGAATGGCTGTCAAATCATTCCCAGTAATGAGAATGTCATCCACATAGATAAGGAGAATGAGCAAAGTACCTCTCTATCGACGCATGAATAATGAGTAATTGTGTTAAGAATGCTGAAAACCAACGGAGATGAGTGCCTCTGTGAACTTAGCATACCACTAGCACAATGCTTGTTTCAGACCATATAATGACTTTTGCAAGCGGCAAACTGAATGCTCCCCCTGACTACCGAAACCAAGTGGTAAGTGTATATAGACCTCTTCCTGTAAATGCCCATGCAAAAAGGCATTCTGTACATCTAACTGGTGAAGAGACCAACATCGCACTGCTGCAATACTAATGACAGATCTAATAGTTACCATCTTAACAATAGGAGAAAAAGTGTCATGGTAATCAATACCTTCTCTTTGAGTGAAGCCTTTTGCCATTAATCGGGCCTTATACCTCTCTATCATCCCATCAGCAAGGTATTTTACCTTATACACCCATTTGCATCCAACTGGCTTACGACTAGGTGGAAGCGGAATAATATCCCATGTATGATTGGCCTCTAGAGCGGCAAGCTCTCTATCCATGGCCTCAACCCAATGTATGTCTTAAAGGGCTTGATGGTATGTCTCTGGTTCAAGGATGGTTGATATGGAGGCTATGAAACGTTTATGATGTGGAGTAAAAGAGTCGAGAGAGACATGTTGTGATATGGGATATAGGACATTGTTCTTAGAAGAGGTAAGGGAATCTACAATCCAAATGGGAGGTTGAGTGGATCTTGTAGATCGCTGAATGGGGGGATCAACTGTGGAGGGATCAGTTACAAGTGGTGTATCATCTAATGGAATAGGTTAAGAGTCCTCAAGTGTAACTTGAGGTGGAAAGTCTGCAAGTGGTGTAGATGTCTCTGTAACTTGAGGTGGAACATTTACAAGTGGTGTAGATGTATATAGGGTCTCTGATGGTCTGTCTGGAAATGCTACTAAAGGAGGTTTCAGAGGAGATGAAGTTGCATGACCATCCAACTGTGGTGATTCTGCATTAGGGGAAAGCTGATATGAAGAATGCTCTGACGTCTGACTCGGTGAAAAAGGAAATTCATATTCATAAAAGACAACATCTTGACTAAGAAATAATTTTCTTGTCTCAGGATCATAAACTCGATAACCCTTCTGCAATGAAGGATATCCCATGAAGATGCATGGAATAGCTCGAGGGGTAAACTTGTCCCTCGGATGTAAGATGGTGGCATAGCATCTACAACCAAAAACTCTAAGATGGTCTAAAGAAGGTACCTTACCATAAAGAACTTCACATGGAGACTGATGACCTAAAGATGTGCTAGGTAATCAATTGATAAGATACCCAGTAGTCAAGATGCATTCCCCCCAAAAATAAGAAGGAATGTGTGCCTGAAACATCAACGCTCGAGCAACTTCAAGCAAGTGACGATGTTTGCATTCCACTAACCCATTTTGTTGGGAAGTGTGAACGCAAGAGGATTCATGAAGTATGCCCTGAGAAGATAAAAAGGTACTACATGCAGTGGAGAAAAATTCTGTATCGTTATTTGAACGGATACGTTTTATCTTTGTGCTAAATTGTGTGCTCACCATAGAAACAAAAGATTGAATTGTAAAGAATACTTGATCCTTGAAACATAATAAGAACGTCCAAGTGGCATGAGAAAAATCATCAACGATTGTAAGAAAATATCATGATCCATCATGGTTGGGGTGCCGATGAGGCCCCCACAAATCCATGTGCACAAGGTCAAATGGAGCTACACTGACAATGCGACATGATGGAAAAGTGGAACGAGTTTGTTTGGCCAATGGACAAACAATGCATCTAAAAAAATCAAGACAATGGATATGTTTTCCATGCACAAGAAGTATTTTTGTGAGCTATGACCAAGTCAACAATGCCACAAAATATAACTAGTATTAATATTAACATTGTTACTACAAAAACTATTCACGCTTATATTATACAAAAGAAAGCGAACAGACATCAAAATACGCCTAATACAACGTGGCAAATCATCCAGAGTCGGCTAAAGGAGGTACAATCCTCGTACTGCTTTACCCAGTGCGATCACCTGCCCAGTCGTATGGTCCTGAAATATGTAAAAATATCAAAAAATACAACCATGCAATTACATTGAATAGTTATTTTCTTGACAGAAAGCAGGTTATATTTGAAACAAGATACAAATAACACATCAGAAAGTTCTAACAAAGGTGTGGGTTTGGTTCTTCTAATGTGAGTGGCAATTACATGTGTTTGATCCGGCAAAGTAATGGACATGCATTGAAAGGAGTATGAATATAAGAGCTGTAAATTACATGTGACATGATCACTTGCACCCGAGACTATAATCCATGGATTGCAATATTGTGGAGATTGGGAAGGGGGTGTCATACCTCTAAAGTTCCCAAGATAATCAAAACTTGCTAGAGCAGGGACAACATTCAGCTGAAGTAGCATTTTTTGCAGCTGATCCAAAGTCAAGGCTAAAGCAGGTTGGGCCACAAAGCTAGTAAATGGGTTGGCCCCTTGCTGCATGGTAGAGTGCTGGTCCGTTGTCTGCTACATATAGTTGTTAGGTGTGGGTTGTCCCTGAGAGACTGGTCCAAAGGAAGATGCTGTAGGCTACTGTTGTGCCCCAAAGAAAGACCCACCAGGAAAGGGGCCACCACTAGACCCATGTGCTCCAGTCGGTGAATGGGTGACTGACCCAAGTGAAAAGGATTTCCAATTGATGCAGTATTATCAATTTCTGGTTGGTTTCCAATGCTAACCTGGAAGGTTCGCGAATTACCAGTGCCAGAGTTGGTCTGAGAACCAAGTCCTACATTATTTCTTCCCCTTTTGCCTTTCGGTGTCCAACCTAGTGGAAAACCATTTAGTCGAAAGCAACGGTCTTTGGAGTGTTCGAGTCTGAGAGAAGTGGCCATTTGTGAGTTGTGGAGAGAGAATAAGGGTAGGTAAGTAAAGGTAAGAAAAAAAACAAGGGTAAAGTAAACAATTGATGGCTAGATATTTGTTGTAGGTGGGATTATGTTGGCACGTGAGGTGCCAGCAAAGAGAGAGGTTTGACAGAAAAAATTTCCACCCGAAAATACCCTTCTCTAAGATAACTTTCAGATGCAAGGATAATCCGTCAATGGAACTAAGGGAGTAAAGTGATGGTGGCAAGAACCCATGAGAGATGAGTGGCAACGTAAAGACAGTTGATATGAACTCATCAAAGATGCGTGATAACTGAAAAAGGGAAGTAAATATGCAACATATACTAGGTACATGTGCAAAAGGAACCAAGACGAACCTGTGGCTCAAGATACCATGTTGGAATAAGTGCAAGAAAAGTGAGAATCCATGCCAAAGCAAACAAAATCCAACAAAGCAGGTGAAACAACTAATCTGGTGAGAGATAGATTGTGTGCCCGTAGGCTTGAAAGACAAAACTCTATTAACAATTGCTTAAAGAATACAAGTAATGGTTTTCTACATTTATACAAGTTAACCGTGGGCCTACACACTTTCTAGTCTAAGGCCCAGTGGTGTATTTGATAACAAGGCAGTGTAAATATCATGGGAGAGGGAAGTAAGCAACCAAGATAAGACAACTCCATTACAACGTTGCCAAGCTTCAAAGTAGGGCGAGAGGGCAGTGGGTTGAGGCACAGAAGGATTGACAATTCCAAACTGTTGGAAGATACATTTAACCTAGTATCTACCCTGTTCCATATTGAATTATCCCACCTATGGTAGAGGTATCCTTGTATAGGAAAATATGTATTCTTTCCTTCTTTGTAATTATATTTTCCTTGTCTATTGTGTTTCCTTATCTATTACTTGTATTATAAATAGGACCTATGATGTAACGTTCTTCTTTAAGCAATCATAGAGAATTTTTCCCAAGTTACCTTTCTTCACCATTGCTTCACCCTTACTTTCTGTCATGGTATCAAGAGCCACTATGGTTTTCTTATTTTAAGCTTCCGCTCTCCTTTACTCTTTTCCTTCCCCTTTTCTTGGCCTTTTTTTTTCTTCTCCCTAGCACCTTTATTTTCCGGCCAATTTTTTTCAACATGTCTTCTCCTAAGAATGCTGCCTTGGATGCCCCTTTTGTTGAAGATGATTCTGACAATGAGGTTTCCTCCCTCCCCACCACTACTGCTGTTTTGCCACCGGTCACAGTGGGTTCTTTCCCCTCAACACCGACGGGTTTGGATCCTTTGCTTACTGGGTCTTCCTCGGCCCAGCCCATTTTTTGGGTTCCTAGCCCAACACCTTTTTTGGGCGCCCCTGTCTCCAACACCGTCATTTCGGGCCAGCCCACCCCTATTTCAGCCCATTCGGATTTTATAGGCCCTACTTCCTTAGGCCCCGTTTTGGCTGTTTTTAGACACAACCCAACTCCTGTTTTGAGTTGGTATCTCGTGGGACAGAATCCCAACCCAGTTTACTCGGGTTCGGGTCCAAATCCCTACCTGACCCCTCCGTCGAGTTTGTCTGGCATCGCAGGTTAGGCACCTAACCCAGTTTCTTCGGGTTCGGGTTGCAATCCCTACCCGGTCCTCCACCCGGGTCCTCTCACATTCGCAGCGCCGCTCGGCCGGCTCGAACCTGGCGATCCGCTGTACACCGGGGCTTTCGATGGCCCTGAACTTCATCTCATTGCCCTTTCCCTCACTGGTGTCGACGATTACGCCGTCTGGGCTCGCGAGATGCACCGTGCCTTGCTCACCAAAGACAAAGATGGCTTCATCGATGGCTCTGTCCCGACTCTAACGAATGCTCACCTCACTCGCCAGTGGTGCAAATGCAATCAATTAGTCCGTTCATGGATCGGTAATTGCATCAAGCCAGAGGTGGCCGCCGCCCTCACCCCGACCGAAGACGCTCACTCTTTTTGGCTCAACATCGCTGAGATGTTCGGCAAACTGGATCGCACTCACCTTTTCTCCCTTCATCAAGGCCTCAACAACCTCAAACAAGGGACTCTTGTGGTCGCCATTTGCTTCAATCGGCTTTCTGCTCTCTAGAATGAACTTGATCTAGCCGAAGAACAACTCGAAGGGCCCGACACAACCCTTCGTCAATACTGTGCGATTAAGGACCACACCTGCTACACCCAATTCTTGCTGATTTTGAACGAAGGCCTTCTTCCCTTCCATTCGCGATGCTGGCCATGGATCCACCTCCTTCCCTCAGCTGCTTGTATCATCTGGCCGTGCAGGACAAAAATCAGCGCCTTGCATCCTCAGAATACGTGCAAGTTGGTTAGAGCGTTTTGTTGGCAGCTAGGGTTACTCCAGCGCAGAAAGCTCTCACGCTTCGTGCGAGCTCCCTCTCCCCAAATGCGCCTCACTCCTCTGAATCCTTGACGCGCCCTCTTGCATCCGATGGCTCGTATGAGAGCCCTCGATCCTACGGCTCTCCCGGGCTCCTTCCTACACCCGGGCCACTCACTTCTTATCAGGCCACTAGTGTGCCCGTGCTTGGCCCCAACCTGCCTCATTCGAACGAGCCGCATGCTCCTTTCAGCACACCTGCCCAACCCAGTTCGCGCTCACAGCCCAAAAAGGGCCCATCCCGTCAACCTAATCAAAAAGGTTTTTTTGCGATCATTGCAGTCGCCCCTATCACACCCGCGAAACTTGTTGGAAACTCCACGGAAGTCCCACTGCTCCTGAAAATAAAAATAAATTTTTTACTTCCAACCAAGTTTCCATGAAGGCTAATGATACGCTTCCTCCTCCCATAAATGAGCAACAACTCCAACATATCGTGCAGGCCATTCATCAACTTGGTCCCATTGACAAAGCAACCAGTTTTGCAGGTACTTCCTTTTGCCTCAATTCCATTACTAATTCTGCTTGGATTATTGATTCAGGGGCTAGCGACCACATTATCTGTGATGAAAAATTTTTTTCACACATTACCCCCACATCCCGTCCACCTATGTCTGTTCGTCTTCCCAATGGTCATGTCACCTCTGTTTCCAAAATTGGTCATGTTACCTTCAATTCTTATATTACTCTAAAAATGTTTTATTTGTTCCCGCTTTTCAATTCAATCTTATTTCTGTCTCCAAAGTTTGTCTTGATAATGATTGTCGTGCCATTTTGGACCCTTCTGTTTGTCTTTTTCAGGCCCGTTTGACTGGCAGACTAATGGGCTTGGGTAGTGTGCATCATGGGCTTTATTTTTGGGCTCCCTTTCCGTTTACTTTTAATTTCTCATCTTGTAATCCTTCCCCGAATGGGATTTTTTGTAATGCTCAAATTAATAATAATAATATTTTTCGGTCCCACCAATAGTTGGGTCACAGTGCATCTTTTCCTCATCCCACTTGTCCCATTTGCCCTTTGGCTAAGCAAACTCGTCCTTCCTTTCCTTCTAGCACCTCTCGTGCCACTGCTCCCTTTTCACTCATCCACATCGACATCTAGTGACCCTATCATACGCCTCATCATGATGGTTCCCGTTACTTTCTCACTCTTGTCGATGATTACTCTCGCGGCACTTGGGTTTTTCTCATGCACACCAAATCTCAAGTGCTTTCCCATCTCAAACATTTTCTTGCCATGGTTCGCACCCAATTCCATTGCACCATCCAACGTCTTCGCTCCGACAATGCTCGTGATTTCTTTAATCATGATTGTTCCCTCTTTCTCTCTACCAATGGCATTCTCCATGAGAGTTCCTATACTTACACTCCTCAACAGAATGGGGTTGTGGAACGTAAGCATCGTCATCTTCTTGAGGTCGCTCGAGACCTCAAGCATCAAGCCTCCATTCCTGAATCCTTCTAGGGTGATTGTGTGGTCACTGCTGCCTATTTGATCAATCGGATGCCAAGCTGAGTTCTCGATGGACAGACACCTTTTGAGCTCCTTTTTGGGAAGCCATCGGATCTTCACCATCTTCGAGTTTTTGGTTGCCTCTACTATGTCACAACTGTGGGCCCTCGGGATAAGTTGGCTCCCCGTGCTCTCCGTTGTGTTTTCATAGGCTACCCTCCTTTACAAAAGGGTTATTGGGTCTATGACCCCACCATTGGCTGTTTCTTCATCAGTCGTGATGTGATTTTTCAAGAGGATGTTTTTCCTTTTCAGGATCGACTCGTTCCCTCTTCTCCATCAGCTCCCTCCACCACAGCTCGGCCCTTCTTACCAGATAAGGATTCTTCTAATCCTCTTTCTTTTATGCTACTTGAGCCCCCTACTCTTACTGCTCCAACTATTGTTCCTGCTACTGCTCCAGCTCCACCTCCTACTGAGCCTTTGATCGAGCAACCCCCTGATCATCATGATGAATCTTCACCTGCTCCTTCGGCTCCTTTCTTGGATGTTGCCTCTCCCTCCGATCTTGGTCTTGATGATAGTCTTGCTTTGGTCCCTTCTCCATTGCCTGTCTTGCCTCCTTCGGCACCTCGTCGTTCAGGTTGCAGCACTCGGCCCCCTACATGGACCAAGGACTATATTTTTTCGTCTCTCCACTCCTCAGGTACTCACTATCCTGTCTCCTCTTATGTGAGCTTCGCTCGGCTTTCTCCCGAGCATTTATGTTGCATTAGTTGCATCTCTGAGGAACAGGAACCGGATTCTTATCATGCGGCTTCTCACGATCCACGTTGGCAAGAGGCCATGGAGGCTGAGCTCTAAGCCCTCACTGACAACCATACTTAAGATCTTGTTTCTCGGCCCTCTCACTGGAAACCTATTGGCTGTAAATGGGTTTATAAGATCAAGTATAAGGCTGATGGCACTGTTAAGCGTTACAAGGCCCGGCTCGTGGCCAAAGGTTTTACCCAAAAGGAAGGTTTTGATTATCAAGAGACCTTTTCTCCTGTTGCTAAGGAAGTCACTGTTTGCTCCTTTCTTGCCATTGCCGCTTCTTGGGCTTGGTCTCTTCATCATATGGATGTTCACAACGCCTTACTTCATGGCGATCTTGATGAAGAAATCTACATGGATCTTCCTCCAGGTTTACGCAGACAGGGGGACTCTAGGGTATGTCGTCTTTGTAAATCCCTTTATGGCCTTAAACAAGCATCTCGCCAATGGTATGCTAAGTTCACCATGGCCCTTACTGTTGCTCGTTTTAGGCAATCCCGGTATGACTATGCCCTCTTTATATGGCACCACGGTTCTTCTGTCATTTATCTGCTCATTTATGTTAATGATATTCTTATTATGGGAAATGATACTCATGCCATCACCGACTTCAAGCAATATCTTCATTTCACATTTCACATCAAAGACTTGGGACCACCTAAGTATTTTTTAAGGATCGAAATTGCTCGTTCCAATAAAGGGATTTGTCTTAGCCAACGGAAATTTGTCCTTGAAATTATTTCTGATGTTGGTCTATCAGGATGTAAACCTGCCGTTATTCCAATTGAACAGAATGTCAAATTGACAACAGCAGATTATGATGTGGTTGTATCTCCTCTAGAGAAAGACCCCATACTCGATGATCCTTCTGTTTATCAACGATTAGTTGGTAAACTCATTTACCTCACTATGACTAGACTTGACATTTGTTATGCGGTATAGATACTCAGCCAGTTCATGCATGACCCGAAGCGATCACACATGGATGCTGCCTTGAAGGTAGTGAAATATCTTAAAGGACGTCCAGGTCTGGGAATCTTATTGTCTCGAAATTGTGATATGCATATGACGGCTTATTGTGACACTGACTATGCCACGTGTCCTATGAGTCGAAGATCGATAACTGGTTTCTGTGTCAAGTTGGGCAATTCTTTATTATCATGGAAGACAAAGAAACAATCGACTGTATCCTTGTCTTCTGCAGAATTAGAATATCATGCTATGGCAAAGACAATTTACGAGATTGTTTGGATGCGAGGTCTCCTTTGAGATCTCGGTATTTGGGTTAAGGGGCCTACAACCTTGTTCTGTGATAACAATGCAGCTTTGAAACTTGCAGCAAATCCGATCATCCATGAAAGAACAAAACATATCAAAGTTGACTGTCATTTTACGAGGGATAAGATTCAAGAAGGCATTATTGTGACAAAAGGAATCAAGCCTACTGAGCAACCTACTGACATATTCACTAAACCTTTATGTTGCAGACAACACACGTATCTATTGAGCAAGCTTGGCGCCCTTGACATATACCAGCCTCCAGCTTGAGGGGGACTGTTGGAAGATACGTTTAACCTAGTATCTACCCTGTTCCATATTGAATTATCCCACCTATGGTAGAGGTATCCTTGTATAGGAAAATATGTATTCTTTCCTTCTTTGTAATTATATTTTCCTTGTCTATTGTGTTTCCTTATCTATTACTTGTATTATAAATAGGACCTATGATGTAACGTTCTTCTTTAAGCAATCATAGAGAATTTTTCCCAAGTTACCTTTCTTCACCATTGCTTCACCCTTACTTTCTGTCGCAAACTTGTTTTTGCCTAAGAGAGCATTCCTCATGTCCCGGTTCCAACTAGTAAAATTCTCAACACCCACAAGCTTCTCGGAGACAAGTAGCAATCCAGTTTGGTCTTGAGGATAAAGATAGAAAGGATCTCCAGGTTGGATAAAGAGGGGGAGAGGAGGGTGGGGGGGAAGTGAGGCATGGGAGTGATCACAGTGATGGGACCATAGGTGGCGGCGAGTCCGAGCTCTAGAACAGTGTTAGTGTGATCTTCCCCAATCAGAAGGGTCAAAATCAAAACTGTGTGCCATGGAGGAAGTATGATAATATGGCACTCAAGGTGTTTGAGAAAATGCCTGAGTGAAGTAGGGAGCAACAAAAAAGGTGCAGTAATAGGGTAGCAAAAGAAATACATCGGGAAAAAAGGATTCCTACTCTTGATACCATGTTAAAGTGAACAAAGAGATTTGATTAAGTGGTAACGGTGAAACCACTTTGATTCATAATCAAATGCTCTACAAAATGTTCAAGTGAAAAACAAGAACAATTGGAGTAAGGTGTATATAGGTACATAATGGAGATGGGCTGTAATGGGCCCCATGTGTGTGCATATACAATAAATGGGCCTGAATAGTATTATCTACAACATCATTTACAACATCTTCAATTGTTCAAACATAGCACATTGAAATTGATCAAATTTGTCTCCAAGGTTAGTAGTGTTGTTGTCAATAGTTGTCAACCTTTCATCTAATGCCTTCTTGTCAATATCCAGTGCCCTAAGTCATGAATTGATTATGGCTTGTTGGGGTGGTTTGTTTTTTTTTTTTTTAACCCTAGTTCCCTCCCCACTTAAATTTTTGTTGATCTGAAATTTGGTGACTATTTTCTATGTGGAAATCCTTGAAAAAATTATTTTTCTTTCAGTTACGGTCAAAAAGTGTATAAACGCTATGCAAATAAAACGAAAGACTATTAACATTGAGATTATTAAAAATTTTCTTATTTGAGATCTTTTACTTAATAAGTCAAAGAATATAATTATACACAATTGATATAAGTCAGACGTAGGAGAGTTTATAACGAATAAATTGAACTTGTAAGCAGTAAATAGTGTTACAGTGTTAAATACTCATTTAATTGGATGGTTCAATACATAATATTTATGACTCGTTTAAATAGTTGGGACAATGGGACATAGAAGAAGAAAAGAAAAGTAAATTTTAATAGCAAAAAATATTTATATTCAAAAAGTTTTATGTTGCTTCGATATGTAAATGTCAACGTTAGTACCAAATTTCCTCGTTATTTATAACTTTCATATGATTGATCTCTAAAAGGTAAATAGAAAATATAGATATGTAATGTATATTATATGCATGCATAATAAGCAACTTTATGTTCTAACAGAGTGGGGTAGAAAATATATTGCACAAATATGTTTACAATTATTACTTTGTTAGATTTATCTTGATGCATGAAATCTTGTAACGTTCTCCAAGAACGATAGATGCTTCACTGTACGAATCAACTGACGTTGCATGGTCTTATTAATAACAGCCTTGAATTCCCCGTGAGTTGCTTTTAAGACATTCCAACGGTGAGATTCCAAACACACAAGGCCGGCAAATGCGTAGCCCGGGGCGGAGGCCCAACCAGCGGTGGACCTCACGTGAAGTTCCCCATCCCAACACCGTCATGCTTATTTATTTCATCAGAACCAAGCACGAGCGAGCAGGTCCTAACCATCACTACCTTCGTCTAGTAGTGAAAAAAGGCATGCAAGCTGTGTGGAACGTAGGGTGCAAAATCAGGCCTTCAACCCAAAAAGCACTCATCCGGTGCTGTGCGCTGCTTTGGGGGTCGTCGCTCTTTGCACTGCAACGATACTGAAGAAAAGGAGTAGAAGCAAGCAAGTCCAGGAGCGGGAGATGGCCACCAGTGGTGTTGAGGACTCCGTGGGAAACAAATTGTGTGAGCCAAGTTGTGGTTGGGTTTCGATAAAGAGAGTTTTGATGGATTCGATGCAGTGGAGTAGAGCAAACAAGTGTGGGGGGAAAAGAATTGGAGGTTGGAGGGAGAGTCCGACGCCGCTTCTTGGTTTGGAAGACAGTGAACTCGGCGTCGGATGGCAAGGCCATGACTCGGTGTCGCCGGTGTGGCAAAGGCCAATACTCATGGGAGAAAAATGTAAGCTTCCGAGGTTCAGCGGGCTTATTCTCTACGATGAACGAGGCCAGCTACTCAGCCAGTCCCACAAGCAAGTACCTTGCAAGGAAAATACCCATCACCAGGTAATTCATAGGCCACACATACCATTTTTCACTTAATTAGTAAATATATAAAGATTGAGACAACATATTACTGGTGTTTTGTAATTTTAAGTTAGATATTAATCATTCTTAGTACCTACATTGCACCTAGTCTTTTGCTTATTTTCTCAATTACAAGAGAACTTCCACTGATTATATACATAAAACGTCTGTCATCGAGAGCAAATGAAACTACATCAACTCTTCGATTGCATAGACTTGTTCGGAAAAGGGATGTAGATTTGATTTCACATCCAGTCTCTTTTTGACCATTAAAAGATACCTTGCTTGTTAGTGAATAGATCTCTTTTTGAGAAACTGCAAAAGGATTGTGTAATCCCACTTTTGATCAGCCTTAAATTTAGAGGATTTGTCTGCTTTTGTGTAGGTAAAAACAGCAACTTTGGTGAGAACTACTCTGCAGGATTTGCTGTAAGCTTCTTTATGTCAGTTTAGTTGTATCAAAAAGCAGAGCGGGAATCCAGTCACTGGAACCCGACTTTTATGTTTGCAATGCAGAAACACAATGAGCTTGCTCAGAAGCGATTTTCCTATGTTTTAATTTTGGCAATATTTAGTCGCATCATCTGCAGAATATCCTGCTTTCTATCCAATTGTGTAAGATACTCGACCACATGGTCACATGCTAAAAGGTGTCTCTATGTAAGGAAAAGCCACAAAAAGAGTACAATCGTCCTTGGATTCTATCTTCAACCATAAATGTACCATGCACTTATAGTCCAAAACTTCATCTTTTTATTCTGACTTAATAAAAGCTTCTCATGCCTTCAACATATTTCATCATCATTCTATTTTCAAATACCATATCAAGAAACTGCTTATTCACATTCAGTGGTTTCCATAAAAATGGAAAATAAAAATAAAAAGACAAAAAAAATTGGTATTTGTACATCCATTCCCAAAGGAAAGCCAAATAAACAGCGCTGGAAAATTGATAAATGTCATAAAGAGTCTCTCCAATTAACTATGTCCTCTCAACGAATTGAGGGAATGATCTGGCTACTCTCCCAGCTCACTCTTTCTCTCTCTTCCTCTTCCCTTTTCTTGGTAACCCTGTAGGAGGCTAGAAATCCTATTTAATGCTAATAAGCATGATCCTGTAACCTAAGTGGGAAAAACATCTCTAGTGGAAGACAATCGACACATGACAAAGGTGGTCATTAAGAATTAATCAACTCTTTTTCAAGGCATGAACCCAATATAAGAGCACCAAATTATCAGGTAAACACATCCAACCTGTCTGCACTTCCTTTTTATTGGTTTCTGGGCACATACAACATGTTCTTTTATGGCTTGTGTTTAGATTTGTTTACTACCTGTATCACCGTTGTTTAATGTCATTACATAAGTTAATTCACATCTCCAGATTTACTGGCTATTTCAAATTTCAGTTGTAATCCACAGCCAACTTGGCATAATACACAAGAAAGAAAACTTGAAATATAATAAACAGTTCCTCCTTTGGGTGCATTTACTAATGTCCAAGCTCCCTGAGGTCTCAGCCTTACTGTTCCATCCCGTAACCAAATATGGTCTAGGAAGATCCTAATCTAGCAACAAAATGAGCAAGGGTAGAACAGTTTTTCAAATTTTGATGTCTAGATACTAGTGCCCAATTGGTGAGGAGTCACAGCTAAAAGTATAACAGGATTTGCATTGACCAAGAATGCAAATGAAGTGAACGATGCAAATTGGAACGAGTTATGATCTTATGAACATTTACTTTCTTCCTCTTTCAACATATGTTTTTATTCATCCACCACTTGCTTTCAACAGCATACACTACATAATTTAACTACTTATTATCTAGGTCTTGATGCACAATTACATCCAGTTAAAGCTTGCTCAACTTACAGGAATAGAACAGCAGTTGTCACCTGGCAACATCAATCCACAATTTGAAATGTTAGGCATGTTACTCAGGATTTTGCCTTTGAATGAAAAGGTGACTGGAATTTTCCAAAGCACAAAACAGAATAGGAACACAATCAAGAGATGCATTATGAATTCATAACCAAATGGTAGGCAGGTATACACAAATAGATTACTTACAGCACTTAGTTGAGGGAGGAAAAGTGAAAACGTAGGTTATATATACTAGATACGAATGATTAAAAGAAATCAACTCATAATCATGTGAGACGGATTAGTCAAATTGTACAAGTAACAAGAGTGAAAATGTGGGTGAGCTTTCCAAAGCACAATAAAGAATTCAAAGATTAAAAGGCAACCAGACATCTAATGGATTTAGTATGCATGAACAAAGTACAAGAAGTTATGCACTGTAATGGATATATTACCAATGACTTGAATATCTACAAAAGCAATAATACAAGTAAAGATCATGGCCAGCAGGTCACATGCAGAATTTTATACAACTAATTTGATCTCCAATAGTGTATTCCTGAATGCACATCAATCATACAAGCTGATAAAGCCATATCAAAAAACGGCTGCACATCAACCACAGCAATATAGAATATTGCTGATTTGATGATCTTTTCCTCGTACTGGCATATTCAGGGTACAGTTTGATGTTGCAACAAATTCGAGGGGAACATAGGGGTAAGAAAACAAAAGATAGGGCGACAAAATTTTCAAATTAACCAGTTCACATAGCGTTGCATGCACATTGCATACATCCAGATATACGTGAACAAAGAGTCCGAAAGGAAGGAATGAGGAGGTTGAACAGCTGAGAGATGGTTTCAACTATCAAGTTGGAAACTTTTACCATCTTTACTTCGAGTAGTTTGCCTTCTTATTTCTTGTACCAGAACAGCAATGGAATTTACCTATTAGAACAAAAGATAAGATGGATCCCATCAATGCAATTTTTGGATCACAAATAAATTGACCTATAAGCACACATTTGTGTAGAGAAAGTCTAATTGCAAGTGCTCTCTCAGTGGGAGCGAAAGGTGCTTAATACCAATTATTTAGATGGTACCTTTCATCAATCTGAAGATCCGACTTGTCCATACAAGGACTGAGTAGGATAAAGCATTACGAGAGGCCCTAGAAAATTGAATTGCCCCACATTACAAAATCAATGACCTAATCACTCAATTAGAACAATGCATCAATGTTTTACCTTTGCCCGTCAGCATCAATCATGCATACGACACTATCAATGGTTCTCTGGAGTCTTCACTCGATCTATTTTTATAGTGGAAGTACAACACCAATTGTACGATCCCTAGAATGGTTCCTATTCCATTTGGGACCTGAAACTCAAAAAATTAGAAAATACCGTGTGGGAAAACACAAATCAACTGATAAAGTGGTACAATCAAAGATCTGTATAAAGAGAGAGAGAGGGGGATAAACATTGGGAGGGAAACTTACATAGATGAAGGGATCAGAATTAAGTAGTCCATATAGGAAGAAACATGAACTCATTAGGAAGGTCGAAAGGGAGAGATAAAATGGCATAAATTCAACACTCTTTGTACGAATCACCAAATTCTGGAAGACATACCAAAGTAGACAGAAAAAGTCAAAAAAAAAAAAAACAATAGAAGAAATATATCATTCTCAGCAAAAGTTCATGCAAATGTTGGAGGGAAACTTACAATTATAAACAACGGAGATGCAAACATTGATATGAGAGAAGCACCACTTAGGAAGCCAACAAACATCCGCCTCATAATAGCGTCAGTTATTTGCAAGCTCCCAGCCACTATGATTGCACATAACCCAAAAACTGCCAGCAGCAATCCTAGCATCCTAATCTGGAAGCAAGATTTAAGGGAGAAGGTGGATAACAGCTTAGAATTACACAGTAGAGCTTTCAGGTATTTGATCACAGTAGCAAGTGTGAGTAGACTTTAAAGGCATAAACCACCTTTTTTACTTTCTCTGCATATATTATGAAGAGTGTTATGTAGGCCAACTGAAAGACAGCGCCAACCGAGTTGACTGTCATAACCAAGACATTGTTGGAAGATATGAGTGGTGTTCCATACCACATGCAGAGCAAGCAATTCAAAAGAGCATACATATATGGCAACCCTGAGAACTGCTCTGTTGACTGGTTCCGGAGAATTCTCCTAAAAGTGGATCTGAAAATTTTAAGGAAGCAAAGAAACCAAAGGAAACTGGTTAGGGATAAGCTATAACATACTTCATATTCTCGTTTTCTCCTATTAAAAGTCTCACCAAAAAGGAGGAAATTTGGGAGCGAAACTTACATAGGTGACACAAATAGCCCGAAAGCAAAGATGTTCCCTGCATTAAACAAATGTGCATCTTAGCATGACATAAATATAATCCTTGTATTCCTAGTCTCGTAAGAACAGAAGAACATATGGATCTATTCAAATAATTCAATTTTCCTATTATACTCTGGTATGTTGACTTTAATTGCATCCTTGAGAGACTCAAAGTTCTTAACAGATTACAGCATATCTGCTTCCTTTCTCTAATATGAATTACTCTGCTTATTCACAAATTATTCATGGATATTCTAAAATTTACGCGTATGATTTTGTTGACAAGCAGCCCCCAGAGGTACTACTTTTCTTATGGACTGGACTGTCTAAAGATGACTCCCCTAAAACTTGACAATCATTCATACGAAAGCAACCCTAACGCAGAAACATTACTTAAAACCTAATATTTTGGAGGCCTAAATAAAGTGAAAAAGCTATGTTAACAGGATCTTTAATAGCCAATAGAAATGCACTAATCCCAACATTTTAAAATTGAACTGATTCATCATCGAAAATAACAAGACCAAAAAACAAAAAAAAAAAAAAGAACTGCTCATTATAGATTAAGCAACAGAAATAGCAGCTACATTTGGCACTACTCTTAGTAGATCTTAATTTCTAAACAATTCCTTTCATCAGCACATCATAACTACTACTTACATTTAGAAGCCAACAACTCTAAACTTTCAGGCTCTCAAGATCATGAAAATTTCTCAGAAATCTTAAGAAGCGGTACAAAGATCAGGCCCTTTTTGGCTTGCGAAAATCAGAGGCAAGATAAGCAACTGGGATAAACTAATCAAAGAAATATAATGTTCGCTTCCTGGCAATGTGGGTGACGCTTGAGCAATTCTTTCAGAAATTATCAACCTCTTCATTCATCTTTCAACAACAACCAAGAATCGATGAGTATCTTGCCAAAATCTACTACAGAATATCCCTTTTCCCTAAAAGGACAAAATGGATTTTCTTTTGGTTTAAGCTAGCATTCAAAAGAAAAAAAAAAAAAAAAGGAATTGAAGACTAGAAGCAATTAGAGCCAGACAAATACATTTCTTCTGTTAAAGTCTAATGGGAATTCCCAATTCCAGAAAAAGTCACACACTCTTCGTTCACATCACCAATAAACCAGAATAAAAATAAAACAATTATGAAGAACTGAAGCAGGTAGAACAAGAACCCATTAGTCTCTTACAACACTAGCCTAATAGGAACAGTCCCAAATCCAATTCAAGTCAAGGCCTCTCTTCGTTTAAACCAAAGAACATACCAAGAATTCAGCAAGTAATCGTGATGAAGATGACCCAGAAATTCAAAAGGCGAGAGAGAGAGAGAGAGAGAGAGAGTATAAAGTTTACCCGCGACTCCGGCTGCATCCGTGCAGATTAAAAGAACAGAGGAGGAAGCTGGAAGAATCATCAAAGAGCCTTCAACACCAACCGAATGCGAAGCAGCAACAGAAACTCAAAACTTTCTATTCCAGTCAGACTCCCTTTCAAAAATATCCCCCGTCTCTCTCTCTCTCTCTCTCTCTCTCTCTCTCTCTCTCTCTCTCTCTTGCTTGTCTTTGTATCTCACTCCACGTTTGGATTTGACAATGTCAAATCACAGTCCAAGCTTTTCTCGTGGGGAGAACAAAAAAAAAAGGAGCAACGCAAATTCAGAATTTCACTACTTCTGGTCGTTCCTCGTGTAAAATTCTTGCCTATAGCTCATATCCTCGTGGAAAATTGCCGTGCGGCGTTCAGACAAAGGGATCTGAGCTGGCACGACAGAGCTGCGCGAAGTTGAACGGAAAAACGAGTTGTATGTGGGCCCACTGTATCAAGAACACAGGGCTTTCTTATCCACTCATCTGATGCCACCGACTGCTGGAAGCTCCATTCATCTCTCTGTGGAAAATCTGTGCATGAGTTTGATCAGGGTATCTCCTCTGCTCCGCACAGATCCAGAGGATTAAACTAAACAAGGAAAGCGAATATTCTCTGGAACATTGTACATTAATAATCAAACCATTTGACTTTTCATTATGTTTTATTTTCTTAATTAATTGAAGAATTTTCAAATATCTTCCGCAGTTTTGTCTTGTAATAATCAACAACTCTCAACAAAACTTATATTCTCATACCATATATATCATAAATAAAAAGTGAACGAAAAAGAGTGGAGGATACTCCAATTCTTAGGGACTAGTTCTTGTGGCTACCTTTCGATGAAGAGGATATCTTTTGCGGATAGAGAAAACGACTTCAAAAGTCACCTTTTGAAACTGGCCCAAACTCCCAATTATGGGTATGGAGCCACCTTATTTATGTGGATAGAGTTTTTTTTATTATTTATTTATTTATGTATGCACTAAATTCACAAATTCAAATTAGGACCAAAAGATCTTAATCATACTAACTTACTATTAAACCAACACGTGATTGACTACATAGAACATACTTCCATCAATTGACAATATATGGTACAATAGCTTCTTGAAAGGATTTTTTGCATGAAATTATGTCACCTATTCAAAAAGTCAATGTCCTTTTAGATCATCTTGGGAGTTGTTTTGTAATTAGCATTACTTTGTTGTTCTACACTACGCTCTAGAACATCAAAACACTTCACTCAACTTCAAAACATACATTAATAAGTCTTGACTAAACTACATTACCACTATGGACCTAGTCTTCAAGACTTACATGCGTGCGAAAATTTTATGACCAAATTTTTAGAAGAGGATTCACCTAACCCAATTTTGTATTAGCCCCTTGACCACCTAGGTATTTAATTTCTAATTTCAAATACTCAATTCTCAAGTCAATTCTGAGTTGACGGTCTAAGTTCTCGAAATAATGTCTTCTCTAGCATCATATTGGACCAAAACTCATTCGTATTGAACCTTTCTATAATTCTTGAATGGGAAATTGATAGAAAAATAGTATTTTGTTTTTATCGATGATACTTACATTTTAGCGTTCAAAATATACTGAAATTCAAGAATCCTTTATTTTTCAAGAAAGAAACAATCCCAAATTTTTAGTATTAATTACCTAAAATATCATAGTTGGAATCATATAGAATCTCATTCATTGGTTAGTACCAAATTTTGACTTCAACTTGTATGCCATTGCATATAGAATCTTATTCATTCGTTGATCAAAATAATTAACATTTCAAATTTAAGTCCACTTTTTTTTTAATATCTTCTTCTGAAAAATAACATCTAGAATCTTATAGTGCCCGATTTAATGCACTTTAAAAATACGAAGAATTGACTTCAAGTTTAAGAAGGAACAATTTAGTTTGCAATGATCCAAAAAACTAAACATTTTTCCAACTAGAATGTTAAGCTACTTGAACCTAGTCCATCTAGGGTATAGCCCTTCTTGACATCAAAGTAACTAAACCATCAATACAATTTTGAGTATTCTTGTCAAATCCAACCTTGTTTCAATTTAAAATCTATACTTGAAAAGAATGGGAAAAGGCCTAGATATCGTGATGAAAATGAGATAAAGTAAATGTATTGATGGTTTATTTACTTTTTATATAATGTGAACTTATTGAATGTAGATGAAATATTTAAATTAATAGTTTTTTTTTTTTAACATAACCATTGTTTCCATGTAAAGGGAATTGTGATCTTTGTTGTCAAGAAGGCTATACCCCAGATGGACTAAGGTTTGAGTAGCTTAACGTTCCAATTGGAAAAGCATTTAGTTTTAAGAAGGAAAACTGTAGTTTGCATAGTACTCATTGCATGCAGAGTCTCAATCATTGGTTAATCAAAATAATTAACATTTCTTTTAAGTCCTCTTTTTTCTCATATCTTCTTCTGAAAATAATGCATGTAACGAATCCTCATGATGCTTCACTTTAGTGTACTTTAAAAAACTAAAGTATCAAGATTTGACTTCAACTTTAAGAAGAAATTCTTTAATTTACATAGTATATACCATTGAAGATAAGTGTATTCATTCACTTTCAATGAAGTAGGCAAATTGTGGTAAATTTTGTCAATATTAATGGCATCATAGATTAAAAAATTATCTATGATGCCATTAATCATCTCATATTGATATATTTTATATATAAATTTTTTACTTAATACAGTTAGGGAGTTAGTGCATTGGCTTTAGTAGGTGTAACGCTGGTAAAGTATTTCCAATCATTTAACTACTAAAATCACTTGTTTTTCTTGCATATGTCATGGAATCTTTATAGGTCCATCACAACCAAGACTTAGGAGACAAAACCATAATCTTGTAGCATCTTAAGAGAGCCTTGTCCTTTTGTTCCACTAGTCAGGTCCCGTCTAGTTTTTTCACCATGTGTCTCTTTGTAAATCTAGAACCAAGCATTATTCCACTCCATAGAGTAGTTGAAATTGAGTGTTTGATTAGGTTTGCTTTCAAGACTACTGGTGGATTAGTTTGATTTGCTTATGGATGAGAAATTCTAGTGTTTCAAATAATAAAAAGGAAAAGAATCATCTGTAGATTTTTCTTCACTTAAGAATCAAGATAAAATTGGTATTATCTTAAACTAATAAAAAATTATTATTATGTGGTGAGAGTAAAGAGAGAATACAAAGACTTAGATATATCTCAATATTACAAACTCCTCTAAGAGAAAATCAAGGTTAGAATCTATTGGATATATTTTGATGTTGACAAATATTTGAAAAACTATTAAGTCTTTTACTTACTCTTGTGCCAATAAGAAAATGTGAAACATATGTAGGGAAAATAACCAAATTAAGGGTTATTTTTTATTTACATAGTTCCCACATGCCAAAATGAATTTCAAGAAAAATCTTACAACTGAGAAATATTCAAGAGCAAGTAAAAATGCATAATTATAGGTGATTGCTACCTTATATGTATAAATAGAGCACATGAGAAATATTCAAGAGCAAGTAAAAACACACCATTTTGATTATGAAGTAAGGCACACCATTTTGAACTTAAAAGGCACTGAGGTTATAAGCCAATTGAGAAAGGAAGAGAAAGGGTATTTCTCTCATTTGTCACCTAAGAAAGAAAGAACCTTTATGCATGCCTTTGGTGAGAACTTATGAAGAGGGTTTTTAAGGAAAAGATTTGACCTTTTTCAAATGGGTTCAGCTAGATTTAGTAAGAAGTCTTCTATTCCATTTTAAATCATGTTTGTGGCTCATATTTGGGAGAATTGGTGCTATACGGGTAAAGTGTTGTGTGTTCTCAATAATAGTGCTATTTATGAAAAAGGTAAATGATTAAGGTATCATGCATTGCAAAAATGGAAGGCTTGATATGCTTATTTGAAAGTTTTTGACTTAGCAAATTAAATCCTTGAGTGAGGTTACGAATACTATTATATGGTGATCATTTTTGGAATCAATAATATTCTATAATGCTATATATCTTATAAGGAAACAAATGAGAAAAAAACCCTAATGACTACTTTTACTTTTATGATCTATAAGTAAATGTGCTAGGGTTTTCTATTGAGATACATCACTCTCGAGAAAGCAAATTATAGCAAGCCTAATTTGATTTACGAAGAAGAAAAGCCTTTTAATCTTATTAGGCTTCAAATTCTAGATAACTCTATTTTGATTTGAATTATATATGTTTGTGTAGCAAAAGGTTTTGGTAATATTGTTCTTGTGTGAAAGAAATTATCTCTGTTACTAGTAGTTAAATGTTACTAAGCATATAAAAGTGATTGATAGACTATCGTGTTACATGCTAAATTTTTTTTTGTCTAAACATAAGTATCTACTTAAGATTCATATGTAATTTGATTACATCGTATCCTTGATTGTTAAGAAGTACTCATTGTATAGGAAGTTAATAGTTTCACTTTGATTGTGACATTGTGTTGATTGCTTCAAGTTGTTACATCTTCTATGCAGTGTTAGATTTCCATTGTTGTTTTTGAGAATTAAAGTTAAATAGTTTTTATTCTTTCGTAGATCGTGTGTGGCTTGGTGAGTAAGGGTTTTGTTGTGCAAAATTTTGTATTGGTTGGATTGTGAAGTGTGTTAAGCCATATGGGGTTGATTGTATTGAGAAGTAAACTATTGATCCTTGTGTTCCATGAACAAAGGATTTTGGTGTACTAAAATTAAGAGAAGACTCTTATATTTTAGTAATAGGGCTCTTTTACTATTGATAAGAGGAGGTGGGAGTAGGCTTGAGTATTTGGTCAAACCACTTAAACAATTCTTGTGTCCTTTTTTCCTTGCCTTTATTTTATTCATTCAAAAGAAATTAAAAAGAACATATTAAACCCAATCCAACCCCCCATTCCCCTCCCCCCCCCCTTTGTCCCCCCTCTTATTGGGTTAATCCATATCCAACAAGTGGTATTAGAGCTTAGGGCTCTGGTAACCAAGGATTAACATCCTTAGAGCAAATCATAGATATGGATGTTAAAAAGGCTATCATAGGATGGGTACTTCTTAACAAATCACCCATCTTTGATGGGTCAAATTATGGTCATTGGAAATCAATTTTGAAAATATTTATAATGGGTCAAGACATGGATGCTTGGTATGTCACACAAAATGGAATAAAAGTAAATCAAGATGAAACAAAATGGACAAATGATGAAAAGAAAATTATGGGTCATAACAGTTGGGCCATGTGCATGCTTTAGAGTGTTGTGTGTGTTGCTAAATACAATAGAATATCATCATGTGAAACTACAAATGAAATTTGGAAGAAATTGGAAGTTGTGTTTGAAGGAACTAGCAAAGTTAAAGCTTCTAGAATATCATTACTTGTGTGTGAGTATGAACTATTCTGCATGAAGCCATTTGAAACTTTTACTAAGATATTTTATAGGTTTAGTGATATTGTGAATGAATTAAAGTTGCTGGGAAAGGGATATGAATATAATGAATTAGTTGAGAAAATTTTAGGATGTTTATTTGAAACATGCGATGCTAAGAAAACTGCTATTGAAGAAGCATATGACTTAGACAAACTCTTAGTAGATGAACTCTTAGGACCTCTAAAGGTTCATGAGTTGAACTTGAAAAGAAAGGAAATAGAAAAGGAAGAAGCTAAGGCACATAGGAATCCAACATTTAAGGCAATAGTTAAGGATAGCTCAACTTCAAAATCTAAAGTAGATGAATTAGCCATGCTCACTAGAAAATTTAGAAAGTTCTATAGAAGAGAAAAGAAGAAGAAAAAGGAAGTGTTAGACCCTAAGGATAACATGAGTTTTGAGTGCAGAAAGCCTAGACATATAAAAGCCGATTGTCCTAAATTGAACAGCAAAGTGATGATGGCTACTTGGGAAAATGAATCCTCATCCTCCTCATCTTTAGAAGAAGAAGATGAAACTAAAAAGGCTAATGTGTGTCTAATGGCAAATGGTGAGGAAAAGGTATGATTTGAATGCTTAGAAAATGTTTTTGATGGAAATATACATTCTATATTTTTGATATGTTAATGTATATTAGAAATTTAAAAAATAAATGCATTAAACTTGAAAAAGAAAACACAGCTCTTAAGGAAGAAAAACATAAAGTGAGTGTAGTTCATGTATGCCTTGCTAATTGTGAAAATGAAAAATCACTACTCAAGGTGAAAGTTGAAAATCTAGAAAACAGCTTTAAATCATTTACTTTTGGAAACAAGATGGTGGAAAATATTTTAACTTCACAACAAGGAATATATGATGAAGTAAAACTAGGTTACAAGAAAGAAGTAAAAACAAAAGCTTTCACAAAATTTTTTGCAAAAGAAAAAGTATATTATTCCATCTATAAGTTTTGTACATACGCCGATCATACTACTACAGGATACCCAATTAAACTTAATAGAACGTATAAAATTAAACAAAAATGGATTCCTAAATTGGTTTGCAGCATTAATCGGACCCAAAACAAGATGGGCACCTAGGTCTCCAACTACACATTTGTGTCTACAAGTAG
Organism: Casuarina equisetifolia; assembly: GCA_028551475.1. Lineage (NCBI taxonomy): Eukaryota > Viridiplantae > Streptophyta > Magnoliopsida > Fagales > Casuarinaceae > Casuarina > Casuarina equisetifolia. Next base: position 15,499,858 of record CM052354.1, read on the forward strand.
TTACCAAAAACCATAAAATGAAAGAGCCTTCTTGGTGGTACTTAGATAGTATAGTGGTTGTTCTCGCCATATGACTGGAGAAAAGGGAGATTTTTCGATTCTAAAAGAATTGGCTGGGGGAAAAGTGTCTTTTGGAGATGACTCCAAAGGAAAAGTAGAAGGATGCAGTATTATAGGTAATCCTAACTCCTTTCATATTGTTGATGTGTTGTTTGTGTGTGGTTTAAAGTATAAATTGTTAAGCATTAGTCAATTGTGTGATAAAGGGTTTAGTGTTAAGTTTAGATCATCTTGCTGCATTATCAAAAATAATATCAATAATGTAAGATTAGTAGGAAAGAGAGCAGGAAATGTTTATGTCATAAACTTGCATGAAATTTTTGAAAATGAAACTTGTCTTGTTGCAAATAATTCTGATGATTGCTGGCTATGGCATAGAAGATTAGGACAAGTTGGTATTAAAACCATAGAAAAACTTTCAAGAAAGGAACTTGTCCTAGGATTGCCAAAAATAAAGTTTAGTGATAATAAAATATGTCATGCTTGTGTTAAAGGAAAACAACATAGATCAAGCTTTACATCAAAGGAGGATGTAACCACTACACGGCCATTATAGCTTATACATATGGATCTTTTTAGGCCAATTAGGACACCAAGTTTAGGAAACAACAACTATGCATTAGTCATTGTAGATGGGTCTAGATACACTTGGATTTATTTATTTCCTAGCAAAGATGAAACTTTTAATAAATTTGTCTATTTTTGCAAGAATATTCAAAATGAAAAAGGAGCCATTATTTGTAAAATCATAACTGATCATGCTGGGGAATTGAAAATAGAAACTTTGAAAACTATTGCATGCAGAATGATATTAGCCATAATTTTTCATCTCTTAAAACACCATAATAAAATGGAGTGGTGGAAAGGAAAAATAGAACTATCTAAGAAATGGCTAGAACCATGTTATGTGATAACAATTTACCAAAGTATTTTTGGAGGGAAGCTATTCATACCACATGTTGCATTTCAAATTGAGTGTTTATTAGACCAATTTTGAAACAAACCCCTTTTGAGTTATTTTTTGAAAAGAAGTCGAATGTTTCCCATTTCCACTCTTTTGGATGCAAATGTTTTGTCTTGAATAATGGAAAGGATTCCTTAGAAAAGTTTGATTCTCGAAGTGATAAGGCCATCATCTTCTTAGGATATTATTAATCGAGTAAAGCCTTTAGGGTTTATAATAAATGAACTCTTGTAGTAGAAGAGTCTATCCATGTTGTATTTGATGAAAATGAAGTAAAACCAGAAAATTTGGAAGAAAGTGAAGAAAAAGTCCTTGCCAACTTGCTGATCACAATGAAAGTAGTGAAGTACAAGAAAATGAATTGACAATAGATAATGTAGAAACCAAACCTAGTTTTCCTAAAGTTAGAAGTGAAGTTAATCAATCGAAAATTGTAGGCAATATTAATAAGGGTGTATGTACTAGATCAAGAACTAGAAACATTTGTTAGTTTGTAGCATTTTTATCATAAGTTAAGCCAAAAAGGATTGATGAGGCACTTAAGGATGAAGACTGGATAATGGCTATGCATGAAGAGTTAAATCAGTTTGCAAAGTATAATGTATGGACTCTTGTACCAAAGCCAAAAAACCATACCATAATAGGAACAAAATGGGTGTTTAGAAACAAAATGGATGAGCATGGAATTGTCACTAGAAATAAGGCTAAGTTAGTAGCTCAAGGGTACAACCAAGAGGAGGGAATAAATTATGATGAGACCTTTGCACTTGTGGCTAAGATGGAAGCCAAATGGATGCTTGCTTTTGCATGTTATAGGAACTGTAAACTATATCAAATGGATATGAAAAGTGCATTTTAAAATGGTGTAATCAAAGAAAATGTATGTAAAGCAACCATTAGGATTTAAAGACTCCTTGAAGTTTGATCATTTTTTAAAACTAAATAGAGCTCTCTATGGGTTAAAGTTGGCTCCACATGCCTGGTATGAAGGATTGAGCAATTTCTTATTAGAAAAAGGTTTTATGAAAGGGAAAGTATATCACACTTTGTTTATAAAGAATAAAGAAAAAAATATACTATAGCTCAAGTGTATGTGGATGACATCATATTTGGATCTACGAAAGATGAATTGTGTAAGGAATTTGCAAAATAAATAAAAAGTAAATTTGAAATGAGTATGATGGGTGAGTTAAATTATTTCCTTGGATTGCAAATTAAACAAGCTGAAAATGGAATATTTATTTGTCAATCTAAATTCACTAAGGATCTTTTCAAAAAATTTAATTTTGAGCATTTAAAGCCCATATCCACACCTATGAGTACTTCCCTTGCTCTTGAGTGTGAAGATTGAAACAAAGATGTTGATCCTACGTTGCATAGAAGCATGATAGGATCCTTATTGTATTTCACATCATCAAGGCCAAACATTCTATTAAGTGTATGCTTTTATGCTAGGTTTCAATCCAATCCAAAAGAAATACATCTAACCTTGGTACAAAGGATCTTTAGATATTTAAAGAACATTGAAAATTTGGGAATATGGTATCCTAGGGAATCCACCTTTGACCTCCACTCTTATAGTGATGTTGACTATGCTTGATGTAAACTAGATTGGAAAAGCATAAATGGAGCATGCCATTTTCTTGGCAACATGCCTATTTCATGGTACTCTAAAAACTAAAACAATGTAGCCATCTCCACCACCGAAGCTGAATATGTGGTGGCTGCAAGTTGTTGTGCCTATATATTATGGATAAAGTAGCATTTGGCTAACTTGTGTTTGTTAAATCTGTACCTCTAAAATGTATAATACCAATGCTATCAACTTGACAAAAAATCCAATTCAACATTCAAAAACCAAACATATTAAAATCAAGCATCACTTCATCCAAGATCATGTAGCCAAAGTGATGCAAGAGCAACTATACCAACCCATGCTAATGGCCCAACTCATATGTTGAGTGTTTTAGCAATTACATGTTTGGGCCATTGATGTGTTTCATGATGGGAAATGGAGTGAGCTTATGGAATATAGAAAGATTGGAATGAAATAACAACTGGAATTTCATAAATCTAAAATATTGGAAAGGTAAAGACTAGAAAATAAATTACTGAAATGTAAAAAGGTAATTTAAGTACATAAATTAAAATAACTAGAATGTAAAAGGATAGAAAATAAGAGCATGAAATTTAGAAGGCAAAGTTGGATAAAACGAAATTCTTTCTGATCTCCATAGGTTCTCAAAAAGGTTTTCCTTACAACTAAAATAACACTTTATTTAAATAGACAACTAAACCTTATCTTAGAAGGATAAGGAATCCTTAAAACCTAGTTCTTATAGGATCTAGGATCCCTAAAATAAAATAAAATAAAATAAAATAAAATCAAGATCCCAACAAATTAAGGATCTTAACAAATAAGGAAATCCTAGATAATTAAGAACCTTGACAATTTAAAAATCCTAAAACAACAATTAAGGAGTCCTAAACATATCAAAATTCTTAGGAATCTCTGGGATGCCCTTCAAGTTTGGGCTCCTTGGACCCATTAGATGACTTTGTGGCCCAAACATGTAATTGCTAAACACTTAACACATAGGCTAGGCCATTGGCGTGGACTAGCATAGTTGCTCCTGCATCACAAAGAAGACATTTTAGTGGAATTAGTTTAGACCAAATTGCAAACTATAGATATTTTTACTAAACCATTAGATAAAGAGTGGTTCTATCAACTTCAAAAGGATTTGGGCATGTGTACTTCAGACAATTTAGATCTTATTCCCCAACTCTCTAATAATCTATTTCCCTTAACTTTCTCTTATTCCATGTTCTATTTTTCTTTAACTTGTGTGTTTAGTCTATGCTAGCTAGCTTCGTGGGTATTCCATTCTCTCACTTTATAGATAGCTTTCCTAGTACGGGGAAGGTTAACATGTGTGCCCCTATTCTATCACAATAGCTACTCTTTAAGGGGAGTATCTGTACTTCAAGCAAGGAGTTATCTCTATTACCTTTGTGCGTCTTTTATATGTTATTTGCAAATTTTTTTGTTGAATTTTGGTTGCATCTTGCCTAATGCACTCTTATTTCTCACCACTCAGTGCATTGTGTGTGTTTGCAACCTTGTTTTCTTTTCTCTCTCATTTTTTTATCTTCTAGTTAACGTGTTTTCTATATGTTCTTTTTTATGTTGACAAAAAAGGGGAGAAATCACTGTTTTATGACCTAGAAAACTATTTTTGGTTTTTCAAAAACAATGGCACAAGGCACTAGGATTAGTACAATGATATTTGTATTGAATCAATGATTCTGAATTTATTTTTTTTAATTGTTTTTGTATGATGGATTGCATTCAATGAAAAATAGTTTTTCATATAAGGTTTTGTCCCCATCAAAAAGGGGGATATTTTTGGATATATTTTGATGTTGACAAATATTTGAAAAACTATTAAGTCTTTTACCTACTCTTGTGCCAATAAAAAAATGTGGGACATATGGAAGGCAATTAACCAAATTAAGGTTTATTTTTATTTACATAGTTCCCACATACCAAAATGAATTTCAAGAAAAGTATTGCAACTAAGAAATAATAAAGAGCAAGTAAAAATTTATAATTATATGTGATTGCTAGAGTATATATATATATATAAATGGAGCACATGAGAAATATTAAGAGTAAGTAAAAATGCACCATTCTGATTATGAAGTAAGGTGCACCATTTTGAACTTAAAAGGCATCGAGGTTATAAGCTAATTGAGAAAGGAAGAGAAAGGATATTTCTTTCCTTTATCACCCGAGAAGGAAAGAACCTCTCTGCATGCCTTCTGTGAGAACTTATGAAGAGGGTTTTTAAGGAAAAGATTTCAGCTTTTTCAAATGGATTCCGTAAGAAGTCTTCTATTTCACTTTAAATCATATATGTGGCTCATATTTGGGAGAATCGGTGCTATACGGGTAAAGTGTTGTATGTTCTCAATAATAGTGCTATTTATGTAAAAGGTAAATGATTAAGGTATCATGCATTGTGAAAATGGAAGGCTTGATATGCTTATTTGAAAGTTTTTGACTTAGCAAATTAAATCCTTGAGTAAGGTTACGAATGCTATTATATGGTGATCATTTTTGGAATCAATAATATTTATTCTATAATGCTATATATCTTATAAGGAAACAAATGAGAAAAAACCCTAACGGCTACTCTTGCTCTTATGATCTATAAGTAAATGTGCAAGGGTTTTCTATTGAGATACATCACTCTTGAGAAAGAAAATTACAGCAAGCCTAATTTGGTTTACGAAGAAAGAAAAGCCTTCTGATCTTATTGTGCTTCAAATTCTTGATAACTCTATTTTGATTTGAATTATATATGTTTGTGTAGCAAAAGGTTTCAGTAGTATTGTTCTTGTGTGAAAGAAATTATCTTTGTTACCAATAGCTAAATGTTATTGAGCATATAAGAGTGATTGATAGACTGCCGTGTTACATGCTAAATTTTGTTTGTCTAAACATAAGTATCTGCTTGAGATTCATATGTAATTTGATTAGATCATATCCTTAATTGTTAAGAAGTACTCATTGTGCAAGAAGTTGATAGTTTCACTCATTGTGACATTGTGCTAATTGCTTCAAGTTGTTACATCTTCTATGCAGTGTTGGATTTTGATATATATTTTTTAAATTAAAATTAAATAGTTGTTATTCATTCATAGATCATGTGTAGTTTGGTGAGTAAGGGTTTTGCTGTGCAAAATTTTGTATTGGTTGGATTGTGAAATGTGTTAAGTCATGCAGGGTTGATTGTTTTGAGAAATGAATTGTTGATCCTTGTGTTCTATGAACAAAAGATTTGGATGTGCTAAAATTAAGAGAAGACTCTTATATTTTAATAATAGGGCTCTCTTATTGGTAAGAGGGGGTAGAGGTAGGCTTGAGTATTTGGCCAAATCACCTTAACAATTCTTGTGTCCTTTATTTCTTGCCTTTATTTTATTCATTCAAAAGAAATTAAAAAGAACATATTAAACCCAATCCAACCCCCCTTTATTGGGTTAATCCATATCCAACATAATCAAGGTTAAATAGGAATGGAATAATTTCAGAGTAATTCACACTTTGGCTGTACATAATTCATTTTAAAGATGCAGGAATGAATCTTAAATGCATTCAGTGGTCTTACCTTGATGCCATACTTGTACTGTTCTGACTGTTAAATTAATCAAACTAATCTTATAAATTATTGCGTATTTCTAAAGAAACTCGATGTCATAATCCAAAACAATTACATGGTGTCCACATGATAAGTAACTTGATCCCCTAATTAAGCGAGAAATTAGTTGGTTGCTACAAACTCATATTTATTGTAGCAGGGAACTCATGCAAAAACGTTGACCTCAAACACGAGGGAGTTTATGCAATTTAAAGTGTCTTGGAGTTTATATAATATTTGGTTTTCAATAATGCATCAAGCGAGGGAGCGGGTCTCCCTCCCATTGGAAGCCCCTAGTCTAAGATGTTTGGCATCATTGATGATGTGCTTCTACTATATTTGTCTATTAGTCATAAAAAGGTTCTTAATATTAGTTATGTACACGAGAGATCGAAATTGAGTAGTTATTATAACTCCTTCACACTTTCTGATTTTAGCTTGAAGTTGATGGGTACCGGTGAATACTGATGGCCGAATAGTAGGCGCTTTCTAGGATCAGAAGGTTCCAAGTTTAACGTTGGTGCATGTATGGATGAGTGTTTAAAAAAGAAAAAAACTGGTGAAGGTAGATGAGGGCCCATGGTCGCTTGTAACGGTAGTCATTGGTTGCAAGAGGGACAATGGGAGCATGTTTTGTATTAAGCGATAGTACTTTTTGGACGATTGATCTTATTGTAGTGGGAAGGACAATTTGAATGATTGAGCGCCAAGAGGCTGGTCATAAAAGAAATACAATCAATTCTTTAATATTCGAAATTATTTCATAATTATATCTTAAAATATCCTTGTATTACTTATGTGTTGAACTATCTTTACATTTCATTTTATTAGAAATTAAAAAAAAAAAGTAAAATTCTTAAGTTAATTTATTATATTATTTTTAAACGGATACTCCACCCATATATTTGGTGTCAAGTTTAAGACCAAGAAGTTCTAAACAACTCGTGTTCCTAAGAATTAGGTGTTTGTTGACTCTTTAACTGATTTTTAAGTTGAATAAATGAATTTTTAACAAAATTGTAACATTGGACCCACCTTCTTTGAGGCAGCCGAGGAGGGGCAAGCGGAGGTTGGTCTTCATGAAAGGAATTAAATGGCCGTCCTTATTTTGAAGATATTTTGGCTATACTGTCAAGCCAAAGTCAAGAGACCAAGACGAAACTGACATTGTTGTCCCTTTCACAAGGCCGTGACTGATGCACTAAGAATAAACCCAAATCAGAAGGAAGATTTGGTTTGCCTTCTGATGCGGATGCACTTAAGGCCCAATATTACGAGTTCCAATATCAAAGAATTAAGAGTCCACAACATAATCTAGTGGATCCAAGAAGGCCAAGATTGAAGAAGCAGCCCAAGAATATTCTATAGCATCTCTACAATCTTTAGGGTTTCCTAAGTAGTTGTTGAGTTCTTAATTTCTTAGGTTTAATTTATTGTTTGAGAATATTTTCTTTTATTTGGTTTTCCATAATTGTCTAGGTTCCTGATTTATCTGAGTTTCCATACTTGTTAGATTTCTAATTTGTTTAGAATTCTTTATTTGTCAGAATCCAGATTTGTTAAGACTTCCTTAATTATAGGGATTCTTGATTTGTTAAGATCCTTCTAGAATTAGGTTTAGCTGCCTATTTAAAGGGAGCATTGTTTTAGTTGTAAGCAGAGTTGTTTTCCAGATAATAGAAACCCCAAAGTTGTGTGATCAACTTTTGCATCCTTTATCCAATTCTTGCCAGGGATTGGTGGTGGTCTTTGACTGGTGGCGTTGCCTTCACGTCTTGGAGATTGTTCGCGTCTATCTTTTGTTTTTGTTATTATTATTTTCATTTTTCCTCCCTTCTTCCCTACCAAACACTCACTTTTCTTATAGAAAACCCTAAAATACAAAAAAAAAATAATTTTTACATATTTTCTTAACTCGAGCTCGCTCAAGCCCACCATAACATTCGTATCAAGTGGTAATCAGAGCCTAGGTTATTCTTATGAGTGAGCTCTCTTCAAGATGTTTAATTCGGGTGACAATTTTTCGTCGCATTATTGTGGCCATTATTTGACAATTCCACCATGGGAAGTTGGAAACAAATTTTTTTCTCTTGAGTTAGGTGAGGTAAAGGAGCAACTTTCTGACATCATCAAGAAGTTGCAAGCCTTTTACCAAGGCAACCAAGATGAAAGATAGCAGAGGAGGAGGCGGTAAGATGATGATAGCTTGTGTGCCAAGATCCCAGAATTTAAAGGTACTCTTGATCCCAATGATTTTATTGATTGGCTATGTTATTAAAAGGGAGATTGAGCTCCAAGCATATGATGATAAGAAGAAATATAAGGTTGCTGTTTTTCATCTCAAAGAATTTGCTTCTTTGTGGTGGGAGAATATTAAGAAACAAAGAGAACGAGATGGAAAGGAAAAGGTCCGTTCATGGGAGAAACTGAAGAAGTTACTCCAAAGGCATTTCTTGCCCAAAGATTTCAAGCAAGACCATGTTGACGTGTGCAAGATAAACAAATCTCGAAGCCAAGACCCATAATGTAACCAAAAAAAAGATTGTGCTTTTTCATATTTCAAGTACCAACAACAGAACAACTACAATTATGACAAAGAAGACTATGATATGTGGATAGAAAGGTGGTATGGGAGAGAAGCTTCACTAAAGAAAGCCATAGAAGTTGCTCAAGTAGAAGAAACAAAGTCAACAGAAATAGAACCAAAAGATTTGGATCTACCAAAGCTAGTGGTGTTGGCAAAGAAAGATGAGAACCTAGAAAGTTTGGATCTTTTGGAAATTGAAGCACCAATGACTATGAATGCAAATCCAAAGTGCTTAGATCCTCTAGAGCAAGTATGCTGCCTAAACAAGAGATAGATCCAAGAAGTTCAGGTCTACTAAAGCACGAGATATTACCAAACAAGGCAAAGGAAGAAATTTTGTTAGAAGAAACACAAGGTTTCATCCAAGACTTGAAGAATTCAAAGGCACTAAGCATGAATAGTGGTTTCCTTTGTGGATTTCTATTGTCAAATCATAAGAAGACGATGTGTCAACAACAATCACCACGACTTTTCAATGCAATTGATGAAGGTGCTACTACAACATTCCACTTCAATTACTTGTTTGGATCATATTGTTACTTAGGTTGTAAACTTCCATCCAAGCAGCATGGTAGTTTGCCATTGATTTGTGAACCAACACACTTAGGTAGGCCGCCAGAGTTAGAGCTTGATTTGTGTGCACAAACTTGGATTGTGGATCTATGGAGCAATAATACCCAAAGCAGCAATCAAGATTTGAGGACAAATCTTTGTCAAGAAGGGGAGATTGATGCGAATGCACTTAAGGCCCAATATTACGAGTTCCAATATCAAAGAATTAAGAGTTCACAACATAATCCAGTGGATCCAAGAAGGCCAAGATTGAAGAAGCAGCCCAAAAATATTCCATAGCATCTCTACAATATTTAGGGTTTCCTAAGTAGTTGTTGAGTTCTTAATTTCTTAGGTTTAATTTATTGTTTGAGAATATTTTCTTTTATTTGGTTTTCCATAATTGTCTAGGTTCCTAATTTATCTGGGTTTCCATATTTGTTAGATTTCTAATTTGTTTAGAATTCTTTATTTGTTAGAATCCAGATTTGTTAAGACTTCCTTAATTATAGGGATTCTTGATTTGTTAGGATCCTTCTAGAATTAGGTTTAGCTGCCTATTTAAAGGGAGCATTGTTTTAGTTGTAAGCAGAGTTGTTTTTCAGATAATAGAAACCCCAAAGTTGTGTGATCAACTTTTGCATCCTTTATCCAATTCTTGCCAAGGATTGGTTGTGGTCTTTGACTGGTGGCATTGCCTTTACATCTTGGAGATTGTTTGTGTCTATCTTTTGTTTTTGTTATTCTTATTTTCGTTTTTCCTCCCTTCCTCCCTTCCTCCCTACCAAACACTCACTTTTCCTATAGAAAACCCAAAAACACCAAAAAAAAAAATGATTTTTACATATTTTCTTACCCCGAGCTTGCTCAAGCCCACCATAACGTTCGCATCACCTTCAACAAAATAGCATAAGATAAGCTATTATTATTACATAAGATAACCACAAAAGGAAGTGGATCTGTAAAGAGATTTATCTCCCCGCAAGTAGTGGAAACCAAATGGAAATGGGATGCACCATTCACACACGGTTGTAGACAACAGCACACGACAGTGCGCAGAAAGTAACATCCCGTGATTCATGACACTAAAACTAAACTTCAAGTCATCCGTGGGCCCTTATGTTGCTATGTGCAAATGGGTTAGGCTTGGTTCATGGTGAGGCCAAGCAATTTTCTTTTTTCACTTCACTTGAGAATATTTGAAGGTTAACCAATGAACAGAGGCCTGTACATGTGACAAAAACCTTGTTGGAGCCAATCGTCCACACATAGAGACATAGAGACAGGAAGTGTAGTTTGGTTTGTATTAAAGTTGTTTTTATTCCATAAGTTAGTTTTTAGGTTAAGTAATAAGTCTTTTCAAAATGGTATGAGAGCCTAGATGAAGTCCTACTTGTTGAAGATTGGATAAGTGTTAATCACACCTACCACATTATCATATTGGGTGATCTACCATGTTACCATATTAGGTCCTAGAATAAGATTCAATATATTACAATTATTGTATATATATATTATTATTTTTAAATAGATTAGGTCTTATATTTTATAAATGCTAGGTTTTGATCCTTATAACATAAGAAATTGTTTTCTCTTTATATAGATTTATTCAAGCTTTTATTCCATTAATGAAAATAATAGAATATTTTCATTGCTTCTTGCATTAGTTTCATAAGTTTCTTCATGGTATTAGAGTCAACAATTTTGTTAGGTTCCACCGAGTTGCATGTAACCTGTAGTGTGCACAGTTTTCATTTAGTTTCATCGTGTTTTTGGCTCTCTCTCTAAGAAAAGGTGCTAGCTACACTCATAATTTGGTTTTCTCTCTCCAAACAGACAGGTGCGGTGTCACACTTGGCTACATCTCTCTCGTCCAAACGGAACGGTGAAAAACTAAAGCCTTTGTCCTTTAGTGAAAAGTTAAAGTTTTTGTCCTCTACTGCAAAGGTTTTGTCTGACGAGCCATTCAGTGGTGTGTGGTCCTACATGGGTTTTCTTTTTCTATTCGAAATGGAAAGAGGGACTTTGCTTATTGATTTTATCCTTTATTTCACGGGTTTCATCCCTCTCTTTGGCATTGTACCATTCGACAGATTTTCTTGCTTTTGTTGATAAAATTTTGATTTGTTTTTTGGTTTTGACTCTACTATGCATACCAAGCAGTCACACAAACCTTGGTATTTTCTTGTTTCCTTCTTGCTTCCACACTTTATAACTATCTTTTGGTTTGTTGTTGTGGTTTGGATATTTTGTCAAACAATTGCACCTTGGTATAAGTAGCTTAGAGAATTTTCTGGCTTTTTGCTTCTCATTGCTTATCTTGTTTCTATTCTTTGAGTCTACATGGGCATTTCATCAAACACTTGATGTGCTTGATTCTATTTGTTGTATTCTCCATTGCAAACGACATCATCACCTCATGACTACCATGTCATCTAGGGTTTTTGGCAAGCTCAAATGTGAGCATTATTGACACAAGGGGCATCGTAAGAAAAGTTGTTATTGTCTTAAGGGGCCTTAATATGAGCATTGTCAGCTTTTTGGACATAAGAAGGAAGATCATTACAAGCTTAATGGCTATCCTCTAGGTCATAAGAATTTTGCTAGTAATTCTATTACTAATCTAGCCATTACTGAGCGTAGTCATTGCACTTTCACACCAAAGTCATTATTCATCTAATCAAGGAAGACTATGGTAGGACCTCTTATGCTAATGGAATAAGTATTCAGAATCTTTTCCTCACATTTGGATTATAGAAAGTGGGGTCAATGATCATATTATTTTTATTTTAATTGTTTAGAATTTCATGTTAAATGCATGTCTAAGTTTAGATCTGTTAAATTACCAAATGGGGAATTAATCCAGGTCACCCACACTGGTTCCATAACCCTAGCTAACATTTTAAAATTGCACACAATACTTTACTCTCATGATTTCAAATATAATTTATTTTTCATAGTTAAATTCATTGTTGAGAATAACTATTTAGTGGTTCTCTATGCTTATTTGTGTATGTTTCAAGACCTTTCTACATGTGACATCAAAGAGATTGGTAGAATGCGACATGAACTTTATTTTTTTCTGTACCCTAGGAATAACCATGTTAGCAAATCTTTTGGCACTACATTGGCCCTTTCAATTACTTCAGCACATAATGACCTTAGTTTTCATTTATGGCATTTGAGACTTAGTCACATGTCTTTATCCAAATTATGATGGTTCAAAATATTTCTAACCATTGTTGATGATTTTTTATGAAAAATTTAGACTTTCCTAATGTAAGACTAAAACAGTATCACATTTGGAACATTTCTTTAATACAGTTAAAAATCATTTTGACATTAGGATCAAATGCATTCATTCTAATAATGCAACTAATTTCTTTAATTCATCATGTAACAAGTTGTTTATCATGAGGTATAATGCATGAAAGCTCATGTATATATACCCTGCAACAAAATGGTGTGGTAGAACATAAGCATTGTCACTTATTGAATGTTGCACAAGCATTAAAATTTCAAAGTCACATGCCCATATATTTTTGGGGTAAGTATATACTTATTGCCACACACATTATCAATCACATTCCTTCTACAGTCTTACATGGAAAATCTTCTTATGAAGTGATTCATGGAAAAGCTCCTAACCTCTTTAGATTCTGAGTCTTCGGTTGTCTTTGTTATACTTCAGTAGTGGGGCACAAAGACAAATTTGCCCCTCTAGCTATCCCAAATATTTTCATGGGATACCCTTTGGCAAAAAATGTATAAAGATTATGACATTGAAAAAAAGAATTTTTTTGTGAGTCATAATGTTCACTTTCATGAAAATGTTTTCCCTTTTACAAACATAGAGATTGAGTCTCATTCTTCAAAATTCCCTATGATGTTTTCAAGATGAGGAGCTTGCATAACAAGTTATCAGAGGTAACCCTAATTCAAATGCTCAAGTAATTTCTCCTACACAATCAAATCCTATTCCTAATACTACAACTCATACTACACCAAATATTGCCACTTCCAATACATTAGGTAGTCACCCCAATGATTCTACCTTGGAGATTCCAAATCCTCCTTTTACGTCACTGAGTTTTCACTTATGATGGGAGAGAAGATGATACTTCCTCATCAACCATTCTTGATCCCATAGTCCCTCCATCACTTCCTAGATGATTTATCATAATGTCTAGACCACCCATACGGACTCAAGATTATCTTTGCAACAATGTTGTCAATTCATCCATACAGTACCCCATATCTAACTATGTATCTTATACACATTTACCCATTCCACATCAACACTTCACAACAACCATTTCACTTAAGACAGAACCCTTGTTCTACCATAAGGTAGTTAAGGATTCTAGATGGTGAGATGCCATGGATCAGGAAATGAAAGCATTAGAATCAAATGGAACATGAGAACTGGTAGACCTACCACCACAGTGAAAACCCATGGGATGTAAATGGGTATACAAGATTAAGTATCATGCTAATGAGAGCATTCAGCACTTTAAAGCTCGTCTAGTAGCCAAAGGTTATAGCCAGACAAAAGCGAAAGATTATCATGAGACTTTCTCTCCTACAATAAAATTTATGATAGTTAAAAGTGCATTATTTATTACTTCACAACATAAATGGACTATTCGACAAATGGATGTCCATAATGTGTTTCTATAAGGAGACTTAGATGAGGAAGTATATATGAAACCACCACTTGGGAGTCTTTTTGAAGGAGGGTCCAAAGTATGTCAATTGAAGAAATCCTTATATGGGTTAAAACAAGCCTCACAACAATGGAATAAAAAGTTTATAGAAGCTTTAGTATTTACTGGTTATCGACAGTCACTATATGACTATTCTCTTTTTACTAAAGGACAAGATGGTAATATTGTTTTATTATGACATCTTAATCACTAGTGATGACACATAAAAAATTGAGGCTTTACAGGCTTATCTTCATTCTATATTTCGAATCAAGGATTTGGGAGAACTCAAGTATTTTCTTGGGATTAAGATCCTTCAAGAATCAAATGTAAGTATATCTTAGAATTGATTTATGAATTAAGACTGTCAGTTGTAAAGCCTATTGGAAATCCCTTGGAGACAAATGTCTTATTCACTAGCTTGAGATATGATAAATAAGTTCATCCACAAATAGATGATCCACCATTTAAAAACATCTTAAGTTATCAGCAGTTGATTAGTAAGCTAAATTATCTTGATGTGACACCCTAACATAGCTTTTCTAGTACACCTTTTAAGTCAGTTCATACATATGCTCCAAACTGATCCTACTGGGATTCTTCGCATTGTTAAGTATCTCAAAGGAACATTAGGGCTTGGTTTATTCTTTCCTTCAGATGGTGATTTTCTCTCACAAGCTTTCTGTGATGCCAGTTATGCAAAATGCCCTATGACATGCCAATCCACTACCAATTTCTATCTTACACTTGGACATTCAGTAATTTCTTGGAAAAGTAAAAAACAACTAGTTGTGACTCTTTCTTCAATAGAGGCTAAATATAGGACCATGACAATTATTACTTGTGAGATTGTTTGAGTGGTTGGTCTATTAAAAGATATGAGAATTAATATTTCACAGCTAGTGTTGTTATATTGTGATAATGAGGTAGCAAACAAATTGGCAAAAAACCCAGTATTTCATCAAAAGAAGCACATAGATTTTTTTGTCATTTTATTTGAAAAAAAATACGTCATGGTTTAATTAGCACAATACATGTTAGGAGTGATAAAGAACCTACAAACATTCTGACCAAAGCTTTAGTGACAAATTAGCACTATCATCTCTTTAGCAAGCTTGGGATCTTAGACTTCTTTCGACCCTTAACTTGAATGAGGGTATTGAAAATTGGAAAAGTGTTAATCATACCTATCACATTACCATATTGGGTCTTAGAATAAGGTTCAATAAATTGCAGTTACTGTGTATATATTATTTTCATTAAATAGATTAAGTCTTATATTCTATAAATGTAGGGTTTTGATTCTTGTAATGTAAGAAGCTATTTTCTCTTTATATAGGTTTATTCAAGTTTTTATCCCATTAATGAAAACAGTAGAATATTTTCATAGCTTCTTATAATAGTTTCATAAGTTTCTTCACTACTTTCAAACCAATCTTTTAATGTAGGAGAGTGTTGGTGTTGCTGGCTGGAATCAAGATTCACACGAAGAGCTGCTTAGGACCTGTTAATTGGACCTTGAAGCATGAAATCTCCTAGAGGATTCGGATGAGAGTGTTTTCACCGAGGAATGGTGGAAGAACAACACTCAACGAAGGATAATAAGACTCAACGGGAATCCTTAACTAAAAAGCATACAAACAACAAAGCCACCCCTTTCTCACAAAGAAGAGCCCTAAATCCTACAAACCCTTTCCCCCTTTATGGGTTGGGTCACTTAATCCCTAATACATGTTTGGGCTTGGCCTAATATTACAAACATTACATATTAATAAACTCTTACCTCCAACTAAACTAACAATCCATTACATTAATATCTTATAGAGTTCACACCGGTAACATACCTTCCCTCTTCTAAACAGCCTTGTCCTCAAGGCTGGTGATAGTTGTTGCTTGACACAAAATCAAGATATTGGTGTTGGAATTTTGCCTTATCCTCCCACATGGCCTCTGATGGATGTTTCCCTTGCCAATGAACAAGAATCTACTACCTCCCTTGCCTTTTGCACCTTTCTAGCACTGCTTGTGGCACATTTTCCTTGTCAAAGTCCTCTCTAGCGTCCTAGAATTCCTCTCCTACCAATTCGACATCTCCCACACACCTCTTCAACTTGGAAACATGAAAAACTAGGTGTACCTTTGATCCTAGTGCTAACTCTAACTTGTAAGCTACTTATCAAACCCTCTCTATCACATGGAATGGGCCCTGGAAGTGGCTGATCAACTTGTTGTGTCTTTTATCTACCACAAAAATTTGGCGAAATGGTGGGAGTATCACAAATACTAAATCCCCCATTTTAAACTAAATGTCCCTTCTTTTCTTGTCATACACTCTTTTCATCCTTGTGCTACTTTTAAATTTCTTTTGACCTTACTCATCATTTAGTCCCACTCCATTAAGGCTTGTTCTACTTTCGCAACCTTCGCGGTGCCTTTCACATAAGTAAGTAAGGTAGTTGGGTTGCATCCATAGACTACTTCATACGGTGTATGTTGTATTGCCCCATGCCAACCAATGTTGTAACATAATTGGGCCCATGTCAACCACTTCACCCTTGTATTTGGATGATCCCTTACAAAACAGCAAAGATACATCTCTAATGTCCTATTTAGCACCTCCAATTGATCATCTGATTATGGGTGATTGGCTGATGTAAAATTAAAACTAGTGCCTTGTAAATGGAATAACTCTTTCCAACATAAACTAGTAAAGAGTGGGTCTCTATCACACAATTGATCTAGGCATCCCATACAATTTAAAAACATGATCAAATAAGGCTTAAGCAACACTTACTGCAATGTAAGGATGAGACAATAGGATGAAGTGGCTAAATTTTGAAAATTTGTCCACCATTACTAGAATGATTGACTTCCCTCTAGACTTTGGCAATCCCACGATAAAATCCATGCTAATATCTTCCCATATCTGTTCAGGAATCGATAAAGGCTGAAGCTTCCTTACTAGTAGAGCATTTTCACTCTTGTTCTTCTGGCATGTCTTACACAATCTCACCAAGTTGTCCACATCAATCCGCATGTCCTTCTAAAAGAAAACATCTCTTACCCGCTATAATGTTTTTTCCATTCGTTTGTTGGTGCTTATATATATCTCATGAACTATCTAAGGGATTAACTAGGAACCACGAGGTAAATAAATTCTGCCTTTAAAGAAAATTATACCTTCCTTATGCTCCCAGGGGCCTATGGCTTCTCCTTGCTTTATTTTCTCAATCAACCTTTTGGTTTTAGTCTAAACAGCTAACTCTTTCTTGACGGCATCTAACCACAATGGCACAAGGTTTGAAATAGCACTACATTCTGCCTTCTTCTCCTTTTCTGACTCCTATTCCCATTTAGACAACCCATCAACCACCATTTCTTCCCTTCTAGCCTTATATTCTATAACGAAATCATACCCCAATAGTTTGGACAATCACTTCTACTATGCTGGAGTGATAAACTTTTGATCCTGCATGAACTTTAAGCTGCATTGATCAATCCTAATTATAAATTTGCTACCCAAAAGATAATGTCTCCACTTTTGTACCACCACTACTATTACAAGCATCTCTTTCTCATAGGTTGATAGTTGCAAGTGCTTTCTGTGCAACGCCTTACTGTAGAAAGCAATTAGGTGGCTGTTTTAAGATAACACAGCATGAATACCTTTTCTGAATGCATCACATTCAATCACAAAAGGTCAAGTAAAGTCTAGCAAAGTTAGGAAAGGGGTTGAAACCATCACTTCTTTCACTTTCTCAAAGGCAACTTGTGCTTCTAGTGACAATACAAATCCATTCTTTTTAAGTAACTTAGTACGGGGCTTGGTAATCCCCCCATACCTTCGAATAAACTGCCGATAGTATCCAACTACTCCCAAGAACCCCCATAGTGCCTATTCTAAGGGACTGGCCAATGCAAGATAACTTTAATCTTGTCATTATCCATTCCTACCCCCTTTGAACTCACAACATGTCCAAGAAGTTTCAATTCTGTTATTCCAAATTCACACTTCAATAATTTAACATGGAGCCAATTCTTCCTCAAAACTTCTAAAACCATTTTCACATGTAACAAGTGTTCTTCCCAAGTCTTGTTATATACTAAAATATCATAAAAAAAAGCACCATTTTCCTCAAATATTCTTGAAACATAACATTCATTAGGGATTGAAAAGTAAAGGGACCATTTGTCAAACCAAAAGGCATTACCATGAATAATGACCATGATGCGTGTGGAACATTGTCTTTTATGTCTTCCTCCCTCATTTTGACTTGATAATACCCTAATCTCAAATCTAACTTTGAGAAACACCATGCTTCTTGCAATTCATCCAACAATTCATTAATTATTAGGATCAGAAATTTATCCTTTACTGTTTTCTTATTTAGCTCCTGGTAATCTACACATAATCGCCATGATCCATTAGCCTTCTTGACTAACAACGCTGGTGAATAGAATGAATTAGTGCTCAGTCAGATTACTCCATCACCCTATAACACTATCTTATGGTCATGACTTCTCTTAGGTGGAAGTCCTCGGGGCTCTTGAAATACCTCCTTAAATGTTGTAAGGAGTTTTTCCATTTTAGGTTGTAGTTGTGTTTTAGAATCCTCCATTCTAGTTCCCCTTAACTGTACCACCAGGAATTGTCCATCTTTTCTAAATTCCTTAACAAATTCATATTTGTCTAGTATACTTTCAGGGGTTGGCTTCCCACTAGGTAGTTTGTACATGCTACCCCTTTACATCAAATTTCATCCGCATGTCTCCAAAGTTCCAAGTAGTATCATTGAGTGTTTCCAACCATTTAATGCCCAAGACTACATCCGCAACTACTAAAGGTAACACAAAAAAGTCCAACTTCATATTGATCCCTTGAATCCGAATCTCCACATCCACACATCTTCCGTTGCTTGAAACCTCATCTCCATTAGCCACTATTACCTTAAAGTTCTCTCCTTCTTCTACTTTCAAACCCATCCTTGCAACCAACTAAGGATGAATAAAATTGTGTGTGCTACCTATATCAATTAAAAATGTGACTCTTCTCTTTGATGTAGCTAACTGACCTTGAACTCTCATAGTCTAGGGTTTTCTGGACTCAATCCCATAGAAAACAATGCTAGAAATCTCCATTTGTCCCTCTCCAACATCATAATCCTCCCCTCAGTCTTGTTCTTGGTGTGGATCCATCCCACCATCTTCCTATTCATCCCGCCATACTACCTCCAACATAAACAATCGTTTCTTACACTGATGGGCCATTGAATACTTGTCGTTACAATGGAAACAAAGCCTTTTTCTCCTCCTTTCTTCGATCTCAGAATAAGTAAACTTCCTAGTAGGCAACAGTGGTCTCTCTAGATTATTTTCACCCCTTCAGGCCTGTGTTCCTTTCAATATGCTTAACCCCCCAATGCCTAAGGCTTGCAATTATTTCCTTATTCCATTCAATCATCCTACCTTCATAAATCTGAGCCAATTTCATAGCCTCATTGACAATGCAAAGGTATTTATCTTCTATATATGCTCTTACATCTAATTTCAACCCACTCATAAAACCATCCGTAGCTTGTTTAGCTGACAATGGACTTGCTCTAACCAACAAGCTCATATGTTCTTCATAGTACTTTTCAAGAGTGTTAGTTTGTGTGAGTTTGGTTAATTTAGCATAAGAACTTTTAGCTTGGTTAGGTCCATACCTATCTAAGAGTCCATTTTGTAGGTGATCCAAGGTTAGTACCTTCCCTAGTCATTCGAGATCCATCTTATACGCTTGTAACCATTTCACCACCGTCCCACATTCCAGGTAACGATCCGCACCTTCTTAGAATCAGACAGCCCATGAAAATCGAAGAACTCTTCGGCTTGAAAGATCCAAGAAGTGGGATCCTCCTCCCCATTATATCTTGGAAAATCAAATCTTGCAATCCAGTTCAAATTGACATTATCATGCCCATGAGAACTACTATCGTGACCCAAAGAAGTTTGATTTCGGGTACCAAACTTGTTGGGCCTAGATCCAAAACAACAACCCAGCCCACCATCATGAGAGCCAAACCTACTAAACCCGTTTGGGCAAGATCCAAATCCACCGACCTAGATCCAAAGTCAAACTCGATTAGCCCAAGTCCTGTTTCATTTGACGTGACCCGGTTCAGATTAGCACCCCCTAGGTTGGAAGAACCCGAATCCACCGATATCTCTATGCGACCTCACATTTTGTTTGATATATCAAACGTTTTTAGGACTAGAACACTTGACCAAACATCCGTCTTATCCATTACCTCAATGTAGTTGCCTCGCCTGCTCTCCATCTAATCCGACATCCTCTACTCGTCCTATGTCCCTTCATCAAGTGGTCGCCACAAGTCGTGGCAAACCATAATCATTCGCAGCCAGTGGCTTCAAAGGTTATTCAGCATTCTCGGAATTTGATGCCATTAAACAGGATTGTGCTAAAAAATGAGTTCCCAGAGGACTGGCTGCTCTTTTTCCTCTCAACAACTCGTCTTTCGTTAGCAGTTGTGCATCAACTTCATTTGGTGAAAAAGGAAGGTAGAAAGCATGGTAGAGAGTCAGAGGAAAACTACATTTCTATGCACCAACTTTTCAAACACGATCAAAGCCAAACATTTGAAATGGAAAATGAAATGTTTGTGAATGATGACGTTCTTCTAGTGTCAATTTATTTATTTGTTTGATTGGATCAGAGAATCTCTCTATGAATGGTCTCACTAATCAATACTTAAGGCCAACGCACTTGCAGAGCAAGAGACTGCCATCTTGAAAGAAAGGTAATTGTTGAAGAACAGGTAACCTTGTTCACGGTGGCCATGAAAAAGACATTAAACTTTTTTCAACTACTAAAAGACAAAAACATGTGACACTCCAACCAATAAGCTCAAGTATATAAAGACTGATATACAAAATATGCTTCTCCTTCTCTCTTTCCAAGTTACATTGACAAGGTAAGCAGGAAGGCCTGAGCTCTTAACACAGCCACGCCGGATAAAAAAAAAAAAAAGGAAAGGAAACTACTTCTACCTGGGAGCTGAAGGATGAGACAAACCGCAGGGGAAAAAACAAAGGAGAAAAAAAGGAGGGAAAAGAGAAGCTGAGAATGAGGATCGCACCCCCATATCTTGTGCTAAGGAACAGAGCTAAATCTATCTTGTTTTCTGTATCCTTTTGTCCCTAATGGGCAGCTCAATAGGCTTCTGAGCCTCGTGTGGATGA
The DNA here is from genome assembly GCA_028551475.1 of Casuarina equisetifolia. Lineage (NCBI taxonomy): Eukaryota > Viridiplantae > Streptophyta > Magnoliopsida > Fagales > Casuarinaceae > Casuarina > Casuarina equisetifolia. The sequence goes on from CM052354.1 coordinate 15,521,176, forward strand.
TTTGGGCCCTTGTAAACCTTTAGGTGGTTGAACAATGCCCTGCCAAGCTGCAAAGAAGAATCACAGTTGAATCTACATGGCCATAGACAGTAGTTGATCCAGCAAAGAAAAAGTTAATACACACTTGACATATTTCAATTATAGAAGACAAATAACAAATTTAATAAATCTTAGATAGTTTTGAGAGGTGTCTGCCAAACATACGTGTTTTGGTAGAGTTCTAGACAATTTACAATTCACAAATGAAAGAAAATATGGTTCCCGCCAACAGAGGCCCCAAAAGTACCAGCCCCAACTTTCCTTCCTTCCTTATTGGTCCTCAAGTTAGTAATCTTCATTCAAGTAGTTGGAATACATCACAGCACTCCGTTACCAAGTTCTTCGGAAACTAGTAGTTACCTGATCAGCCTTCTCGGGGCTAGACGGCTTAGAAATATGTGATAGCCTTAATAAGGCTACTTGTAGATTACCTCGAAGGTGCTCATCTACAATCTTATCCATCACAATTTTCTGGGCTAACCTTATTTATAGAAAATTCACGCACTTACTGGCACTAGCCAAACAAATACCCTTAAGAGGCTACACCTATCATACAAGCCCCTGACAATTCGTGTATTTATTTGAAGATTATTTGCTACACCAACCACTTCTAAATATCTTCCTCCAACCAATCATTTCTTTCTAAAACCCAATATCACACAAGTCTCCAGTTCCCAACCTAAATAGGAATTAACTTTCTACATTTACCAACACCAATTCTGTATGGTGCCACTCCATTTTATAGAGCATCTTGCAATGATTTTCATTCGTTATTGTAAAGTTTGAAGCCTCCTCTAATCATGCAAGTTATTTACAGTTTGCTTGTTGACAATATTCTGAAGGCTGTCCTAATAATACTCAAGCACCAGGTTACTTTCTTGCGGTAGATTTGCACCTTCTAATTGCTTGCAAGTGCAACTTGTTCTTACATGACTGACAACTACAGTAAACCTTCTCTCCTTCAGGACTCAAATGTCATTTATAAATCAGTTTACCTCAATCAGCAGCCAAAAAGTTCACCGTCATTTGAGGAGGTGGTGGGAGCTCTTAAAGAAATGGGAAGAGAACAATAGGATAAAGGATGGCTCCACAATGGCCTTTTTTTCAACATTGCTGGAGATGATGGAAAAAGGATTTTTGGATTCTTTGAATATCTAGTTTGCATATAAGACCAGGTACTGAATCTTAAGCTTCCGATCAATGCATTCATGAGCAATCAAAATTGAATCAAATTCTCCCTTCCACACATCAATTCCGGAATTTTGATAGCTAGAACATCTGCAATGTTTGCAAGGCATAAAGAACTTCCTGTCATACATAACAGCTTTTCATTGCCAAAGAAAAATGTTTATTTATCTCGACATTATCCACATGGGCAAAGCAGAGTTCAAGTATCATGATCCATATGCTTTATTTAGAGCATATGGCCATGTTTGAAAATGATTTTCCTGAGCATGGGCTTTCAAAGTTTCTTTTCCATTTTTTTTTGTAGATGCAGATATATATGGAAAGAAAGTCAAGTAGTGTATACAAGAGAATCTCTTAAGAATTATAACCTGGGATTAATGTTGTCCAGATACCTTAAGATAAGAAGGGACAAAAGCCTCTCATACCAACGACTGCTCAATACAAAGAAACATGAAAGCACCTCTCAAATTCACATCCTCAAATTTCGAGATCTACCAATTCACATTTATGGTCTTATATTAATTACCTATCTGCTTTAGCTCCTTGCAATTATCTCACACAATTATCTGTCGGGAGCTCAAGAGAAAAAAATTAAATTTCACCAAATAGGGAAAAATTAACAAGGGAGCATTGGACTGAAGGTATAAGTGAGGACTAGTCTGCTGCTCTTCTTCCTTCTGCAACTGAAACTCTGAAAAGAGCAAAAGTATGTGGAAAAAAAAAGAAAAAGAAATAAAATACTGAAGGTAGATCTTCTCTGCAGTCATTTCTCAGAGACAAAGTAACTATTAAGAAGCTTAGAGAAGTAAGAGGTGAAATTTGCTGTTCTGTATAATTCCTCCAAGTCATAGACTAAGCTTTTGATTTATATTTATACACATTAGAAGCAAATACAAGTTAAGCGTAACGCGTTCCAAATTATTCAATTGGTATACCTAACTTCAAAAGCTAAAGTGACATTACAGAACATCCAAACATTCCAACAAAATTTAGGATTTGAAGATCCTCATTTTTACACTCTCTCAAATGCACTCTGTGGCTTAATTCAACACTACTAAGGAACTAAAAAACCAAGGGAACAATGTACAAAAAGGCATGCCCTTATAGACCCCTCACACCATACAAAAAACCATGCCCTTATTTACCCCCTCACAGCATGCATAAAGGCAAGCCTGAAACACCTATTGATTACATAAATGCACAAATACTTGGGTCATACCCACCAAATGAACAATGCAGAGGCAGATTATAACCTGGTGACATAAATCACAGATCCGCTCATGTTTTTGAACAAATTATATATCAATGATAGCAACTATAAATCTAACTAACAGCTTCATAGCAGTGGGAGACTAGTTGACCTCCATAAGAAAGGTAGCCAACATTAGATGTGCACCTAAATTAAACCAAGTATACAAGCATATATAGGGGAGAAAACTATGGCATCGTATGGACACTAGTAGTCATGCGCACAGCAAATATAAACAAAATTTAGCATAACACGGAATCTCCAGTAATGTAAATTTAACAAAGACCTAGAAGCAAGATTGGTTAACACAATGCTTCTAGTTGATAGGCAAAAGGAATGAGTCCAGTAGAATTAAAAGCAGAACGAGCTTTGGCAGCCCTTTATTTAGCAATTATATTCAATAAGAACAAAAATTGTAGACGAATGCATGAAATTCAACTTAAACAAACTCACCCTTCCCTTTGGAAGCATACCACGAACGGCATGTTCAATAATTCTTTCAGGGATTCTCTGCTGTAGCTGATCAAACGTTTCCACTTTCATGCCACCTGGTTGTCCTGAATGCCTCCTGTAGAGTTTTTGGGTCCTTTTCTTACCTGACACAGCAACTTTTTCTGCATTTACCTTTTAAATTCAAGTAACAAATCTTTTAGGACTCTGTAAAAAACTTGTAACTAGAGTATTAAGACAGAACACTTGGAACTGTCGGCATAACACCTTGGTAATTGAAGAAATCTAAGTGTGGTCAAAGGTGACTCCAGAGCCTTAAAAATCAGATTAAGAAAAAAAAGAAAACAGAAAAAGAAAAAACACAACTAAATCTGAGAGATCTGAAGATGCAATAATTCTGACCACCTTGCAAGCATGCAAATTTGAGAAGGAAATTCTCTAGTAGAGAATTATATTAAATTAACAAATACCTAGACTTTCGACAGAGTATATTAAAAAAATTCTATACATAAACCTATGTTTGACAAGAACGGATTTCAATAGGCTCATACACCAGGTAAAAAATCTCAATTGTACTTTGTAATACTTTTTGACAGCAGTCCTTGTGGATAAAGAGGGCGAATTATTCAAAATTCAACAGCCAATGACCATTTTATGATGCAGCCTTCAAAATAATTGCATTAGAATAACTTTCCATGACATACAAATATTCCATTTACCATTTCTTAGACGCTAACTTCTTAGAACAGTCAAAACCCCACTCCTTACATGAAGCTCCAGCAAGCTAAAACTTGTATCATTGGCCAGTTTCACAGCTTTTGATCACATCTAGTTCCTCAGAAGGAGAGAATTATACACCTCAAGTTTTTCTAAATTTTTTAGCCCATGAGAACTGACTCTCTTCAATTTCTAAATTGATATTATATACTGCATATGACATTCTAGTATCATGAAGAAAAAGCACTTGTAAGTGTGCAAATTACATACTACAATTATGAATGACCCCATGTCCACACTGGGAGTATAGGTAGGCAGATGTTTTCCACGGATGTGTATGGCAATTGTTGATGCTAGTCTTCCAAGAATCTTGTCTGTAGCATCAACAACGTACCACTGTTTCTCTGTATTCACATGATCAGCAGCTTTGGGGTACCATGTCTTATTCCAAATGTCCTGAAAATAAATAAAAAGGGCCATCAATAGATATCCAACCAAGAAGAAAACATGAAAAGTGTACCACATATTACAGTTTTACACAAAAAGTCAGTAGGAGAGTTTACACTTCATTCTTAACCTTAACAGATAAGTCCGGGAAAACAATTAGAGTAATTAGATTGTAAATAAGTTGACAAGCAAAGATTCTAATATGCAGTGAGAGACCTAAAGCAATTGTGTACATAATTAGAATGAGCAACCAAAAAATCACCATAAGATCACTGTTGATGCTTTCTCACACGCACATGATTCTTCTGAGAAGACTATATCAGGGTGCGAAAACTTGACAAAATCAAAACTCATTTATGAAAGAAAATGTCTTTGATAAGATAAAATAGTATGGACACAGCTATCAGGTGCAGACATGTTCCTAGTGTTTAGTTTATTTCAATGCCCTCTCCAAACATTGAAACCTATTGAGAGTGCATGGGCGTTGAATTCAATAGAAAGATAATAACCAAAGTTTGTAACACTAAGCAACGCATTTCTAACTCTCTGCTTAGAATGAAGACAACCCCATACCTATCTATTCCAATATAAAGAAATACACCCTTTGGTTCTTAAGCATATAAAAGAAAAAGATATGAGCTCACTCAGGAAAAAGGAAGAGAAGTGGCAACAGACACTGAATATACTAAACAAGCTTTCCAATTTGGAGAAGAGAAAGGTTACAAAAATTATTCAAAAAAGATTATTCAAATTTTTTTTGTTTACTTGAGGGTGCAAATGATGAAATATAAAATCAAATAAACCAGGTTAAAATTTCTTCTATCTTCCTACATTTCCACGGAGAGCCAACAGAGACACTTGAAAAGTTCATACGTTGTTCCCACATTTTCTGAACACCTAACAAGAATAATATTACAGAAACAGAAACCAGAGAGCGAGGGCTTTACAGGGCCATTGATTTCGGATTCCTCGAACATCCACCGGTGTTCTAAGGGGACGAGAGTGCGGTCCTGGGATCTAACCTGGACGCTCCTCCCAGCATTAGAACTACTAAAGTGCAAGGTCGGAATCGATGGCTTTGCCAATGCCCAGGAAGACCCACCGAGTGGGTTTATGATAATACTTCTGTCATTCTTGTGTGAAGAAGAAGAAGAAGAAGAAGCAAACGAGGAGCATATGACCGACGAAGAGAGGCATAGAGGTGCCATCTCTTGCTCTCTCTCTCTCACTCTCTGTGAATCTCCCCCTCTTCTTCGAGGATAAAATGGGATAAGACTGGCAGTGGCAAACAAAAAGAGTGCGGAGGGAAACGGCGTCGTGCTCCTTTTTTATTTTACATTTATTTCCTAATATTCCATTGATTTTAAAATTCTATTCCTGCTATTATTTATATTACAAACTGTAATAAGTTCCATCCTTTTTTCAGGAAAATACTGTCAAATGAATTGTCAAATGCCAAATATGCCAGAAATGAACTATGAAAAGGTAACTGGTATTAAATATTTAATTTAAATAATAAATAATATTTAATACCAGATTTTATATTAACTTTGCAGGGTAAGATAAGAGGAATTGGTTTAAATGAAGTGATTTTCTTTTAAAAAAAAAACAAATAGAATTATATAGTAAAAACTCTTCATTTGTTGACAAGTGTCAAGTTCAATTGAAAATAAGTACTATCAAATCTAAATTTAACACTAAACGTGTGTATACATGAATTTGTATGTTTATAAATAACTTTTAAAAAAAAATCTCTTTATTTGATTTATGCTTCATTTTTATCCTTTCCTTGTTTTTCTTATTTCTGTTTATTTTATTATTGGAGCGGGAAATCAGTGGGTCAAGAAGCCCCCGGACTTCCTTCCGTCCGGTCAAAATGACGGCTACGTTGTCTCTGCTTCATGTGAAACTGATTCCAGTCCCTCGACTCCGATCCCTCCATTCCCGCTTCTCCACCTCCCTCCCCAGAAGGACATTGATTTTCCGTCAAAACCCTATCGCGATCCCTGCTAGACCTTCCAAGATGGTGGCCCATGCACGCACCTTTCAGGGCACGGTCTCAGAGGCAGTGAAGCTGATCCAGACCTCCCCTCCCACATGGCACTCGGCTATCCTTAGCAACCTCCTTATCTTCCTTCTGGGTTCACCAATTCTGGTCTCTGGCCTCTCTCTCTCCGGTATTGCGGCTGCTTTCCTTTTGGGCACTCTCACTTGGCGCGCTTTTGGTCCCTCTGCCTTCCTTCTCGTTGCCACCTACTTCGTCATTGTAAGCTGACAACAAAAATCTCAAATCACTGTGTTTGTGGATTTACATTTTTCTACTTTTTCCTGAAAGTTACCTCAGTATTCTGTTAATTCCATTGATTTTGCTTCTGGGTATTGAATTTTGTTTTTGGAGTTCAATTGTTAGACAGTCCAGTCTCTACAGGGATTACATTCTCTAAACTAGCACTTATTTGACACTTGATGGGGTTTAATTTTTGATGAATTTATTTCTTATTGGAGTTTAATAGACACTCTCTTAACTACGATCCATTTAACACTTTGTGCTTTACCCTTCAACTATTATGGATACAAATCATACATATCGTTTGTATTTGAAATTAAAATTGGGGAAAATGACGCGCATGTAACCTCTTTTTTCCTTTCGGGTTCCACAACTTAAGTCAAGAAATGCTGAAAAGATAATGAATTGCAAAATGGTAACAGGAAAGCTCCGGAGGGTTGTTCAACAACCTCAAAGTAGTAAGGAGGTGTCCCAACACTTTCAAAGGCTGTGTAGTGATTCAACCTCCTCCAAAATGGTCAAGATGACTGGCCAATTCGATAGCTAATTAGGGGGTGATTTGATTATTCCTTTATTTTTTTAATAAACTTCAGAGATAATTTGGACTGTGCAAATTTAAAAAAGAATTCAGGTGCATATCAAGTGTGTTATTCTTTTTTTCTTTTTCTTTTTTTTCTTCTAAAGCATTTGTATGCTAACGAAGGGTGTTAATTGTAATAAATGGGGAAGCTCAAAATGTTTTTTTGGACTTTGATAATCCAAGTATGAGAGAGATGGTGGTTTGTCGAGGGCTAAATTTGGTCTTTTTCCTTGCTTTTGTAGTCCATTTTCTTTAGTGACCTTTCTCATATAATATTTTCATGGTTAGTGATTCTATTATAGAGTTTATTGGGGTAAACTGTTAACTGTTTTGAAAATTTTGTCATGTGTTAGTTATTCTTTCTTCTTTCTTAAATTTTTTAGATGAGCGGTGATTTTTTATGTTTTATATCCGGATTCTTTGGTATAACTCCTCCTAACTAAATTAACTATTCTATGTCTTGGATCTTACTTATTGACGAAGAATTTGGGCCTGCATATGACGGGAGTGTAAAAACATCAATCGGATAACCAAATTCACTATCTCCTGTCCACTCAAACTTTTGCGTCAACTAATAATTTAACAAATTTCCAAATTCCTCTACAGTATTTGAGTATGGGAACAAACTCCTAAATATGGAGTTACCATTATTTATGTTTCATTCAACTTCCTTTTCAATTAAATAATACTGTACTCTAAGTTGCATCCCAATTAAATAAGTTACTTTGGTCTACCAAAAAAAAAAAAAAAAAAGGAAAGAAAAAAACCGAAACCAACCCCCCCCCCCCCTCCCCCCCCTCTTTTCTTCCTTTGTTTTTTAACCTTTTCTTTTCTCCCTCCGTTAGAACTCAGGATTTATGCAACTATTTCTACCTAATTCTCTAAGCACCCTACTGGGGTCCTAGACTCATTTAATCATCTAACCACAACTTAGCTATGTTAGGGAATAATGTTAATGGGTTACTTTTATTTCTAATAGGGAACAGCAGCAACAAAAGTGAAAATGGCACAAAAGGAGGCTCAGGGTGTTGCTGAGAAGAGAAAAGGAAGAAGAGGACCGGGCAGTGTCATAGGTTCCAGTGCTGCTGGTTGTGTTTGTGCTTTTCTTTCAATCTTTGGAGTAGGGGGGGAGGCATTTTCTCAGCTTTGGCGTCTTGGGTTTGTTGCCAGTTTTTGTACTAAGTTGAGTGATACTGTCTCAAGTGAGATAGGGAAGGCATATGGAAAAACAACGTAAGTAATGAATTTCTTCTTTCATTTTGGGCATGTTGAACATTAGGAATACCTTTCTTAGTCGGTTCATAAATGAAGAGAAAAAATAGATTTGAGTGGAATTCTCCACCTCATTATTGTTTTGATATGTATCATACTAATAGTACTACTCAATGCTTTTGAAGAATTTTGTTAACTTCATTTTTTGATGAATCACGTGACAGCAACAAATTTCAAGAATTATGATGCGTGCTATGCTATATCAGTAATCACCATAGTGTTTTCTTCTACTACACTCTTTGATCATCCCAGTATTTGGTATTACTTTAAGTTTGGATTTCTCTAATAACTTTTTTTTTCCCTAATATCTGTCATGTATAAATGACAAGCATTATCTGATTTAAATCTTTTAATGATACTACTTTAATTTCTTCATAGACCATAATTCAGATTCAGAGGACCGTGGTTGAAATGTTTCAATAGTTTGGAAACTGATTATTTGACGGGGAAAAAAATATAAATCGAGGACTTCTTGTTTGGCAATCTTTGATTAACCTTTTGAATCATATAATTTTATGCAACTTGTTAGCATGAGGCGCTGACTAAAGTTGTTTAGGCCTTTGGAGAAATAGCATAGATGACAGCATTCATTTGGAAGTGGGTTTAGAAAGAGTCAAAAGTATGAGATGCTACATATAAAGATTGTTTTACCATCTGTTTCCAACCATTGTTAATGCTACATATTATCTTACTCTCTAGGGTGTCTATCCATCCTGGAAAGAGAACCGTGATTGCATATTCTTGGACTTGATTAGTCGGATTGAGTAAACCATATCTCTCTGGGTCCAAAAATAATTTGAGCTAATTGTCTAAGTGTGATGTGTTTCTCAATGCTTTAAGCATGACATTTCTCTTGTATAAGGTAAAGCATCTAAATTGCATCTTTGTACAGCTATGTTAAGTTCATTATTTTGCTTCAGGTAAATAATCACATATGTATTTGTTTTTTTGCCAAGATGGATAATTATAGGGTGGATACTTAGTTTTTATTGATGGGTAGGTTTGGCATGAAACATGAGGACACTTGGTACTCAGAGTTTTAACTTGTTAATTGGTGTGATTTAAAGCTGATTTGTTTCATCAGCAATGGTTATTGAGAACTAAATGAACTGCATTCTTGGTCAACAGAGAAATAGTATTCAGTTTTATTTCTTTTGCCTAAATAGGAAGTACATCTTGTTTATTGTTGTTGTTCATAGAAAAGGTAGCTTCTTTGTGAGTACCAAAAGCTTCCTAGATGGCAGTACCAACATTTAGAGGTCTGTTGACTACTTGCCACTGATGTGACGTGAAGATCATTCTTCTTGCAGTACGTTTGATTAGCAAATATGTAACTTGAATACTTGACAGCTAATTAATGTTGATCAGATTTGACTCTATTAATTTGGATTTAATAATATGAAGAGCTTGGTTAAAGCAACACATGCCTTCCCTATAAATCAAGATCTTCTTTGGTATTTTCCCCCGTTTGTGTTTTGATCTTTTCTTCTGTAACAGTTCACTGTGCGTTACCAACCTATGAAATTGGTGCTGTCAGGTATTTAGTGACCACACTTAGGATAGTCCCTAGGGGAACTGAAGGGGCTGTCAGCGTCGAAGGAACCATTGCTGGACTTTTAGCATCAGTTCTTCTTGCTTGTGTTGGTTATTTCATGGATGAGGTACTCTTTACTTTCTTCCCTCTCTATTAATCACTGGCAATTTTTTTCTCTTTTCAGAATTTCTTTTAAGATCTTGTACTTTTTCTTTTCACCTTAAAAAATTCCTCCATTCATTTTTGTTTGTCTAATTTGTCTCTTTTGTAAACTGATCAGATGAAAATTCGCACCTTAAACTCCTCTTTTTATCTTGAAGATAATAATGTGTAGGAATATGTTATGCAAAATGTTTTTTTTTTTTAAATGAAATTTCTGAAACTAATCAGAGAAATATCTAGAACTAACGGCCCTACATAGTTCAAGAGATTGAAAACAATCGGCTTTATTTTCGCTTTGCAATTCACCTTTTCATGGTTTTTCCTTTCCCAAATTTTGTTCTTGGATTTGACAATTCTTCTATTAAGTTTCTAATAGATCATCATTAATGAGATAATAAAATCAGATGTTCTAGTCAAGGATGCATCTGTTTTGTTAGCATTTGATCTTTTTGGGTTATCACAATTATGTATCACACATCTGTAGTGCAGTTTTGACTTCCTTTAAGTCTGTGTGTTTAAAATATGTATTTCTTGATGTTAGGTAGACTCACAAACTTCAAATGCATTGATCTATATTTTGACCATTTTGACCTCTAAAGCACCCTTAAGTGCATGTGTTGGAGAACTTGAATAACTCATCAATAGACTTTCACAACTGATACTCCACCTGGTCCATGCTTGCTGAAGACTGAAGCTGTTTATCTGGGTTTGTACCATGAGGAGCAGTATATGTTTTTCATAGTTTTAGAATGTCTTCATCAGGTTATGAGTGATTACCGAATGGGATATGCTCAAGTCGCTACATGTTAAGCCTAGGTGATATGCCCAAGCTGTGTCCGGCACCCTCTTACTTCTTCGTTTTCTGAGTGCTATATACATATTTCTTAACTGGATTATGTTGACGATTGAACTTTTTAATGTTAGTAGATATGTTCAGTGATATATATACATATATTTCTTTGAACATTTTCCAAAACAGATAGGTCAAGCTGAAGCAATTATATGCATTATAGCTTCCCAGATTGCTAATGTTGGTGAAAGCATAATAGGTGCTACACTTCAAGAGAAGGAAGGATTTCGATGGGTAGGCAACCATTCCATTGAACCATTTGATTTCTTAATCATAATTGCTTTCCATCCCCTCCTCTCCTGTTATTTACATTATTCTGATCAGTCAACAGTAGGGTACTGGTTTGGATTCGATATGAGATGTGTGGCTTTCTGTGACACGGTAAAGAGACCATTAATGAATCTGAAACTTGGATTAATTGAGCCCGTGAAAGTGGAAGTTTTGAAAATTTCATTTTTGCTGCTTTTTAATCGGGGCAACCTCTCTCTATTTGTTTCTCTTTCTGTGTTGTGTGTCGTTCACTCTTATGAGCTCCGATTCTTATGTTATCTCGGCTCTGTTTTGCAGCTGGACAACAATGTGGTCAATATTATCAATATATCCGTGGGTAGCTTCATAGCTATCCTGATTCAGCAAGTTGTATTCCGAAATTGAGATTGGGTAAATTCACGATCATTCTCCTTGGGTTATCTCACCTCTTTTGCTCTGTAATGGGATGGAGACATGCAGATTGCTCTGTTTATCCTTGCTTTGGAGCTAATGAAGTGGTTTAGATAAAAGAAAAATGATCTCCACCTGTGCAGTGACAGGATGTAATTTTTGTCATTCTTATGGAACTCCATTTAAAAAAAAAAAAAACAAAGGGTTAGAATACATCATACCTTATTCTAACTACAGATGTGAAGTTAGAATATTACAGAATGCTTTTGACAACTTTCGAGTTCCTGCAACATACATTGAATTGTTTTGGAAAATATCCTGTCATTGTTGTTAGATTCCTGTGTGTTTTATTTTATTTTATTTTATTTTTCCTTTTCCTCTTACCCCTCCTAAGTGGAATGAAATGAATTGCTGGATTATTTCATTTTGACTTCATTCTTACTATAGAAAACATCCTCAACATTGACTTATTTTTTGAAGTCCTGGTACAAGAGAAACTCATTAAATTTGCTAATTTATCTTCTTCTTGCAACATGATCTTATTTACTTATCAAGACAATGACAAAGTCAATAAACCCGATTTGTAACAATCAAATGCATCTGGTCGGTGGTGACATGGAAGGTAGAATGCATCATCGATAACCTTTTATGAAGTCAAACGTGGTTGCGTAAGAATAATTACGCTGTATAGAACCCCTGTTTTGTAGAATGTGTAGGCTAAACAGGAAAGCTAAACAGAGCAGATATCATGAGGTTACAAAAATAATGCAGCAGATGCTTGACGCAATGCTGCAGAAGACTTAAAGTAACAACCTAAACTCCCGCTTTGAGAAAGGGGAGAGCGCAGATGGCCAAGCTACCACGAGTGGAGGGAAGGTTAGTGAGGGAGCTTAACAGAAAAGCAGAGCACATGGCGTGAGGTTGGATTTCCCAAGTTCAGTAGGGACTAGGATCCAATTGGGTGCGCTATCAGGCAGACCACTTCGTTGAGTTTCATCAGACTGTAGAGGGAGACCGACTGTCAATTGCCACCTGAAACCTCCAGGGAGAAACTCAACTACGGTACGGTTGTTTAAGAAAGGGCACCTCAACTAGCCAAGTGGGTGCCTGCAGCTCACGGAGGAACTGGTGGCTTGCTATGGCCCAACATAGGACTTGAATGCATGGGAGAACTCACTCAGCTCAAGCAAATGGGCACCTTTAGTGAGTATCATGCTCAATATAACACACTGGTTCACAAGGCCGAGACACTAATGACTTAACAAATAGGTAGGTGTGTCTGGCCTAGGATATGCTAAATAAAGGATTTAATTCCAATTGGTTATGTTATTTTTTTAAGATTGTTTTAATTAAAAAGATTTAGTTTTGGGGAATGTTTAAAACCCAGTTGATTTAAAAATCTAAAACCCAATTGTTTTGGAAAATCCAAAACCCAATCATATTGAGCTAAGAATTAAGTTATAAATAAGGAGTCAAGGGGTTTAAAGAATGCTTATTAAAGATATTGAAACCTTGGCTTGGCTTTCATAATTGAGGAAGCTTTAAGTTCTCAATCTTGATAATTTACATATTACTTTCTTCTTGTAAGTTGTTATTTTGCTTTAGTTTCGATAAAGTTTGATATTTTGTTTTCACCGATGTTATTTTGGTTTTAAGAGCACGATCCTAGGCCTAAGGTCATGACAAGTGGTATAAAGAGCCGTCATCTTGGCTCATGGGGGGACCTACTTTAGTCAAAACCTACTAACAAACTATGACAGAATCCCTTCAAGACCTTGAGGCTCGTTTTATAGCCTTGACAAAGACACTTGATGTTGACAAGTAGACATTAGATGACCAATTGGGAAAGTATGACAGCACTATTGCTAACCTTCATGGCAATGTTACCACCATCTGTGGCGATATTACAAACATTCGTGCTGATGTTTCCACCACTACCCCCCTTGGTGCCAAATTTGATAACCTTCAACGTGTTATAATTGAATGCTTTCCACTTGGTGACTTGGTGAAGGCAAAAAACAAGCAACCAGAGGATCCTTTGTTTCTTATAATTGAGGATGTTACTAGTGATGACAACTATCCAACCAAGCCCAATCACAATACATTTGGTTTAGCAAAAGGGAAGCTAGCAATCCCTTCCTAGGAGAACATAGGGGCAACCAATGTTCCTCTATGACAAGGAGCGTTACTCAACATCTTCAACTTTAGATTTAAGGACGCCATGTAGATATGGCTATCCAAAATGTCTTCTAGATCAATGATCAACAACAAAATGGATCTCTTCAAAACCCATCTTGCACAAATTAAGTCTTTCGCTACATGGAAGGGAATGACATGCCCTTGGCGAGCCTAACAACCTTCCTCGAGGACACCACCCGATCCCTCCTACCCTTCTTCCTTGCTTTGACTTTCCTAAGTTCAATGGCTATGACCCATGGGGTTGGATTCTTAAATGTAAGATTTTTTTGCTTTAATCTTATGAGGGAGGAATAAAAAGTTGAATATGTAACCCATCATTTAGAAGGACAAGTAGATCGATGGTTCCAAGCCTTCCAAGTTAACCATAATATTCTTTGATGGCAGGACTTTTAAAGTATGGTTTGTCAATGATTTTATGCTCAAAAGCAAGGTGGAGTCGTTGGAGAACCTAGAATTTTTACTTATACTAGATTAGTGGAAGCTTATATGGAGCAATTTGAAGCCTTAAGACCATGGATGTTAGTAGCGATTCCAAGTTTATTTGATGACTACTTTAAAGAGACTTTTTTAAAAGGTTTTATAGAGGACCTAAAGAATGTCATTCATAACTTCCGCTCATAAGATTTAGATCATGCCATTAAGTTGGGTCACCTATAGGAGATAGTGGTAGGGGTAAAGAACAAAACATCTTGCCTAACCTACAAGCAAAGTTTTAGGACCTCTAAAGTCATTCTTGAGTTCCCCAGTAAGGATAGGCCACAACAAGAGTTTGTCCAAAAGGTTCTAAACCAAAATCTTCCTCAGACCCTTCCTACATGAAAAATGTCCTATGTAGAAATTTTGGCTTAACGAGCTAAAGGATTATGCTTCAACTATGATGAGAATTATACTCATGGACATCAATGTAAGCCCAAAAAATTGTGTATGACACTTGGAGAAGATAAAGAGGAAAAGGAAGCAGCCTTAATTTCCCACGAATCCTTAAAGGCTAGTGATGACATTATGGGTTAGGTATTTATTTCGCTTAATGCACTCCTGGGAGGATCATTTCCTAGTACTATCTAGTTGAAGGTGATGAGTAAAATAACACCTACCATGATTTTAGTTGACTCAAGTAGTACTCACAATTTTGTACACCCAAACATGATAAAGCGTATCAAGCATAAAGTGGAAGAGATGGAACTGTTTGTCGTGGGAGTTGCCAACAAAGAGGATATGTATAGTCATCACAAGTGCAATAATTTCCAGTGGATAACTCAAAGGCATGCCTTCAAGATGGAAGTTCTCATCCTTGACATTATTGGGCAAGATATGGCTCAGTGTCCATGGATTAGCAGCTCATAATCCAATTAGTATGGATTTTCAATTATCTTGGCTAATGGTTACAAATCATGGAGAACAACTTTGGCTTCAAGGGGAAAAACACACCAAACCCACTTTGAAGATGTTAACGACAACCTGATTTGACAAGATAATAGCAAATAATCTTTGTGGCTTGCTTAGCTACCTTTCTACACCTTCCAATCACATCGCAGGGACCAAACCCTTTTTTGTAGTCCAAGCAATTTGAGATGAATTTCAAGAGGTTTTTGAAATACTATCTCTATTACCTCCTCACAGGGAGTTGATCATTGAATTCCACTCCAACCTAATAGTGCTTTAGTGAATCGTCGCCCATATCTATACCTTTATGTTCAAAAGGCTGAAATTGAACATATAATGAAGAAAATGCTAGATCAAAGGCTCATTTGTCATAGGACTAGTCCATTCACCTTTCATGTCTTGTTGGTTAAGAAACACAATGGCTTCTGGCCATTTTGTGTAGATTATCATGGGCTAAATGAGATAACAATCAAAGATAAGTTCTGTATTCCTGTCATTGATGAAATATTAGATGAATTACATGGAGCTCATTGGTTTTCAAAACTAGACCTTCAATCAGGCTATCATTAGGTTAGAGTGCATATAAATGACTTTTAAAAGACAATATTTTGCACCCACCAAGGGCATTATAAGTTTGTGGTTATGCCATTTGGATTAACAAATGCTCTAGCAACATTTCAAGCCCTCATGAATACTATCTTTCAACCATTCCATCATAAATTTGTCCTTATTTTCTTTGATGACATTTTGGTGTATAGTCCAACTTTGGAGGATCATGTGGCACATCTCTGAGCCACCCTTAAAGTATTACACTAAAACTCCTTATGTGCTAAAACAAGTAAATGCTTCTTTGCTCACTTTAGAATTAATATTTAGGGCACTTTATTTCTAGCTATGGAATTAAGGTGGATCCCAACAAAGTAGAATGTATGAAGTAATGGCCCTGCCCCACCACTTTAAAAAGGTTGCAAGGATTTCTAGGACTCATGGGTTATTATAGAAGATTTGTTAAAGGTTATGGCCATATTAGCAAACCCTTTATAGAGATGCTCAAGAAAGGAAATTTTACTTGGAACCTCAAAAGTGAAGTTGCATTTGATCAAATGATATAGGTAATGAGCTTTACACTTGTGTTAGCTACCTCGAATTTTAATAAATCATTCATTGTTGAGATGATGCTTGTAGTAAAGGGGTGGGAGCAGTACTTATGCAAGAAAGAAGGCTTATTGCCTACTTAAGCAAGGCCATGGCACCTAAGCACTCAAGAAGATTGATGTATGAGAAGGAATTGCTTGCCTTAGTCATGGCAATACAAAAATGGCATCCTTATCTACTAAGGCATCACTTCATCATTAAGACAGATCATTACAGTTTGAAATATTTGCTAGACCAAAAGGTGACTATAGGTTTATAGCAAAAATGGCTTACCAAGATAATAGGGTATCATTATGAGATTCAATTCAGGAATGGGCATACAAACATGGCAGTAGACACCCTTTCTCGACAACCTAGGGAAGAAAAGGCTTTATCATCTTTTGTACAATCACTAATAGTATTACAAACCTAGTGGGTCAAGGAAGTACTATAAGTTATGAAAGAGATACAAAGATGTAGTAAATCATGACATAATTAGCAGTAGATCCTACCTCACCTCCTAATTATATTCTCTAAGGAGGTCTTTTAAAGTTCCAAGGAAAGATTCTTATAGGTGAGAAAGGGGAGTTAAGGTCTCATACTATTTGCCAACTCCATGATTCTAGCATAAGGGGCCATTCAGGGGTTTGTGGCACCCTACAACAAATTCAACAGCTTTTTTACTGGCCTTTTACTTAAACGCATGGTATAGGAGTGGGTATTGCGATGTGATGTGTTCCAACGCTTTAAGAGTGAAAAGGTGCCTTATCCAGGTTTCTTCCAGCTACTCGCAATCCCACAACAAGCATGGCAAGACATTTCTATTGGAAAAAGATGTGTTTTGTTGTGACAAACTATTGGCTGCATATAATATTTGTATTAATTTTTTTCATATGATTATGTGCAATATTCAACATCAAAGAAGTAAAAGGTGTGTAAATTATAATATCAATAAATGATATTATAAAGTAGCTGGGTTCCTACATTCCTTCACAAATTAACTTCATGCAATGCCTTAAGAAATATTTTGTATGGAAAACGAACTAAAGGAATATTTGATTATTTGAAGAAAAATGATACTTGGATTTGTATACTTGTAGGTACATGTAAATCAAGAATCATACTATGAAGGCCAAAATCAAAATCATAATACTTTGTTTACATAACTTAAAGCAAACCCGAGCAAGGCTATTTACTTAGATGGTTCAAGCTCAAGTGAGGATCTTTATAATTTGGATCAAGTACATGGGAGTAAGCCTATAAGCTTAGCCCGAAAGACATAGCCTGCCTAATGTCTTAAGAATGTGACACTATTTCACTTAAGAGAAATTCTCTTAAGCTATCACGAGGAGAAAAGCCCTAACCTAATCACCAAGCCATTCTCTCTCACCTTTTTCTATCACCAATTCTCCAATGGGAAGAAACCTAAAGTGATGGTGTTGTCCGAATGGCTATGATCTATAATCACCGTTTGCACAGTTGTTTGATGGAGCTTTTATCAAGTTTCAATGGAAAAATTGCAATGAGCATCTTAGGTTTGAACAGAAACCCTCGAAAGCTAGTATGTTTCATATATTCTATAAAGAGATGTTCTTGATAGTTCTTTGGAACTTTTTGGACAAGATCTTCTTAAGAAATTGAGAAAATATTAAAGCTTGTGAAAGATCATACACTTACGACATTCTTCATCAATTTGTAAAGAAAGTTTGAATCTTTGATGATATTCTCACACATTAATATTCTTGTGAATATTCACTATTAGTTAAGTTATTTATGTGCTGATTAACCTCTTATTATTTTCACATAAACTCCTTAGTAAATCGGAAACCCTAACTTTGTGATAATTAGGGGTTTCATGGTTAGAACTTGAATTGAGTTTGTATATCTTCAATTAGCTTTTTGATAAGCAATACTCCTCACAAATATTACACATTTGAGGACTTGTTAATGTACTAAGGTTGGTTCAACCTTATCATTGTAATCGTAGACCATTTAACTCCTTGAGGAGGAGTTGGAAAGTGTAGGAGAGGGTTTCTTCTTAGCTTTGAAGTAAAGTGGACTTCAACCAATTGTGTTGAAGGAGAAGAAGGTGGAAGTAGGTGACAAGGGCTGAACCATCGTGTAAACTTGTGTGCATTCCTCTTTGTGTTCATTTACTTGGTTATTTGGTTTTAATATCCTTGAATGCTTAGCTTAAGTGCATGAAAAGTGATTGAACCCATAAATAGGAAAAGAAACGAAGATAACCAATTCAACCCCCTCCTTAGTTAGCCATTAAACCTTACAATTTCTATGGATTTCATTGATGGATTGCTCACTAGTGAAGGTAAGGACTCCATCCTCATAGTTCTTGATAGATTCACAAAATATGCCAATTTCATTGGCTTAAAACACCTTTACACTGCTCTGCGTATACCTGTAAAATTCATGGAGAACATAGGCAAGTTACATGGGCTTCTTTCTACAATTACCAGTGATCGTGACCCTATCTTTCTAAGTAAATTTTGGTTAGAATTATTTAAATTCTTTGAGGTAAGGCTTCATCATAGTAGCTCCTACCACCCACAAAGAAGGATAAACATAACTAGTTAATCAGTGTGATCACACAATTGGCATTCTTGGCTAGCCCTTGTAGAATGGTGGTATAGCACTAATTACCACACTTCCTTGTGCATGACCTCTTTAAGGCACTATATGAGTACAAGCCACTCAACCCCATTATAGTAATTTCTCCACCACCTAGGATCCTAATATTAATAACTATATGCAAGACATCTGATGTGAATCTTATGGTGGGCTTGAGCGAGCTCAAGTTAAGAAAATATGTAAAAATCATTTTTTTGGTGTTTTTGGGTTTTCTGTGGGAAAAGTGAGTGTTGGTAGGGAGGAAGGGAGGAAAAATGAAAATATAAAGAACAAAAATAAAAAGATAGATGCCAACAAGCTCCAAGACGTAAAGGCAATGCCACCAGTCAAAGAGGTGCTCCACCACCAATCCCTAGCAAGAATTGGATAAAGGATGTAAAAATTAATCACACAACTTAGGGGTTTCTATTTTCTAGAAAACAAGTCTGCTTACAACTAAAACAATGCTTCCTTTAAATAGGTAGCTAAGCCTAATTCTAGAAGGATCTTAGTAAATTAGTAATCCTTAAAACTAATTCTATAAGGATCTTGATAAATTAAAAATCCCTAAAATTAAGGAAGTTTTGACAAATAAGGAAATCCTAAACAAATCAGAGATCTGACAAGAATGGAAACCCAAATAAATCAGGAACCTAGAAAATTATGAAAAACCAAACAAAAGGAAATATTCTCAAATAATAAAATAAACCTAAGAAATTAAGAACTCAACAACTACTTAGGAAACCCCCCATATTAAAGATTGTAAAGATGCTATGGAATATTCTTAAGCTGCTCTTCAATCTTGACCTTCTTGGACACACAAGATTACATTGTGGACTTTCAATTCTTTGATGTTGGAACTAATAATATTAGGCCTTAAGTGCATCCACATCAACATGGCTAATCAAGTGCAAGTTATTAAGTTTCATTTACAAGGAAGTCAAACATTCCATACATGATTTGAACAATAAAAAGCGATGTAAATGCCAATTCTAAATAGGTGACTTTGTTTACTTATGAGTGCAACCTATCATTAACTATCATTATCACATAGGAGGGATCACAAGCTAACCCCTTAGTATTATGGTCCATTCATGATATTACAAAAGATTGGACAAGTAGCCTACAAACTTGCTATTCCATTGTAATCTCAATTCATCTAGTGTTCCATGTATCTCAAATGAAAAAAGTAATGGGCCAACATTGTCAGATTAACCTTAATGTACCTTTAATCTTGGAAGATGGACAACCAATTGTAAACAGTGGCCATCTTAGATTGTCGTATAGTGAAGCAAAATAATGTATCATCAGTGGAACTTCTCATTGCATAGTCAGGTCCTCCAAATAGTGATCCTACTGGGAGACAACTAACACATTCGACGTTACTTTCCTTTGTTCTCTCTCAATCCTTGAGGACAAAGATTTTTAAAGAGGGGTGAATGTTAGGCCTAAGGTATGCTAAATAAGGGATTTAATTCTAATTGATTATGTTATGTTTCTTAGATTGTTTTAATTAAGAAGATTAAGTAGTTTTGGAGAATGTCCAAAAGCCAGTCAATTTAGGAATCTGAAATATAGTTGTTTTAAGAATCCAAAACCTAATCATATTGGGCTAAGAATTAGGTTATAAATACAAAGCCAGGAGGAAAGGTAAAGAATGCTTATTGAAGAGATTGAAACATTAGCTTGGCCTTCATAATTAAGGAAGCTTTAGGTTCCCGGTCTTGAAAATTTCCGTATTGCTTTTTTCTTGTAAGTTGTTATTTTGCTTGAGTTTTAAATAAAGTTTGGTATTTTTTTTAATTGGTGTTATTTTGGTTCTAAGAGCACAATCCTAAGCCTAGGGTTATGACAATGTGCATCTTGATGCAAATCTTATGGCAAGCTCGAGCAAGCTCAAATTAAAGGTGATATGTAAAATTCATTTTATTTTTTTTGGTATTTTTAGGTTTTTTTTGTAAGAAAAGTGATTGTTTGGATGGGAGGATGGAGATAAAAGTAAAATACAAAAAACAAAGCAAAAGGTAGATGTCAAATAAGCAATAAGAGGTAAAGGCAGTGCCACTAGTCAAGGAGGTGTTCCACCACCTATCTTTGGTGAGAATTGGATAAAGGATGCAAAAGTTGAATCACACAACTTAGGGGTTTCTATTCTCTAGAAAACAAGTAAGCTTACAACTAAAACAAAGCTACCTTGAAATAGGCAGCTAAACCTAATCCTAGAATGATCTTGGTAAATTAAAAATCCTTAAAATCTAATCCTAGAAGGATCCTAGTAAATCAAGAATCCTTAGAATTAAGAAAGTCTTGACAAATTAGGATTCTGACAAATAAGGGAATCATAAACAAATCAGAGATCTGACAAGTATGGAAACTCCATATAAATTAGGAACCAAGACAATTAAGGAAAACCAAAAAAATGGAAATTACCTTAGACAATAAAGAAAACCCTCAACAATTATTTAGGAAACCCCACACATAAACAAAAAAAATTGTAGAGATGCTACAGAATGTTCTTAGGATGCTCTTCAACCTTGGCCTTCTTGAACCCACTGGATTACATTGTGGCCCAAACAATTATTAATTGACAACCTTGGCCTTCTTGAACACTTTAATGAAGTTTTTTCACAGTCTTGGCCTATTCATGTCTAAACTAACTTGGGTATCAAAAGGCAAATAAGGATAATGGGACTGATGCCATATACTATCTCAAATGGTGAATGCCTAGTTGTAGAACTTGGAGTTTGATTGTATATGAACTCAGAATGGGTAAGCTTCATGTCCTAATCCTTAAAACCTCAGTTGATCATGGTGCGCAAAAGAGATCCCAATGTGCAATTAGTCACCTTAGTCTGGCCATCAGTTTGAAAATGATGATAAGTGCTAAATAGGAGCTTGGTGCCAAGTTTTGCCCACCGAGTTATCCAAAAATAACTTAGAAACTTGTATCCTGATCAAACACAATAGTCCTTGGGATTCCATGCAATCTCACAATTTCCTTGAAGAATAAATCAACAACATTAAAGTCATCTTTAGTCTTATGGCATGGGGTGAAGTGTGCCATTTTAGAAAACTAATCAATTATGACCATGATGGAGTCCTTGTCTTGTTGAGTTCTTAGGAGTGCCACAATGAAATACATGCTTAAAGGGATGTAAGGTCTTGGCTTGAAATGATTCTTTGCCCTCTAACACGTACCACATCTCAAAATGATAGCTTGGATATCTTCTAGCATCTTTGGCCAATAAATGCTCTTTCAAAATCTCCAAGGTCTTATGGACCCCAAAATGACCAGCCAATCCTCCTCCATTCGTCTCCCTTATAAGCAATTCTCAAAAGGACCCCTTTGGAACACATAATTGGTTCCCTTTGAAAAGAAATCCTTTATGAACCACATAATCTCCATTGGTACCCTTTGTACATTTTACCATGAGTAAGGAGATATCCACATCCTCAAGATAGTGTTCCTTCATAAGTTGAAAACCGTACTCTAGCATCTAGAGTAGTAAGCAGGGAGTATCTTTTAGACAATGCATCTGCAACAAGATTAGTTACACCCAGTTTATAATGTGAAACAAATGAGAAGGATTGGAAAAATTCTACCAATTTTGCATGCCTTGGGTTAAGTTTATGCTGGCCATTCAAGAACTTCAAAGCCTAGTGATCCAAATGCAAAACAAACTGCTTAGGCCTTAAGTAATGACTCCAATGATCTAAAGCCCTCACAATTGCATAAAACTCCTTATGATTGGAGTAGTTCCTCTTGCATTCATTAAGCTTCTCACTAAAGTAAGTTAAAGTCCTTTTAGCTTGAATGAGGACAACACCAATGCTAATGCCACTAGCATCACATTCCACTTCAAAGACCTTATTAAAGTCTAGTAAGACAAGAACTGAAGCTTCACACAACTTTTGTTTAAAGCTTCATTGACTTCCTTATTCCATTTAAAAACACTTCTCTTCATACATTCGGTAATGGAAGCCATAATGGTGTTGAAGTTAAAAACAAACCAGAGGTAAAATGAAGCAAAGCCATGAAAACTCCTTACCTTAGTAATGGAACTAGGCTAGGGCCAAGATTTAATTGTCTCAACCTTGGATTGATCAACCATAATACCATCTCTAGAAACCACATATCCAAGAAACACAACTAGGGGAAAAGAATTCACACTTTTGTAACTTGGCATAAAGCTTTTGCCTCCTCAGTCCATCAAATACTTGCGATAAATGATCTAAGTGATCTCCCTCACATTTACTATAAATAAGGATATCATTAAAATAAACCACAACAAATTTACCAAGAAAAGGATATAATACCTCATTCATAAAATGTATAAAGGTACTTGGGACATTAGAAAGACTGAATAGCATGACCTTCCATTCATACAGGCCCTCTTTGGTTTTGAAAGCTATCTTTTATTCATCTCCCTCACTCATCCAGATCTGATGGTAGCCACTCATTAAGTCCACCTTGGAGAAGATGGTGGCTTTATGTAATTCATCTAGCATATCATCAAGCCATGGAATGGGATTCCTATATTTGATGGTGATGTTATTGATGACTCTGCTATCTACGCACATTTGAAATTATCCATCTTTTTTTGGCATCAATAGGGTTGGAATCAAACATGGGCTCATATTTTCCCGTATAAACCCTCGGGCCACTAACTCATCTACTTGCCTTTGTAACTCCCTAGCCTCTTTAGGATTGCATCTATAGGCTGCCTTATTAGGTAAGGGTGCCCTTGGAAGTAGGTCTATATGGTGATCTATCCTTTTAATTGGTTGAACAATCGAATGTGGTTCACTCACCCCTTCACTTCCTTTCCTTTTAGCAACATGCAATAGAAGGATGGCTTTGTGCTTTTTGGATGGCTTTCTCCACTTGATTTTCACTAAGGAATAGACTATTTTTCCTATCTTCTACCCTATGTGTTTGGTGTATTTAGGAGGGACTAAGTGGAGCTAAGGTTACAAGTTTCTCCCTGATTTTGATGGAATCGGTATTCTATCTACCATTATGCTTAGCACCCCTATCATATTGCCATGACCTTCTTAACAACAAATGGCAAACATCCATAGGTATAACATCACAAGTAATTTGATCTACGTAATGCTTTTCAATGGAAAAAGTAAGTAGGACTTGCCTTGAAACTTGAAGATGACACCTTTGGCTCAGCCATTACAGGTTGTATGGATGAAGGTGATATGAGGTTGGCAATTTCAACTTCTTCACAAGAGTCATAAAAGCTATATTAGCACAAGTCCTACTATCAACAATAACAAAACACACCTTTCCATTAATTGTACATTAAGTTTGAAAGGTGTTCTCTCGTTGCTCATCTAAAGGGCATATAGGCATGTAAGGCTCTATGAAGAATAAACATATTGCCATAATAAACTTTTTGAATAATCTCATTCTCCTTTTCTAATTCAACTATAGGCTTATCATCACTATACTCCTTATTAGAGTAGGCTTTTTCAATCTCTTTAATGTCTCTCACGGTCATCACTCTCTTGTTTAGACAATTAGCCTGCACATGGCCATATCCTTGGCACTTGAAGTACTTTTCTCCCTTGGATCTTGCTTTATAAAATTGGGTGTTGCCTTTGAGGCTTCCCTAACCTTTTATTTACCTTTCTCCTTGCTAGTAATCTCAAGTTTGTTGTAGGATAAAGGATCTTTATGGAAAGTGGTCCCTCATATGTAAGACCTCAAACCCTCCCTACTAAAAGGGTTAAATCTAGAGCTCTTGAGGGTCCTTCTTTGCTTTTCCACTTTGATAGCTAGTTTGCAAATATCATCAAAAGAACAATAGGACTGTAATTCAATAGTGTTAAAAATATTAGGCTTTAAGCCCTTTAGAAACAATGCTATAGTGGTCCCCTTAGGCTCTGGTACTTCACATCTCATCATAAAGGTCTCAAATTCCCTAATGTACTCCTCCACACTCCTTTCATCTTGCCTAAGAGCATGTATTTTAAGATAAAGGTCTTACTTGTAATTGTTAGGCGAGAAGTGCTTTTTGAGCAACTTCTTTAGTTTCTCCCATGAACTTCTCCTTTCCATCTCAAACTCTTTATTTCTTAACATTCTCCTACCACAAAGAAGCATGTTCTTTAAGATGAAGAACAAAAAATTATACTTGTTTTGATCATCATAGCCCTTGAATTCAAACACCCTTTCAATATAACATAGCCAATTACCAAAATCATTAAGGTCAAGAGTACCTTTGAATTTTGGGATCTTGACACATAAGCTACAACCACCATCTGGCCTCCTCTTCCACTCACTTTCATCACTAGTAGAATTCGCATAAGAATCATCTTGGTTACCTTGGGAGCCATGGCAGAAGGCTTACAACTTCTAGAGGACGTCAAAAAGTTACTCTTTCACCTTGCCTAACTGAAGCAATAACATTATGTTTCCAACTTCCCATGATGGAATTAGGGCGGAATGGCCATTATGATGAGATGAAGGATTTCCACTCAAATTAAACATCTTGAGGAGAGCTCATTCAAAAGGCTTTAATGCCACTTGATGCAGATCTTGTGGTGGGTTAAAGCAAGCCTAGATGAAAGCTGATATGTAAAAATCTTTTTTTTGGTTGTGTTTTTAGGTTTTTTTTGTGAGAAAAGTTATTGTTTGGATGGGAAAATGGAAAAAATGAAAATACAAAGAAAAAAAAAGCAAAAGATGGATGCCAAATAAGCTTTAAAATGTAAAGGCAATGCCACTAGTCAAGGAGATGCTCTACCACTAATCTCTGACAAAAATTGGATAGAGGATGCAAAAGTTTGCTTATAACTAAAGCAAAGCTCCCTTTAAATAGGTAGCTACACCTAATCCTAAAAGGTTCCTAATAAATTAAAAATCCTTAAAACCTAATCCTAAAAAGATCATGGTAAATCAAGAATCCTTAAAACTTAATCCAAGAAGGATCCTAGTAAATTAAGAATCTTTAAAATTAAGAAAGTCTTAACAAATCAAGATTTTGACAAATAAAAGAATACTATGCAAATCAGAAATCTGACAAGTATGAAAACCTTAAATAAATCAAAAACCTAGACAATTAAGAAAAACCAAACAAAAGGAAATTATCTCAAACAATAAAGAAAACCTAATCAATAAGGTCTTAATAACTATTTAGGAAACCCTAAACATAAATAACAAAAATTGCAAAGATCCTACAAAATATTATTGGGATGCTTTTCAACCTTGGCCTTCTTAAACCCATTGGATTACATTGTGGCCCAAACAACTATTAATTGACAAACTTAACATATGGGTTGGGCTAAGAGCTTAGGATGACGTGGTTACTCTTGCATCACATATGTGGCTTGAAGGAAGCGATAAAGGCAAATGTCGTAATCCCTAAGCCTACCTCGCTCTCAGTAGCACTAAAATGGCCCAGATATATAAAAGAAGAGGTAATGCTATAAAGGTAGCTTTGCATACATTGTCAAAGAAGGCCATCAATGTTACTTCTCTGAATGACAAGCAAAATGCCAACTAGCTAAGTCAGGCTATGTAAGAGCTTTAAACACGAGGTCTCAAATTCAACTGCAATTAAGAGTTCACTTATAGGCACTGCTACAAACTTATATATGACGGTGGCTACAAAATCAATAGGGAAGGAGGAAATTAAGGAGGAAGTAGCCATTCACAAAATGTGTATCTCTTATTGATCATGCAATGTTAATCCACCTTTTCCAACAACCCCCTCAAGCTTATGGTTAGTAAAAGTTTAAGGCTATAAGCTTGGAGAGGAGGTGTGGTGCTACATTGTGCTAAATGGTTTGGTCAATTCATCCATTGGTTAATCAAGTTTCCAAAAATGAGTGGTTGTAAGTAGTCAATTTCTAATATTCTTTCTAATGAAATAATCGTTAATGTCAATATACCTTGTCCTTTTGATAACTTTATTTTGTATAGGGTTATTGTTACTAGTTTAAGCTTCATATACTATTTATTAAATTATAGTTTCATTTATCTATAATTATGCATATTTTGTTGTTTTAAGCAATGAACCCAAAATAGAGGAAAATGAAATAAAAAAAGTAGCAAATCAAAATAAAAGAAAGAAAATACATAAGCAAGAAGGATAGTTGGCAAGTAAGTAAATTGTAGCATGTAAGAAGGTAAAGAAGGAAGAAGTAAAAGGGATGATCATGGGAAATAGAGAGAGAAGAGAAAAAGTACATTCTTGTTTGGCCAAATGAGAAGAAAACAAGAGAGAGAGAGAGAGATTGATGGCTAGGACATAGACGACTAGGGATTCATTGAAAGAATGGCCATGTGTGACAATGTGCATCTTTAAGAGTGCCTGATGGTCGTACAACAGCCAACCATTGCACTCTTTTCAATGAAGAACCATAACCCACCATGTCTTTGGCCATATTTGTCTATTTTTCCTATGATTTGTAATGGTATTCAGTTCACAATAAGGACAACATGAAATTCTACTACAAGTTCTTCCAATTCACAACACAGACAAACATTCCAAGGAAGATAGAACAAGGGCTAACTTGGATAGTTAGAACAGATAACACTCCAGCCTTTCAAGGTGGATGGTGTAGAGATAATAACATGTTAATCGTTGATCCCTCTTCCAGTTCTTCTCCCTTACTTTAATCCCTTCCAGACCCTTCCTAGTCAATTACCATCATGCCCTAATCCAACCAAAGCACACAACAACACTTATGATTAGAATTACACAATTGTCCTTCTAGCCTCTCAACTAATGACAATCCCCACCCCTTTAATGAATCATTGTCCTTAAGGATTAATATTAAACAAGGGAAACTATCTACGAATGTATTTAATATCCTCCTAGGTTGGGCTCCAAGGACTCTAACCACTAAATTAAGAGATCTACTCCCGTTTCATCTCTTCTTTGCACCATACGAAGGTCTAGTACCTTAAATGGCTCCACAAGTAATTTGTCCTCTCCATCTAACATAGGCACCCCAAGATACATCTTACAATGTCTACCCATAACTTTCTTCAGTTGAGACACATGAAAAATTGGATGAATGGTGGCATCTGATGGTAATTTATATGCTACCTTTCCAATGCATTGGACAATCATTAAAGGCCCATAATAGCATGGGGATAGCTTATAATCTCGCTTCTATGATAGAGAATATTGGTGATAAGGTTAAATCTTCAAATACATCAAATCTCCCACTCCAAACTTATGCTTTGTCCTCTTTTTGTTCACATAGAGTGCCATGCAATCTTTTTGTTCACATAAGTTGTAAGGTTTTATGGATAACTAAGAAGGGGGGTTGAATTGGTTTCTTAGGTTTTTGCTTTATTTTCCTATTTTTCTAGATTTCAAGCAAGATTGTCATTCAACACAATTATATCAAAGCATATAATAAAAGACAAGAAATGGGAGCTCAAAGGTTTACATGGTGGTTCGACCCTTTTCACCTACTTCCACCCTCTTCTCCTTCAACTCAAACCAAGTTGAAGTCTACTTTACTTCAAGCTAGGAGAAATCCTTTCTTACATTTCACAACTCCTCCATAAGGGTTAAATGATTCACGGTTACAATGTTTAGGTTGAGCCAACCTTAATACATCAAGCAAATCCTCAAATATATAATGTGAGTGAGGAATTATGCTTATCAAAGAGCTAATTGAAGATGTATAAACTCAATTCAAGCTCTAATCATGAAACCCCAAATTTTCACAAAGTTAGGGTTTCGGATTTACAAAGAAGTTTATATGCATATAATAATTAAAGCTCAATCAACACATAAATGACTTTATCTAATAGTGAATATTCACAAGAATATTAGTTTGAAGGAATATCATCGAAGATACATAGTTGCCTCACATATTAATGAAGAATATCATCGGGTATAAGATCTTTGCAAGACTTGAGTATAAACTCGATTTCTCAACACAATCTTATCAAAACCACACCAAAGGACTTTCTTTTTCCTCCTTTTTATATTAGATATCAAGTAAACGAGGTCTCTAGGGTTTTCATTCAAACCTGAGTTGGCCGTTGGGATTAAGCCGTTGAGATATGATAGATGCTACATCAATCAACGATGCAGACAATGATTAAGGCTTTTCAAAATGGCTTTGACATTCCTATCACCTCAAATTTCTTCCCATTGGAGAATCAATGATAAAGAGAGGTGAGATAGAGTGACTGAGCGAAGAGGCTAGGGCTTTGGTCAATCAATTGCTCGATTAAGAGCAGCATCCTTCTTGACTTAAATGAAATGACCATGTTTCATTTAAATGGCAGTGCTTCATAACCTCAAACTTGGGTAAGACTTTGTTCACTTGTGGGCTACTGGATTAACTCAGGCTTAGTCCATTTACATAACTTTAGCTCAACCCAGCAGGACAGCTTAAGCTTAGTCTAGTAGAGAAGTTTAAGCTCAGTCCAGCAAAGCACTCAGTCTAGCAGAGTTGTTTAAGCTCGATCTAGCAAGGCACTCAGTCTAGCAGAGTTGTTTAAGCTCAATCCGGCAAGGCACTCAGTTTTACATATAACTCCATTTGGTTATGCATTAAGCTTGATCATATAGAACCTTGTATTATGAATTTTCCTTCCATAAATTCTATTTGGCCCTTTATGTACCTATAGGCACATTAAGTAAAGTATCATTTTTTTCTTTAATATAATCACTTATATTTTTACTCATTAAATCACATGAAAATATTTATCTAAACTTTATATGTGATGTTTGATAAT
Source organism: Casuarina equisetifolia (assembly GCA_028551475.1). Taxonomy (NCBI): domain Eukaryota; kingdom Viridiplantae; phylum Streptophyta; class Magnoliopsida; order Fagales; family Casuarinaceae; genus Casuarina; species Casuarina equisetifolia. The sequence continues at coordinate 15,550,675 of CM052354.1, forward strand.
GGAATGTAGGAAACCAGCTACTTTATAATATCATTAATTGATATTATAATTTGCATACCTTTTACTTCCTTTGGTATTCAATGTATGCACATAAAGATGTTATCATACATTCACAAATAAAATTTTTCTCAACAAAACACATCAACACATGATTTTCAACATAAGTTGCACCTTCTATACATGCTCCTAGCGGAAGTCCTTAAAGGTTTCATTAGTAATGGCATTGTAATTATGATAAGGTGGTTGACTTGGCTTATAACCATATAAGGCCTAAAAAGGTGTCATTTTAAGGGATGAATGATAGTTGCTATTATACCACCATTCAGCTAATCCAAGCAAAGAATATCATCTCTTAGGCCTCTCTCCACTCGAGCATCTCAAATACTACTCCAAACACTAATGAACTCTTTTTGTTTATCCATCAGTCTAAGGGTGATAGGATGTACTATGGCGGAGCTTCACACCCAAAATCTTGAACAAATTTTCCCATAATTTACTGAAAAATAGGGCATCTTTATCACTTACAATCATCATCGGAAGATTGTGCAATTTTTTGACTTCTTCCACAAAAATGGAAACTACTTGTGAAGCTAAGAAGGGATGACTCAACCTCATAATCAAATCCTAGCAACCTAGTAAGTTACTTATGTTGTGCTAGTGTGGTAACCCTTTGTTTTAACAAATGCTTTAGACTCAAATAGTCAATTTTGATTATGAAATGATTACCAAGTAGGTAATATCTCCATGTCTAGACTACCATCACAATAGCTAGTAACTTTTTCTCATATGTTGAAAGCCCTAAATGCTTAAGCGATAAGGCTTTGCTTAAGTAGGCAATAAGACAACCATTTTGCATTAAAACCACCCATATTCCTCCATAACTCGCATTAGTTTTCACTATGAATGGCTTTTCAAAGTTGAGTGGGGCTAATATGAGTTTCAAGCTCATCATTTTCTTAAACTCTTCAAAGGCATTGTTGGCTTCCTTATTCCATTTAAACCTATTTTTCAACAATAAAAGAGTCAACGGGCAAGTGAGTTTCCCATAATTCTTCATGAACCTCCCATAATATCCTATTAACCCAAGGAACCCACATAACTCTCTAATAGATGTGGGTTGTGGCCGCTGTAACATACTCTCAACCTTTCTAGGGATCCTTTTCTTTGAAATGATATGGCCAAGATAATCTATTTAAAGTTGCGCAAGAGAACATTTACTTCTCTTAGCAAACAATTGATGTTCTTGCAATTGATGAAGAACAAGATGGAGGTGATGGCTATAACTTTTTAAAGCTAAATTGGATTGGCAATTGTCTTTCTCTAAAGGTCTCCACTTTCTTCCCTCTAACGGAAGATATGCATGATATGTGGCTTAACATAGCCAAAATGTACGGCATGACCAATGGGGCCAAGCTTTTCAACCTCCATTGGTCCCTTCCCAAACTCAAGCAAGGGAATCTTGTTATTGCCATTCTTTTCAATCACCTTGTTGTACTCTAGAATGACATCAATATGGTGGAAGAAACCCTCAAAGGCATAAAACAACTTTGTGTCTTTTGCTAGTTACCCATCTTTTGCTAGTGTTGAATGAAAGTTTCCTCTAGCTCCGTTCATAAATCTTGGCCATGGATCTACCTTTATCATTGCATTGTCTCTACAATCTCACCATCCAAGAATAAGCCAATGTTTGGCTTCATTAGTGTCGGTGACTCTATCCTCCTTGCGGCTTATGCACACAAGTGCAAAAGGCCTACACCACTGTTATGCATAGCTATGGCAACTATAACCCCTCTCTAGGGTTCTTTCTTGGAGAACATGGTGCTTTTATTCCCATTTTCAATGGCCATGATCAAACCCCTAGATTGGATGACCTAAATTAACTTCTTCCCTTACCCAAACGTTAACGCCTATTTTTAAACCACTGAGTGGCTCTTCTTGAGCCATATTATCAAGGTGCCAAAGTGGTCAATCTTCTCAAGGACCCAATAAATGTTATTGCAACCACTACAAATGTTCCAATCATACTAAGGAGTCTTGTTGGAAGCTTCATGGAAAACCTAACAACCATGAAAAATAGGGAAAGGAAAAACCTACCCCTCATGTCATTGCTTAAGCTAAAGCAATTTCTCAATCCATCACCGATGATCAATTTCAATAGATCATGACTACCGCGCAACAACTTCGCCACTTCAATAAATCAGCTAATTTTGTTGGTACTTTGTTTTATTTCAACACATTTTCTATTGTTGCATGGATTATTGATTCAAGGACCAATGACCACATAATTTGTGGCAACAAATTTTTTTCCTTTGTCCATTCTTCCTATCATTCATCCATCTCAGTACATCTCCCTAGTGGAGATGTTACTCACATTACTAAAATTGGAACTATCATTCTTATTCCTATCATTACCTTAAAAAATGTTCTTTTTGTCCCCACTTTCCATTTTTAGTCTCATTTTTGTTTCCAAAGTTTGCACAAATAACCATTGTCGTTCGTGTTGTTTTCGATCCTGATGTTTGTTTTTTCTAAGCCCTTTCAACTGGCAAACTGATAAGCTTGGGTAGTATGCGTCAAGGCCTTTATTTTTGGACTTCTTTACCTAAAGATTTTGATTTCCAATCTTATACTTCTTTCAATCACAACATCTTTTGTAATGCTGAAATTAATAATAATATTTTTCTTTTTCATCAACATTTAGGTCACAATGTGTCTTTCCTTCACCCCACATTCCCTATTTGTCCTCTTACTAAACAATCTCATTGCCTTTTTCCTTCCCGTCCCTCACATGCTCCATCCATTTTCTCTTTCCTTCATCTTGATGTTTAGGGTCCTACCACACTCCTCATTGTGATGGCTCTTAGTTTTTCCTTAATATCATTGATGAGTATTCCTCCTACTCCTAAATGTTACTAAGGTGATTGCATGGTCATTGTTACATAACTAATCAATTGGATACCAACCAAAGTTCTTGATGGGAGCCTTCCGGAATACAATGGGATCTTCGTAAAGTTGATCATTATGAATGTTACAACGAATTGGATTGGAAAGTCCAATGGCAAAACGAAGGGGATTCATTAGCCCGTTATTTAGTCCGAATTGGTGAAATGACAGAATCCATAAAAATTATTCAACAGGCTCTGGAAAGAATTCCAGGGGGGCCTTATGAGAATTTAGAAATCCGATACTTTGATAGAGAAAGGTATCCAGAATGGTATGATTTTGAATATCGATTCATTAGTAAGAAACCCTCTCCTATTTTGGAATTGCCGAAACACGAACTTTATGTGAGAGTCGAAGCCCCAAAGGGCGAATTGGGAATTTTTCTGATAGGGGATCGGGGTTGTTTTCCTTGGAGATGGAAAATCCGCCCGCCGGGTTTTATCAATTTGCAAATTCTTCCTCGGTTAGTTAAAAAAATGAAATTGGCCGATATTATGACAATACTAGGTAGCATCGATATCATTATGGGAGAAGTTGATCGTTGAAATGATAATTGATACAACGGAAATACAAGATATCAATTCTTTTTACAGAGTGGAATCTTTTAAAGAGGTTTATGGACTTCTATGGGTACTTATTCCTATTTTGACTCTTGTATTAGGAATCACAATAGGCGTACTGGTAATTGTGTGGTTAGAAAGAGAAATATCTGCAGGGCTACAACAACGTATTGGACCCGAATACGCCGGCCCCTTAGGAGTTCTTCAAGCTCTAGCAGATGGGACAAAACTACTTTTTAAAGAGAATCTTCTTCCATCTAGAGGAGATACTCGTTTATTCAGTATCGGACCATCTATAGCAGTCATATCAATTCTACTAAGTTATTTAGTAATTCCTTTTGACTATCGCCTTGTTTTAGCCGATCTCAATATCGGAATTTTTTTATGGATTGCGGTTTCAAGTATTGCTCCCATTGGATATGGTTCAAATAATAAATATTCCTTTTTAGGTGGTCTACGAGCTGCTGCTCAATCGATTAGTTATGAAATACCATTAACTCTATGTGTATTATCAATAGCTCTACGTGTGATTCGTTGAAACATAAACTTTTCCCTATTCCCTTCTTTCTAGTCGTTATAGAAAAGGGGATAGAATAAATTGTATTATAGATATCTTCATTTTTTATTCATTATTCGGATTAATGAATTAAATTAGATAGTTATATGAGTGAAAGAAAACAGCTATATAATATATATTTATATTCGCAGTAAAATTATCGAGTCTCATCTTCGATGTATAAGAAGAATTCAAGAGTTGAGCATAAATAAACAAAAGAGACCTTTTACCCCAGGATTGGTTGATTAATCATGTCATCCTAGCTTGAAGCGGGTTCAAAAAATCAACCGTATTCTATTTTCACTAACTTTTGGATGTATTACCATAAAGCGGGGGTTTTGGCAAAAATAAGTGGATGGTTAGAAAAGCCAAACTACGCAAAGGATTAGTAATAGAGATTATGTAATTTATCCCAAAGGACATTTAACATAATATAAAAAAGAATACTAATTGGGGCTTTAAGTTAGTAGAAACGATCGAGCAGTACTCCCTTCGATTCCGATCCAGAATATACTCCTATCCACTGATTAAAATAAATGACTATTGGAAACGAGATAATCATTTATTTTGTAAACTCTCCCTTCTTTTTTTTTTAGAATCTCCCTTTTCTTTTTCAGAAAAGAAAGAAGAATAGGAATGAAAAAAATAGAAAGAATCTAATGACAGATTATTTTTTGTAATTGAAAAAGTGAAAACGACGGGTTATTGATATTTGTACAAGCATTATTTTATTGAAGACTTGAAGTTATTACTATTACTCAACAAATAAAAATTTTAATTAGTTATTAAATAAAGGATAAGATCAATTCAGACGTAGTTTTTTTATTTATTATTATAACAGACAGAATTAAAGCGGTCTAATTCAAGGCCTTTGCTAGATTTGGAACCTATCTAGCTTTAATTAGACAAAAAGTTCCACATTGAAGGGGGATACTTACAATATGTCTCACAAATTTACACTACCCCTCTTCTCAATAAGGTAATTAGAGTAGTTAATCCTTCCTCTGTGTTATTAACTCAATTTTAAAAATAAGCTGATAAAAAAAACTGAGCTTAGACTCTTTATTGGGAAAAGAGGGGGAGAGGGGAGTTAATATTATACAAATAGTCATATATTAAAAAAGTGCATTTGTAATATTTTTATAAGCATCTGAAGAATTGAATCTGAAATTTTTATTACTTTGATGTCTATAACCTAGCATCATGTACAACAAAAGTTTTCTGCTCGAACATAAAGTATAATGTTTTTTTTTTCCTATTTTTTGCGTGCAGTGATCTTTCATATAACAATTTTTCGGCTGGAAAAGCAGGGTCTTCAAATTGTGAACAGAGTCGTGTGTAAGGCCTTTTTCTAAACGTGTATGAGCGTAAGCATGCGACATGGCTACGCTTACCAGACGTTTTTTGTTATTCTTTGTAGGAACTTGTTTGAAAGCTCTATGGTGGGCCATAACATGTAAGTATGAGCTTCGCTTATAAAAAATATGTTTCTTTTTTTTTTTCTGACAGTGATTATAACTTGTTTTGTGTACATAAATCCTATTTTGATAGTGATTATAACTTTTTTTGGATGCTGATTGTTCTATCAGTGGCACAGTTTCGTGTTTGACAAGCGTTAAATGTCCTAGAAGTAAGTTGAAACAATTCATGCTTCCTCAACGCTGTTATATTCTCACGATTATCTCGTTCATTGCATATCGATTTGGTTTGCTTTTCGTCGTCTTATCTAAAGTGGGGATTGAGAACTTCTAAAATTCAAAACTTGTTTTAGAACAGGTGTATAGGTTTGAATATATAGTAAATCCTTGAATGTAAATCTCCTTTCATTGAATTGGTTTTCTTCCTATTCTACTTCGGTGACTATCAATGTCAATCTCTCCACCCATTTTGTGGTTACCAAGCGATTGTTACTTTATTCCCAGGTTTTTACAACCTTCATATAAATTGTGGCGGAGGACCAGTAGCTACTAGTGGAAGTGCATTTGAGGAAGATACAAATCCAGGAGGACCTTCGAATTTCTTCCTGGCCGGACAAAACTGGGGATTTAGCAGCACTGGTCACTTCATGGATGATAACATCAATTCTGACTCTTATATTCAGCAAAATTCATCTAGACTCCTCATGACCAACCACGAACTGTACAGTAATGCACGAATTTCTCCTCTCTCTCTCTTACTTATTACGCGTTTTGTCTGGGAAATGGAAATTACACAGTGAACCTTCACTTTGCGGAAATAAAGTTCACAGATGACAAAACTTATAGCAGCTTGGGAAGGCGGATATTTGATGTTTACATTCAGGTAGTTGTTAGAATTATAATTCCACCTCCGACCAATTCTTAGTTCTTTAAGCAGTTGTTAGCTTGAAACAGTTATCAAAAACTTAAATGGATTGAATGTTATAGGGAGAGCTGGTATGGAAGGACTTCAACATTGTAAAAGAGGCTGGAGGAGTTGGTAAGGTAAAAATAATAAATTCTACTGCTGTGGTAACTAATAACACCTTGGAGATTCGTCTCTACTGGGCTGGGAAGGGGACGACTGCTATCCCCGACAGAGGAGTCTACGGTCCTCTTATCTCAGCAATTTCTGTGAAGTTTTGAAGTGTACTACGTGAGGAAAAGATCGCACAGCCATATCGATGAACAAGAGAAGAAAATCTTTTCTTCTTTACGCGCTCGGATGATAGTTTCTGCTATTATTTACCTTTACAGTAATCCAACAATATAAATCAAATATATATATATATATATATATATATATATATATATTTTTTTTTTTTTTTTTTTGTTGGAACAGATTTTACACCCCCGCTAGAAGCCGGAACCGGTATATCTCTTGGTGCAAAGGTTGGGACCTCTGTTGTAGCTTTTATAGTAATTTTGTGCCCGGCTTTTCTTTTGAGGAAATGCTGTCTAAGACAGCAAAAAATGGCACGAGGTATTTCCAAAACAATCAACAATGTTATTACATATTGTATTTTTTCTTTAGGTTTAACAGTTATTTATTTATGATATGTTCTGATGTGCTCCTGTAACACTTGTTTCCTTTTATTCTTTGCTTTTTTTCCCATTGAGCGTTTTTCACTTTCCTTTTACATGCTTTTTTATATGACTTGGCATGATCCTCAAAATTAAAGGGTTTGGACTTGCAAATTGGTAGATTTACCTTGAGGCAAATCAAAGCTGCGACAAACAACTTCGATGCTGTAAATAAAATTAAGGAGGGTGGATTTGGATCAGTCTATAAGGAATTCGGAGAAGAATAATATTTTCTCTCTCTCTCTCTCTTTTTTTTTCCCCAATTGTTGTTGTTAAACTTGCTTAATTTAGAACTTTCTTTTCAAAGTGTTCTTGTCATGTATGGAAAATATTTTTCATTTCCAAAATGTAGGGTTTTTTATCAGATGGAACCATCATTGCAGTCAAACAGCTTTCTTCTAAATCAAAGCAAGGAAATCGAGAGTTTGTGAATGAGATAGGCATAATTTCTGCTTTGCAACACCCTCATCTTGTTAAACTCTATGGATGTTGTATTGAAGGAAATCAATTGTTGCTAGTATATGAATATGTTAAAGGACTCCATGCCACCTGTCAGTGCCACGTCATCAGTCGCGCCACGTTAGCCCTAAACAATCTAGACCCAGATGCTTGTTTGGATCACTTGACCCACACCGCGACCCGTTTCCCTGCGATCGCGTTCGTCGTTCGTCTGAAATCCTTTCCATCACTGACTGCGATTTCCTTCCAAATTTAGCAGATCTGATTTGAATATATTTTGTAAATGTTTTTCGATTCTGTAAATGATGTAAAGCATCATATATATTGTAATCATTTTTTTGTGAATAAAAAAAATTATCGGGAAAATTTTCACGCAATCACACATTAGGGTTTATCTCTTTCTCTCGTCGGAATTTCACAAAATTTCGGTCATCTTCTCTGACTTCGTTTCTCTTTCATGGTATCATGAGCCCATGGCTAACCCCACCCTCCGATCCACCCGGTCATGTCTTCCTCCGACTCCCCCAAGTCTGTCGAACCCTTCAACCTCATATCCTCCTCCGAATTCCCGACCATGTTGGCAGCCATGAACCCCTTTTCGTAACCCGCCGCCCTATCCCCCTCCTTCCAAGAGGGCTTTGATGGCTCCAATTTTGTCATCTGGCGCACCAGGCTCCTTCCCTTTCTCATTTCTCACCGCCTCCTCCCGATACTCTAAGGCACCGAAACTGCCCCTCCTCGCACCCTTTGAACCCCGACTGGATCCGAGAGCGCAAATCCCACCTACGCCGAATGGCTCACTCGTGACCAAACAGTGTTAAGCTAGATTCTCGTGACCTCGACGAACTCCATCGTCACCTAGCTCTTGAATCTCGGATCTTCTACGGCGGCATAGGCCTTTCTCACCAAATCCTATGCCGCCCAATCGTCCGCCAGTGCCAATGCCCTCCGCCTTCAACTTCATACCATCACCAAGGGCTCCTGTTCCGTCACCAAGTTCTTCCATGACCTTAAAGCCCTCCTTGACCAACTCGGTGCCATCGGCGTCAAAATTGACAACGTAGAGTACACTAGCCAACTCTTCCGCGGCCTTGGAGACAACTACGACACCCTCGCAACCTCCGTCTCCGTCTAGAACGAGACCAATCCTCTCAGTCGTGAGATGATTCATGGTCTGATTCTGGCTTAAGAGGGCCGTTTACGCGATTGCGGGGTTGCCGCCGTCACTTCGGCAGCCTTCGCTGGCTATTCGGGCACCTTCCACGGCCAGCCCTCTCCCGACCCGCTTGTGTCTAACCCTAAGCCCGACTCGGTCTACTCACCCGCCACCCAACCCGCCCACCCGAGCCGGCCTACTTCCTACTCCCCCCACCCAGGCCTGGCCCAACGTGGGAATAATCAAGGCCGCTGTCATTCTGGGCCGTTCTGTGGGTTGTGCAAACGAGCCGGGCACCACATCAGCAGCTGCTTGGAGTGGTTTAACTCGCAGTTCAACCCACCCCGTTATTCACCCGCCTCGGCCCATTCCTCCCCATGTGCCTACATTACCTACCCTGGACCATTGTTCCGGACTGGAAGTACGGGCCGTAGTACCCAGGCGACCAAGGATGCAGCTCGTCTGTTGCTGGTGTTTTTCCCTGTAATGGGCCATCCACTTGGGTGGTGCCTTGTTTTGTAATTTAGTATGTAGATGTTATGTAATTTACGTTATCTAGTGTTTCTGCTGCGATATCTCCAAAAACGACCCATTTGTATAGAACTCTATCTAGTTGGTCACACAGAGTCTTGTCTAGTTGCTTGTAGCTGTTTGCTTAGCTTGCTTGTAACTTGGATGATTCTCTGGTTCAATAAAGATGTATATTCAGACTGTTGTTTGTGTGTGCTCTTTACTTATGACCAACCTCCCCACGAAAGTTGCTTCGGGCCTAACCAACTCGTCCCATGGTGGCTTGCAGGTAGTTTGCTAAACGAGTAAAGGCTGACCCAGTTCTCTGCTGAGACCTAGGTGCCGCACGGATCCGCTAAGTCCGTGACAGTTGGTATCAGAGCCAGGTTCGCCCAGGACGGACCGAGGCATGGCATCCACAGACAGAAGCAACGGACAACCTCCAAAGAAGAAATCAAAACGCGCGGCTCCCTCGAGCAGTACGGAGAGTCCTTTGGAGGATAAGTTAAAGATCTTAGAGAAAGAAGTAGAAATGTCAAGAGCCGAGATAGCGGGGCTGAAAAGCCAGATTGCAGAGCTGACATCAAAATGTTCTACGTTGGCACACTTTGAAACTAGGCTTGGCCTAAATGAAGACTTCATCAATCGGATCGAACAGCAGGTGATCGGAGTTCGGGAATCAGTAACACAACTTCGGTTGAGACCTAACAGTAGTGCGGGACCACACCACGACGCCCCGAAGCCGGTGTACTATAACGGCAATCGGGATGCTACGGAGATTGAGAATTTCCTTTGGCACTTGGAACATTACTTTGGGATAACTTATATCCGAGAGGACTTGTTCAAGGTGCAGACCGCAGTTTGTTACCTTGTGGGTAACGCAAATGCGTGGTGGCGACGAAGATGCACAGAAGCAACAAATGGTGGTGAAGTGATCGACACATTTGAAGCTTTTAAGTCTGCTCTGAAGAAACAATTTATGCCTCTAAACGTGAATCAGAGGGCATACGATACCCTTCGATTCCTGAATCATACCTCCACCTTAGAGGCGTATGTGAAGGCCTTCACAGAGGCGACTATGTACCTACCGAATATGGAGGAGGAAGGGTTACTATACTTCTTCAAGCTCGGACTGCAAAAGTGGGCCAAGGATGAAGTGGAAAAGAGAGACGTGCGCTCTTTAAGTCAGGCCATCTCGATTGTGGAATCCTTACGAGATCGTAGGCCTACGGAATTAAGAGATAGAAGACAGCCAACCCGGGGAGAGACCCCTGGAAGTGGGGCCAACAGAACCCCAATAAACCAGAATAGTGGATACAGAACTCCACCTAATCGCAACGGGGGGAGTGGAAACAGGCCTGCACCCGTTCAAGGTAGTAGATTTAATGGACCTTGCTTCATTTGTAACGGGAATCACATAATGCGGTTTTGCCCCGAGAATCGGAACAGGGCTTTGAATGCTGTAGTGCAAACTGAAACCCCGCTTGTAGACGCGGCGGACACAAGAAGAGAGGAAGAATACCCAACTGAGGGGGAACAAATGACGAATTTTCAAACCTTCAACTCGATGAAGAGTGAAGCCTCAACATCTGCCGCCCGCTCACTGATGTACATCGAGTGTGCGGTCAATGAGAAACTCACCAAAGCCTTAGTGGACTCAGGAGCGACGAACAACTTCGTCACCCCTGCGGAAGCGAAAAGACTGGGTATGAAAGTGAAAAGGGATGTTGGAGCGCTAAAAACTGTGAATAGCGCACCATGGCCAGTTATCGGAGTTGCCGAAGGTGTGATGGTCCATGTCGGCAAATGGCGGGGGAAGTTGAATTTTACAGTGGTCACAATGGACGATTACAAATTCGTTCTTGGACTAGATTTCCTCCGAGTATCTGGCGCGTCTATCTTTGCTGCACACAATTGCCTGTGCATTCTCGCAGGTGACATGTCTTCGATGGTCCCCACCCAAGACGTAGGTCAGCCTCATCAAAGCCTTTCCGCCATGCAATTCAAGAAGAGCATGCGAAAAGGGGGACAAGCCTACCTGGCAGTATTAAAGGAATTGAAAGACGCGAGTACAGAGGAACTTCCAGAGGTGATAACCGAACTCTTGGCAAAGAACGAGGACGTGATGCCCCCAGAATTACCAAGACAGTTGCCTCCCAGGAGAGAGGTAGATCACAGGATTGAATTGGAGCCAGGGACGAAGCCGCCCGTCAAAGCTCCGTACAGAATGGCGCCACCTGAGCTGGAGGAGCTTAGGAAACAGTTGAAGTCCCTGCTGGACGCAGGGTACATTCGACCAGCGAAGGCACCTTATGGCGCGCCGGTGTTATTCCAAGCAAAAAAGGATGGGTCTTTACGACTCTGCATCGACTATCGGGCACTGAACAAGGTGACCGTGAAAAATAAGTATCCCATCCCCTTGATTGGAGACCTATTTGATCGGTTGGGACATGCCCGGTACTTTACTAAGGTGGACTTGCGTTCGGGCTATCATCAAGTTCGAATTGCAGCTGGAGACGAGCCAAAGACCACCTGCATAACAAGGTACGGCTCCTATGAATGGCTTGTCATGCCATTTGGGCTAACCAATGCCCCAGCCACATTCTGCACCCTTATGAATAATTTACTTCACCCATATCTGGACAAGTTCATGGTCGTTTACTTAGACGACATTGTTGTCTACAGCAATTCACTTGAAGAACACGTGGAACACTTGAAGGTCTTATTCCAGGTGTTACGCGAGAACCAGCTGTATCTTAAAAGGGAGAAGTGTTCGTTTGCTCAGGAAGAAGTTCATTTCTTGGGCCACGTGATTAGCCAGGGCACTTTGCGGATGGACTCTGCTAAGGTAAGAGCCATCCAAGATTGGGAAGCCCCTTCGAAAGTTACAGAATTGAGATCCTTCCTTGGGCTAATCAATTACTATCGGCGCTTTATTGCAGGGTTCTCTGCGAGGGCAACCCCTTTAACAGATTTATTGAAGAAATCCAATCCGTGGGATTGGACGGAGGCGTGCCAGCAGGCCTTCGAAAACCTAAAGACTGCGGTGACTAAAGAACCAGTGCTAGCTCTGCCAGACTTCTCAAAGCCGTTTGAAGTACACTCTGATGCCTCTGACTATGCCATTGGAGGGGTACTCATGCAAGGCCGACATCCCATCGCCTTTGAGAGTCGGAAGCTGAATGACGCAGAGCGCAAGTATACGGTTCAAGAGAAAGAGATGACGGCTGTTGTTCACTGCCTCAGGATATGGCGCCACTACCTACTGGGCTCTCAATTTGTGATCCAGACGGATAACGTGGCCACGAGCTTCTTCCAGACTCAGAAGAAGTTGTCACCTAAACAAGCCAGATGGCAGGATTTCCTGTCTGAATTCGACTACACCATGGTTTATAAGCCAGGGAAGATCAATGTGGTGGCTGATGCCCTTAGCCGGAAGATGGAACTAGCGGCTTTGAGCGTAGTGGAGAGCGATTTGATGTCTCTGGTCAAAGAAGGGATGAGCCACGATCCAGTGGCTAAGCAACTAGTACAGCTGGTCGAAGAAAGAAAGACGAAGCAATTCTGGATGGAAGACGAATTGCTCTACACAAAGGGACGTCGCCTTTACGTTCCGAAGTGGAAAGACCTTCGCCGCAGGCTCATTGGCGAGCATCATGACACGTTGTGGGCAGGGCACCCCGGACAAAAGAGGACGAGGGCTCTTCTAGAAGCCTCATATTATTGGCCAGATATGCGAGACCAAGTCGAATTGTTTGTGAAGACTTGTCTCGTTTGTCAACAAGACAAGCCTGAGAGGAGGGCTCCCGCAGGACTACTGGAGCCGTTACCAATACCGACTCGGCCTTGGGAAAGCATTTCCATGGACTTCATCACTTGCTTACCCAAGTCGGAGGGGTGTTGCTCGATCCTTGTGGTGGTAGATCGTTTGTCTAAGTATGGAACTTTTATACCGGCTCCCATGGAATGCACCGCAGAAGTGGCGGCTCGGCTTTTCTTCAAACATGTGGTGAAATACTGGGGACTTCCCCGGAATATCGTGAGTGACCGCAATCCTCGGTTCACCAGTCGGCTCTGGAAGGAACTATTTGGGCTTTTGGGCTCTGAACTTAGGTTCTCCACAGCTTTTCATCCACAAACCGATGGGCAGACAGAGAGGGTCAACAGCTTAGTGGAGTTATACTTGAGGCATTTTGTTGGGGAGAACCAGAAGAATTGGGTGAAGTTCTTGGATGTGGCTCAGTTCTCCTACAACCTACAAACGAGTGAGTCGACAAACAAGAGCCCTTTTGAGTTGGTAACAGGGCAACAGCCGTTGACCCCGCCGACTATAGAAGCCAAAGCGTCCAAGCAGTGTTACAGTGCACACGAGATTGCGAGATCTTGGAGTAGAAACGCCGATCTAGCGAAGTCCTATATAAACAAGGCAGTCAAAAGAATGAAGAAATGGGCCGATGTAAAGCGGAGACCAGCTGCCTACAACATTGGAGATCAAGTTCTAGTAAAATTTCTGCCCTACCAGTACAAGGCTTACCGACCTCTCCATGAGGGCTTGGTGAGAAAGTATGTCGGACCGTTCGAGATTATGGCGAAGGTTGGGAAGGTGGCTTACCGGCTACTCCTCCCAGCCACACTTAGAATTTACCCAGTTTTCCACGTCAGTATGCTGAAGCCGTTCCATGCCGACAAGGTGGAACCGCAGAGGAACCAGTCTAAGCGGGCCCCTCCTGCTATGCTGGTGTCATTCGATGGAGAGGTGGAAAAGATTGTAGGGGACCGCATCTTCCGCAAGAAGCGATCCATACCGAAGAGGCAGTTTCGAGTGAAGTGGAAGGGTAGACCTGACACAACCATTTCTTGGCAGAACGAGGAGGACTTATGGCAATTCAGAAATCTAATCGATGAATATCTAGACGCGGCAGGAGCGCCACCACCTGAAGACTGAAGACTTGCGGTGAAGATTGAAGACCGGCCGGAAGTACGAGTCGGAAGTCGTTGGGGTCAGGCGAGCCAAGGACAACGCTCGATGAACCTCACCCTCGGGGCCTACACAGCGACGAGGGCGTCGCTGGATTTAGGTGGGGGAGATTGTTCCGGACTGGAAGTACGGGCCGTAGTACCCAGGCGACCAAGGATGCAGCTCGTCTGTTGCTGGTGTTTTTCCCTGTAATGGGCCATCCACTTGGGTGGTGCCTTGTTTTGTAATTTAGTATGTAGATGTTATGTAATTTACGTTATCTAGTGTTTCTGCTGCGATATCTCCAAAAACGACCCATTTGTATAGAACTCTATCTAGTTGGTCACACAGAGTCTTGTCTAGTTGCTTGTAGCTGTTTGCTTAGCTTGCTTGTAACTTGGATGATTCTCTGGTTCAATAAAGATGTATATTCAGACTGTTGTTTGTGTGTGCTCTTTACTTATGACCAACCTCCCCACGAAAGTTGCTTCGGGCCTAACCAACTCGTCCCATGGTGGCTTGCAGGTAGTTTGCTAAACGAGTAAAGGCTGACCCAGTTCTCTGCTGAGACCTAGGTGCCACACGGATCCGCTAAGTCCGTGACACCGGCCCCCACTGGATCCCCGACTCCCCTGCCCCTCCATTATACGTACCCTGCACCCTCCCACACCGAATCATCACCTCCTCTACCTCCCCACTATAGTTACCTTGCACCTTTCCCCACCGAAACCTAACCCCCACCGCATGCCCATTATAGTTATCATGCACCCTACCCCACCGAATCTCAGCCTTCCTTGCATGCCCACTATAGCTACCATGCACCTTACCACACCCAATCCTTTCCATCAGCTCATTTTTCCTTTCTTTCCCCCCCGGTCTCTCACTATGGCCCTTCCAACCCCCTCCCTCCACCTTTGACATTGCCTCATGGCTTCCTAACTCCGAGGCTTCCCATCATGCCATTGATTCCACTACCGGTCTCTCCCACGTGACACCCTACATCGGCTCTCAATAACTCACTGTGGGTGACGGGGTCTCCCTTCCCATCACACACATAGGTACTCTCCGCACTCTTTCCTTTACTTTATCCCATGTCTTTATTGTTCCCTCCATTACCAAAAATCTTCTATCTGTCTCTCAATTTACATTTGATAACTCATGTTATTTTCTCTTCTCCTTGACTCATTTTTGGGCTATTTTTTATCACACTGGTTAGGTCCTGCTCCACAGATCCTTGATGTGGCCTCTATCGTTTGACCCCCCCCGGGTGCCCCATCCTCTCCTCATGCTTATGTTGCTGCCAACCCTAGCACTCTCCCTTTGTGGCATCGTCGTCTTAGGCATCCCTCGTCTCCTGTTCTCCTCTCATTTTTTAAGTCATCCGCAATAAAGTTCACCACCCCTCCCTCCCTTCCTTGTACAGGATGTGCCCTTAGTAAGAGCCACCACCACCACCACCACCGCCACCCCCCCTCTCCCTCTAGGTCATCGTCTCCCTTACAATTGGTCCATTTTGATGTATGGGGTCCGTTCCCTGTTAACTCCTTTAGTGGTAATAAATATTATGTGAGTTTCATTAATGATTTCTCCCGATTCACTTGGTTATACACTTTCTCTTCTCGTGCTTAATTTCTCCCTATTTTTACTGCCTTTCACACGTTCGTTGAAAACCAACTTCGCTGCTGCTTTCAAGCCATTCAATGTGATGGGGCTCTTGAGTTCCTTTCCTTTGCATTCTAGATGTACCTCTAGTAACATGGCATTCACCAATGCCTCTCCTACCCCTACTCTCCATTCCAGAATGGCACCGTTGAGCTTAAGCATTGTCACATTGTTGAGATAGGTCTTGCTCTCCTCACTTAGGCCTCTGTTCCATCGCATTTTTGGGACTTTGCATTTGAGATTGCTATGTTCCTCATCAACCACCTCCCGACTCCGCTACTGGATCATCGCTTTCCATGGCAGGTCCTCTTTCACTAGCACCTTGATTGCTCTCACCTTCAAGTCTTTGGTTATGCAGTTTTCCCATACCTTCGTCCCTATGCTCCCCACAAGTTGGCTCCCCGCTCGCAGGCCTATGTCTTTTTGGGCTACCCGCCTGGCTTTTGAGGCTACCGTTGCTACAACCCTCAAACCCATTGCATCTTCATTACTGCCAATGCTGTCTTTCATGAGGATGTCTACCCTTACCACCGTCCTTTATCCCCTACCCCCTCTCCCTCCCCCTCCCCCTCCCCCTCCTTTCTCCCCACCTTGGTTCCTATTCCCATACCCTTCCCCGAGATTGCCTCTCCCTTTTCCCTTACTCCCACTGATCCCCCAAATTCCCCCATTCCCATCTCCTCTCTAACACCTTCACTACCCGTTCCCTGCCCCGTCACCCGTCTTCAGGATGGCACCATTGCTCGTTACACCCTCACTCGCAACTAGACCTATGCCCTCACTGCCTCTGCTCATCCTTACCCTGAACCCACCTGCTTCACTTAGGCTGTTCGTGATCCTCAATGGCGGGAGGCCATGGCTATAGAGTACACTACCCTCATCTGCAATGGCTCGTGGGTCCTTGTTCCTCCTCCCCCTGATGCTCGTTCCATTGGCTGCAAATGGATCTTTAAAGTCAAGCTTTGCTCTAATGGTTCTCTTGAACGCTACAAGGCTCACCTCATGGTGAAAGGCTTCCATCAGCAAGAAGGCATTGATTTCACTGAAACTTTCAGTCCCATTGCCAAGCCGGTCACTGTTTGTATCGTCCTCTCCTTGGCATATTCTTGTGGGTGGACCATTTGCCAGTTAGATGTCTCCAACGCCTTCTTTCATGGCCATCTCAATGAGGTCGTTTACATAGAGTAACCACTCGGCTTTATGGACTCTTCTTGTCCTACCCATGTCTGTCGTCTCCACCGTTCCCTCTATGGACTCAAGCAAGCCCCTCGTGCCTAGTACTAGCGGTTGTGCTCATTCCTCCTCTCCATAGGCTTTCTCATCTCCGTTGCTAACATCTCCCTATTTACACACCATACACCGTGGTACAACATCATCCTTCTAGTCTATGTTGATGATATTATTTTGACAGGGTCCCCCCGGGCCCCCATTGCTGCTTTTCTACAGGTGCTTCAGTAGGAATTTGCTCTTAAAGACTTAGGTCCCATTCACTACTTTCTTGGAGTTGAGGTGCAACTTACTATGGATGGTCTTCTTCTTCACCAGGCAAAGTTCACTCATGACATCCTTGCTCGTGCCAAGATGACTGATGCCAAAGCTGTGTCCACCCCATTCACTACTGACGATCCCCTCTCCCTGTGGAGTGGTGACCCCCTTCCTGATCCTGCTCTCTACCGCAACATTGTTGGTGTCTTGCAGTATCTCATTCTTACTCGTCTTGACATTGCTTATTCTATCAACACTGTATACCAGTTTCTTCACCACCCTACCATCGAACATTAGCAAGCTGTCAAGCACATCCTGTGCTACTTGGCTGATACGCCTCGCCTTGGTCTTCGCCTCACCCGTAGCTCCTCCACGTCTCTTCATGACTTCTCTGATGCAGGTTGGGCCAGTGACCGTGATGATCGTCTCTCTGTTGGTGGTTTTTGCATTTTTCTATGCACCAACCTTATCTCTTAGAGCTCTTACAAACAACGCACTATTGCCCGCTCTAGTACTAAGGCTGAGTATAAGTCCCTTGCCGACACCACTGTTGAACTCATGTGGATTGAGTATCTCCTCCGAGATCTTCGTGCCTTGCCTCATTCCCCCTCACCTTGTGGTGTGACAATCTCTCCGCTCTCTACTTGATCGCCAACCCTGTGTTTCATGCTCACACCAAACACATTGAGATTAACTTCCACTTTGTTCGCGAGCGCCTTGCCCGTGGTCAACTCTACTTGCAGTTCATTTCCTCTGTGGATCAATTTGTTGACATCTTCACCAAAGGTCTCTCCTCTGCTCAGTTTCATTTTCTCCGTTCCAAGTTGACGGTGCAATATGCCCCATCAGCTTGCAGGGGGATGTTAAAGGACTCCACGCCACCTGTAAGTGCCACATCACCAGTCGTGCCATGTCAGCTCTAAATGCTCCAGACCCAGACGCCCGTTTGGATCACTCGACCCACGCCACGACCTACTTCCCTGCGATTGCGTTCATCGTTTGTCCAAAATCCTCTCCATCGCCGACTACGATTTCCTTCCAGATTTAACATATCTGATTTGAATCTATTTTGTAAATGTTTTTCGATTCTGTAAATGATGTAAAGCGTCATATATATTGTAATCATTTTTTTGTGAATAAAAAAAATTATCGGGAAAATTTTCACGCAATCACAGATTAGGGTTTATCTCTTTCTCTTGTTGGAATTTCATAAAATTTTGGTCATCTTCTCCGACCTCGTTTCTCTTTCAGAATACATGGAAAATAATAGTCTTGCTCATGCTTTGTTTTTTGAACTTTTAACTTCATGCAATTAATTGCTTTTGTTATGGGTTGAAATTCATTGGTAACATGCATGGTTATTTAATGTTTCTTGTTAATTTAATTGATTGAAGGGCCAAGTGAATATGAGTTGAAATTGGATTGGCCAACAAGACACAAGATTTGTGTTGGTATAGCCAAAGGTTTGACCTTTCTTCATGAAGAATCAAAATTAAAGATTGTTCATAGAGACATCAAGGCTACTAACATTTTGCTTGATAAAAATCTCAACCTAAAGATCTCCGACTTTGGTTTGGCCAAGCTTGATGAAGAAGATACTACCCACATAAGTACTCGAGTCCCTGGAACTTAGTAAATAGTTGTATATTAATCTAACGTATAGTATTTTGTACTGTTTTCTTTCTTTTTTCATATGGTACGGATAATTTCAAAGAATAGACAATAAATAAAAAAAATTCAAATAAAGTAATTGCTAGTTAGCTTCAATTGCATAAAGATATTCAGTTTGACAAATTTCATTACCTTATTTGATGAACTAACTTATTGATTCTTTATTACTTTTACCTAAAATTTAAAGCCCTTAAATTTAGCAATTCTACAAATTTATGATGCTGAAAATGTTATAAATTCATCTTTTTTGCCGGTGGATATATAGCTCTGAATATGCAATGTGAGGTTATTTAACTGATAAAGCAGATGTCTATAGTTTTGGAATTGTGATTTTGGAAATTATTAGTGGGAGGAGCAATGCTAGTTACCAACCAAAGGAGGAATGTTTCCATCTTCTGGATTGGGTAATTAGAATTTCTTTCTTGTATTTATTGCTTTCATCCACTTGTTAATATCCATTGTTATTCTATTTCATAGATTAGGGAATTGTTTCACGATGACTATACAATTGACATATTCGCAAAGCTAGAAAGTTAATAGTGTTGAGATAAAATCTTCCAATCTTTCTAAACAAAGAATCAACCGACTTGATTTATTTGCTTCTAGAATTCTTCTTTTCCTTGGATTTTTCAAATTCCTGACCAGCAACATGTTGTTGCTATTTAGATCCGTGTAAGCAATTTATATCTTTGCCTCTATCTCCCTCTTTGCAGGCACTTCTTTTGAAACAGAAAGGGAGTTTATTAGAACTGGTGGATCCACGATTAGGCTGTGGCTACAATAAAAAAGAAGTCGTGATCATGATTAATGTCGCTCTCCTATGCATTAATGTTTCGGCAGCGGTTAGGCCAGCCATGTCCTCGGTAGTGAGCATGCTTGCGGGCGGCGCCGTTGTTCCTGAGTGGGTCGCGGATTCAGCTATTCAAATGAGGAAATGAAAGTGCAGACGATGTGGGACCATCTTCGACACGATAAGGACCGGAATGTGAGTGAGAGCCAGACGCAAAGCCTTGCAAGTGACGGCCCATGGACCTGTTCTTCTACATCTGACGCTGATCTTTATCCTGTCAGTTTACCTTTACATTGTTGGGAAACAAAAAGATGAAGTAGTTGTCTTAGTCAATTGGACAGTTTGATGAATATTTTTCTTTTTCATTTCACAAGTTTTCTTATCACCTTTTTCAACAAAAAGGCATGATTATTGGCATAATAATTGTGAAGTGTGAGTATAGATGTTTGAAGAAGGATTCAATTGTTACGCTGTTGATGTGGTTATGTATTTGAATTCGTATACAAAATATATGCTTCCCATTCATTTTGTTGTGTTCCCCTTAGGTAAGCTTAGATATATGTTGAAGAATGGAAGAAATTGGGACAATTTCTTTAATGCTTCAAAAGCTCTAAGAATGCCTTGTATGAACATGAAAAATAAAGCTAGAAAATAATAATGGATTTCAATAAATTAGTCTATAAAATTAGTCTATTTATATAGTGTCTTGATCCTTAACTATCATGCCAAAAGGCCTACACTTGTTGGCTAGCTAGGAATCAATCTATTTGGATCATGACAACTCCACCACACTCTGCATTCAATACCTTGGTGGCCCACATATGGCAGCCCACTCTCAAGGCGTTGTCCTACCTACTAGCAACTCACTTTCACCTTCCTTGGCCTTTTTAGAGCCCTTCATACCATGGCACACACCTAGTAAGACTACACCCAAATTTGCTCACACTGAGGTTTGAACTTGGGATGGCCATTGTCACCTTCCTTGCCCTTTTAGAGCTCTTCATACCATGGCACACACCTAAAAGGACTACACCCAAATTTTCTCACACTAGGCTTTGAACTCGAGATGATGGGTGGCTCTAATATCAAATTGTTGTGATCCCTAACCATTATGCCAAAAGACCTAAACTTGTTGGCTAGCTAAGAATCAATTTATTTGGACCATGACAACTTCACCATGCTCCACATCTGATGCCTTAGCAACCCACTCTCTAGGTGCTACCTTGGCCATTGGCAACTCATTCTTACCCTCCTTCACCTTTTAGAGCTTTTCGTACCATGGCACACACCCAGTAGGACTTATGCCTAAATTTGTTAATGTGGGAGCATGTTGAGCATGTTAGCCTAAGATAATGGCCTAACTTATATGTTGAGCATGTTAAGCATGTTGACAAATACATGTTTAAGCTAGAACATAATCTAATTGGTTTAGGAAGGGCAAGGTTGAAGAGCATCTTAGGAAGCCTATAAAATATTCTTTAGAATCTCAAAGATGACTTAGGGTTTTGTAATTAATGGTAGGGGTTTGCTAAATAGTTATTAAGTTTTTTATTATCTAGGATTTGTTTGTTGTACCGGATTATTCCTTGATTTGTTAAAGATTTCCTTAACTCTTGGGATCCTAATTTGTTAGTATCCTTTGTGTTATTTCCTTAATTTTTGGAATCCTTAATTTGTTGGGATCCTTAGGGTTGGTTCCTTAATTTTTAAGATCCCTTATTTGTTAGGATACTTAGGTTTAAGTTTAGCTTCCTATTCAAAAGTATCCATTTCAATTACAAGGAGACTTTTTTTCCATAGAGCATAAAAAACTCTAAGTTGTTTTGTTCAACTTGCATTGTTCAACTTGCATCCTTTATCTAATTTTCACCAAAGATTGGTGCTGGAGAATTTTCCTAACTAGTAGTATAGCCTTGATGTCTTGGAGTTGATTCTTGGCTTTTATCCTTTTAGTTTTTATTTTTTCATTATCCATTTATTTCATTTTTAATTTTCGTTTTTCTCCTTTCCCCTATCTAAACACACATTTTCTCATAGAAAACCTAGAAAACTCAAAACATGATTTCCACATATCATTCCTAACCAGAGCTTGCTTAATCTTGCCGCTAAATTTGCATCGTTTACTTACATTAGGGTTTGAACTTGGGATAATGGGTGACTCTAATACCAAGTTGTCATGATCCCTAACCACCAAATTCTTTTAAAGGGTTGGAGTTGCAACGAGCCTTTTTGTGTGATGTAATTGTTGTTATTATAATGTTGGGCTTGAGGCTCATAGTTTGGGTAATCTTTGTTAGGCTGATACATGTGTTGGTTATGTAGCTACGAATTGTAAAGTGTAAGGCACATGCAATGGTATTGAGATGAATTTAGAATACTTTAGCTTATATAAATTTTGTTACGATTGTGTGAATGAAAATAGTCAAGTTATTGTTGTTTTCTTATCAATTTGAATGTCCTATTTGATGCTTATGTCTTAGTATCCCCTAGATGCTAAAGGCATTAATGTCCTTTAGATGCTAAACTAGGCCTTTGATTTGCAAATGGTTTGGCCTCATAAAAATGATCCTAACATATAGATTGCTAAGTTATGTATACATATAAATAAGATTAACTATAGGATTTGTACAAGAATGGAAAATCTTCATGTATTATAGTGAGGTTGGAATCCATTAGGAGTGCTTTGGGACAGTTTTTTATTCTTGTTTTACAAATTCAAATTAGGTTTCAACTCTTTCCTTGTTTGGTTAGTAATGATTATGATAGATTTCTTTAGCCTTGATGTTGCCTTGTTTGCCTATAATTAAATTTTCCATAGGCTTAGAGTATTTTCCTTTCGAAAAGCTAGTTGAGAACAAATGCTAAGATGTGGTTCACCAAGTTTGGTGAGTGTGAGGGTGAATGTTTGGTTCTCACATGTGGAGGTAAGTTATGTTGTCATGTTAATGGAACGGAAATGTTGACATGACTTTCTCCTTGAATTTTTGACTTTGGTTTGATCATGCCTTTATTTTCTAATATCTCTTTACGAGTGGATAAATTAGGATAAACATAAAGCTTGTTCTGAAGAGTTTAGAAGTGAATGGTAGAAAGTCCTTTTGTGAAGATATCTTTAGGTTCATTAACTAAGGAAATAAAATGAATAGAAATGTGCTTATTTTGGACTTGTTCATGGATAAAGTGGAAATCAATGTCCACATGTTTAGTTCTTGCACGGAAAATGGGGTTAGCCTTTAGGCAAAAAGTAGAGAGATTGTTACACCATGAAGTGGGTGGATGAGTAATTTAATGTAAAGATCCTTAAGTAAAGTTTCTAACTAAATTAGTTAAGTCACTCTGTTAGCTAGACTTTTGAATTATGCTTTGGTGCTAGATCAAACAACTATTTTTTGTTACTAGGAACTCCAAGAAATAAGATCATTTTTGAGAAAAATACAAAAACCTTTTATAAAGTGATGATTATCATGATCTCCTACCCATCTAGTGTCAAAGTATACATGGAGGGAGGTAGTATTACAAGTTGTAAAATTAATGCCATAGAAGACGTATCTATAAGGAAACGAAAGATGCATTTGACACTTTGCCAATGAGTAGTGGTGGTTGCATGCATGTATTAGCATGTTGTATTAATAGCATATGTAATATTTAGATGGTTGAATGTAAGATATAGATGGTCACCCATGTTGCTTTTATAATGTGTGGGATCATGTAGATGCTCATCATCATTGATAAATAAAGGATGCATAATGGAGCAAGGAGTAGCTATTCCATTTGTGCTTCACCTATATTGGCATGAGTAATTACCTCATGAGCAAATTTTACTTGGTGTAAGAGTAAACCTTTTATGGTAGATTTGGCCTTAGTGCCAAGGCAATAATGGAGGTTTTTAAGGTCTTTAATATCAAATTCATTTTGAGGAGTTGGGAAATTAAGGCATTAGGAGTGCTAATAAGTATAGTGTCATCAACCTAAAAAAGAAATAAAAAGCTATATGTCAATATATGTAATAGAAAAAGGGATTTGTCAACTTGAGATATATGAAAACCAATGCTTTGTAAGAATTGGCTTAACCATTACTGCCATGCATGAAGCTTGTTTGAAGCCATGGAAAGAACAATATAAATAGCACACATGAGATGGTCTTGTGGGATCTAAAAACCTTAAGGTTGAGACATATAAACCTTTTCTTCAAGGTGACTATGCAAAAAGGCATTTTTTTTATGTCCAATTGTTTAATGGCCCAATGCTTTGAAAAGGCTATGGCAAAGATTGTATGAATAGTTAGTGGTTTTGCAACGAGACTAAAAGTCTTCATGTAATCTATCCCAAGATGTTGGTGGAAGCCTTTTGTAAGAAAATGGGCTTTGTAGCATTCCAAAGAGCCATTGGAGTAGCATTTAATTTTGTACTCCCATTTGTATTCTATTTGAGTAATGTTGAGGGGGTTTGGGATTGAGTTCCCTTATGTTATTTTTCATCAGGGTAGTGTATTCTTCTATCATACTAATTCTCCATTTGAAGTCTTTAATGGCCTTAGTGAAATTTAAAGGTTCATTGTATGGGTGTTTAAAGGTGATAATGGCATACATATGGTGACATGTTAGTGTACATTAAGGAATTGTATCACCTTTTAATTGTGTCTATAGGATGAGTTAGGGTCATGGTGTGAGTTCATGGTTGAGGTTAAGGGAATGGTTTCACTTTGGTTTTCCATCATGGGCTCATTTTGTGAGTCATGTAACTCGACATTAGAAGGTTCTGGTGATACATGATTTGTACTTATGGGAGCCTTAGGTAGTTATTGTTCTAAGAAAATATTTACATTAATTTAAGAAAATAAAGGAAAAGAAATTGGACTTGTTAATCTTTATGGAGGATTAGGATGGGTTGTTTTCTAAAAAGGATAAAGGTGTTCATTAAGCATGGGATTTGCAACCATTGATTTTTTTTTTCTGAGGTAGAGATATTGATAACCTTTATATCTTGTTGGATAGCCTAAGAAAACACAAGGTGTTAAATATGGTTCAAGTTTGTGTTTATTATAAGGCCATAAGTAAGGATATACCAAGTATACAGATATTTGAAGATGAGAAATGGATGAAAAAATATGAAAGAGAATTTCCATGGGCTTTTATTTTTTAGATTTTTTATAGGCAACAAGATATTGATGTGTGTTATGGCTTCAAAAGCAAAGTCCTAGTATTTGAGTGGTACTTTGGTGTGATGAAGTATGGAGAAGCATATTTTGACAATATGTTGATGTTTCCTTTTAGTAGATTTAATTTGATAGTAGGCATATAAGCTAGATATGCATTGGACTCTTAATTGTTAGAGTAATTGGTGGAAGCTAGAAGGTGTAAATTCCATAATTCTATAATTCCATCACATTGCATTTGTTTGATTTTTATTCATAATTTTTTTTTGACAAATACGTGAAACTATTTAAAAATTGCAATAAATTGGTCCCTTAAAGAAAAAGGAATAGGTCCACATAAATTTGGAAAAATTATCTATGAATCATGTATAATACTTATTGTTGCTAGAAGAAATTATGGGAGTTGGGTCCTAAACATTAAAATGAACTAAATCAAAGAAGGCCAATGAGACAACCTAAGCACTAGGATCGTTGAGATGTGTACTTTTGGAAATGTAACATGCATTAAATGATACTTATTAGATATAAACTTACTCTAGGTTTTCTTCTCACCATGTGATCTTTTTTTCTTAACACAAACACCATAGAGAACATTCCATTAGAAGTCAATTCATAGGCCATTCTATCATGGTCATTAGTAAGGGTTATTTAACAAGTCTACTCCCATTCCTTTGGGGATAAAGTGACTCCCAAAAACTCTGAATCCTTCAAGGCCTCGTAAATACTCCTTTGATTGGCATCACATGATGGATGCCATAGAATCTTATTTAGCCATTTAGTTGTTTAGAAAGACCAAGCTCCATTTTGAATCATTCACTTGCTATACTACAAAACAAAAGGAGTGTGAGTTTTAATAGCTCCCCAATAATGTGAGGTTTGAGCGTTTCTTTATTGGTGTCAAACTTTTATAGAATCTTCATACTTTCTCTAGATGAATTGTGCCCTCAAGGAATCTCCTTTGACATAATTTCAAGCCATCTTTACTAGAAGACTCCATAACCATGATCATATCTCTTATTCCTAGCTCACTTTCATCCATAGGGTGGCATGTTTTAGCCCACCACCCTAGTGTGCTTTATGCTCCTCTATATGCCTCCATAAGAATTTAGATATGCTTGTTTATTTCCTACAACACTACTTTTGAAACTTTGGTCGCCAACAAACAATGAATATGGATGGAGACCGAATACTCTTAATTAGTGCTAACTTCCTTCCATAGGAAAGAAAATGATTCTTTCAATTAGAGATTTAACCCATAATCTTTCCCTATAAGCCCATCAAAGTATTATCTCTTTGATCTTCCTTTGAAAAGTAGAACTCCTAGATACTTCATTGATAAGTCAGTAAGAGAAATTCCTATCCAAATGTGGTGTTTTTAAAAGATTATTATTACAATATCATAGGCAACATATCCTAGGTAATGGTGATAAGAGGTCAATTTATTTGTTATGGCCATTAATATGGTTAAGGGCTACATGGGGACCAATTAATTAAGGTAGTAAAGTAAAGTCTATGTTCACTCTTGCCTTAAAGTAATGCCTTGCATGTATGTTGACTCGATACAAAAAAAAAAATCAAGATGAAAAAATAATAGCGCATTTATTTTCTTTAGTAAGTTTTGAAACTAAAAGAAATTTTGTTTGTTTGTTTTTGGAACAACAAAAATATTTTAATATTAAGGGGGCCAAGTTTACAGAATATGCCTATACAAGTGAAAAGGAGCTCCCCCTCCTCTTTCCCTCTTAAAAAAGAAAAACACCCGTTATTGTGACTTGGTGTAGGCTTGTATAGGGAACTAAATTTTCTAGATTAGCCATGTCATGGTGATGTGCTTTAAAGCCCCTATCTAAGTACTTGTGTAAATCAAAAGATGTAAAAGGTAATGGGCAATTGGTGATATGGCTTATGGGAATGGATGGGTCGTGGGTCAATTTGATTAGGCTTATGCATATCATTCACGATAACTAGTGGCCCTGTGTCTTGGCTAATGATTGATTTAGCAAGTAATTGCTGGTTGTAACTTGATTAGCATTAGTATTTTTTTTTTTGGTTAAAGAGGTTGTTTGGTGAAATATAATGGTGAAAAAAAAGTATCATCCCATAGAGATTGGTAACTATTAAACTAATTGAGTATTAATAGTGAACTAATCTTAAAATGTATTTAGCAAATCAAAAGAAAGTTGATGATGAATTAAAATTTAAAATTTCCAAGACAAAATTTCAAGACTAAATGAAATTAAATCTAAGTAAGAAAGATTGATATAAGAAATATAAATTTCCATAGTTTATGCTTGCAAAAATGATAATACCTATGTAATAGTAGAATTTCTTAATTTATTTACAATTCTATATTTAGGTATAGTAGATCTACTACATTTGTTAATTCACTATATTTCTATATAAATTAAAATAAATAAAGTGCATTAAGATCTATGAACAATCTTGGTTTACAATAAATCTTTTAATTATCTTATCACCAAAAGTAACACAAACATTATATATATCTATCCATATTTTATTCATAGTTATATATTATAAGAAGTCACTACATATCATCTCCTTTCAATTTCAAATATGCAAATCAAGTCATTTAAGTGGTGAATAATCACTTAAAAGAATTAACCACAATAATATATAACTCACATAAATAAAATATTTTGTAAAGTAGAGAAACTTATAAAATCCACATCATTATAGTTATGTCACATCATCACTCTAACAAAGGAAAATTAGAACATAATGAAATAATAAACTAAAAAAATGATAGAAATTAAACAAATCATCTTAAATGAAAAACAAGAAAGTTGTCATCATACTGTCTTCTCTTCAATAATTATTTACAAAACTTCTACCAATCAAACCAAAATTAAGAAATGTATAAAGTAGTGATAAGGTGTCACACCTCTTTTCTTTTCTTTTCATTTTTTTTTTGGGTTTCTCTTTTCCTTTCTTGGTTCTGCGGCACCCTTTTCTCTCTCCTTTCTCTTTTTTATTGTCTTATGCAGCACCCCCACAATTCACATTTTGCCCCCTTTTATTGTCTTGTGCGGCATGCTCAACTCTCTTATTCTCACAATGCATGCTTCTCATTTTTATTTTGACTTTCTTGTCCCTCTATTTTGTCCTTCTGTGCCCCTTTTGTTTGTCTACTTGTGTCTTTCTATTTCAGAAACTTCTCCTTCTTCTTCTTCTTCTTCTTCTTTTTTTTCTTTTAAGACTTCCTACATAAACAATAAAAATTTAAATAAATATAAGAAATTTAAAATGTTGTCTCACAAAAATATGTTATTTGTTCTATAAAATTGTCAAAATAACTCTATAAAAATAGAGAATTCAAGACCCCTAAACTTAACATTTTGCTACTCCTCAAGAAAAAGTAATAAATAATATATGTTTTAGACAAAACTCTTTCATGAAATTCTTCCATAATTGCTCAACTTAACAATTTAAAGAAAAACATAGCTTTCATTCAAACATTATAATTGTTTCATAAGATAAGATAAACTTTTAATTATGTTAACCATGTGCATGTGTATGAGTCTTATCTTTTCAACTATATGCACTCCAAATAGATCTACATTAGTATACAACTTCTTAAAAAATTTGACCAAATCTCATAGGTATGTTTTTCATTTCTCTCTCCACTAATGTAAGCTAACCTATCAAGAATTAATAGGACTTTTATTAGCTTGTAATGTAAGGTTAGGCTAATGGTAAGATAAAAGTCATTTAGGCTTAATTCATCCATGAACACATTGCTTTCTAGGACATAATTGAGTTTTTGTCACTTTCTACCTTTTTGCTCTTTACAAATAATCTTTCTGCCACTACTTCTCTTATTTTTTTCTATCCAAAAATACTTGATTTCACTTGGATTTTGATACTCGTAAAAGCCACAATCATGCTTGCAACAATAAAATAGGTAAAAGTACTAGAGCTTGTCTTGCCAATAATATCCAATTACTATGCTTAATGGCCAATTTCAAAATATTAAGTAGCTTGAATCAAACAAGGAATGATAAAGGGATTTCATTCTTGGGCAAGTGTTATACTTCCTTCTTTCTCTTTTCTTTCTTTCTTTCACTACAAAAATGAAATACTATGCCCCAGATAATCATTATTTTCAATTTCTTCCCACACTTTATTCTTCCTCTCAACTTTTCTTCAGCTCAAATAAACTTGTACCCTAAAAGTCAACATGTTCATGGCCATGGGATGATAAGATAACCTGTTCAAGGCTTATAGGTATATATATGTGGGTGTCATTAAAAGATGGATAAAAATCAGGGCTTATTGGGGTGACTAGTGATAAATAAATATGGTTGGCTTGAAAGGCTCAATCGATTAGAAGATGGCCTAAATCATTTTCTCAATAAGATGCAACCTAAAATTTCACCTTAAGAGAATATCAAATAAATTCTAAAATCCGAGTGAGATATAAGAAAATCACATACTTCACATGAATGTTCTTTAGAGACACATATAATTTTAAAAATTAAGGACTTTTAATGCTCAATGAGTGAATCAACATAATCAGAGTTACACTTAACTTACACCAAAATGGCATGTTTGAACAAAATTTACACCTCCCTAATAACTACTAAGAATTCATAATAAGGGATTCAATCATGACATAGGAAAATTTAAAAATAAGATTTAGCACAAAATTTCTTTTCCCACCCCCAAACTTGAATGAATCATTGACCTTAATGCAAAAACAAAGAAAGTAAAAATAAAGGTGAAATAGGAATGAGAAAACTCTTATAATTATAGGCCATATCCACATAGAGCTATGATGAGAATGTGGCAACAAAACTTCCAATGAAAAGATGAACAAAATTCTTAGGTTACCTCCTAAGAAGCACTTGTTTTATAATTGTTAACCAAACTATCTTCAATGTTGCTATTCAAGGAGGATGAAGGTCAATGGTAGTCTTTAGCATGTTGACTCCTTCAAAGTAAGGCTTCAAATGTTGACCATTCACCTTAAATGTGCCATAGGTGTCATTTACAACTTCTATTTCTCCATATAGTGACACCTTTGTGACTATGAAAAGGCCAAACTATCAAGACCACAACTTACTTGGAAACAATTTAAGACGAGAGTTATAAAGTAATACTTTTTGGCCAACCTTAAACTCTCTTTTTAATATATGTTTGATATGCCATCTTTTTTTCTGCTCCTTGTATATTTTATAAATTTCATAGGCCTCATATTGTCTAATTCATTTAGCTGTAACAATCTAGTTTCACTTGTAGATTGCATGTCAAAGTTCAAAAATTTCAATGCCCAATATCTTTATGCTATAATTCTACTAGTACATGACAAGCCTTCCTAAACACTAGTATAAAAGGAGACATTACAACTTAGACAAATATTCAACAACCACCAAAATATACTTTTTTCCATAAGAAGGTGTAAAATCAATACCTTAAACATCAAGTAATTCACACATAAGAACAGTGTCATGTTTCCTAGAAATATTTTCAATTCTTTGACATTGGTCATATGTAGCTACATATGAATGTAAATCTCTAAAAAGTGTGGGCCAATAAAATCCAAACTATAAACCTTAGTTACAATTTTGGTGACACCAAAATGACCACCTACCTCTCTAGCATGACAATGGTATAAGATGTTGGCCTTCACTTCTTTTAGAACTCATTTCCTTATAACCAAATCTACACATACTTAAAACAATAAAGGCTTTTCCTAAAAGTAACGTTTGATGTCAAAAAAGAATTTTTTTTCCTTTGTCAATATGACATTTTAAGAGGAAGAACATTACTTACCAAATTATTTGCAAAATCAGCATACCAAGGAATTTTCATGGATCAGAGCATAAAAAAATTTTTGTTAGGGAACTCTTCCATAATTGGTTGATCTTATTCTCTCATATTTGGAATTTTGGACAAAAGATTTGTAACTATATTGTTAGTCCCCTTCTTATTCTTGATTTCCAAATCAAACTCTTGTAACAATAGAATCCACCTAATCAACCTATGTTTTGATTTTTTCTTTTCAAGTATATGCTTAAGAGCAAAGTGGTCAAAATAAATGATAACTTTGGCAACAATCCAATAAGAATGAAATTTATCAAAAGCAAATACATAACTAAAAATTCTTTTTCTATTGTTAAATAATTCAATTGTGCACTTGACAAGGTTCAACTAGCATAATAATTGGTTTGAAAAACTCCATTCTTCCTTTGTCCTAAAACATATCCTACTATAGTATCACTTGCATCATGCATCAATTCAAAAGGTAAGTCCCATTCTAGTGCTATCATAATTGGTGTTGACATTAACTTTTCCTTTAAAATGTTAAAGGCATGCAATCATTCATCAGAAAAGTTAAATTTTACATCTTTAATTGACAAACTTGACAAAGGTTTAGCAATTTTAGAAAAATATTTTATGAACCACTTATAAAATCCTACATGCCCTAAAAATCCTCTAACAAGTTTCATTAATGTTTGTGGGGGCACTTTTGCAATGACCTTCACTTTAGCTTGATCAACCTTTAATCCTTTTTTGGATATTTTATGCTCAAGCACTATTCTTTCTTGCGCCATAAAATGACACTTTTCCTAATTCAAAACAAGGTTAGTCTCCTCACACCTTTGTAAGACCTTCGCTAGATTATTTAAACAAATGTCAAAAGATTAGCCAAATCTAGAAAAATCATCCATGAAAATCTCAATGAATTTTTCTACAATATTAGGAAAAATGGTCATCAAGCATCTTTAAGAAGTTGTTGGTCCATTACAAAGACCAAAGGCCATTCGTCTAAAAGTAAAGATACCATAAAGACAAGTGAAAATGGTTTTCTCTTGATCTTTTAGTGCATTAAGAATCTAATTATTCCCTAAATACCTATTAAAGAAGTAAGAAAATTCATGTCCTGTAAGTCTTTTTAATGTTTGATCAATAAAATGCAAAAGGAAATGATTTTTTCTTGTGACATCATTCAATTTTTTGTAATCTATGCATACATGCCATTCAATAACTATCCTAATTGAAATCAATTCATTATTATTATTTCTTTGAACAGTCATACCTCCTTCTTTGGCACAACTTGCATGGGACTTACCCAAAGATTGTTTAAGATGAGATAAATGATCCCTAAATCAAAAAAATTTAATCACTTCAGCTTTCACCACTTCTTGCATCTTTGGGTTCAAGTGCCTCTAAGGTTCAATAGTGGTTTTATACTACTCCTCCATTAAAATCTTGTGCATGTAAAGTGAAAGACAAATTCATTTGATATTAGTTATTTTCCACCCAATTGATCCCTTATTCTCTCTCAACACCCTAAGTAGTTTTTCTTCCATCAATTATGTCAAAGAAGATGATATAATTATTGACAAAGCAGAAATTGCATCTAAATAAACATATTTCAAATGAAAATGTAAAGGCTTAAGTTCAAGAGTTATAGGCTTTTCAATTGATGGGTTAAGCTTTGTCTTGTGTTATCCCAACTTCTCAAAATTTGTTGCATTTTATGGATGTGCCTCCATGAGATTTGCATACTCCTATATCTTTTCACTTTTAATTCCCTCATTCTCTGATTGAACCAAACATGCTTCAAGTGGATCCTTGAAAACTTTTTCCTAAAGTATTTTATTCATAAATTTATCAATTTTCTCAACTTTAAAGCAAGAAATATCAGCATAGGGATGTCTCATTGAAGTAAAAACATTAAAAGTAATAGAATTATCTTGAAGTCTTAATATTAACTTCCTTTGTTGTATGTCAATTAGAGCTTTTCCTATTGCTAGAAAAGGCCAACTTAACATAAGTGGTATCTTAAAGTCTTATTTCATGTCAAGTACTATAAAATCTATAAGAAAAGATGAATTTATCAATTTTCACCAATACATCTTCCATAATGCCCTGTGGATATTTGATTGATCAATTAGCTAGTTGCAAGGACATTGTAGTTGTCTTCACTTTATCCAATCCTAATTTCTTGAAAACTAAAAAAGACATTAGATTAATATTGGCTTCTAAATCACATAATGTCTTATCAAAGTAAGAATCTCCAATACTACACAAAATTGTAAAACTCCCTAGATCTTTTAATTTCAAAGGTAGGTTGTTTTGTAAAATGGTTGAGCATTCTTTAGTCAACTTCACAATTTCATACTCCTTCTAGCTTTCTTTTGTTTTTCAATATTTCCTTAAGAAATTTTATATAATTGGGCATTTGAGCTAATGCATTTACAAAAGAAATGTTAATATGCAATTTTTTAAATACATCAAGGAATTTAGAAAACTACTTATTGATCTTATGTTGTTGAAGTCTTTGAGGAAATGAATCTGAAGGCACATAAGGGTGGGATTATCAGGGAATAGTCTTCTCTTAGTTGTCTGCTTAGGTTGTATGGTAACATCCTTATCTTTATAACTGACACTTTCTTTTTTAGCATTATCTTTTCCCACTTGTCATTTCTTAGGGATATTGCCTTTGCATCTTATATAGAATTCTTCTCTATGTTGCTAGGCAAAGATCCTTATTGTCTTCCTAAAATCATATTGGCCAATTAACCCAATTGCACCTCTAAATTTCTAATTGAAGCTTCTTGGTTTTGAAATCTAGCTTTAGTACTCTTGATAAAGCCTTGTGTAGTATTAGCTAGGTTGGTGACTTTGTCCTATAAATTAGGCTTTGCCTTTTTTGTTTGCTTGAATCCTAGTGGTGGCTTCATTGCATTTGGGTTTCTCCATGAAAAATTTAGGTGGTTACACTATCTCAAATTATAAGTGTTGGAGTATGGATTATTTTGCAACCTACTTGAATTTCCAACAAAATTAGCATTTTCACTATATTAGGTAAAACTGTTACCTACGTGACATTTTATGCTTGCATGTTCTCCACCACAATGATCAAATACTCTATTCTAAATCCTCATGACTGGAGCATTCAGGTTATTAATGTTGGAAGAATATGGGAAAACCTAGATGGTAGAGTGAAAAATAAAGTATGGAGTGTGATATAGATAAAATAAAAAATAAAAAAATTAGGAGTTCTAGATTTACTATCATTTCTCCTCATCATAGTGAAAAGATATCTCTTTTGGTACCATGGACATAAGGAAATCATCTTGAACCATGTAATTTCTATGTGTCTATTTCTTTTAATTCTTGTTGAGTTTGCACTTGAGATTGTAAGTGTTGTATTACTTTAAACTTGCTACCTCTGATCCAACATGTAGGGTCAAAATGTTTAGAAAATTGCAACCATGTGGTTGCCAACTTAATGCCATAAGGATGCACATGATCACCTTGGTGAATGTAGAAGTGGAGGCCAAAGATAGACATTATGCTGATTTAAAGAAAGTAATGCTAAGGTAAAGAGCTCCTTGCATGAAAATATTTACCAATGAATGAATAGGAACTACATTGAATTTGGTGGGAATTATAGTGAAATTTAGACATAAGAGGAGTGAGGTTTTGGAAAAAGTAGAGAAAGCATGAGAGCTTGGTAGCATTATTTATATATTTGTTGACTAGTGGAAGCATATTTCAATGAAAATCTATCATGAATCCTTGTTGTATTTGATGGGAAATTTCTTTCGTCCTATGTATGTATGGATTAATGATGTAAACATAGGCATTCTTACCTATACTCCTTATTTCTCTTATTGCTGCAATGAATAAAAAACTTCTTAGTAATCTAAGTTACTATCTAACTTTCCATAAAACCATTATCAAACAATTTGTCATAAGGTGAAGAATGCCCATAATCTTCGTTGTTAACCTTTCCGTACGACTATTGCACAACAATGTATCATAAGGTGAAATAGAAATAGAGTCTAACTAGGAGAGGAAAAAGCCAAACTTAAGGAAATAACAATCAAGGAAACTTTGTAGGACTCAACTTTTGCTATCAATAATTTGTCTATGGTGCAACAAAAGCAAGCTCAATAGATATAACCTTTAGAATAGGTACAGATAAAAATTAGTGTGGGATTTGAATTCATCTAATGTCTTTTCTACATCTAGCATGTATCATGGTAGAAGAATCAAGAAACCAAGGCTGCCTTCTATGGAATGAGTTCATCCCACCCAACGTTAGGCTCTTCATGTGGAAGGCTTTCCATAACAATTTGGCAATGAAATGTTGTACCATGCAAAGGAGAGGCATAAAGATGCCTTCAAAGTGTCAATGCTGCATAAAAGAATATTAAGAAACAATGAAGCAATTGTTCATACATAGCAAGCTAGTGTAATGAATATGAACCAAATATGTTAATATATTACAAGTACAACTTTTCTTTTCCTTTCTCCCATGATTGCTTACATCATGGTTCTCTGAGAATGGATCTAAACATAAAGGGATGAAAATGGCATGCCTCACATGGACAAAGACATTCACCATTGATTGCTTCAATTCTCCACCTCTCTGTCTATCACCATTTAGACAAGTTTTCTAGATCATATTATTTTAGAAAGTTTATGAATTCTCATAAGACAAATTGACATTAAGAAAGGAAAATGGAGACCTCCTCCATGTTTTACTCATTGAAAGTTTATAAATTCAGTAGATGGAGACCTCCTCCACCTAGTGAATTTAAGGTCTCCACCTAGTGAATTTAAGCTAAGTATAGATGGGTTAATATAAGAGGAGGAGTGTTAAGGTAATAGAAGCTGTTAAGTTTGGACAAGGTAGTAATGCCCATGCTTTACTCGTACATCTAGAACTATGTTATGCTAGAAATCAACTTCCTCACACTATTAAATCAAACTCTTTTTACTTGGTACAATGCCTACTTCATCACTAGATACCTCCATGGTACGTATAGTATGTGTTACAACATTGTGTTAGCTTGTTGCCCTCATGCACAATTATTCAACATATTTTTAAAGAAGGGAATTTTGGAAAAGATAGATTAGCAAATAATGGCTATCATGTTTTAACTATGTTATGACAAGAAGCTAAGCATCACATTATAAACACTGAACAACAAATTATTAACTAGAATAGAGGTAAGAATGAGACAGTTTGTTTAGAGTGGTTCGAAAAATCACGCCTACATCCACTGTCACTAGAGATTCCAGCCCCTTCTCCTTTCATTGAACTCATAATCTAGCTCATAAGGTTGCTCTTCATCAGAACTACAGTGAAGCCAGCTAAGGGAGCTCTCTGCACTCTCTTCTACACCTCTCTCTGTCTCTCTCGGTTTCACTATTTTCAAGCTCTTCAAGCTCCAAATCTGAAACTTCCAAGCTTAAACCCATGCATGCTTCTAGATTCACTTCAAAGCTCATGAACTTGAGCTTCGATACTAGTTTATTGAGACAAGAAGCTAAGCATCACATTATAATCACTAAGTAATGAGCTTGTGAGTGAAACCGAGTGAGAGAGTTAGAAGGTGCTTCGTGCAGAGAGAGCTCTCCTCCGGTGACATTGTAGCTCTAGCGATAAGCAACCTTGTATCTTGATTTTCAAATTAATACGAAGGAGAAGGGGCCGAAATCTCCTTTGGTGATAGTGGACGTAGGCGTGATTTTCTGAACCACTCTAAACAAACTATCTCATTCTTATCTCTATTCTTTCTTCTTAGTTTGTTACTCAGTGATTATAACGTGATGCTTAGCTTCTTGTCTCAACAAAGTATACAAATTTTTAATCAATTAGGCTCCCTACCAAGCTCATGTAAGAGTGCTTTTAGGAATGATCAACTTAGTCTTAGAAATTATAGATCTTCATAGCATAGTGCCTAAATGCAACCCTATGTCTTTTGGTTTTTCAATATGTGTATGCTCCAAATAAGAACTTGGTATGTAAGTTTCTCGTTTTTATTTTTCAAGGGTTAATGTTATGCACTACCTTTCATATTTGCACAAGGTATGGTTATTATGCCAACTTTATTTATTTTAATTAAATTTTCCAATGTATCAGCCCTATTGTTGAAAAAAAAAAGAACAATAAGAAGAAGAACCCAAGAAAGAGCTAATGCTAATCACCTACTAGCTTAATTGGTAGCTAGCAATGCTTGCAACCATTAAGTTGGGGGTTTGACACTTCTCCCTCTCATTCCTTGATAAATTGAAAATGGACATATAAACTTGAAAATGGAGAAAGAAAGGAAAAGTGATACCTTCACATAATAATACAATATACTCATTCTCCTATAATATCTTGAAAAGCCTTCTTCATATGGACCAAAGTTTGAATTGCTATATTCAACACTCTTCCACAAGTTGACACAAGTTAATAGTTTATATATGTCAAAAATGTCAAACTTGCACAATAAAATTGAATGTCATCAATAGCACAATAACTTTTGAGTATATTTAGAAGTTGTTTCTTTATTGATATTTGTTAAATTTCAATTATTTCTTTTAATTTCTCTTTATAAAATGTCAATCAATCTCCATATATTTTATTCCCTCGTGAATGAAAAGATTTGTTGTGATGTTCATGGCTGCTTCAATGGCACAATATAAAGAGGTGGGTCCCTTTATGTGGACTCCAAGATCACCATGAGATGTCGTAACTAGATTTCACCATCTACGCACACTATGGCTTTATACTTTGCCTTAGCTAACGATCATAATATAATGAGTTACTCTCTATTTGCCATGAAATTTATAGGCCGGAGAAGTTTGATACAAAACCTCGTATGTGACCTCTTGGATTTGCGGTATGTTCACTAATATGAGTCGTATAGTAAGCAATTAATTCATGTTTCCACTTCGATGGCATAAGCAAGCCTAATACCAAGACAACCTTAAAGTAGTTTTATATCTTCATGGTGGTACCATGACGCAACTATTTTGAAGCAGGTATAAATTTTAACTAGTAATTTAGGCAGAAAAAGTGATATCTAGCATGGTTATATTGAGATGAGTGAGATGTCCCACAAGTCAATAAAATTTGAAAGGATCCTCTATAAGTAGTTCATCTTTTGATGGCTTCATTTCAACATCATATTTTATTCTAGTGAGAATAGTGTTTTGCTTCATAGGAATACTAGTCAATTTACATCTCAAGAGGCTAGAATATAATACAAGTTTCAATACATACTTTTGATAACTTGAATATATCCCCTTTTTAGATTGAGCAATTTCAATTCCTAAGAAGAATTTTGGGGCTTCAAATCTTTTATGAGGAAGCTTGAAGGTAGATGTTTCTTGAGGTTAGTAAAAATCTTAATCAATGGCTTTAAGAATGGTAATCAGCGTAAATTATTTGTCTACCTTTTTTTATTATCAACTGAATTCAAATTATATTTTATGTAATGTTATGGAATGTGCTTAATCTGTGAATTTGAATAATTTATTACATACTTCGAACATTAGCCTGGAAATGGTAGGCCTCAGCCTAGTCCAAGACCACTCATTTTGCATATATGGTTACAAAGCCAACCTAAAACTAATGGAAAAGGGTCGGTACAATAAGGCGACTGATGGCAATCATCCATTGAGGTCTTATAATATATTTGACAACGTACGCATATAAAGAAAAACCGACTGTCATTTGGACCAAGGGTATACATCAATAGTTCGATCTATTCAATCTAAATACATGAAATCAGGACATCTAGGATTTTGTAATCACATTTGAACCGTTTGAAAAACATAGCCCGTGCTAGTTGAATGTAACTGCTGTTTGGGATTAACTTCAAGATTTTTCGTGCTCTCAGTTTCTGTTCCTCTGCCAAAATCACTTCTCCTGGCATCTTTCCCGAGTTTTGTAAACACCGGCGGCAAATTCTAGCTCCGATAGGTTTAGAAAGGAGGAAGAATAATCTTACGCGATAATCCTAGTAACAGCGCGAGAGACACCGTTCCGTATCTAAAGGACATCTATTCCCTTCGCGCAACCGACCGAAAGGAAAACCGGTCGCTTGTATGTCCGCGTGGCTCAAACATAGCGGCCTCTGCCATACCCTCTTTGTTCTTTTTGTGGCAAAGTCTTAAGACGTTAACTTAAAACTAACAAGCAAGCTTGTTTTCGGTGGCCCTCTTCTTGTTGTTGTTAGTTATATCAATCTTCACATCCATATTCTACGAATTTTCGTGTCTCCGTTGCTTTTGTTTTTCCCATGGGAGTTTTACTTACGTTTAGCGCTTGTTGTCTCGGATCCTTCAGCTGCGGCTAGCCTCTGCCTCTGTGTCATCCTTTTGGGACATTTCGGTCTTGGCAGACGGAAATGGGATTTGTGATCTCAGACGGGGTTGTCCTTGTCCTTGTTCTTGGCGTTTTTATGTTAAATTGCTTCACCAAGTTTGGAACAGCCGCTCAACCCTTGGCACGAAATGAAGGTACTTCTTCTAAAACTAGGCTCTTTGGATGTCTATTTTGTATGAACAACAGTTGTGTTGAAGGTTGATGTCCCACAATTACCAGAGAAAGAGAATCCTTGGGTCTTCTTTAAATGTAAATTTATCATCACAATTTATAGGTTGGTCTTTTTATTAAACTTTAGATCTTTTTTACAAGTTCAAGCCATGGAAATCTAACTAGGGTTAATGTAGAAATTATTGAGTGGCATGCGTCTAATTGAGTGATAGATAGGAAGGTTGTTCGTTCCTGATGGTTCCACGTGTAAGGATTGTTGGGCTGGCTTGGGTTACTTGTAGTGCTTTAATTAGATCAAAACAGTGTAGTGCATTGCAAATCCGCAACGTGAAGCACACCAATGGAAGTCTGGTTGTTTTAGCGATGATTTAAATACCCGTTTTTTTTAAATCTACAAAAATTATTAATTTAATTATATGATCATTACTCTATACTAACCATTTCAGAAGTACTTTTTATGATATTATACTCATAATTATTTTTTGACACTATTTGTCTTTTTTCTTTGATATTTTCCTAAGAAAATGAAGTATAATACTAAACGAAATTAAAATTACAACCGATAAGGTCCAACAAGTCCAAGCAAA
This sequence comes from Casuarina equisetifolia, assembly GCA_028551475.1. Taxonomy (NCBI): domain Eukaryota; kingdom Viridiplantae; phylum Streptophyta; class Magnoliopsida; order Fagales; family Casuarinaceae; genus Casuarina; species Casuarina equisetifolia. The sequence continues at coordinate 15,590,521 of CM052354.1, forward strand.
ACATAAATGGACATAGTTTATTGCATTTGTTTCGTCGTATGTTGGTAGCTTCTTTGGGTTATTGCGTTTCTTTTCTACAATAAGATAGTCAAGTGGAATGTGACATGGGTTTTCGCCATACGTTACTAAATTATTTTCTTGTGAATATACTATTCTATTCTGTAAACGAAGTTCTAATTAATTCAATCGAACAAAACCATCGTTTCAATGAAATACAGAATGTTTATTCTATAATATATATTTATTCCCTACTGCAGTATCCAATCTCTTCACATTATTGTCCCGTTTACTACAGTAACTTGAAATTAGGAAGTAACTGGGTAGGTCGGTGGGCTGATGACCTCGAAGCCTAGAAGTGTTGGATTTTTAAATTTGGTACATAATTCGCGACTATTTTGGTCGACTAGACCTGCTGCATTCAACGATACAGTATGTAGTTTATAAAGGTTCATATAAAGAAAAAAAAAATGGTAATTAGTTCTTTTGCGGTGAGAGTTAAGTTGACAAGACGGTCAATTTGTTATCTTTTGTTCGTTTCCTTTTTACTTGAATGATTTCTAGTCTTCATTTCTTTACTCTAGATGTAAATGCAGATTACTGACTGGTTTTTTTTCTCTAACAGTGAAAGCTCTTGAAGCAATATCCAGAAAGCTAACGAACCTAAATTGGAGAGTCGATGAAAAATTTTGCAGTGGTGTGGGAAGTATGAATAGATCCGTTGACGATGGCGTCGTTGTAAACAACATCACATGCGACTGCTCTCTAGAAAACGGCACAGTTTGCAGTATCACGAACATGTACGAACCTTTCTTTCTTTTGCTTCTTAAACTCACCACTATTTGTCGTGTACTTTATTTATCGCTAGTAAAGTAATATTTGCATAGATATCATTGGCTTGACAAAGAATTGCTCACAAGCATGTCTTCATGCTTTTCAATCAAACAAATACTATATTTTTGACTCTTTTAGGACTAAACTATGCTTATTATATCACTCTACCAGTTTAGAAAAAAGAACATACTTTCGCATCATGGTGGGGTGCAATCTAATATTGGTTGGCCGAATGCTTATCAAAAATATGGGCTTAATGCTTGATCGAAATTTCGGGTATAGAGGTCCAATTAAAATTTTGTGCACGGAGGAGGTTCAGTTGAAAATTTGGGCTTGAAGGTTCAGTTGATGCTTTGGATGTGGAAGCTTGCTTTAAATTTTGGGCATGAAACTTGGTTAAAACTTTGTGTAGAAAGCTTGTTTTAAAATTTTGGATATAGAAGCTTGTTTGAAATATTATGCATGAAAATCCATTTAAAATATTGAGCATAAAAGCCCATTTTGTATTAGTGTGGAGACATATAAGAGAAGTCTTTAGGCCTATTGGAATTGTGCTATGCTCTTGGCCTTTGTCCTACATTAAATAGGCAAATTGATGGTTTTTGGGATGGAACTCTTAAGTTTGTGATAAAGTAGTGCTAGAGTAGACCCACTCATTTATTATGCACTAAGCACCCTATGTGGGTAGGCAAGGGGACCCTAGTGCTAGGGATGTAGCTACATCAAGAATATGTGGGCATGTTAAGAGTGATATAGATTTGAGTAAAAGAAAATATCATATTCTAAGATGAAACACTTCAAGGAAAATACTTTGTTCTACATTAGAAAAGTAAGTAGGTGATTTTGAAGATGCTACTCCTCCTCATAAGGTGTCTTTTAAGGATACTACTCCAAGCTCGTGATGTTAGGCTCTAGTCTAGGCCTACTAGCACTAGGCTCTCTACTAGATCAATGTCTTTTTACTAAACCTAAATGCTTCCCTTAGAGATTGCCTACATTATAGTGTGACAACCAATTCATTACTTGTTAGTTAATCATATATTTCATGCTCCCACCAAACATGTCCAAATAAACTTTCACGTCATTCATGAATGCATCTCACAAAAACAATTATATGTGCATTGCCTCTTCTCCATAGATCACCTTGTTGACTATCCACCAAGATCTTTCTACTACACACTGTAGACATCTTCAGTTCACTCTTACTATCCATTTTACCTAGTCAACTTGGGGGATATATCATATGGAAGTGTCACATCATCACTTGAATCTCAACTACAACGTTGGCCTAGCAAACATGTCATCCTTACTACCACGTCATCTACCCATTAGTTGCCACGTCAGCCCTAGAAAAGCCTTGTCTCTTCTGCTCCATACCAAATGCCTTTGCAAGTAGAAACTATCCTCCATGATTTTCCAGCTGCAACAACCAATTCCTTTAATTGTGAATACTTATACATTAATGCAGAACAATTGTATACATGGAAGCAAGCTCAATGTCAAGATTTTGAGACTGAAAATTCTACATAAACAATTTTCCTTTATTTTCTTCTTTCATTGGATTTTCTAGCCATCTTCTCTGGCCTAACGTTTTCTCTCCATTCAACCAAAACATTGATGAAGTGGTAGCAAGTTTGCATCAACAGTGGTGGGGTATCAAAGTCATTAGAACAGTTCTCCGATTTATCATCAGTTGCTTGACATTTCTTCTGTAGTGACCCCCAACCTAGTCAGCTCCTATTTTTGACTGACGGAGCAATAAACAAGCAATTGCAAAAGTCCTTATTACGTAGGTCTATTTATCAAAGTAAGATGCGGGATGGTAACTATCAAATTACTTGATAATCAAGACTGAGAACAAGAATATTTTGGGGTGGGACTGACAAGATCCTCTATAGTGCTCCCAGGACTATTTTTATATTTGATAATATTACTTGTGGCGATAGAATATTGCTTTCTCTAGGTTATCTATACATATCTATCAACAAGTGACAATAAAATCACTTCATCGTAGAGTAGTTTTCTGTTAAAGATGTAGAAATCGTATGACAAGTCATTGGGAAAAGTTAGCATTTCTCAAAGCAATATTTGCTGGATTCCTTCAAAGTGATCGCTTATTTATTTCTCTACTTGGGATATTTTTCTAATTTTCCGCGCGACTGAACTTGTTAGAAAGCATTTCCATTTCTGATATAATATTCATACGTGAGCAAGTAAAATCTCGTTTCATTTATAGTGAGCAGAGTGTCAAGTGACGAGGACAAATTGGATCACCTAAATCTTGTAAACTGTGATCTTAACCGGTTCTATATTATTACTTCTGAATACCAAGGCAGAATGGGATGTCAAAACTTCACTTAGTCCGGCAAATCATCAATAGTTTTGAGTCAAAATTTGAATCGTGGAACTGAATATCGTGTGTACTACAGAAAATGATTTTCTTTATTCAGTTTATAGTCATCTTTTTCTGAAATTTTCTTTTGGTATGACAGCCAGCTGAAGGGTCTCAATTTATCTGGAGCTCTACCAGCTGAATTTGGAAATCTCACCAATCTCAGACAACTGTAAGGGGAATATGAATGTTTTTCTCCATTAAGGAGGTCAATTAACCTCATAACATCATCAGTTGCCGAACTTGCAATAAAAGCTCCTTGACTGAGAGAGTGTCAGTGCATTTCTTGATAGACCATTGTATTCTATAGAGTAACATATTTCCCATAGGCTTTTTTTTTTTTTTTGGATAACCTAGAACCCCCACCAAGCTTGCTTGAATTTCACATAGGATATGAACTGTATTTCTTAGAACTTAGTTAAAAAAAAAAAAGAAGAAGAATATATTCTAAAACTGATCTAATAGGGGATTCCATACATCGGCCATTCCGCCAATAGCACAGTGCAACCATTTAATCTCAGCGGTACGTGCGAAACCCAGCTAAATAGACGGTTTCAAAAAAAAAAAATTTTATAGGATTTAGTTGCCAAGAACTACCACGTAAACCATTCTTTTTTTCTTTTTTCTTTAACAACGAAGAACACTTCTATCTTGATGTATATGTTATTCTTACACTATCATCAAAGACTTTGGTATACTATTCTAAGTTTTATGAAGTCCTTTTAATGCAATTTTAACTTGTGATCAAGTTCTCAGCAGGTTCTCACCACTTTTGTCTGATGAACATGTAACTAAGACTAAGTGAAGTATCTTTTTATTTAAACAGCGATCTCTCGCGCAACTATATCAGTGGACCCATTCCTACAAGTTTCGCACAGCTCCCTCTTGTCAATTTGTAAGTTATAATAGCATAAGTTCCTTTTTTATGTACCATGTTGGTTTGATCAAGGGCCAATATGTTTGTTAGTTTTCTCTTCTGCAGGTCCCTTTTGGGAAACCGATTAAATGGTGGAATTCCTAAGGAAATTGGTGATATTGGTTCCCTTGAGGATTTGTAAGTAATGAATTAGAGTTTTCTGTCTAGTGGTAAGAAGAACAATGTGTGCATCATGGATTGGAGTTTAAGTTGCATTTTACAGGATCTTGGAAGACAACCAGCTTGATGGACCCCTGCCTAAAAACCTTGGAAATTTGATCAACTTGAGCAGATTGTAAGGCTCTTATCTTTATTTTTTCTTGGTTTTAAGCTGCCCATCAATTATCACTTAAACCTTTTCTTTTTATCATCAAAAGGACAAGAAAGTGTAATTAGAGTCCAAACAATGGTAAGTTTTTCTGGAAGAGAGAACAAGAATAAGGTTCAAACTCTACTAGCGTAGTATGCATAAACGTCCTTTAGATAATAAACTAAAATATTTTGAACATCAATGTAAATGTTACTCCGCATAAATACTCAAGCTGAGGCAAAGCATGTCTAGTTTACTTATGGCTTTGCAAAATATGGTACATCATGCTCCTTTTGTCAAAAAGATTCCAAGTTGTTGGCCTTTTTGAGTTGTACAGATTAGGCTAGTACATAGTTTCTACATTATAAGTTATGCGAATCACCCCTTACAATGCCAATATAACTTCCAACAGTCAAGTATTTTCTTTCAACATATTTTATTTCAATCTTGCTAACGGACGACACAATCCACTATCAGTGCTTATCTTCATTTCCTATCAGTACTGCCTTGTCAATATACACAATAAAGGTGGTTAGTTGTAATTTGAAGTATAAGTGACATAAACAAAAAAAAAAAAAAAACACTAGGAATATGGAATGGAGAGCAAACTAATGAAGTGGCAAAGCATTGATAGGTGTATTAAAATTTAAATAACGAAATTCTATTAGATTAATACGAGATTGAACAATAAAGTAGGCATAGGATAGTCAAAATATTTACAGAATCATTAATGCTTAAGTCACCCCATGGACTTGTTAATTTCTTCTATTTTAGAGCCTTTCTGTATTTTGGGGTTTCAACACAAGTGATTTAATGAGTTATGCCATGCACACCGAAATAAATACAAGTGATTTAGTGAAATGATACTATATGACGCTTAGCAAGTTAAGAAGTGCTAAGTTAAAATTGAGAAACACTACTATGTGAAATAAAGAGGAAATGACATTTTGTGACAAGTGAAATTAAAGATGCTTAAGTAGGGACAATAGCCTAATACCAAAACTGTTGGTTCATCTACTATTACTTCTATAAGCTCATTTGTCTTTATGTTTAGATATGTTGTGACATAGAAAATCTTCTTGATCATAAAAATGAAGTATAGTACCTTAGTGACTCTACTTAGTCTTAAGTTAAGTGAATTTCTCTCAAAACAAAATGGGAAGCCTTTATTCCCAAACCTTAGCTTGGAGTTGATAAAGTTAAGATCTTAAGAGATTCATACTTGAGTTTTTCTTATATTATCCTATAAGGGTTATCTATTCACATTTAATCCAAAAGTTTTAGAGAATTTTTTAATTCTTTCCATAAATGATAAATTATTTAATGTAAGTCATTATAGATTGCTTAGCTTTCATTGTTATTTAACTCCATAAATTTTTATTGCATCCTTTATTTTAGAATAGGTTTCACTGGCTCAAAAATTCCTCCATTAGATAATCAAATTTTTTATTCAAAATATATAAGATTGTTGATTGCAAGAAAACTAAATAATTGAGCATAACCAATTTTAATATTGCCTTTAGAGAGTTTCTTTCTATATAAAATATTGTTCAACTCTTTATTCCTTTTTTAAAAATGTTAAGATATGTCCACAAACATCTTATTCAGTTAAGAACAGATGCTGTCATAGACCTCTTGGTCTCAAGTTCAACGTCAATTTTCAGAAACAGGAAGCATCCCAACTACCAATAGTATAAGCCAACGGGAAAATCAACCTTTTTGGCAGTTTAGTTTTGGCCATTTGAACGGGAAAATCAACTTTTTTTGCAGTTTAGTTTTGGGCATTTGACTTTAGGTTGCAAATGCCATTCTGGGATGAGTTTCTCCAATTTGTTATTCATTTTCGTTCAAAAGCATAACTCAATGGGATACTTATTCTCTCTTTTCTGGGTTCAATGAAACAAAGGCTCCTGTTTGTCATATCTGGCAATAACCTTTCTATGTGCAAGGCCGTACTGCTTGTTGCTTCTCTGTAACTTTTTCTGAGCCTAATAACGTGCTAAACATAAGCATGCTTATTTTGAATTCAACCAGAAAATTGTTCAGGGGAATGCATGACAGAACATCTCTTTATCTTGCAGGCTTCTTTCTTCGAACTATTTTACCGATCCAATCCCGGAAAACTATGGCAGTTTAAAGAACTTGACTGATTTGTAAGTAATGCAATATGACATGATTATTCAGATGTATGGAATGTAGAGTTTACAGATTCTTTGAACTCATATGTTGCTGCATCACAGCAGGATAGACGGGAACCGCATATCCGGGAGGATACCTGATTTTATAGGGAATTGGCGTAAACTTCGTAAACTGTGAGTATTGTTCTTCCTCTTGTTTGCTATCTTTCCCTCTTGGAGATATGAGTTTGTATTATTTTCTGTGCAGTTATTTGGAAGGCACGTCCATGGAGGGGCCAATTCCTTCTACAATTTCCCAACTGACAAACTTAATTGACCTGTAAGTACATGTTTTCTTTAGCATGCACTGATTAGAAGTGGGTAAATCTGGAAGATGGTACAATTATGTGACCTTTATTCCAGGAGGATATCTGATTTGAAAGGATCAAGTAGCGGATTCCCTAATTTGCAGGATTTGAAAGTTTTGAAGTATTTGTAAGTTCTTGATTTAAGCATTTTGCTGTGAGTAGCAGAGTAGCGATTGCTTTTGGAATTTTCTTAATTTACAATGTTGTTGATCTTATTCCTGTGGCTCAGGATTCTGAGAAATTGCTTAATCACTGGTTCAATCCCAGAGTATATTTTTAAGATGCAGACACTGAAACAACTGTAAGTTGCTTAAACTAAGTACGCCTAGAGACATCCTTTACTTTCCAATTTCTTTCCCTATATTTCTGGACTTCTGAAATTATATGACACGTTATATTTTTTATTCACAAGCGTTATGCCACTTGAGATGAATCAGTGTTGACTTAGAATCTACTGATTATTGGAAGTCTCGATTATTATTCTTCTATTTCATCATTGGCACTTTGTTATTAATTTTGTATGATACTACTGTATTGTGGAGAAGCAGATTGATTGCTAAGGGGAGATTGCTTCTCCAAAATACAAACTTATAGATTCATATTTATCACCTTGATAGCCTATATTGGAGTTAAGTATAGACTAAGATAATTAAAACTTTTATGTACGTAACTACTGAAAAACCAATTACGTTACAGTCGCCTACTATTACTTCTAATAGTCACCTATCAACTAACTGACCAAACTCTGACTAAAGAATAAGATAAAACACACCAATTGCTATATAGTCTAATGGTGCTTCATTTTTTCTTCCAATACGTAGGCTTGGGATTCGACCTGTCTTGATTGTGGGGTATCTGGCGTTAAGCACATAAGACTACTATTTTTCATTTTCTAGCTTAGAAAAAGATGAAAAGCTATCTGTTCTTTACTGTTCTCCATTGTTTTTATGCTAAAGCAAGAGGTTTCCTATTACTCTTTTTCATTTTCTACCTTAGAAAAAGATGAAAAGCTATCTGTTCTTTATTGTTCTTCATTGTTTTTATGCTAAAGCAAGAGGTTTCTTATTCACCAATAAAGAAATCAGGTATCTGGAACAAGTCTTCAGAATTACCACTTCTTAGCTTTCAGTTTCCCTCTAACCCTCAAGTTACATTTGGATACCAGTCTTTTCTTCTTGAAACAAGGGTTTACTCTGGTTTTGTCTGTGTTTGATGCAATTGAGTTTAAATTACGGATAATTTTACTGCAGAAAATCTAGTTATTCTTCTCTCTCTTATGTCTTCAGTTTTATGTGTCCTACATTTTCTTTTTCCTTGTCAAGTATGTCATCCATGAATAAAGAATTTATTTGGACTGAGATACTAGAGGTACTATTGCAAGTTCCATGGCAATTGGATCATTTCAAGTCAACGAAGTCTGCTGTTTATACGCTTGCTTCGGCAATCAGCATACAATCTGTGACTCATTGAATGACAGGCAATACTTTTAAGAAAGGAACGTGTGTAATATCAGATACTTACTTGTGTAGACGGCTTTATTTCTATGGAACTCTTGTGATAATAGTGTTTTGCTTGAATATGCTACTTCAACAAAATGGGAAATAAACCGTAAATAAAGAAATTTGTTTCCATTGTATCATGTGATCCACTATTAAAATGTATAGTTTATGCTCATACGAGATTTTTCTTCCATTCCGTAGAGATCTGAGCTTCAACAGTTTGAGTGGTGCAATTCCAGATACGTTTGAGAACGAGAATCTAGATTACATGTAAGCCTTAGTAAAAGTGAAAACTACCTCAATGATAAGACATCTCATATATAATCTATTTCTCAAATTTTTCTTCCTTCGTCTCCTTCCCTTGACTACTCACTCATTTGGCAATAAACAAGATCAACGTACTGTTGTTATAAATGTAGGTTTTTGACCAACAACTCCTTGAGTGGAACTGTACCGAATTGGATACTGATCAGCAAACATGCCATGTAAGCCTACTATAAGTTGAGAATCTTTCTTTCATTTGGCTGTAAATTTATCCTTGTCGTCATTCCTCTTGTTGATTGTGAGTTCTTTCAAGACTCATGGGATGAACTGCAAGTCTTTACTCAACCATCATTGTCCCAAGAACTATCATAAAGGCGTGATAATGCGAATTTTGCAGGGATATATCTTACAACAGTTTTTCAGGATTAGATGATGCTGTCAGCTGTGAGATACAGTCACCCGTGTGAGTTTCCTTATAATTTATCAGTTCCGTTTTTAAAGGGGGAGGCAAAGAAATAAACATCTCTTCCTTTTTATCGATACTAACCGCTCTGATACATACCTGATAAATTCGCTCCTCAGGAATACGGTTTCCGGCTGTTCGTATTCGGAAAGCAACTTGTAAGTTGTTTGCCTTTTATAAATCTTTAGTTTTGCTTGCTCAAAGTTCCCTGAACACAAGAACTATTTGACTTAATGTAAAATCTCAACTTCTGGTAGTAGATGGTGTTTGAAGAAGGACCTTCTCTGCTCCAGAAAACCGCAATGTAAGTGTAGACACATCCAAGCTCGTGCTTTCATGAACTGTAGAAACTTATGAACTGAGCTATTCGAGGCAGTAATGGAAGTGCGGAATGATGCAACTGCTGTTACGTCTGCAGATTATTCATTATTTATAAACTGTGGAGGGAATAAAACAGAATTCGAAGGGAATACATATGAACAGGACGTAAAAACAGAGGGAGCATCACACTTCAGTTCTTATTCAGATAAATGGGCTTATAGCAGCACAGGGATTTTCATGTCCAACTCGGAAGCCCCCTTCATCGCAAACAAGTTATTTTCTCTGAATGTGACTGGTCCAGAAATCTACAAGACGGCACGAATAGCCCCTTTATCACTTAAGTACTATGCTCTTTGCTTACGAAAGGGGCGTTACAAAGTAAAGCTTTATTTTGCAGAAATAATGTTTTCTGATGACAATACATTTAGCAGCCTGGGAAGGCGAGTATTCGATGTCTCAATTCAGGTGAATACATTGAGGTTTTTCATGATTAGGATGTAGCATGTTATATGGTGCCTTCCAAGATTTTCCTTGGCCTCAAAAGGGAAAGGATGTCAGACTTTGGTTTTTTTCGCAGGGGAATTTAGTTTTGAAGGATTTCAACATTGTGGAGGCTGCTGGAGGTGTTGGTAAAGGCATCCATCGGGAATATGATGTTGATGTTAGTGGTAGCACTTTGGAGATCCATTTATACTGGGCAGGAAAAGGAACTACTGCCATTCCTAGAAGAGGTGTCTATGGCCCTCTCATATCTGCCATTGCAGTGACAGCAAGTAAGTTTCTCTCGTGATTTAGGTTCTACGTTGTCTATTGTTGACTTTTCATGGAAGCATTCCTCGCTTGTTTTAGTCTTCGACACCAGAAAGGGTCTACCTCTTGGAGCTATCGCTGGAATCGTATTTGCATTGTCAGTGCTCCTTGTATTGATTTTAAGGGTTCTCCCAATCAATAATATTTCCGGGAAAGAAGGCCCTGAAGATAAAGGTAAGATTTGTTACAAAAATAATAAATAAAAGGTTCGCATTAGAAATGCAGACTTGTATGGGCATTGAAAGGACAAAATCAATATAATGTCCCACTTGAAACAAGAAATCTCTATTCATACAGGCTTCTTCGTGTCTTAGTGTTTCATTGTGTCTATCATGTGGAGACACATTCTTCGACCTATTCTGTCTTACTTGTTAATTCCTTCTCTCTCTCTCTTTCTCTCTCCCAACAAAGTTCTAAGTTTTGTACTCTTATTACAGAACGACTTGGGAAAACATTTTGCTTTACTCTAAGACAAATTAAAGCTGCTACCAGCAACTTTGACCCTGTGAATAAGATAGGCGAAGGAGGCTTTGGGACTGTATATAAGGTAATTATGGATCCACTTCCAAGACTCACATTTTATCTGTTCAGCACTAATGCAAGATAACAGTAAATTATCATGCAAAAATCGTGCCTGAAATATGATTCTGAAATTTCTTTTCTTGGTTTTAGGGTGTACTATCAGATGGCAGTGTAATTGCTGTTAAGCAGCTATCCTCCAAATCAAAGCAAGGGAACCGTGAATTTGTCAATGAGATAGGCATGATTTCAGCATTACAACACCCAAATCTTGTGAGACTTCTTGGATATTGTATAGAAGGAAAGCAGTTGTTACTGGTATATGAATACATGGAAAACAATAGTCTAGCCCGTGCAATTTTTGGTAAATCCTTTACTAACATCCACCTTTTTACCTATTTCAAATACAATGCTAGCAGCGGAAAGCTCTATTTATCTCCCTTGGTTGTAATTAAGGTCGTACAGGACACCAGCTACACTTGGACTGGTTGACAAGGAAGAAGATTTGCTTGGGAATAGCAAGGGGATTAGCTTATCTTCATGAGGAGTCAACGTTGAAAATAATTCACAGAGATATAAAGTCTACAAATGTGCTCCTTGATAGGCATCTAAATGCCAAGATATCTGACTTTGGCTTAGCTAAACTCTATGAAGAAGAGGAGAAAACACATATCACCACACGAGTTGCTGGAACTTTGTGAGTTCACTCTCTATATATCTCCCCGTCATTTAGCTTTTCCAAGGATAACTCGTTTTTCGCGTGGCAGATTTTTAACATGGGCGGTCAAAACTAAGAGAAAATTGTGTACATTAAGTTTAAACTTGACATACTATGCATAGGAGGCAATGATTGTTCTGCATCTACTTTCATAGAAATGACATTGTATATTTATATCCTGAACTTTTCATACTGCCATTCAATATTATGGTAGTGCAATTGCAGCACTGTTATACCGTGGATAATCTGTGAGCAGAAAACCTTGTACTTAAGCGTATCTGCTAGATGTGTTTCGAAAGTCGACAGAGACATCTCTTATCTGGCAATGACGAATACCTTATAATGCCCGTACTCACTTTTCTAGCGTTCTCTGCTTTTCTCCAGAGGTTATATGGCTCCTGAATATGCAATGAGAGGTCACTTAACTGATAAAGCAGATGTTTACAGCTTTGGAATAGTTACTTTGGAGATCATTAGTGGGAAAAAGAACACAAATTACAGTACCAAGGGGGACTTTGTTTATCTCCTGGACAGGGTAAGCATGTTTTACTGTTAAATGTAGATTGCAATGCGTAGAACTTTTTTTTTATTATGGTAGCTTAACTGGTTGCAGAAAAAAGAGAATTTCAGAAGCTAAAAATTGATCATCCCCACAATATAATTGACTTGGTGAGATGAGAAAAACTTACTGAAATAACTTAAAACAAAAATCAGTTCTTTTCTATGGATATTTGTGTTGAATGTTTGTATCTTTTACATCCATATACTTTTCATGCATCTCATCTCTCTAACCTGGCAAATATGCGTAAGATTATGAATTCTTTTCTCTGTTTTTTATTTTTTTTTATATGTCATCAAAGGCCTATGCCCTACAAGAGCAAGGAAACCTGCTTGAGCTAGTGGATCCAAAACTCGGTTCAAACTACTGTACTGAAGAGGCAACAAGAATGCTCAATTTGGCTCTCTTATGCACCAACTCCTCTCCCTCTCTTAGACCATCAATGTCTTCCGCTGTAAGCATACTTGAAGGAAAAATTCCAATACAAGTACAAACAGAAATATGACAAAAGGGTCTTGGGTTAGATTCGATTCCTCTTTCCTTATCGATGAAGTTCAAATACTTAAACGTTTATTTTGTCAAACGATTTTCAGTTCAGAGAGACGATGTTAGATAGCCTAATAGTTAGTTAGTTACAAAGTTATTCATTATGTTAACAACTAGCAATTGACATTTATTAATAGTGTTGTACAGAAACCTAAGTTTTAGAAGAGTGCCATTATATATACTCTGAAGTTCATAATTAGTTGGTTATATGTCAAATATAACATCTGCTATGCATATTATAAATTATGATATATATATACCAAATAGCTAGTCATGGCAAGGGTAATATTTTCTGATTGTAGCTAATTTTGAATATTATTTTGATTATCTTCGGACACCTAAAAGGTTCAGATCACCAACAACATCACCGCTATATTCATACAGCCATATTCCTCTAAAATATGGTCATAGAAGTTAGGCAAGGACTGAAAAGAAAATATAATTATGAGAGGTTAAAGCCAAGGAAAATTGGAGCGTATCTTCCCAACCCTCTTCTCCAGCATTTTATCCGTGTAGATGGGAATTTAAACTCTAGACAAAGGGAAAATCCGAATTTTGTTACTGGGGACTAACCAAGTGGTTTATTATGATGTGCTCCAAAATAAATGGCCTTTAAAGGAATAATTTTTGGATCCTAAAATCAATTTCCACATGGTAAGACGCTCGGATAAGTGAAGCTACATAATCAAGTGCAACCACACAGTTCAAACAAAGGGGTAAGGCAGGGGCTGGCTTACCACTAACCTATTGGACTCACAAGTCAGGGGCTGGCTTACCACTAAGCTAGGGGATTATGTAGCTAGTGGGACATGGGATCATGAGATCTGAGTGTAAGTTTGTATGCGTGCATTTTTAAATAAAATGAAATAAAAATAAAAATAAATAAAAAGGCTACAAGGATAGAAGTAATGCTATTACCAAAAAAAGCCATGCTCTGTGTTCTCCTTGCCTTGCAGCTATAAATGGCTTGGATCTCCACGAACTTGATTTCAGAAATGTCTATTTTCATAACCTTGGTAAAAATGTTTGCATTGAACTTTCCCAAGATCTAAATGAAAGGGCAATGGTATGCCAAACTCTTCAATCCATACTGATGCTAGATATGACCAGTCAGTTAAAAGCATATTATGCTTGAGTTGTCCGATCACAAAGGGGAGTGTTTGAGAACTGTTCTTATGCATCTAGGCAGTATCATGTTGGCAAGAAATAGTCAGATCTGATCCATGAGTTTACGAGATACTTTGAGAGGCTGTTCAATTTCAAATGAGATACTTTTTGAGGGAAACTTGCTACTTTGACTTCCGTTAAGAGTATTTCCTTGTTAGAAAGCAATTTTCTTATTAAAACGGCCTTTTTAAGGATAGACATTTTTAATTTTAAAGAAAATTCCCAAATAGGATTTAAGAAAAATGTGGGATAAATCATATGGTTCTTAACGTGTTCTTTTACACCTAAAATGACCTCCACTTTTGTGTATAGAAGTTATTAATGGAATTCTCAACTTCTACAGGAAATTGTTAAGGAGGGACATATTTTAATTTTAAAGAAAATTCCCAAATAGAATTTAAGAAAAATGTGCGATAAGTCATATTGTCCTTAACACATACTTTTACACCTAAAATATATTCCAGCCTTTATGTATAGAAAGTTGTTAACGGAAGATATGATATTTTAGATTTGGTATAATGTAGTATACAAAAACAAGAAGATTCCTATATATTTCATTCAAATATATAACTATACACAAACAAGTCTTGCGGCTTTCCAAGGAGCAAGTTGGTAGCCATTGTAATCAAAAGCTTGGTGTCTACCAAGAATGATCTCTATTTGGGAAGAGCTTCCACGCAACACATATCTTCTTGCTTTCTTAACTTCACTTTTTAACGTTCCTATCGACATTATGTCAATACTTATGTGGTGGTTTTAGCCTCCTTTTCCATACTTTATGGCTAAAAATATATAGGAATCTTGTATTCTGGAATATAATAATTTGATACTTCAGAATCCCATGCTTATGTGCTATGCTAATTGAATCGATTTATCATTAGTCGTAGATTGCAAGATAATTGATTTTAATGCTCGAATGCAATGACCCATTTAGTGACTTCATCCACCATTATATCTGCATGAAGATGAAGGTTGAATTCCTAAGGTTGAATTCCTATTCACAAAGGGTAAAATCAAAGCCAATTGATCGTCCATGCGTGCTGCAATTTGTTGTGTGAAGACTACAATAGAGGCAATGACCGGCACCAGGCGGTGCGTTCACTAAAGATGTGATAGTTTCCATGGTTATCACTCACAATTTATGACATTTCCATTGTAATAAGGCAATGTAGTAATAAGGATCTCAAAATACTCTGGTTGTTGGGATGAAATATCTTAGGCAAATATTAGCTGGCAGGAGACAAAGCAAACATCTAAGAGGCGCTTATACTAGGAAGATCAACGAACATGTAAGGCAGCTATGAATTTGAACTTCAATTGAGGTTTTAATTTCCCTCCTACGAAACTTGCCCTATTCCTTTATTCAAGCAAAAATAGGTCGAGGGATGAAGAATGTTCTGCTATCACCCCTCCCAGCCCCTACGGCCATTCACTCATTAACAATCGCTTGCACACAACAACATGGTATCAGAGCCACCAATGGCCAATCTCCGTCAAGAAAGAGTCTAGGTGGAAATGGAGAGAAGGTTTAAAGAAGTCTTTAGGCATATGGACTAAATGCAGCGATGTTTGTTACCGTAAACTCCAAACTCGATATCAATCACAACTAGTAAGAAAGGAAGCCCAGGGCCGGCAGCAAGATAGTGTAGATGGGGAGGAAGAGAGTCTGGGGCAAAGACACAATTTTTCGGTTACAGCATGACCCCCAAAAAGGAGAAGGGGCCACTGGCTTCGTGGAACCTTGAAGGAGACTTGCAAGTTTGGTTTCGGTTATTGAAGGAAGAGTAGCGAGGGAGAGTAGAGAGGGACTTGAATTGGCAGGTACTCACCAAACAAATGACTGAAAGATTTGAAGAGGACTTGCAAGTTTGGTTCCAGTTATTGAAGGAATTGGCAGGTACTCACCAAACAAATGACTGAAAGATTTGGACCTACTAAGTACCGGGATTTTTTCAATGAATTAACCAAGTTGTGGCAATTAGGCCCAGTTAGCTAGTACCTGAATCAGTTCTCTCGCCTCCTGTTGAGGCCTAGAAGACTGACTTTTGATCTACAAATTCGGTGTTTCACAAGCGTCCTAAGGATGGAATTTGGACAGGTTTGGTGAGGACACCCGTGGAAGCATCGGTTCCTAATAGGATCACTTTACCTGTGAGGAAGCTCTCCCACTAGGAAATTATGGACAGGAGATCACACATGTTGTGCTTTAATTGCAACAAAAGATGAGGGAAAGAATGAAGATGACAACCGGACCATTGTTGTAAGAAACTATTCTTAACTAAATTTATTTGCCTGGAAGAAGCATAGAATTAAGGTGAGGGAAAGGAGGAAGAGACTAACTAAGAAGTGCTAGAGATGTTATTGAATGCCCTCTATGGGTGTTTGGGCCTTTAAAATGATGAAATCTCTAGCTTGTGTCTGGAGATAGACTTAAGGGGTAATTATGCTCACTGCTTTGAGGTCCACATATATATATATATATATATATGTTAATAAAAAAGATGGTACCCATAACAAGGATAGACATAATAATCATATCTTAAATGAGTACCTGTGATATGGTATATAAATCCAACCTTTTCAAAAATTAAAAGTTAAATAAAGACTTATATTAAATAAAGATTAGAAATGAAAGCCATTAAAATTAAAAGTTACAAAGGACAAAATGTAGGTTTAACCTTATGGTGACTTGTAATTGTGTAAACTTGGTAGATCTTTTCTGGTCAATCAAATATGTGGACATTTTAAGCCATATGGCCATGATCGGCTAGTCTACCCTCCATTGAATTACCTTCTTTGTATATGTGCCTCAAAATTGTTTGTAGAGGTAGGAGACTAGCACAACTTCACAATATATATCCCAAATGCCAAGGGGGTTTCCTTTGGTTAAGCATATATTGGAATAGATAGTACAAGTCTAATTCAATTATGTGAGGAACTTAGTTCCACTCATGACATATTGTAAGACCTTGTAGTAGAGCATGTGCTTTACTTTTAGGTCCAAACTTCATAGTAAAGGCAACAACAATACTTCCATCGCCATCTATTAGAGCTCCTCCACAAGCATTATTGCCAATAACATTGAAACCATTTATATTCAGCTTCAATAATCCTTGTAGAGGATGATGCCATTTGATCCAAGTTCTTCTTCTTAAGGCAACTTATTCACCGAAATCCTTAGAATATTGTGAGAGATCAGGTCGAGGAAACTTGCTTGTGCATCTATTTTGAGGAGTGGAGATAGTTGTATCAACCAATGATTTATAACATTTTTAATTTTTATGATAGACATGTGTGTTGCATTATGACTTGTAGCATTCTTAGCTAGCCAAATTCTTTATGTGATAATGCCTCCCATGTTTGCCTCATTGCCCTTCTTTGATTATTCCATTCTAATATGCATACCATGATGTTGGCAATGGAATTGAATTGCACTAGTACTTTAAGTATATTAGTATATCTCTTCCATAAAATTTGAGCCAGCTCACTATGCATGAAAAGATTTTTCGTTGCTTCTTTTCGAGCAATTATATAGCATTTACACTTGGAGATCATCTAAATCCTTTTTCTTTGCAAATTACCTTCTACAAGGTACTCCATTATGCATAAGCTTCCATACAAATATTCCAAGTTTGGGTAGGATTACCTTGTTCCATAAGAACTTAAAATAACTTACCTTTGATCTTTTGTTCCTTCTATCACTATAGACACTAGAGACTGAAAAAAATACATGATGCATTGAGATACCATACTAATTTGTTCGGCCCTTACAAAAGATCTATATGTTTTGCTTGGGCTTGTTGACCATTCATTTGGTGGTCGTTCATGAAAGAGGGATTCTACAAAGCTTCTTGGACTACAATTTCCAAAAAGGGGCATGAAGGATTCCATAATGGTAGTTCAATCCAACTATCCGTTTACTATGTTTAACCTATAAGATAATGACGGGACTATCATTTTCTAACGATGTGAGTGAGACTTTTTAACTTCATGTAGTATGGCTTCCGACCATTTTTTTTTATTAAAAAAAAAAAAAGGAACAAGGGTGGTACCTTGATAAATTTTATTAACTAACTTATAAAAGTATAAAGGGTAGGCCATATTTGCCTCTCATCAAGGATGCCCACAAGGATTTGCCTTCAACATAGATCCAAGCAAATTTGGTTTCTAAAGATTCCATGACTTGCTCTGAATTGCAAATACCAAGACCTCCATCTTCAGGAGGGGTGTAGATCTTATCCCATTTAACATAGTCTTGTTCTAAACAGTCCCCAAAACTCCACATGAAGCTGGCCAATAATTCATTGATCTTTTGAATTACGGCTTTTGGAACTCTTGTTGAAGATGGATGTCTTCAACAATTATTGTCTTTGTTTTCAATTGCTTCAACTAGCTCATCAAAGTAGTTTATTTTGCTTCTCCCCTTGAACAATGGAATTCCCAAGTATTCTATAGGGAGGGAGGCTTCTAAAAAGTTCGTCTAGCTCATAAACTAATCTTCCCTTCTCTTGTTCAACAATATAATCCTAGTTTTTTGAACATTCACCTTTTGGTCACTATTGGCCTCGTATGCATGTAGCAAGTTCATAAATTTGACAATAGATCTTTAGGCGTCATCCATGAAAATCAATATATCATCTGCAAAAAGAAGGCGAGATACTCGAGCAGATTTAGAATCTCCCCTCATCTTGCATATTTCTCTTTTATCCTTAAGGTTGTTAAGTTTTCTACTAAAGCATCTTACGCTAGTATAAAAGGGCTGGTAGATAAAGGGTAAGCTCCTTTTGGACTTCGAAAATCATATCTCATACCTTGTAACTATATAAAGAACCAATTGTTTGATATGCATAAAAAACCAAGTCCTCCACGTATTCGGAAAACCAAATCTTTTCGTAACTTTAAGTAAGAAACTCCAATCCATTCCCTCCATCTACCACCCTCCTATCCAACTTGTTTACCATTTCTTGAGCACTAGCCATATTCTCATGTATATTCCTTCCTTAGACAAACTCGAATTGTTCTTTGGAAATCAACCTTGACAGTAGCTTTCTCAATCTTTCATTAAGTAGCGTCACTATTATCTTGTAGCTAAAGTTGCATAGGCTGATTGGCCTCAGTTCATGGAAGCTTAAAGGCTTTTTTGTTTTCGGTATCAAAGCTAAAGTATAGTTTGGTGGAATTCGATCTAATTTTAGGAATGGCATAGTTTGGTTTAACATCAAGCCAAATTAATTTATTTCAATTAATTATCCTAATTTAGAATACAATTTCAGAATTAGGATAAAAACCAAAGATATAGAAATGAAACCTAATTTTTATGACCTTTTAGTTCATTGGAAAATCATCCATGAACTGGAAAAATTACCTCAAAACTGCTAACATAATGAATTATGATGTCCAAACCTAGACAACTTGCTATACAAGTTTTTGCACCTAAAAAATGGAAACCAACTTTTCCTTATTAGATATTTGAAAATAATTTGGAAAAAAGAGTTTTAGTATTCCAAAAGAACTTATCAAGATTTTTTTTTTAAAAAAAAAAAAGTGAAAGTAGTAGCTCTAACCAAGAAGTTATTGGAGTAAAATATGTTCAAATTCCCATAATGCTATGTACAACCTACTCGAAAGGAAAAGAAGAAGTAAAATTTGTCAAATTTATCACTTCAAAAAGGGAGATGAAAAAATAATTTTCCCACCTAGCCAAGGTAAGAAAAGAAGAAATATAATTATGTTCTAGGAAATTTTAATTTTTCAGGATATAAACGTTATATGCCAAAAAACTTTGGTACATCTAATTCGAACTTGTTTAAATATTTAAAGTATGAATAACTTACTAACTCTTTACTTCTATCCCTTGCTGAAATGATTTTGATAATCTTTTTACCCAAAAAGGTTTGAATTCCATACGTAGAACTGAAAGCTTGTTTACTATTTCTAGTGAATTACACATCTCAGATTCTGTCCATGTACTATAGTGATTTGTCCTTGTTTTTGTCCATGTACTACATGATTTTTCCTTGTGTTTGTTAGGTGGAAGAGGTATCTGTTTTAACATTTGGAGGAAAATAGTAGGTGTCTTGCTGTGTTAGTAAAAGTCATTTGCTGGGCCTAACTTTTCTTCTTTCTATGTCATCTTAGATGAGATATGTTTGGATGAGATATTGTGATCAAACTTACAATAAAAAGCTCAAAGTTCAACTTTTGATGAATGTGTCTAACCCAGGCAGCTATTGGACGCTTATGACCGTACCCATTTACGTAATTAAACGTTAAGTCCTATTTTTTTTCTCAGTGATGCTTCTAGGAAAGTTCAATATAGTGAAATAGAAGAATGACCACAAATGACAAGAGTAGCAACCTTTTTCAAGGCTACCCATTCCAAAAAGTGCTTCATCTCCACTACTGATGTTGCATCACCAAATGCAAATCTTTGACACCCTCGCTAAGGTGGCGCTTCTGACGAGGGACCGGCTAACTTTCACTCACAAAGTTGTGTGAGCTTCCCAAATCCAATGAATTTGTACTCAGGCCTTGTTTTGTCCCAGCTGTGGAGAATTAGCATCCACGATGGCGTTTACCAAAATTTTCAGCTTTTCTTCCCCCATAATTACAGCCCTCTTTTTCCGCTGCTTTGCTTCGTCATTGGAAAACTAGGAAACTTCGATTGAGAAAAGCTGCTTGCACTGATGCCCAAGTTTGTACTTCTCATTGTAATGGTAGCACAAGCCTTTGACTTTTAGATCTGTCATCTCAGCTGGTGTCATTCTCCTAGTAAAGGTTGTCAATCAAGGCATGTTGCTGCCTCCAACGTCACTTTTCCTATCCTTGTTTTTCGGTCGCACCCCTTGGTGATGATGCTACTTGTACAACTTAGCTAAAGTAACCACTTCCAATAGAGTCGCTAGCCTAGCTACTTGCACGTCCACCTAGATGGAATCTTTTAATCCCATGGTAAAACAAGTCAGTTGATATTGAGTTTCAGCCTCCCTGTTTACATCAAAAGCTTGGAAAATTTGGAGAAATACGCGTCCACCGACCTAATTTGGCAGATTCAAATTAAATCCCCAAACACACCCTGGTATTTTGAAGCCCCAAATGTTTAGGTTATCTCTTTAGTCACTAAGGGCCATATCCTTTCCTGATTTGTGAACTCCTCCTTGAGAACCCTATACCATACCCCCGTGTCCCCATCCAAGTTTTATGTTAGAAAAGAATGCCACATCACCACACAAAGAGAAGTGGAATTGGAAAGTGCTCTAGAAAAAGGGGGTGCGTGTACCACACATGCGACACCACCGAGGCAAGAGATGACCAACTTAAAGATGCATGCGTGCATCTCATGTGTATTGTCTTCTACCTCATGCTCGCACAACAACCTGACTTCTCCTCTAATTTTTAAAAGTTTTATAGAAAATCTAAGGGTGAAATAAGAGGCATTTAACTCAAAAGAAAATGATCATTTTATTACTATGAAGAAGAAAAGAATCATTAACTCTATTGATGAAATTTTTCATTCAAAATCTACAAGGTTTTAGGTTTCTTCATTGCAATGATTTTTATAATTAATTTGGTATTGATTCATCATTATTATAACATGTTTATATTTGATTTCTGTTCGGTGAATTTTAAATGCAAGTGAACATGTCGAACAAGTAATATAATGATAAGAAAAGTATCGTCCCACGAAGATTGGTGAATACTAAACTAATTAAGTACTAATGATGAATAAATCCTAAAATTTATCTAGCAAATCAAAATATTGTTGATGATGAATTAAAATTTAAAACTTTCAAAACGAAAACTCAAGACTAATTAAAATTGAATCCAAGTAAGAAAAATCAAGATGAGAAACATGTTAGAGCTTCCGATTTCACCATAACTACTAGATATGAATTTTTATAGTTTATGCCTACAAGAATGATATTACCCATGTGATGGCGGAACTTCCTAATTTATTTACTATCCTATGTCTAGGTATAGTAAACCTATTTAGTTCATTAATTCACTATATCTCTATATGTGAATTGAAACAAACCAAATGCATTAGGATCTGTAAATATTCCTAGTTTACAATAAATCTTTCGATCATCTTATTACCAAAAGTCACACAAATAACATAGTATATGTCTATCCACATTTAATTCATGGTTATATATTATAAGAAGTAATTGCATATTATTACCTCTCAGTCTCAAATATGCACATCAAATCATTTAAGTGGTGGCCAATCACTTAAAAGCATTAAGCATAATAATATATAACTCACATAAATAAATATCTTGCAAAACATAAAACCTTATAAAATTTACATCATCATAGTTAGGCTACATCTTCGCTCTAACAAAAAAAGTTTAGAACATAATAAAATAACAAACCAAAGCAATAGTAGAAATTAAGCAAAACATCTTAAATAAAAAAAAAAACAGGAAAGTTGTCACCACACAGTCTTTTCTTTAAGAATTCTTTACAGAATTCCTACAATTCAAGAATGATAAGAAGTAGAGGGAAGCTTTCCCGCCTCTATTTCTCTTTTTCTTTCTTGGTTTTCTCTTTCTTCTCTCACTTTTTCTCTCTTCCTTGGTTGGTTTCGGCGGCAACACACGGCTTCTTTTTCTTTTCTCTCTCTTCTCTCTCCTCCTTCTCTTGTGCGGCACCTTCTCCTTCTCCCTTAATTCAGGTTCCTTTGCCTTTTTATGCTATCTTGGGATGCGTGCCCTAAGATTCTCCCTTAGTAATTCACTTTTTTACCCCTTTTCCTTTATTTCCTTTCTTGTCCTTTTTTTTGTCCTTTTCCTCCTCTTTTGCTGCTTTACACGTTGCCTCCTCTTTTCTTCTTTTGACTTCTTTTTCTTTCCTTGTCTTCTTCACGTGCCTTTTTGTAACTTTCTCTTCCTTTATTTCTTTTGCTCTTTTGGGGTTTGCTGCATAAATAACACCAATTTACATAAATATATCAAAACTTAAATATTATCTTATAAAACTTGTATTATTTATATTCTAAAATAGTCAAAATAACTCTATAAAAATAGAGTTATCAATTTCCAACTATTATAAAAAGATAGTCAGATTGTATACGAAAATCATCCAAGAAATACAAGTTTGTTTTCATAAGAATTTCTATAATATTTTTTAAAACTCTTATTTTAACTTGGTACCAATTTAGCCTTTCAGTGAAAGCTTTTTCTCTTGATCCAATTTGTTTTGTAAATGGGTTCCAACATTAACTATGTTCATGTTGCTACTCATGCTTTTTAGCTACCCAATCTAGGTCTTTTTCCGACCATTGGTTTGCAACTCAAAGGACCTAATTTCCTTGTTTGCAAGCTCAAATTGAGCTTTTCCTTAAAAAAAATAATAAATGGATTACTTGGTGTTATGGATGGCTCTATCCTTTGTCTTAAAGAGTTCATTACCCATATTAATGTACATAGCACTATCACTCATGATTCCAATCTAGCTTATCAAGATTGGATAATCAAGGATCATATTGTTTATGGCTGGATTTTCTGCACTTGTAGTGACACTATTGTGACCACTACTAGAAGGTGCAAAATATCAATAGAAATATGGTAAGCCTTATCATTTGAATTTATGCCTTACAATTTTGCACAAGTTTTTACTCTTCACTTATGTCTTTAGACAGTAACCAAAGGGCATCAAATAGTAATTGAGTTTATTTAAGAATAGATAATATTGTTGATCAACTTTCCCTTGTAGGCCAAATTATCTCAAAAAATAAGTATTTAACTCATATTTTTCGAGGTATTGGCACCCTCTATTTGCCTCTTATCATTGCAGTTTTTTGTTTATACATGCATGTCATCTCTTACTTGTGAAGATCTACATGGTTACTCCTTACCCGAGAAGCTCACCTATAATGGTTACATGAGGCTTGCCTACTATAGCAACTTTTTCCACTAGTTTGGCTATCATCCTTGCTAATCCACCCCTTTCTCAATCTACTACCAATCTTGAAAGCACTTAAATAATATCTCTAATCAAGGACATACTTTTGTTCCTCACTATAGTAGCAAACCTCAACATAATGTTCTTTACCAGATTTGTTGCAAAACAAGACATATTGCACATGAATGTTGCTATAGTTGTATTCCTTCCAATTTTAAGCCTAATAATAACTTTCAAGGCCCACAAATATTAAGGCCAATACTATTAAGAATGCTTAATAGCAAACTGACCAAGCCTCTACTAAAATTGACTAGTTTCTCAACTCTAGTGCCACATGTCATACATCATCAAATGACTATGATATTACTTAACTACTCAATTATGATGGGAACCAAGTAGTTATTGTAAATGATGGAATGACACTTTGAATAATCCACAAAGGTAATTTATTAACCCTTAGTAATATCAATGTTTCTATGTACTTATTATCTCTAATATAATAAAACATTTGTTATTTGTTTCCAAGTTTACAAAAAATAACAAATACAGTTTCTCATTTTTTTCCTAACTTTTATCTTGTACAAAGTCTTAGAATAGGATGGATCCTACTACAAATACCAACTAAAAGTGGACTATATTGCTTCAACGTGAGTGCCCTTCAACAATCACCAAAGACTTTTAATATTTCTACAATAAATGTAATGGTTTGGCATTATAGATTAAGACATCTTAAATATGCAAATGTAATAAGTTTCTAAAAAATAACAAATATTTAGTTTACTAGAAATATTCCATCCACTTGTACTTCTTATAGCATTAGTAAAAGCTAATGACAATTGCATTTATCTATACATAATATTTCCCATACACCTTTGAATTGAGCCCATTTTAATATATAGGACCTTACATCAATTACAACTTCTCAACAAAATAGATATTATATTTATTTTATTGATGATTATTACAAATTTACATGATTCTATTCTATCAAAACTAGAGATGAATTTTTTCAAATCTTTAAGAATTTTCAAACATCTATTGAAAATTAACTTCAAATTACAATAAAAAGCATTCAATGTGATAGAACAATAGAATTTACTTATAAAGATTTTAAAACTCTTTTATCTAATAAGAGTATCTATCAATGCATATTAAGCCCTTATACTTCATATCAAAATGGGATTGCTAAAAGAAAATATAGGCATATTACTAAATCAACATTACCAATGATAAATCATGCCCATATACCACTTCAATATTAGGATTTTTTTTTAAAGTGTGACATATATTATTAACCATCTACCAAGCCTAGTGATAAACAACAACACCCCATAGGAAAAACTATTTAACCAAAAACCTAGTATATCCCATTTAAGGATTCTTGGGTGCTTAATGTTTCTTTACTTGAGGCCTTATGCTCAACATAAACTCAATATATGATAAAAAAAAATTGTGTTTTTTTGGATATGCCATAAGACTATCATTGGCTTTATTAACAAACAAAAATAATCTACATTCTCGCAAATGATATATTTGATGAAAACGTGTTTCCTTTTCAAATAAATACATAAAATATTAGTACCAATACCATAATGCAATGTCCTTCTACAAAAATACTTTCAAATACTTCAGTACAAAACAAACAAACATATAAAGTCATAACATGATCCATCAATCCTCCACAAATAACCATTTAATCATCACAAGACTAAAAAGAGGAAAATTTTCCAACCGTACTTTATTACATGATCATACTTATGCTCTTATAATTTCTATACATCATTATCTTGAACCTAAAAACTATATAGAAGTATCAAAAGATTCTAATTGGTATGCTATCATGGTAGAAGAGTATAATGCTTTGTTAAAACATAATACATAGGATCTGTTAGGTATAATGGCTAACTAAAAAGAAGGAAAGGAACACTTATTTTTATTTCTCTCTTGTAAGCAGTAGTCAACCCATTTCATCGTTTCTCCTTAAATTCTACTTTTATCACATTTCCAATCAATGAAAGGAGTTTCATTGTTTCTCTTTAAATTCTACTTTTATCACATTTATGATCAATCAAAGGAGTTTCATTGTTTCTCCTTAAATTCTACTTTTATCATGGTATCCTGAGCAAGTCATCATTCATCTCCTGTCTCATTCATGTTTCCATATAAACAAAGCCTTATTTAGACGCTTTTGTGTCCTATTTCTCATTGAGGCATTTTATCAAATAGCTTATCTTCCACATCCAATTTTCTACAACAATGGATGTGAGCCTCAACCTAGAACATCCCAAACACAATCATCACCCTTAGCATCCTTCTTGCTCACACCATCATTCATGTAGTTGTTCTAGAGGCCCAAATGGTGAATGGTCATTGCAACCCGGTCATCGTTACTACCTCCATCCGAATGAGCAAATGGGAATTTTAATAGTTTCAAAAAAACTTCATGGAATGGAGACCTATGCGACTTGGAGCAAGGACATGACCATAGCTTTGCTAGGCAAAAAAAAATTTGATATTCTTGATGCCTTTGTGCCATTACCCAAGGAAAATGACCCAATATTTCATTACTAGAAATGTTGTAATGGAGTCGTCCTCAGCTAGCTTCTCATGGCTTTCTCTCCTAAGCTTTACTAGTCATTTACTTACTCAACCAATGCCAAACACATTTGGGTTCATCTTTAAGACAAGTTCCAGCGAGTAGGAACCAAAGAATTGTGCTGTGTTAAGAAAAACCTTGCTCAAGCCTCTGAAGATAGGGAGACTATGGATAGTTATCTTTGTTGTCTAGAACATCTTTGGTGCCAATTTAATTCCTTCATTATGATTTGCTATCCTACACTTATTATGAAGCTAGATTTCTGATAGTTTCAAAGAGATGGAAAAATTATGGATTTCCTAAATGGTTTGGATGTATGTTATGTAGCTGCACAGTCACAAATACATAACACCAAACCCAATCTAAGCCTTCCTAAAGCCATTGGAATGATCCATGATGAGGAGTCTAGCCATCAAACTTCAGGTACAGCAAATCGTGCAAAACACCTAGCTTTTTCCATGGAATTGAGGTTGCATCTGGGGCACAAAGTTGCTTCGGGTTACCCACCAGAAAATGTGGGATTCTCAACTCCACATGGTATTTTCGAGTTAGACAGGGATCAATCTTATGCGGGTCAGAATGGATGCACTCATTGTGGCAAGAAAGGTCATAAGATTGTTGAATGTCGTTAGCTTGTGAAGTGCACTCACTGTGGGATCCTTAAGGGATCCTTGGACATACCAAGGAGAAATGTTATTCTCTACATAGGCATCCTCAATTGAAAGGGCAAGGAAAGGGAAAGAACAACAAGTGTTAATCCATTCATCATGTTGCCAATGATGACCATTCTAGTAATGAATCAATTCTCACTAAAAGGGATTAGGAGGAGATAATGGCTATCATCAACAAGTGAAAGCAGTCCAATGCTCGTGCCCCTCGTAGTACAACCCATGTTGCAGGTATTTTTCCTAAACGTAAAGATTACACCCATTGGCTTATTAACTCGAGAGCTAGTGATCATATCACTGGTGATTTTAATTGTCTTATATCTCCTCGTTCATGCACCCATGAGTTTAGGACTGTTCAATTGCCAAATGGTAAATGTATACCCATTACACACTTTGGATCAGTTATTCTCCATAAGAGATACTATCTCTATAATGTTTTATATGCCCTTGCATTTACAGCTAATTTATTATCCATAACTAAGTACATTAGTGATAATAATTGTGCTATTATGTTACTTCCTAACCTTTTTTTTTTTCAAGACTTACAAACTGAAACAATGACGGCGCTTGGTAGAGTGAAGCATGGCCTTTATTATGTAATGACTAATTTTGGTGATGCATGTAATTCTTAGTTGACTAGTTTTGTAGTATAATCTTTTGTACCTTTGAAGTTAAACATTGCTTGTCAAACTTCATTTGCTTCTACTACATGTAATATTTTACATCAACGATTGGGACATCTATCATTTAATGTCATGCATCATTCAAGTAATGTATCTTCCTTTTCTATGAATGACATTAAATTTTGCAACATATGTACGCTTGCTAAACATGCAAGACCATCCTATCTTGATAGTTCTTCCATAACATTACATTCTTTTAAGCTTATTCATGTTGATATATAGGGACCCTATAAGGCTCCTTCTCATTCTGGTGTTAGATATTATTTTACCATTGTTGATGATTATATAATGGCCACATGGACCTATCTTGTGCATTACAAAACTAAAATGATTGATAATTTAAAATCCTTTTTTCTTATGGTCACAATCCAATTTAGGGTTCATATCAAATGCATTTGCATAGACAATGCATAAGATTTTTTTAGCTCAACATGCGTTTCCTTTCTTAACTCATAAGGGGTTATTCATGAAAGTTACTGCTCTTATACCTTTCAACAAAATAGGATAGTTGAAAGGAAGCATAGGCACCTATTTAATGTTGCCAGGGCATTGCGATTCCAATCACATTGCCCTATTCAATTATGGAGTAAATGTTTGCTCACAACAACATATCTAATAAACCGAACACCCGCTCAAGTGCTTCAAGGGAAAACTCCCTATGAGAAGCTATTTGGTAAGCTACCTTCCTTTCAACATCTTCGAGTTTTTAGGTGTTTATGTTATGCTATAAACTTAACCCAAAGGGACAAGTTTGGACATCGCTCCATCCCTTCTATATTCCTAGGCTATCCATTTACCTATAAGGGATATTGTCTTCTCAATATTCAAATTGGAAAACTTTTTGTTAGTCATGATGTGTCTTTTCATGAAGATATATTTCCATTTAATTCTTCATCATCATGTTATGATCTTATGACCACATCCCTGCCATCTGATGTCACACCAGATATTTCTTTTAATCCCTTGCATTTACTACTATACAAGATTCTAACTCACTTACCATTGTCCCATATGTTGGACTGGCTCCGTAATCCATCTTACTTGACACTCAAAATCCATATATGTCATCATTAGAACCTCTACATTCATCAAGTAGGATACCTAAACCACCCACTTGGTTGCATGATTACATTTTCTCCCATACCGATGCATCCACCCATAGCTCCACCACACATCACATTTCTCATGTCATATATCACCATCGTTTGTCCCATGAGCACAACCAATTTGTTTGTTTTATATCAGCCCTTGTTGAACCCTCCACATATCGTGAGGCTGTCATAGACCCTAAATGGAAGGCTACTATGAAGGAAGAGATTAGAGCAGTAGAATCCAATAACACATGGGAACTAGTTTCTTTACCTACAAGTCGAAAAGCTATTGGGAACAAATGGGTGTACATGATCAAGTATGCAGGAGATGGGATTGTTGGGTGATATAAGGTTGTCTTGTTGCTAAGGGATATAGTCAATGAGAGGGGGTTAATTATGAAGATATTTTTGCTCCTGTTGGGAAGCTTGTTACTATAAGAATCCTCACTACATTAACTGCTAGTCTTAGTTAGGACTTGCATCAAATGGATGTCCATAATGCCTTTTTACAAGGTGATTTGAATACAGAAATATATATGCAACTTCTTGAGAGGCTTTGAGACAAAGGTAGTAACAAGGATGCAAACTTAAGAAATCATTGTATGAAATCAAGCAAGCATCTCGGCAATGGTACAAGAAGTTCACAAATGCACTTCTCTAAATGGGTTTTCACCACTTGTAATATAATTATTTATTATTCCTTAAACATACAAGTAAGGGCCTTCTCATTATCTTTATTTATGTTGATGACATGGTCATAACAAGTAGGGATGAGGAAGGCATCAAGAAATTGAAGAAGTATTTATGCTTCATTTTTATGATGAAAGATTTAAGGCTCATGAAATATTTCTTGAGGGTCGAGTTAGCGTGATCCACCTCTGGTATAGTTATGAACTAGCAAAAGTATGCCCTCAAATTAATTTCTAAATATGGACTTTGTGGATGCAAGCCTGCAAACACTCCCATGAAGCAAAATGTGAAGTACATTAGTGTAGAGTATGATGAATTCTACAAAAGGAAGGAGATACTCTAAAGGATATTATGGGATATCAACATTTGGTTGGAAGACTGATCTATCTTACTATTACCAAGCCATATGCTTTGTTGTACGCCTTCTAAGTCAATTTATACATGTCCCAAAGGCTTCTTATCTAGAAGCAACACTCTGAGTCGTTAGATACATCAAGCACTCACTAGGCAAGGATTACTTATGAAATCTAAAAATTGTCTTGGCTTACGTGTTTATTGTGATGCTACTTATAGATCATGCCCTATGGGACAACGATCCACCATAGGTTTTTGTATTATGCTTAGGGATTCCTTTATATCTTGGAAAAGTAAGAAGCAATTAATAATGTCCCAATCCTTAACTGAATCAGAATATAATGCCATGGCAACCACCACATGTGAAATCATCTGGCTTATTAGTCTTTTCAAGGATTGCAAGTACCTCTTATTAGACTTGTATCCTTATTCTGTGATAATGAATCAATGATGAAGAAAGCATCCAATCTTGTATTACATGAAAAGACCAAACATATTGAAATTGGTCACCATTTCATCGGAAAAAAGATAGCAACACAGATCATTCGAACTGCACACATCTTGACACATGATCAACTAGCAAATTTGTTAACAAAGGCACTAGGACAATAGCATCATTTCCTCATGGGCAAGTTGGGAGTCTATGATTTTTATAGACTAATAGCTTGAAAAGGCCTATTGAAATATAACTATTGTTAGGCCACACTTGTAATTTAGGGCACATAATACCCGAGGCACATTAAGGCCCGTAGGCATGTAAAGCACTTATTTTTATTTCTCTCTTATAAGCATCTGTCAACCCATTATGTCAAAGGTAGTCGTGTATACACATTTCTGATCAAGGGAAGGAGTTTCACCATTTCTCTTTAAATTTTACTTCATCACATTTTCAATCAATGAAAGAAGTTTCACCGTTTCTCCTTAAATTCTACTTTTATCATAAAGTATTCACTACATTACACTACATTATAGTTCTACAAGCATTACAAGAACTAAAGCTTCATTGATATGCAAAAGAAAGTATTCACTGCATTACACTACACTACAATTCTACAAGATTTACCACTACACTAGCTAAAGGTTATACTACAAGCTAACATCACTACTCCTAGTCATGCCACCACCAACAATATGCAAAAACTAGGGTTCTTCATTACTCCTAGTCAAGCTAACATCACTACCCCTATTTTTGTAAGTTAGGTAGGATAAAATATGTATATGGATGTAGGAAGTCAGCTATTTTATAATATCATTAATTGATATTATAATTTATATACCTTTTGCTTTCTATATTTTTATTTAACACACCAAAAATATGGAAAGCATTTGTATATAATTACTAAAAAATATTATCACATCAAAACACATTTCTATAAAACTTGATCTTTTTCTAACAATGTAAATCATTAAAACTCTCTAACATTTATAATTTTTCAATTTTTTAGGGATAGGCCTAAGAGTTAATTGTTGTACACACTCGACAAAGTAGTGCAATCTAATTATGAAACCAAGCTCGCATGGTATTTCACTTGAAAAATCATTGTTGACTAAATTTCAAGCTCAATAGTTTACCACAATTTCTAGTTCCTTTTGGAATGTTTTATGTCAAATAGATGCTAGACAAACAAGATACTCAAGTCCACTCAAACTACCTGGACTCTTAGGAATCTCTTGTCAAATGAGTCTCGCTCAAGTTGAGTTTGTAAACACATTATTTTCCAAGTACACTTGGAATTACCATAGACAATTTTGTTAGAGTCTAGATTTAAGGTGTGTATTTGACTTAACTTCACAAGCTTTATTGGGATCTTTGCAGAAATTTGGTTTCTACTCATTTGCAAATTAGTGAGAGATGGACATTCTCCTAAAGGGGCTGAAATTCGACCAACAAATTGATTACCATTAAGATAAATCAAAGTAACGTTTGTGTGAACTCCAAATGCATTTGTAATGTTGGCATCAAATTGGTTCTCTTCAAGCCGTACTCTTATTAGTTGTGAAAAGGGATTTGATTCTAAACCCAAGTTGGAGTAAAGTTCTAAGACCAAGGCTTCCAAGGCTTCAACTTTATGAAGGATTTAGGCCTAAAAGTTGGTTTTTTGTGGTTTTTTGAAAGGTCTAGTTTCATTAAATCTTTCAAGTTCCCAACTTAAGAGGAAATTAAACTAAAAAGCCGTTTCTCATATAGATAGAGTCTTTTCAAGCTCTATTAATGATAGACCAATTTCTTGTGTAATTTCTCCAATGAAAAGATTGTACTGAAGACACTCAGTGCAATTGGTGAGAATGGTGTGAGATCATACTAGAGAGCAATTGAAAGATAAATCAAGGAGCTTAAGTTTAGTAAGATTGGTCAAGGACAAAGGACATCCCCTAGTAGATTTATCCACCCAATGCCAAGAATTTGAGGAGAGTAAAATATCCAAGTCCAAGAGTAATCGTAGAACTCAACTTATTCATTCTAAGATCGAGTTCTCGGAGCTCCCTCAGCTGTCCTATTGAAGAATGAATTCTCCCTTTGAATTAATAGTTGTACAAGTCTTTTGGAATCATACCACTAAATGAACCTCAAATATCTTTAGGAATCATACCACTAAACTGGTTATGTCGCATAAAAAGTTTGAGTTTGGAAAGGTGGGAAAATATTTGGAGACATGCATCCTTGAAACGAATTATGAGGTATTTAAGCTTGCCTAGATTGGTAAATACCATTTTTGGTATTTGTCTAGTTGAGTTGTCCTCAGACAAATCCAAGAATGTTAGACTCTGACAACCAAGTATAAATCCTAGGAACCCTAAAGATAAGATAGGTTAGTAAAGACATAGACCAAAAACTTAGGCCAGTTTGTGCTTGCTAAGAAGTTTTTTCAAAGGTCTAAGTACCATTATCTTACCCCCAGTGCCACGTAGGCTGTAGGGACTGACTGCTGACCATCCCATACAATGGGGCGGGTGCAGCATCTTTGGAAATTTCGGCCGTCATGAGTCTCAGTGAGAGCAAAGGGAGGATGCGCCGGAGGCAATACTTGTCAGAAGCACGCGCATGAGGAATAGGGACTTCGCCGGGCTGGACACGCTTCCAGTGAGTGCAGCAAGTTAGGAGGAAGGTGCAGTTAGTCCTTAGGCTATGATTACGGGTTGTTCAGAGTAAGGTAGATTATAGGTCAAGCAGTGTATAAAAGGGGTTCGGTGGGACGAACAGGGGGCAGAGAATTCCTGCCAAATTTTGTAACTGTTCTCGTTTGATTAATGCAATCTTGAGTTCCCTAGGAAAAAGAAACACGAAGGCCCGTGGAATGATTTCCCGATCTATGGTCCAACCACGCATTCTCGGAACAAGAGTGGTAGCATTCTAGTATCAAAAAGCCACGACCCTACTATGGTAGACTCTGCTCGGTTTGAACGAATCGAGGCGGAGCTGGCTCGAGTCGAGGCAGCAAACAACAGAAGGTTTGCGGAGCCTATGGACAGTGTTTAGAGACCCAAAATTGCGGTCTCATCCCATCAGACACGGGGCATCAATTGGAGTGGGGCGCAGGCTTTTCTTAAGGGGCTAGAAGCAGTGGTCCATGAAAGGTTCAAATGCCAACTCTGGAGGGCAATCCAAAGGGGTACGGTTCGATGGAAGCGAGGATCGAGCTAATTAGATTAGCCGAGTATAGCAATTCTACGACTTCTATGAAACTCCACAGACAGAAAAAGTTTAAGTGGCAGTGTGGAATGTTAAAGTAAGAGTTTCTATAAAATATTGTAGAAATTCTTATAAAAACAAAAAAGAAATATCAAGAACAATACAAAAAATAATATGACGAACAATGAGGAAAAATAAACTTGTATTTCTTGAATGATTTTCGTATATAATCTCACTGCCTTTTTATAATGGTTGGAAATCAATGTAAAAAATCTTATAATAATGATGGATCAATATCAAATTAATTCTAAAAACTGTTGCCATGAAGAACCCTAAAACCTTTTGAATTTTGAGGAAAAAGTTTCATTAATAGAGTTGATAATTCTTTTCTTTTTCGATAGTAATAAAATGATTGTTTTCTTTTAGGTTAAATATTTCTTATTTTACCCTCAAATGTTTTGTAAAGGTGTCAAAAATTAGAGAAGTGGGGTCATTGTGCAAGCATGAGGTAGAAGATGATGTGTGTGAGATGCACCCATGTATCTTTTAAGTTGGTTGTTACTTGCCTCATGTTGCACATGTGATACACACACCCACCTTTTTGAAAACACTTTTTGATTCCACTTCTCTTTGTGTGGTGACATGTCATTCCTTTTCTAACATCCCCCACAAGCTAATATGTTATTCTATACCGTGAGTTTATTTTGAAGTAGTTGGAATTAAGTGAAGGAAAGACCTTTTGTAAATGTGTTAGCTGTTTGATCAATATAAGAGATGGAATGTACAAAAATAATTTTATTTTCATTTGCTCATGAATAAAGTGAAAATCAATTTCAACATATCTTGTGCTTGTACGGAAAACAAGATTAGTTATTAGTTAAAATGCTAATAAATTATTACACCAAAGTGGGGGAGGATTAGATTCTTTTACATGAAGATCTTGTCATACAATTTCTATCCAAATAAGTTTTATAGTAGTATCAATAAGACATTTTAGCTTAGCTTATATACTAGTGCAAGGAATAGTCTTTTGTTTTTAGGAATTTCAAGAAATTATATTTCTTCCAAGAAAAATACTAAACCCTTTGGTTGATATGTGATCATTAGGATCACTAGCTCATCTAGCATCATAATATGCATGGAGATTGTTAGTTAATGTTTTTGTTATTTGAATACCAAATATAAGTGTGTCAATTAGAAATCATAACATACATTTTACAAATATCCAGTAACTAAGAGTCGAGGCATGCATGTATTGACACATAGTGTTACTAGCCTATAAAATATGAGATCTTATGAGTGTTAAATATAGAAGAGATTGAACAATACTATGATAATGTATTGGATCTTAGTATGGTTCACCATCATTTATGGATGGTAGATGATTTATGGTGCATGGTGTAGACACTTCTTAAGCTTTATTCATTTTGGCATAAAAAATCATTTCATGAGTAAATGTTGCTTGATGAGGCAAAAGACTATTATTAAAATAGCTAGCATCAATTCCCAAAAAATAATGTAAATTACATAAATCTTTGATCTCAAATTCAGTTTTAAGTTGTTCGAGGATTTTTGACATTGGAGCTATAGAACTTCATAAAAAAATAATACCATTAACATACATAAGAAGAAAAATACTATATGTTGTTGTATGTAATATTTAATACTTAAGAAATTTTGAACCTAATATGTTGAAGGAATTGATTGAGTTTGTGATTCCATGCTTGTGGAGCTTTTTTTAATCCATATAAGGATTGTATTAACAAACAAATTCTGGTCTACTCAAGTCAACAAATCTTTGTAATTGAGTCATATATACTTTTTCATCTAGAATGCCATGTAGGAAGACATTTTTTACATCAAGTTGTTTGATGTTCCACCTTATAGTATATGCTAGGGCAATTATAATTTGTACTATAATTGGCTTAACAACAAGACTAAATATGCCATGATAATTAATACCTAGTTGTTGAAGAAACTCTTTGACAACAAGTCATGCTTTATATCATTAAAAGGTTCCATAAGATTTTTGTTTAACTTTGTATACCTATTTCCAACTGATAGGAAAAATATTTTGAGGTGGAGGAACAAAATAAAGATATGTTTTGTTATGACAAATTTTGATTGCATATAATATATAAATACTTTTCATATGTTTATATGCAAAATTGAACAACAAAGAAGTAAAAAGTGTGCAAATAATAATATCAATTAATGATACTATAAAGTAGCTAG
This sequence comes from Casuarina equisetifolia, assembly GCA_028551475.1. Lineage (NCBI taxonomy): Eukaryota > Viridiplantae > Streptophyta > Magnoliopsida > Fagales > Casuarinaceae > Casuarina > Casuarina equisetifolia. The sequence goes on from CM052354.1 coordinate 15,626,175, forward strand.
GTTCCTACATTCCTATATAATGCAACCTCATATATGCTTAAAAGAAATATTTTTATGCAATAAAAATTGATAGAATATAAATTGCATAACAATTCCTTTAATGAAAAAGTGATGTTGGATTTTATACTTGAAGGCCACTCGAAGTCCACTTAAGGATTGATTAGAGCTCATTTGAAGTAGGCCAATTAAGGCTTGATTAAGAGCTTATCCAGAGCATGCTTGAAGTAGGCCAACTACGACTTAAGAGCTTATCCAAGAAGCTCAGCCCAAGCTATTTTAAAAGGTTCAACTCGTGGTGCTTTAAGAAGCTCAGCCCATGTTGCCTTAAAAGGCCCAGCTTGTGTGGTTTAAAGACTTGTTGATCCAAGCCTGACATTGTTTAAAAGCTCAATGACACTATTTCAATTAAGTAACCTGAGTGAGCTTAAGAAGCTCTCGACTAATTTGACTAAAGCCCTAACCCTTAAATCTTCAAATAGCTCCGCACGACTCTATATCTCTCTCTAAGCTATTGATCCTACAATTGGAAGATTTATGAAAGGATTGAAGTGTCAAAACAATCTTCTGCAAGCATTAATTAAAGATTCTACTGTTGATTGATGGATTACTCATTCTCTTTCTAATGGGAAGATAGCCACGATGATGTCAGGTTTGAAAGAAACTCTAAAAAGCTTTTGTTATTCAAATATCATATAAAAGCCCTTCTTAAGGATTGATTCAGAACTTTTTGATGAGATACTTATGAAATTATAAGGAGTATTGAAGTTTCGCTCATACATTGCTATCACATCAACTTTTATGATATTCTCTAATCTGTGGTGATATTCAATGATATTCTTCTAAGATCATTCATTTGTGATCAATTATTCTTGTATACACTCGTTTATATGCTAATTAAACTTTATTCATTATATGCACATAAATATTGTTAAAAATCTAAAACTTTAACTTGATGATATTTGGAGGTTTCATTATTAGAGCTTAGATACTTGTTCAATATCTTGAATAAGCTCTTTGATAAGCAATATCCCTCACATTCCATATTATTTTAGGGTTTTATAATTGTAAAAAGGTTAATTCAACCTTCTCTTGTAAACGGTTACTTGTATAACTCCTTGAGGAAGAGTTAGAAAGTTAGGAGAACATTTTATCATACTTTGTGAGTAAAGAGGACTTCATCTGGTTAGGTTGAAAGAAAAAAAGGGTAGAAGTAGGTGAAAAAGGCCGAACCACCCTGAAAAATCTATGTCTATCTTTGCTATTTGTATGTGCTTTATTTAGTTGCTTATGTTCACTTGTTATGCTTTGTTTGCTTTCATTGTGGGCGTTTAAAAACCTAATTGATAGACTTAAGTTATGTTAACCAATTCAACCCCCCCCCCTTAGTTACCCATTATACCTAACAAGTGATATCAAAGCTAGGTTCTTTGATTTAAAGGCTTAATATCCTATAGTAGATCTTTATAATTTATGTAGAAAAAGGTGTAGCTATCATGGGGTTCAACAAACCACCTTTGTTTGATGGAATAAACTATAAGCATTAGAAGTAACTAATGCAAGTATTCATTATTGGTTAAGATCTAGAAGCTTGGCAAGCTATTAAGAAAGGTACTATGTTACCCAAAACTAATGAATGGAGTAAAAATGAAGCTAAAGTCATGAGACTGAATGCTAAGACTATGAACATGATATATAATGGTCTAAGAACTCATGAGTTTAATAGAGTGTCTTCTTGTATCACTGGTAAAGAAATATGGGATAAGTTAGAGGTCATATATGATGGTACTAAGAAGGTTAAATCTTATGAAGTTATTATGCTTACACATGATTATGAATTGTTTGGTATGCATGATTCTAAAACCATTAGTGAAATGTTTGATAGATTTAGTAAGATAGTTTCTGAACTTAAATTGCTAGGAAAGTCATACACAAATAAAGAAATGTTTAGAAAAATGTTAGTATCCTTACTTGAAAGTTGAGATCTTAAGAAGATGGCCATAAAGGAAGCACATGACTTAGAAAAATTGACCTTAGATGATTTGTTAGGATTACTAAAAATCCATGAAATGTAATTAATGAGATTAGTAAGAGAAAAAGTAAATAGGAAGTCATTTTCTCTAAAAGTAAAAGTAGAAAGGGCTAATGAATTAAAGTCCAAAAATGATGAAATTGCCCTAATAGCTAGAAGATTTAGAAAATTTATTAGCAAAGGTTTAAGCAAGAATGTAGGAAAATCTAAGAGGAAAGAAACACATGACCTTAGGGAGAATCTATTCTACGAGTGTAGAAAATTTGGACATATTAAGGTTGATTGCCCTCTGCTCAAAAAGAAAAATAATAAAAAAATAAGAAGAAAGCAATGATTGCTACCTAGGATGATAAAAGCTCTTCATCGAATGAGGAAGAACAAGAAGAAGTTGCACATTTATGCTTAACCATAACAACAACTATAGAAAAAGAACTTGAGATAAATGACACTAAACTTAAGATAATGTAAATTGTGATATAGAAATTACTTTCTTTGATTTAGTTGAATATGAAAATAAAATGAAAGATAAATATAGAAAATTAAAAGCAAATTATAAATTGGTAAAGGCTAAAATAGTGCATGATAAAGCTGTCATGACAACATCTTGTGTACATGAAAATCATAATACATCCAAGGATATTTGCATGAAACATGATGCATGTTTTATAGATGATACGTGTTCTAATTATATCATGTACTATGATTATATCATGTTCAACATGATATTTCGTGTTCTGAACATGATATATAGTGGTCTATAGATGATACGTGTTTTGATTAACATGTCATCATGTTAAGATATGCTATGTTTGAATGCTAAGACTATAAACATGTTGACATTGCTGAACCTACTTGCTTTAATTCTAAAATAGCATATCTTAACATGAAAATTTATGAATTAAAAAGGGAAAAACAAGAAATTCAATTGAAGTTAGATAACACTACTTTGATGTTAAATAAATTCACGAAAGGTAGTATCATGTTAGATAAGATATTAAAATCACAAAGAGGTATATATGATAAAGCTGGAATAGGATACAATTCAAGTGAAAACTTAAAGTCTTTCACAAGATTTTTTGAAAAGAAAAGTCACATAACTCCACTGCATAATGAATGCTCATATTGTAAGTAGGCTCGTCATTCAAATATTACATGTCTTATTAGGCTTAGAAAATCACATAAGATAAAGAAAGTTTGGATACCTAAAACTTTCACTAGCATGAACTCAACTAACATTCATGGACATAAAGAAAAAAAGGTACCAAGCATTTCAACGAAGGTTTTCATTTCTACAAGCTTTAAGTGCAATGATAAACAAAATGGACTACAAGAATTTATGGATTATAGATAACGAGCGCTCTCGTCATAAGGCTGGGATGATGGAACTCTTCTTAACACTTGAGCTAACATCTAGAGGTACTACTTGCTTATTGATTTAAATAAGAAAAAATGGTGTTGGACCATTTTGTGAGGAAAATAGACTGTTTACATGTAGCTTAAAATTGAAAGCCTAAAATTGCGTACCCAAGCGCATATATCACATTACCTAAGCCCAAAAGCACAACCCATAAAATTAAGCATCATATCCAATTCGTGTAGCATGCATAACCCAAAAATGGCAAAGCCCAATGCAACTTAAACCCAGCCCTATTTGTGTAACCCAATTCAAAAGGCCTAGACACAATCTAGAGATCTATGCGCATAACCTAGTCTAACTTGTGTGACCTGCTCCTCAACCCAAAACCTACACAAGAAACCCAATTGCTCGACTCGTTCAACATCGCCCATGACTCATTGATTAAATATGCCACTGGTGACAACTCTAATGACAACAAAAAGCACATAGATTTGTAGATCTTGAAAAGGAGAAGAAATTTATGAATAAAAATTTGTGACCTACTACTCAAAAAGGATTAAATTGAAGAGATTAATATGTTCTTCATAACACATGACCTAATTGATTGAAAAAGAAATCAGAAGTAGAATAAGTGTTTCTGAAGCTGAAATCATTGGGGTTTATCAAGCAAGAAGCCTATCTATTGATCTATGAACTTACTACAAAGATTTACCTTAAGATTGAAGAGGATTGAGGCAGATTCTAATGAAACCCAAAAACCTGACTAATGACTCATTTTGCCTCTATGAAACTCTGAATGATTAATTTAAAAATCTAGATGAAATAATAATGTTTTGAAGCATAATTTCGAATGGGATTAAGGTAAAAAGTAAGTCTCATCTTCCTTCTCTCTTTTGAGCATGAAATCAAGAAAGGAATGAGGAAAGAGAGAGCTCCAATGGGTAGGAAATGTGGTCTGTTCCAAAGATCTTAAAATGGCTCTTTAAAGTGAAGGTTAGTTCTCTTGGCACTATTTAAGAGTAGAATGCTTACTAGTATAGGTTGGATGAAAATTTGAGAAAGCAAGCTTCATTTAAGAAACTCACACTCTTCTTAAGCTCATAAAACTCACGAAATCATTCTTCATTTTGGTGATTTTAATCTAAGCTCATTTATGCTTTGATATTCTTGTTAGAAAATTACTTTGTGCTTCAATACAAATTGTTATTGAGTTGATTTTCTAAAAGTGAATAGTACTAAGGCTTAAATGAAATTTGGGGCTTTTGTCTAATTTATTCTATAATAGCTTTGTAGTATTTATTTAAGGCTTTTGAAGTTAATTTTATATATATTATAGAAGCCTAGTTCCAAATTTGTAATATTAAGGTGAGAAAATTGTAATCAGGTTCAAGGGATTGGTTATCCCTTGTAAGAGGTTGGATATCCCTTGTAATCAATTGTTGAATTGATTGACAAAGTGACTCTAGTAGGTTGGTAAAGTGGGATAGAGTAGGTGCTAAGGTGGCTTGGATTAAACCACCTTCCAAAAATACTTGTCTATATGTTATGTGAATACTTGTTGCCTTAATTGATTCACTTAGTAAAAACAAAAAAGACAAAAGAATTATTGGCAAACTAATTCACCCCTTCTTTTAGGTTACTATAAGATTCAACAATTTTCTCACATGGTTTGTCAAAACAATAACTCCATTGACTTTTCTTACAACAACTTAACAAGTCTAATCATATTTACTATAGGTTTTGAAGAAGCATTTGCAAGAACTTATGTTGAAAACTCAAATTTGTATGGAGATGCAAAAGGACTACTTCCTTGTTAAACAAATTCTAAAAATTCTAAGATGCTTTTCTTGGTTATCCTTATTCCTATCAATGGCATGTTATTGTTTTGCAAGCATTATTGCTAGACTTATAATAAGTTACCTAAAGACAAAACTTCTTAGTGAAATCAAAAGAATTAGGAAGTATGGTCAAAAGGTTGTCACTAATCAAATTTCAAGATATTATGAAGGCCATAGAAAACTTTGACTAGAAGTATTGTAATGGAATTGGATAATTTAAGACCATTTATTGTTGTGTTTGGAGAAAATTAATGAGGGCAAAATAGTCATTTCACCCTTATGTGGAAAATAAAAGGAAAAAGAAAAAGAAAAATAGTAGCGTGAGAACACTCTAGAAGATGAGAGAGAAAAACATTATAGCATCGTCTTCCCCCATTAGTGAGAAACTACAAGTGTAGTGCAATCCCTATAACCATTGCTTATAAATAAAAGAAATTGCTCCTTAAGCTGTGGACGTAGGGACATTTGTCTAAACCATGTAAATCTATGCTCTTTGTTTGGATGGTTGATTTTGGTGTGAGAATGAGTGTTTTGCTTCCATGTTTGCTCTAATATTAGTTTTCTTTAAATCAACAATTAGTATTGGAGCTAGGTTCTCAAATTAGAGTTGCAATTGTTGAAAATTGGGCTTGTTATCACCAAGGCAACAAGGCTAGAACAATAGGCATTTTCACAAACACTTGGTGTGCATAACCAAGAAAAGGACCCAACCATTGACTTTGACCACGTGTAGTACACACGTTGGACAGACTTTGCTACAATTTTTTTTACTCTATTTTGTGCAGTTTTTTAGGCTACTTTGGGAGACATTTTGACAAATTTGAAGGCTTAATTAATGGGTTATATTGGTTAAGTTTTTGGGCACATTATTAAGGGCATTTGGTAATTTTACACTTGGATTTCAGTTTTAATGGGAACTAAAGGAGAACTTACTCTTTTAAGATGAAGGAATCAAACACTTCTACTAAGAATATGTTAATGTTAACCTCTTCTAATTATCAATCTTGGAAGCCATAGATGAAAGATTACCTTATTAGGATTTATTTGATGTTGTGGAAGGGAAGTCAGCTAGACTTGAGATGTTGACTAATAAAGAGTGGGACAAGTTAAATAAAAATATTATTTCTCATATTAGATAGTTTATTGAGAATAATATCTATCATTAAATTTCAAAAGAGACAAAAGCAAGTGAGCTATAGAAGAAGCTCAATGTCTTTTATGAATGCAACTCTCCTCAAAACAAGGTTTCTTTACTTTAGAGGTTGATAAATCTAAAGTACACAGTAGGATGAGTGATGACAAAGTTCTTGAGTGAATTTAAGTCATTGGCCAATCAGTTGGCAACTTTAAAAATTATTTTAGAAGTTGAATTACAAGCAAAGTTGCTTTTGAATAATTTACTTGATAGTTGGCAAACAATGGTAATCATTCTCACCAATTCAGCTACAAATGGTGTCTTGCAGTTGAAGACAATTTATGAGACTTTGCTTAATGCAAAAAATATATTAAAGGAGCAAGGAAAATTTGGGCAAATAGAAAATGTTGGTTACAGAAAAGCGAGGGAGAATTGAAAACAAAAGGGAGACAAAAACAAGGACAAAAACAAAAGCAGAGGAAGAAGCAAGAGTAGAACACCTGATAGGTCATGTGGAACATCATGATCTAGGACAGATGTTAAGTGCTATAACTGTGGAAAGCTTGGTCACTATAAAAGAGAATGTTGGAATTTGAAAGAGGGATAATCTAGGAATGAAGACAAGAAAAGTGATAAAGACTTAGTTACAACTACATCCAATAATGAACTTATGATTTACAATGATTCTCAAGTCAAGTTTCTAGTCTAGCTTTGACTTGGATTATTGATACATGTGCTTTTTTTCATGTCACTCCACATTAAGAGTATTTCTCATCTTATACAAATGGGGATTTGGGAACTATTGGCCTAGGTAATGAAGTGAAAGTTAAGATAGTTGGCATAGGTGATATAGTATTGAAGACTGATATTAGATGTTAGTTAATACTAAAGAATGTTAGGCACATTCTTTAGATACATTATAATTTGATTTCTACTAGTATTTTTTTATGATGAGGGATATCATACCTACCTTGGTGAAAGTAAGTGGAAACTTAGTAAAGACTCTCTCACAGTTGCAAAAGGAAAGAAGATCAGTACTCTTTATAAGACTGAAGCTAATATCCAAAAAGGTTAAATGAACATGATGAAAGATAACCTTATGAAGTTATGGCATAAGCGACTTAGACATATAAGTAAGAAAGGCTTTAAGCATCTCATAAATAACAAGATCATATCATGAGTCAATGGTGCAAATACATTGTTAAAATCTTGTAATCACGACTTAGTTAGGAAACAATATAAAGTCTCATTTTGGAGAGGCCCTTTGTCCAGAAAGAAACATGTTCTTGATTTGATACACTTAGATATTTGTGTGTTAAAGCTAAAAACTTTTGGTGGCACTTAATACTTTGTTACTTTCATTGATGACAACTATATAAGGGTATAAGCTTATTGTTTGGTGAAATTCTAACATGCAAGTGTACATGTCGAACAAGTAATATAATGATAAGTACAGATATCGTCCCACGAAGACTGGTGTTTACTAAACTAATTAATTACTAATGGTGAATAGATCCTAGAGCTTATCTAGCCAACAAAAATGGTAAAACATGAATTTAATAACCAAAGTTAATCTAAAATTGATAAACGAAATGTGCTAGAGCTTCTGACTTCCCCTAATTACTCAGTACAAATGTTGATCATTTATGCTTGCAAGATTAATTCTAGTCATGTGATGGCGAAATTTCCTAATTTATTCACTACCCTATGTCTAGGTGTAACGAACCTACTTAACTCATCAACTCACTGTATCTCTACATATGAATTAAGTGAACCAAGTGCATTAAGATATGTGAATATTCCAGTTTGCACCTAAAACCACACAAATCATATGGTATATTTCTATCCATATTAATCTATGGTTGCATATTACATGAAGCAACTGCATATCGTCATCGTTCGAACTCAAATATGCAAATCAAATCATTAAGTGGTAGCTAATCACTTAAATGCATTAAGATCAGTAATATGCAACTTCACAATCATAAAATATCTCACAAAACATAAATAATCATGTCATTCATACATCATAATTAAGTTCCATCTTAGCTCTAACACAATAAGTTAAAATAACATATTTACACAAACTAAATCAGTGCAAAAACGTGAACAAAATATTCTGGAATTTAAAAACATTAAAGCTGTCACCAAATGTCTTCAAATCACAAAACAAATTGCACAAATCTGCACATCAGGAGGAGGAGAAGAAGCTGTCTGGAAAACGGGAAGAAAACGAGCAGAGACGCGCCCTCACGCGCTTTCGCACGCGCTGACACGCTTCGGTGACACGCGCCGCCGTCCGGCCACCACGCGCCGCCGCCTTCCGCCGCCGGTCTTCACAGAAACTTCAGGAAAGGTAGATCGGGACGCCTAGGTTGCAGATCTGTAAAAATATCCAGCAAATCGGCCACAGAAACACGTAGATCTAGCGGAATGGACAAAGTCGGCGTTCGCACTTCTTCGCCGGAAACCGCCGTAAACCGCCGCGAAACTGGTACAGAAAGGCTAGAAATCACTTTAGGACTAAAGATCTGCTCTCTCCTCGCCCAAAATCACCTAAATGTAGCTGGAAAAGAAGAAAATATGGTCGGAAATGGGTCGTCGCCGGAGAAAGCGATGGATGGACGGTTGGCGTTCGCACTTCCGTCACGCTCCTCTCTGAGACCCGCGCTGTCGCACGCGGCCTCTCTTTCTCCGGCGACACCTCTGGTTCTGATCAAAGACTCCGACTCCCTCGGTTTCTTTCTCTCCTGCTCTCTCTCTCTGTTCGGTCCTCTCTCCGTCTATCTTCGGTCCTCTCCGTCTTTTCTCCCTGCCTCCCGCGTGATAATTCCTCTGTCTCCTTCACGGTCCCACGTGTTTTCCACTTGTTTTTCCACCTTCTTTTACTTTTCTTCTTTTTCATTCATTTTTCATGATTTTCTCCTTCTTTCTCTCCTTTTTCTTTTATTTTGGGTTTGCTGCATAAAATGACACAAAATATACAAATACAATTAAATACAAATATAATTTACTAAAAATAATATAAATATTATCTAAAATAATCAAAATAACTTTATATAAAATAAAGTTATCACTTATACATTGAAAATTAAAGATCAAGTATTGGAGGTCTTCAAACAATTTCAAGCTATTGTTAAAAGAGAAACTAAAAGAAAACTAAAGTGTATCCGTATAGATAATGAAGGTAAATACAAAAGGACATTTAAAGAATATTGTAGAACTTAAGGCATCATGGTTCAAAAGATAGTTCTTAAAACTCCACAACATAATGGGCTTATAGGATGGATGAACAAGACAATTATTGAAATAATCATATGTATGCTTTCACATTCTGTGTTACCTTAACCATTATGGGGTGAGGCAATGCATACTATAGTTAATTTAATTAATCTTTCTCCTTCAATTCCATTAAAAGGTGATTTTCCTGAAAGGATATAGATTGGTAATGAGATTTCTTTTAAGTACTTGAGGGTATTTGGTTGTATAGTATCTATTCATATTCCTAAGAATGAAAGAGACAAGCTTAATGATAAAGCTTGAGATTGCATTTTCATAGGCTATGGACATGATGCGTTTGGGTATAGAATGTGAGATCCAATTACCAAGAAACTAGCTAGAAGTAGAGATGTAGTTTTTTTTTTAAGATTAGAATATTGATGATCTTAAGAAGGCTAAAATGTTAAGAGTTGTAAATGAAAATTTTGTTGATATACCTTCGACTTCTTTTCAATAAGTACAAATAAAGGGAAAACTATATAGGAAGAGTCACCTAAAGATGTAGTTAGAGAATAAGTTCCAACAACAATAGTTAGTGAGGTATTAGAGAGACATGTTGATCATTAACTAGTTGAGTCACCAACCCAACCCCTAGTAAGAAGATCTAATAATAAATCTATTTTATATAGAGTTAATTTGTTTACTTTAAGTAATATATGATTAGCATTTTTACAATTATATTTCTATTCATTTATATTTATGCATAGTTTGTTGTTTTACATAGCAAACTCAAAACAAAAGGAAATGGAAGAAAAGAAGTAGCAAAGGAATGAAAAACAAAGAAACGAAGAAAGAAGCAATTGTCTAAACATTGTGTGGTTGTGAAGCAAGCAAAAAGAAAAGAAAAAAGGGAGATGCAAGTGCAACTCACGTGGAACAAAAGAGAGAGGAAAGAGAACAAACGGAATTATCATGTAACAGAGAACGGAGGCGTGAGAGAGAGAGGAGAGATTATTAGCAACCAGCTAGAACACAGACGGCAGAGGACTAGCTGGAGACTTGGCTATCGCACGGGCCTTAAAGAAGAGTGTGACAATCATGCAAACGCCGACCATCCACCCTTGGTTATCTTTGCCAATAAATCCAACCCACCTTGTCTAATAAAATTCTATATGCAAGTATACATTTCAAACAAATAATACAATGAGAAGTAAAGATATTATCTTATAGAGATTGGTGATTACTAAACTAACTAATTATTAATGGTGAATAGTTCTTAGAATTTATCTAGTCAACCAAAATGATAGAACATTGAGTAAACAACTAAATTTAACCTAAACTAATTAACAGGATATGAGCCCTTTGTGTGATTTTTGATGTTTCTATAGCATATTGGAGCAGTTTCACAATGGTTTCGGGCATCAATGGTGAACGCCATTCATGGGTGACTTCCAGCAAAACTGGGTCTTTTCCAGTGATTTTTCGAAAAATTTACATGACCTTTCAACATATTGACATCCTGGGCTAATTTTCGGAGATTTTCTGTGCAGAACAATGAGAGCATATCTGAGCCCTTTGTGTGATTTATGGCATTTCTATAGTAGATTGGAGCGGTTTCATGATGGTTTCAAACCTCAATAGTGAATGCCATTCATGGGCAAATTTCGGCAAAATTGGGCCGTGTCCAGTGGTTTTCGGCAAATATACAAGACACTTTGATAAATCATCATCATCCTCGGCTACTTTTCGGAGATTTTCTGTGCAGAATGGCAAACAGCGTGTGGTAACACATGATAACGTGTGGTGGCACACAGCAACACGTGGCACCAATGCATGACATCGCATGACAACATATGACAGCATATGACAGCACATGACGATGCATGGCGGCGTGTGGCAATGGCGCATGACAATGCAAGCTAGCTCATTTTTTTCCCATTTTCCAACTAGCCTCTCTTCCTCTTCCTGATGTGTATATTCATCCAAACTTTCTCTAAATTGAAGATATTTTGGTGACAACTTTAGTATTTTTAATTTAAAGAATATTTTGTTCAAGTTTTTGCACTATTCTTATTTATGTAAAAATTATGTTTTAGTTTGTTGTGTTAAAGCTATAATGAAACTTGATTATGATGTTTTATAAAATGTTTTGTTTGTGTGAAATTGAATTTTACTAAGTTTAATGCTTTTAAGTGATTAGCTATCACTTAAATAATATGATTTTCATGTTAGAAACTGATAAGAAATGACATGTAGTTGCTTTATGTAATATGCAACCATAGATTAATATGAATAAACATATATCATATAGTTTGTGTGGCTTTAAGTGTAAATTAGAATATTCACATATCTTAATACACTTAGTTCATTTAATTCATGGGCAGAAATGTAGTGAGTTAATGAACTAAGTAAGTTTGCTACACCTAAACATAGGACAGTGAATAAATAAGGAAATTCTACCATCACATGAGTAGAATTAATCTTGCTAGCATAAATAATCAACATCCATACCTAATAATTTGGTGAAATCGTACGCTCTAACATGTTCTGTTAATCAAGTTTAGGTTAAATTTAGTTAGTTAATCCATGTTTTACCTCTTTGATTTGCTAGATAAACTTTAAGGTCTATTCACCATTAATAATTAGTTAGTTCAATAAGTACCAGTCTCTGTGGGATGACATCTTTACTTATCATTATATTACTTGTTTGATATGTACACTTGATGTAAAATTTCAACAAACATCTAGCAGAAAGTGTCAACCTTTAATGAAATATCCACCACATGAGTACTTGATGCTGACTGATGAGGGAGAACCACAATGTTATGAGGAAGCTAGTGAAGTTAAGTGTAGTAAAGAATGAAAGAAAGCCATGCAAAAAAAGATAAAGTCTTTGCAATAAAACCATACCTTTGATACCTTGTAGAATTACCTAAAGGCAAGAGAGCACTTAAGAATAAATGAGTATACAAGTTAAAGTCAGAAGAGAATAACCAATGACCAAGGTATAAGGCAAGATTGGTTATAAAGGGTTATGATCAAAAGAAAGGTATTGATTTTGAAGAGATATTTTCACCTATGGTGAAGATGTCTTCTATCAAAGTTATTTTTAGTTTGGCTACTAAACTGAACTTAAAGATAGAATAACTTGATGTGAAGACAGTGTTCCTTTATGGAGATTTGAAAGAAGATATTTACATGGAACAACTAGAAAGCTTCATACAAAAAGCAAAGAAACCCTTATATGTCGACTAAAAAAGAGTTTGTGTGGTCTAAAACATGCACCTCAACAATGGTATAAGAAATTTAAGTCATCCATGTTGTAACATAGCTATAAGAAGACCATATCAAACCATTGTATGTTTGTGAAACACTTTGCATGAGGTGATTTTGTCATCTTACTCTTTTATATAGATGATATGTTGATTGTTGGTAAGGATATCAAAAAGATTACTGAGCTAAAAAAGGATTTGAGCAAGTCTTTTGTAATGAAAGATTTAGGACCAATGAAACAAATTCTTGGTATAGAAGTTACACATGATAGGAAACGTGAAAAGTTATGGCTATCTTTAGAGAAGTACATAGAGAAAGTGCTTCACATATTCAACATAAGTAAAGTAAAGGTAATTAGCACTCCACTTGCAAGTCATTTTAAGTTTAGTAAGAAACAACGTCCTATGAGTGTGAGTGAGATTGAAAAGATAAAGAAAATTACTTATGCATTTGTAGTTGATAGTTTGATGTATATTGCAATATGTACTAAACCTGATATTGATGATGAGTTAAGATAGCCAGTCAATTTTATTTCAAATCTTGGTACAAAACATTGGAAAGCTATGAAATGGATACTTAGGTACCTTAAAGGCACTCCTAAGATGTGTTTATATTTTGGTGATGATGAACCTGTACTAGTTGAATATACGTATGCAAATATGGCTAGTGACCATGATGGTAAGAGATTTGCTAAGATATATGCTCACCTTTATAGGGGGAGTAGTTTCATGAAAATCTAGGCTACAAGATTATATTTCTTTGTCCACAACAAAAACATAATATATTACAATTATTGAGGGTGGAAAACAAGTTTTATATATGAAACATTTTCTTTAGGAAGTTGGTGTAAAACAAGGGATAGTCATCCTCTATAGTGATAATCAAAGTTCTATATGCCTAAGTAAGAATGCTTCTTCTCATACAAAATCTAAGCACATTGATGTTAAATATCATTAGATCCAAAGAGTTAAATCTTGTGAAGATTTATGATGATAATAATGGTATTGATATGTTGAAAAAGTCACTAACAAGAGATAAGCTTGAGATTTGTCAATAGGTTGCTAGTATGGACTCTAAGTAAAGTCAATGTCTAAGGATCAATTTTTTCTTTTTCTTATGGTGTAGGGATTTTGCACTAATGTTGCACTAAGGTTGAGTCACTAATCACATTTCAAGATATTGTGAAGGCCATAGAAAACTTCAACTAGAAGTATTGTACTATAATTGGAGAATTTGAGAGCATTTACAAAGCAGCACTACCATAGATTAGATTGTTGCAAGAAAAAGACTTAACATCTTAAATTCGTTTGACATCTTTGTAGCCAATCGTAAGAGCTTTAAGAATGATATTTGTGTTAACCAAAGTAAATGTATTGTATAGTTGAGAGGGAAAATAGAGCTTAATTAGGGTATATGGGTGAAAATTGTCAATGTGTAACTTAGGCACTAGCTTACTTGCACCATGATTGTTCTTTACTAATTGTGCACCAAGACACACTTGTAAATAACATACTACTTGAGTTAGAGTTGGAGCCATGACTCTTAAATTTTGGTACTACAAGATCGTTGAATCCAAATACAAGTAATTGGACAATAATTGTTGGGTATTATGGCTACATGGCCTTAAGTAATCCAACAATCTAATTTCTACAATTTTGTTTTGGTCATCTCAAGTGTTTTATTAGTATACGTTGTCTTCCTCCAATAATAATATTAGCAAAATTGACAAGTACACCAAAAGATAGGTCTAATAGACTTAAAATTTTCCCTTAAAAGAGAAAAGGGCCTTAAAATATTAGGAAGCCTTTCATCTTGTTTGGTAGCAAATGTATGAGTTTTCATGCTCACAATTTAGCTCTTATTAGATTTGTAAATAAATTTTGTGATAAGTATCATTTTGAGCTTGCATTTCCAATAAAGGTTACAGATAAATGTGACATTTTATAGCTTTGTTATGATAGCATTAAAAAAGTTATAATGGGAAGGCATCTAAGCATCTAAGGGAGCACTTAATTTTCTTATCATCTTCCAAATCAACAACGTCAGCATTGATTTTAGATGATGCAAAATATTTTTAAAAAGAATGTGTTGGACCCAAGACTCATCACCTAAAGGCTGAATTGCACAAGAGGTGATATTTATGGTTGCTATTGCGTAGCGACGTGTGCGTTACATCCCGTAGTCAACCCACCATGCATTTTGTGGCACAAGAAATATCGACTCAAACCCAACAATTTCAATCCAATTTACGTGGTAAACGTTAGCAAGATTACAAGCCTTCATAAACCAAATGAAATGACATTGAAGGGTGCCTTGTTATGGAAATTTGTTTGAACTTTATGTCAATTTAGATTATATTCTTCATATTTTTTCTTTCATTCAAGTAGGATCCAGTGAATGAAAATAATGGACCGTGAGGTCCCACATTACTTAGTTTCTAAATAATCTCTAGTGTATTAGGTTACAATCAATTAATTTTTCTTTTAACTTTTATTATGGATCACGTTGAAAATGCCTCAATAAAAACAAATAAGTTTTGCAATTGTAGAAAAATCATAAATATGAATTACCAATAGTACATAAATAAAAAATTATAATCATCCTTAAGGTAGATGCCCAACACAAATAGTTAATGCCATGCCCTCACTAAGTTGAATGCTAATGCGATAAATATCTTAATAAACATAATTGTGAGATGTGTAATTTTCTATCTTTTCTAGAATTTCTAAATCTAGGAAGTCATTGTCTAATGTAAGCTGAAAAATCCATTTTTCCTTTGTGATAGTCGACGGATAGGTGACCTTCCAACTATACCGTCTAGTGGACGAGTAACAAGGTACTAGCCATGAGGCTGCCAAAACCGTAGTGCATTACAGTAGAGCAGCAAAACTTAGTTGACAATGGAAAGACAGAAAAACTTATTGAGTGTACTAGTCTAGCTAATGCTATAGCAGAGGTGGGATCCTTTACACCAATCTCCAAGTTAGTAAAGATTGTAGCATGATTTAATATGAAATCAAAGAAGGAGAAACAATGAAATTCATATAACTAAACACCAATAATATCATGCTAAATTGTGTTATAATATCTTCTATAGAACTTCCAATCTCTACAAATATACTCTCAGCAAACGATTACGACTATGTCAATGGGACTTGGAGAGAGTTTCATGCTCACAGCATGAACCAACAATATCATGTTGAATTTTATTATAAATAACTTCTATAGAACTTTCAACTTGTACAAATTAATTTTCTTTTAGGAGGTAGCTATTCTCTCTCATGGGACCTAGAGAGAGCTTCATTCTCACAACTTGAAAGCATCACAGTGTGAATGATACTTGGATTAAGTGGAAAAAGTACTTTGTAGTAACCATCCTAACCTGCCATAAAATTGCAAGTTTCTACAACCTTGGAAAATCTATTCTAAGAGACATGCAATCCTTAGGATACAACAAAACTAGGTCTTTAGCTTAAGACTAATCTACTTGAAGAAAATTTGGACAATAGTATCTTGTATGATCATCTAAAAGGTGTTTGCAAATAGTGTTTCCTTTTCAATGGTCTTTCAAGGAGTAAGGACATAAGGTTTAGCTTTTCATCCAAGTAGTATTTCCCCTTCCCATATAAGGGATGACAATTTTCCATCAATGGAAACCTCTATAATCATTTGCTGTCAATGGAAAATTCTTTCTCATCCAACATTGCAAAAAGTGACAAACAAGATTAAAATTTTAGTAGATGAATATTCAAAGGGAGTGCTGTTGTTATGACCGGCAGTAGCGGCAACCTGAGAGCATGTCCTCGGACTTTCTACCCAGAAATCTTCCACTAGGAGTGATCGGAGGCATTTTCTATTATTCCCGATGGTGAGACTTACGGAGGAAACTAGCTACTGAATCTAGGTTATCAAAAGGACGAAGAAAGTTCTGGTTGCAAGTTCATTCACGCCCAATGGGGATTCCGTGGGCTCCCCAGTAATCCCCTACAAACGACATCATTCCTTACTTACTAATCAACACAAACACCCACTGTGGGCCCACTAACAACTAACCCAATGGCTCACTAACATTTGGCCCAAACCCAACATGAGCTAACTAGCCCAATAACACAAACAAGCACAAAATCCATGAAACCAAACAAACACATACCATCAACCCAAAAAACACACGAACCACTAGCATTTTTAATTGCCACTTCCTCTTTCTATCCTTCTTGTCTTTGTTCTTCAACATTCCAATAAGGTGTTGTAACATTCCAACCCTTTTAAGCTCAGTCTTGTCCTCAAGGCCGAGGTCGGGAAGCTTGAGTACGAATGACAACTCGTCCTCCCATATGACTTCAGAAGGCGATTTACCTATTCAATTCACAAAGATCTTTGTTTGACCGCTTCGCTGTCGCTTTTCTAATAATGCCTGGTTGACACGTTGTCTCATAATCTTTTGTTGTTTGTGGAAGAGCAAGTTGTATTGGTGGACCACTCCCCACGCATCATTTCAACTTCGACATGTGAAATACAAAGTGGACTCTGGATCCTTTTGGAAGTTCCAACTCGTAAGTTGTTCCCACTTGCCGCGCACCCTAAAAGGCCTATAGAATTTAAGAGAGAGCTTTTATTTCCTTTCATTCGCTATGTAAATCTAGCAATAGATTGGTATCCTCAAGTAGACCTAATCTACCATGTCATATTACACCTCAAATCTCTTGCAATCATAGAACTTTTTCATTCTCAGTTGTGCATTCTGACAGGAAGTGAATAGCAGAAAACAGAGAACATGGAAAAACTTCTGTATTCACGAGAAAAGTAAGTGTAACCTAGAATAATTAGGTCTACTTATAATACAATGATGTGTACATGAGAAAGGAAATAATATAATGACAAAAATAATTCCCATTTGTACAAATCCTATTTCCCAAAATATAAATATTGCACATAATGTGGGAGAATAATCAGGGCTATTGACACTGGATCTTCAACACTCCCCCTCAAGTTGGTGGCCTATAAATGTCTAGGGCACCAAGTTTGCTTAAGAGATACGTGTGTTGTCTCTGACATAAGGGCTTGGTAAAAATGTCTACAAGTTATTCTGTAGTTCTTATCCCTCTAGTCTTGATAATTCCTTCTTGGATCTTGTCTCAGGTAAAGTGGCAATCAATCTCAATATGTTTTGTTCTTTCATGTACCATCGGATTAGCTACAAGTTTAAGTGTTGCATCATTGTCACAAAACAATGTGGTTGGATTCTTCATTCTTAAGCCAAGGTCTCGAAGTAAACCTCGCATCCAAACCACCTCACATACGGCTTTAGCCATTGCTCGATACTCAACCTCAGCCGAAGTTAATAAAACAGTTGACTGCTTTTTTGTCTTCTAAGATAGCAAAGAATCTCCCAATTTAACACAGAAACCAGTAATACATCTTCTGGTCATCGGGCAGTTGGCATAGTCAGCATCACAATAAGCTCGCATCTCTAAGTCACACTTTCGAGATAAAAGTATGCTTAATCCTGGACATCCTTTCAAATACTTAACTACTTTCAAGGCGGCCTCCATATGTGATTGTTTCGGGTCGGTCATGAATTGACTCAAAATCTATACTACATAGCTGATATCAGGTCGAGTCATCGTGAGATAGATGAGTTTTCCCACAAGACGTTGATAGCTTGATGAATCTTTAAGTAAAGGATCTTCATCCAATGGTGACATACCCACATCATACTCAATTGTCGTCAATTTTAAGTTTTGTTCAATGGGAATGATGGCTGGTTTGCATCCTGACAATCCTGCTTTAGAAATAATTTCTAAAACAAACTTGCGTTGACTTAGACATATACCTTTCTCAGAGCGAGCTATTTCAATGCCAAGGAAATATTTGGGGTTACCCAAATCTTTAATGTGAAATGTGGCATGTAGATACTTCTTGAAATCATTAACAGCAGTCTCATTGTTTCCCATAATCAAGATATCGTCCACATAAATCAAAAGATAGATGCATGAGTTACCTCGTGTCCAAGTGAAAAGAGCATAATCGTATCTAGACTAGCAAAAATGTGCTGCAATAAGAGCTTGGGTGAATTTAGCATACCACTGGCGGGAGGCTTGTTTTAGATCATACAGGGATTTACGGAGACGACATACCCGATTCTCCCCCTGGCTGCGTAATCCCTGTGGAAGGTCCATGTAGATTTCCTCATCTAGATCACCATGAAGAAACGCATTGTTGACATCTATCTGATGAAGGGACCAATCATGAATAGCAGCAATGGCAAGGAAAGAGCGAACAGTGACGTATTTGGCAACGAGAGAGAAGGTCTCCACAAAGTCAAAACCAAGGCATTGGGTGAAGCCTTTAGCAACAAGGCGAGCTTTGTAACATTCCACAGATCCATCGGCACGATACTTGATCTTATAAACCCATTTACAACCAATAGGCTTACGATGAGCAGGTCGGGGAACAAGCTCCCAAGTGTGGTTCTCAGTAAGAGCAAGAAGCTCAGCCTCCATAGCATTTTCCCAGCAAGGATCTCGAGCAACCTCAAAATAAGAATAAGGTTCCTGATCCTCAAAAATGCGGCTGATGCAACAAAAATGATCCGTAGACAAGTGAGTAAAACTGACATAAGCAGCAATGGGATAATGAGTACCTGAAGAGTCCATGCTAGAACAAATATAATCCTTAGTCCAGGTAGGGGGCCGAGTGGTACACCCAGAGCGACGAGAAGGAGCAACGGAGGCTGGATGAGGAACAACAGCCAATGAGTCCTCTGATGTAACCCCAGAAGTGGGAACATGGGGTTCCAAAGACGAAGGATCTAAGGATGAAGAATCCTCAAAAGATGGTCCAGAACTAGTTACAGATGGGATGGGAGGAACTAAGTCGAATGGAGAAACTGGGCTGACAGAAGGTGGAGCCGAAGGTGCAACAATAGGCTCAAGGGGAGCCAAAAATGCAGGCGGATCCAGATCATCGTTAGCCAGAAAGGGCCACATAGGAAAAGTTGGAGCCAGAGAAGCCGGTGTAAGTTGGGAAGCAAACGAAAACAAATTCTCATGAAAAATCACATCACGACTAATGAAGAAGCGGCCAGTAGAGGGATCCAAAACCTGATAACCCTTCTGAAGAGAAGGATAGCCCATGAAAACACAACGAGTAGCGCGAGGGCTAAACTTGTTCCGAGGACCAACAATAGCAGCATAACATAAATAGCCAAAGACCCGAAGATGACTGATATCCGAGGCCTTCCCAAAAAGAAGCTTAAAGGGGGTTCACCCATCAAGTATGCGAGTCGGCATCTTATTGATCAGGTAGGCTGCAGTGACCACACAATCGCCTTTGAAACATTCAGGAATGGAGGCCTGATATTTAAGGGCACGGGCAACTTCAAGGAGGTGACGGTGTTTATGCTCAACCACCCCATTTTGTTAAGGTGATAAAGACAAGAACTCTCATGAAGGATGCCATGAGAGGAAAGGTAGGAGGAACATTCGTGATTAAAGAAATCGCGAGCATTGTCTGAACACAAACGCTGGATAGAGGTCTTGAATTGAGTTTGGACAAAGCGATAAAAGTGAGTAAAAATGGGTAGAGTTTGAGTCTTAGAAGTCATCAAGAAAACCCAAGTGCTACGAGAAAAATAGTCAACAATGGTGAGAAAGAAACGGGAACCATCGCGATGAAGGGTGTGATAGGGACCCCAAATATCAAGATGGAGAAGAGAGAAAGGAGAAGAAGCCTGAGAGGAACTGGAAGGGAATGGGTTACGAGACTGTTTGGCTAAAGGACAAACCGGGCAAGTAGGTGAGGGAAAAGATGCACTATGACCCAATCGTTGATGAGAAAGATAAACTTTATTATTATAAAAACTGGAATTACAATAGGAACTTTGAGGAATTGAAATACAAGATTTTGAATTGAAAAGCGGAGAAAGTGGAGTCCAAAAATAAAGCCTATTGTGAATGCTACCCAAGCCCATCAGTGTTCCAGTCGAACTGGCCTGAAAAAGACAAACGTCAGTATCAAAAGTAACTTGACAAGAATTGTCAAGGCAAGCTTTGGAGACAAAAATGAGATTGAATTGAAAAGTGGGGACGAAGAGGATGTTATGGAGGATAATGGAGGGGCTAAGGGAAACAATTCCAATTTTAGTAACAGGAGTAACAATGTCATTGGGTAATTAGACTGAAATGGGAGGCTTTGGTAAAGGAAGGGTAGAGGCGAAGAGGCGGTCATTGCAGACAATGTGATCACTGGCCCCTGAATCAATAATCCAACTGTTAGCCGAAAGAGTATTCATGAAACAAAAAGAAGTACCTGCAAAATTGGAAAATTTATCTGAAGCACCGAGCTGATTAATAACAAACATGATCTTCTGGAATTGATCATCAGAAAGTGTCAGATGCGAAGGTTCAACAGCTACGGAACAAACTTGATTGGTGGAAACATCGCGGGCCTTAGAATCTTAGGTGGTAGGCTTACCATGGAGTTTCCAACAAGTGTCCCGAGTGTGGTATTTGTGTTTACAATAATCACAATATTTACCATTATAATTGCCACAATTAGAGGTTGATCTAGTGGACTTAGCTGACTTAAAGACCGGAGCTGAAGTGGCAGTATGTGAGCCGCCTAAAAGGGTTGTAGGTAAGGGGAGCGTTGGACCATCAGATCTAGGATTAGAAGACTAACTGTTGGATCCAAAAAGAGGAGCATTAGGCAAAAACCCTAATTGAGAAAGGGGGCCACCTCCTAAGGCTTGTGCAGCCGCGATGTTACGCTAAGCAGATGTAGCATGAGAAGCTAACACTACTAAGTCTCCTACTCGGAGATATTCGGAGCTAGCAAGCCTTTGATTCTCCTCTTGTACTGCCAAGAAGAAGATCCGGCGAAGAGAGGGCTCGGGTTCCATTGCAAGGATCTAAGAACGCAAAGGTAAGTAAGAATCATTTAAAATAAGCAAGAACCGTGTGATCCGTGTGCTTTCCTTGATTCTTTGATATTGTTGAAGCGTGGAATCCGGCCCGATGAAAGGTTCTTCGGCAGTGTCAAGCTCATTCCAAATGGTAGACAGGCGATTGAAACAAGCGGTAACTAAAAGATCCCCTTGTTTCAATTCGCTCTCTGCTTGAAGGAGGGAGAAACACTTGGCATGATCGATCTTGCCATACATCTCAGCAAGGTTATCCCACATGCATCTAGCATCATCAGTGTAGGGGAGGCCAGCAGACACATCCTTGGTAAGACAATTGCCAATCCATGACCGAACAAGCTGGTTACATCGGCGCCAGTAGCAAGCTAGCCGTTCATCCGTTGGGCAAAGGAAGGAACCGTCGATGAATGACTCCTTATCCTTGGTAACAAGTGCTCAACGAAAATCTCTGGCCCATGAAGAGTAATCAGATTGTCCATAAAGCAGTTGAGCAACAAGTCAGAGTTTAGGACCATCAGCGGCACTGGTGAATAATGGGTCACCGAGCTCGGGGCGGCCATGAGGAGCACCGAAATAACGTAACCCAAATGGGTTGCTAATCAGGTGGGGATCCAGAATCTTGAAACCCGATGAAGCATTCCCAAAACTTGGAGGCGGGTTGGAGCCCGGCTGAAAACCTGACCTGGAAGGAACCCAGCTTGACATAAGACCCGGATGGAGACCAGCATAAGGCCCGATCCCAAGATGGGTCAAGTCCGTGACAGGAGGAATAATCAGCCCATGTGGGGGCGCAGACAAAGTCAGATCTAGCCCAGAAGGGGGTAAGTTAGATTGAGGAAGGCTAGTGATGGGAGGACTCAAGTCCTCCTTCCAATCTTCAACAAAAGGCTGATCAGACGTGGACATGATAAGGTAAAGGGTGAAGGTAAGGTTTTGCCGAGCCGAAGGAGTCTAACTTGATCGGCAGGTTCCAAGAGATGAAACCAGACCAAAGATGAAAAAAAAAATGGCAACAGGAAAAATGGTGTAAACGTTAAGCCAAGAGAAGCGAAAAGGTGTTGTGTGAATTCCAAGGAAGGAAACCGATCAGAAAAGAGAGAAAAAAAAATTTTAGCCAAAGGAAGCAAAAAATGGTTTACAGGGTCCAAGGAAAGAGAAAGGCTTTTAGGAGAAAAGGGAGGAAAACTTAAAGGTTGTTTACAGGTTCCAAGGAAAAAGAAAAAGAAAATTTAAGGGAAAGGAAGGAGAACGTAAAGGTGTGTTACAGTTCCAAGGATGAAACTTGGACAAGACAATGAAAGAGAAAAGGATTTTAGGTGAAAGGGAAGGAAACCGTGATGATGAAACCAGAGAAAAGGAAAGAGAAAAAAAATTGCGGAAGCTTTAGGCCAAAGGAAGAAAAACGAAGGCTCTTGATACCATGACAGGAAGTGAATAGCAAAAAACAGAAAACATGAAAAAACTTCTGTATTCACGAGAAAAGTAAGTATAACCTAGAATAATTAGGTCTACTTATAATACAATGATGTGTACATGAGAAAGGAAATAATATAATGTCTTATTTGTACAAATCCTATTTCTTAAAATATAAATATTGCACATAATGTGGGAGAATAATCAGGGATATTGACACCAGATCTTCAACACATTCTATAAATTTTGTTTCGACCTCACCAACTTCTGATCTCTCTCTCCCAAAACCTACTCCACTAAAGCACCTGTAATGGTACCTAGTAAATAAGAGAGTACAATAAGGGGACTATTCCCATGTAGTATTGAGCCAAGACAACCATCAAACCCACTCTTTAGGGTTTCCCCAATGAAACAGTAAAGATACATCTCGACTACCCTATCTAAGATCTTTGTTTGGCCATCTAATTGCAGGTGATAAGACAAGCTGAAGTTAAAGTTTTCCCTTGTGAGCAAAAAACTCTCTCCAAAACAAGCTAATAAATAATAAGTCCCTATCACATACAATGGATTTAAATACATTGTCAAAGAAGAGTTGTACAACTGTAAGGGCAATGTAAAGATAGGAGAAGGCTATAAAGTACTTAAACTTTGATAGATGATCTAGCACCACTAAAATGATTGACTTCTTACCTAAAATGGGTAGCTTCTCAATGAAATTCATAGATATATCCTCCCAAATTTGCTTTGAAATTGGAAGGTTGAAGTTTTCCCATTGATAACATGTCATCTCCTTTATACTTTTGGCACACGAGGTCCATAAGTAATGAAAATTGCCCTATGAAGACTCACTTTCACTATGGTTCCAATAGGTTCCCTTAACCAAGCCACTACCTATGCATTCACTAACGTGCTTTTGTAGAATTTGTAACACTCATTCTCTTCCATGGAAATGAAGTTTCAATGAGAACTAAATGATTTAATTACTTGTAAACTCTATTATTCACATTGAGGTATAATATGAGATGTTATTTTTCTACCTTTCCCTTCAATCCCTCTAGAGACAAATCCAAACCAAGATTGCAAGCTACACCATTTAATCTTGAATTGAACAATTTAATTATGTTGTAGCTCTCATTCCACACCATTTCCTCCTCTACATCCCATCTTGAAATCCCATATATACTTTTTCTCGAAATGTCCCATTGAGGGGAACGGTTATCCAAAGTTATAAGATATATTTCACTAGTACTTTCTTTCTTAATGTAAGATTTTGTTGCCCATTACTCTCTTACAATCCAAGCTTAGCCTTATTTGTTGGCAAAACGCTAACCTATTTGTGGGATTGGGTTGAAACATATGGATGAAAAATTGGTTTTAATACCATTTTGAAAGTTTAAGTTCACCTCTCCAAAATAACTCATTAAGGAAAGGAGTTGTCTAAGCTTATAAAACACCTGAGAATATATTTCTCTCTAATATGAAACCTTGTTGGGAATATCCCACAGCATGATACAGTGCACCGCCCATCATGTCCCCTTTCCTAAAACTTATAAACTTCTTTCAAATTTCTGCACCCATTTGCATAGCCCACTGGAGGCAGGAGGACGTCCTTGTCAGCGTACGGAAATTCTTGAACTCCTACGAACCATCAGCACCTAGGGATGCTACGGAGACGTGACCTCTTCGACGCCCTTGAGGACCCGGACAATGCGGATCCCATGGGCATGGGAGGCCCACATTGAGGTGGAGAGCGCTTGTGATTTGGTAGGAAAAGCTGTGTGGGACGGGCCCCAGAGGAGGGAAGGATTTTGGGGCTTGGGGCTTTGGTTCAGTGGCATCCTGGCGGAGCAGAGGTGGCGTTGGGTGGTGGCCAGATTGTAGGGTTTGGGATTTTTCCTGTCCGTTGGAGAACTGGGGAAGCAGGAAATGATAATGGAAACGTCGGACATTTTTGCTGCTAAATTCGTAGAAGGCTCATACTTTCTGCTTGTAATTCCAATTTGATTACTTCAATCGTAATTTCATTTTCGTTGATAAATAATATCGATTTCTTATATTTAATTGTTTGCTTTGCCGAGGAAGGGTAAAAGCAAGCAACTTGAGACCATTTGGTTTGCGCGGGATTTTTCTGCACGGCTCCTTTATTTTCCGTATCCAAGCGATTAAGGAAAGTTTTTCAGGTACCAGCAATCTAAAACCAAGTATTATACCGTTGGGCTGGAACCACCCTGACATGACCTTGGAGGAAATGGGGAAACTGACGAAACGGTTCGTAGATATGCTGGTTCTGACCCTCTGATCGTCTTGCCCGCTGGGATCCCCAGAACATCAAGAAAAGCACCTTTGAAAATGTTAGTATATGTATCTACGTGCCTGTAGATCTGCTTATGTTATCGGATTACTGATTTTATGGAGTATTTCCAGGACAGATATGGATTATATAAATCTGGAAAGAATAATTCCTTCCTGAAACTTCTATCGAAATAAACTACAAAGGACAAACATATGTTTAACTGTAGGGTATCAACTCAACACAGCAAACGGAGGCAATCGACGTATTGACGAACAAAACATCATTCAAATATTGACAAGTGGTTTCATTTGTATTATATACAGTTTGACTGCAGATTATGCAGGTTTAAACAATTAAAACTCAATCCCACAATTTATCTGAACAGAGAAGGAGGGTCTACCAACACTGGATAAAGGAGTATCTACTCTCACAACTATTCCAGAGTTCCCAACATTTCCATTCCATTTTGACCTTCCAAGCTGCATAAAACATACGTAACAAGGAAAAAAAATCAACTCAGGCATACTAGATATTTTTACGGACCAGCAAAAAACGTACACGCGCGCGCACACAGATATTTCAGGGTATTTTCTAATTTTCAAAGAGAAGTAAAGACTGGCTAGCCGTCACAAGAGAAAATTAAAATTTAGCCAAGAATCAATGCAATGGTTCTAATAAGTTACAAATGGTTGTTTATGTTAAATTTTCTAAAATCAACAAGTCGGAATGAATTTTATTACAGTAACCACATTAGTGTCACCATACCAAAGAATTATTCCCAAATAATAAATTTAGAAAATAATACTAAAAAATTAAGCAAAACATTATCAATGATTATGGAACATCAAATAACATCCTAAAAGGACATATTTCAATATCGCTGTTAAGAAACACCACTATTGTTCCAAAAAAAAAAAAAACAAGTGGCCACCACTTTGACTGAGTTATTTTGTCAAATTACTTTTCTGTTCAAGCATAAATCAACTTTACCATCTATAAAAAGCACAGGCAATATACTTTTTAGATTTTCCAATGGTAGGTGACAACATAACACCTACACCAACATGGATATCAAACTACTGTCTACGCAATGACTTACAGAGATTGACGCAAATGCAGAAGGATGCCTGACGAATGCACATCCAAATATAAGACTCAGTTGCTCCTTCACCGAGTGAATAAGTTCTGCCCACAACCCAGGATTGCTTCCACCAAAAGTGGGGCATAAACTGACCATTGTAAAGTTCAACAAGAAACATGTGAACACCAACGTTTCAAGCAAAAGGAATAAAAAATGGAGCCATAAAGGGAAAATGTAAACTGAAGACAATGTCAGAGAACAATTGCAGCCTTTATATCTCTTTCGCATAGAGCATGAGTAATAGGGCTCTCCCTCAGACCTAAGATTATATCTTGATAGCATTACTCGTGTCATGGCTTAACAAAAAGGCTAGCTGGGCTAATTGCACTAACTTCCCTCAAGGTTTAATAAAATGCCGGGAAATTCATGTCCTATTTTCAGAAGTGCCACGAGGCTGCGAATGTGTTACACTGCTAATGGAATGACACTGAAAATAGTTGAGATTATACTTTCTTTTTTTTTTTTTTTTTGATTATTGTCTTTGCATATGGTTTGCTTGTCCTTGGACCAACCTTAGCCGCTTATGCTTGAAGAAGACATAATGAACTGGAACCTTTCAAACATTGTTTCTCCCTCTCTTGACCAGCTGCTGAAATTTTCACGCAGACAATTTTCAGATATCCATGTACCTTATCTTTCCACTAATTCTCGCTTGAAATCAATTTTGATGGGAATCTACTTCAAAATGACTACTGTATCCCAACTTCTAACCAAACATGCAAGCACAAGCAAGCCATAATGCTGTGCCTGTCACATGGACCAAGATTTTTAATGAATAATGTCTTTTGTCCTGAAAATAAATGGCAAGTCCCTAATCAAACTCAAACCTTGTGAGAGTTTGCCATAATTTACATTATCCAGAATGTTACAGAAATACATATTCCTCTGACAAACCTAGGGAAAAATTTTACTGTTGAAAGAGAAAAAAATGAAAAGCAATTTTCATATTTCATTCCTTGCCCACTAGTCAAAATAATAGCCCAAAATGCACTAGCACATCCCTGAACTTTCAAGAAGTTGCACCAAAACACCCTTAACTATAATTTCACTAATTTTAATCTAAGACTTATCAGAAGGTAAAAGTCGATCACTAAACAATCCATTCAAATTGCTAACGCCTTATGTGATGACAGGAAAATGCTCAAATCCTAATGATGTTGATTTGCATCTTCTTGAAAGATTCAAGACATAAAATTAACTATAGCTTTAGTTTGAGGTTGCTAGAGTAACTGAATATGAGATTTTTACCTAATTAATAAGTTACATTTCTTTTATCACTTTGAAAGAGGCAAGGCAAGTAATCTAACCTGAATTGTATTGTTGGCCTCACCATGAGACCAGATCTCTGCCAGGCCAAGGCTTGAGCAAGGCCAAACGTAAATGACTTATCAGGCAATTGCACCATTGGTGTTATGCGTGTTCCCCATTTATTCTGGAAAAAAACAAAAAAAGTAAATCTCAGGTCCATTCACACACATGCCAACATAGACATTACTGGACAAAATCTCATTTAATAACTTTCTGTAGCTAGTTTCACGTTTGCTCACCTTGCAAGAAAAGCTGAACCTCATTTCTCCTGGATATTGACCCTGAGCTTGTAGAAGGCCACCGCAGATTGGTAAGAAAGCACTGGTAGTAAGCCCCTCACCAGATACATAGGTCAATTGCCCATTTGGAAACTGTAAATCTACAAATGACTGGGTATAGAGAGAAAGGAGGAGGAAAAGAAGAAGAAAGTTGTATCAGAAACTCCACCCTGCCAAGCTGACAGTAAAACCATGTTTCTCAGTTTTACTAATGTCTTCCTATTTAATCTGAATGCTGATATAGCAAGACATCTATCTGCAGCAATATCAGGGAGTTTATTCATGCCTTCGTTAAGTCAATCAGTACTTGGTAGAAACGGATCTCCAAAAAATTAAGTCACTAAATCATTTTTTTGGAGAATATTCAGTTTCAAAAGAATAAAAATGATAGCAAAACATTTAATACTTTTTACACAGGCTCTCCCACAATAAAATTAGCCGGTGGACAATCAAATGATTGTCAGGAACTCCAATATCATATAAAATGTTTCCTCTGCTGATTTTTCTAATATATTGCTCCTATCATGACATTTACTAATCAATTATAAATTCTAACTCTCATTCTAACCCAAGTTGGCTTGGTAATAATGGTAGGGTAAGGTTGAGTAGTTCGGTCATGCAAAGGAAAAGACTAAATTCTCTTAAGTGGACATCTCAATCTGAATAATACAAGGCAAACTCGAAAGCAGGACCATCCAAGTCCTATAAATAGAAATGACGTGTCAATGCTAAGTGAAACTAAAATCAGCTAAAATGTCAAAAGCCTACTAAGGAGGAGGCGCTAAAAAATAAAAAGGTATGAATATATTAATTAAAACACGCTATTAGATGTTGTTTAACTTACACAGGCTAAGGGGTTGAGGCAGAGCATTGACATTAACAGCCACCTTCTGTGCTTCGACCACACAGCTGGACACAGTGAGTGGATTCCATTCTGAAGATGAACAGACAGATATATAAGTACAAACTTAAGTAAGACAATGGAGACAAATCAGAGAAAGTGACTAAAATGTAATACTACCACATGGAAAATTTAGTCAAAAACGGAAAAAAGAATTACACTTCAATAGTACCATTCATTTCACCCTCACAATCATACATAGAGAAAAACTTTCCCCTTTTATACCACGCTCCCATGAAGTAATCTTTATCAAATAGAAAACATTCGCATGAAGTTACAGCTAGGGTCTTTTCCTAGGATGGTCTTTTTAAAAAAAAAAAAAAAAAAGATTGTAACAACTTAAAATGGTAGGTTCCAGATATCCAGAAATGGTTTAAATGCGTTATAATAAACCATTAGAAGCACACGGTCCCTTCTGAGTGCCAACATGCCACGAGGCATACTGGCTTGCGGAAGTTATTAAACAAGAGGAGCCCTGGGTGTGTCAGCTAGTATCAGTACAGGAATTTGCAACCAGGATAACAATTTTATTGAAATCTCAAATCTAACGCTTTGCACAAACAATTTACCTGCCTGCAATGCCATGTTCCAAGAAAGATTCCAAAATTTTACCAACAGGGATGTATCACAATGCTTGACGAGAAACGAACCAATGCTTGTGATAAGGGGCTTTGCTTCCAATGGATTATTTCTTCCTCGTTTGGGATTTATTTTTTCTTTCTTTTTGTGACCTCTTATATACTTCCCCTAGCAGATACAGCCCTTTTTTTTTCGCCCCTCTCAAAAAGAATGTCCTTACTTACCAAAATTAACCTTCCACGCCCTCAAGCGAGGGCATACCATGAGGAAAACCCTTGTATTTTTTAAAAGAAACTTCTCACAGATAACCTTCGAGGCCCAGATGCTTTTGCAAGAAGGGCACAAAATGAGAGAAACCAAGGAAAACTCCAAAAAAACAGAGACCTACAAATACAACTACCACTCGATATCTGCCATTCTACCATGGATAGACTGAAACAGCTACACTAAGTCATGCCCCAGGAAAGGCTCAGTTTCGACAGCTAATAAGTCACATGGAGGAATCACAATGCCTGATTCCAAAACCAAACTGAACTGGAAGAATAAGATGATGAAACCCCACTTCACAATTGGGTCATACCATTAAAGAAACCAAGGAAAACTTATCAGTAAGACCTGAAAGTAGCTGGTTGTTAAAGTACGCACAAAGTGGGTACCAGCGATTTTTGAAATTCCGGATTAGGAATCACATGAAATTATTTCACATGACATCTGATGCTTAAAGAGGTCATTCAGTCTGACTAGGACGATATCATTTTATTTACTCTCATACACTACCCCGTCCAAGTAAGACTTACTACCATAACAATTCTGAGATTATTGCAAAAACGTCAGCTGACATTAGCAGAAAGGAAGGGAACTAAATAATAATCTTGAATCACAATAACATCTTTTCTAGCATGGTACATAGGCATATAGCATGTTTTGATCACAGACGGGAGCTTTCAGAACTTATAACCATAGGACTAACGAATTAGAAATCAGTATTACAAAATATGATCTCAGACAGCTAAACGTTATCATACCTTTCTATCATAGCCGTACCAAAGTAAGTGCTGCTTTGACAAATGTACTGGCAAAAGAAGTGTTGTATCACGAACAAAGAGTACTGGGCCAAGCTGGACAAGGAAAAGAGATGAATTTTCATTTCCAGATGTAGAGCTGCCCTGTGATGCCTCTACCCTCCATAAATCTCCCCTTGCAACCAAAGAACTTTCCACATCATGTGTTCTGCTATCATAGGTTGATGTAATATTAACGATCCCCTACATTCAAAATAAGAGGGATCAGTCTCAAAAATTTTATAGAAAAGATAATGCAATTAAATTGAAAACTACTTGCACGAACTTGTCATGTCATTTACATCAGATGAAAACAAAGGCTCACAAATGAGACGCTGTGGCAAATGAACGATCTTTCACAAAGCAAAGAGGTTCTTATCATAGACGACCAAAATGCCTTCGTGTAGTATGTTCATAATAATCTTTCAAGTTTCAGATATAAACGAAATTGTAATACACATTTCTCAGTGAACTGAAACAGTCAGGATTGTTTAAAACATCCTTTCTATTGCCTAGAATGTGAAATCTTGTGAAAAGTAATTTAGTTTTCCACAGGAGTAGTACCCAAAGCAACTGCAAAAATGTTTTGGTATTTATCATGATACCAAATTAAAAATAAATAAAAACAGTAGCTAAAAACTACCAAAGAAAATGCTATTAAAAAGATAGTCGTCTGCTTCTCTACATGATCATTTCAAGATAAAAAAAAAAATTCCCAAAGGGAAAGAACATAAGAATAAAAGTTCTATCCAATTTAGTTATGGTCTACAAATCTTTCTGTACCATTCAAGTTACTCAGCTCCATTAATAGCCACAACCAGTTCTAAAGAATACAACATAATGAAGTTCAGGAAAGTAATCAAGCACTACTACCAGGAATGAAGTCAATGTGCCACAGACATTAATGATCAAACAGAAACTAAGAGAAATGAAAAAAGTTAACAAGAAAGAAAAGGATAACATTTATGGCAACTGGGCTCAGTAAATTAAAACTCCAAATACCATTAACTAAATACTGAAATCAATCACCCAAGCTGCAGACAGTAGAATACTTTCTTGGGAGGCAAAAAGCCTTTTACTGAAAAGACCAGCCAATCTAAAAGCCATATCAAGTTATTCTTCAATCAAAATAAAACTTATCCACCAAATCACTAGAAATCTGAGAAGCATACTCAACATCTCAATCTCATTCCCATGATGGCATCACTAATGTTCAATGCATCATACGTTACATCACTCCACATAGTAACAGGATAACCTCATAAAACGAACCTTCTTTTCTGGCTTCAAATAACTATACCCTTTAAAATTTTAATAATTCCTTTTAGTTCTGTTCGTGATCTACCTTTCACCCATCAACATCCTTGTTTCAACTAAGCTAATCATGTGAATATCTTTTGCAGCATCATATAGCTGCCACTTTTAGGCACCTCACACGCATCAGCACTGAATTAAAGAGAAAAATTCACTCACGCAACACCCTGGAGCATTTATTTCGCATCACAGATCCCAGTATATCTGTAAATGCATCAATCTAGCCCCCTCCCGCACAAGGAAATGGCTTCATCATATATCATGCTCATCTTCTCTGCCTGTTCATTTTAGCTTCGATTTTCAATTGATTTACTGAAGTCCTGTGTTAGTCACCTTCATTCTGAAACTTTTTGTTTCACCCGCCACTGGTTTCATCAACTAAAACCATATGATCCTCCAAAGACACACCAATCTATCACTTCTAATATTTTTCTCCATTTAGCTCAAATCTTCATGGGGAAATATAGGAGAAACAAAAAAAATTTGCGTGGCTAAAGCTAGATGTGGCTCTCCTTAATTAGCACAGTAAGTGGTCCATTACATTAAGTTTATGATCAAGATGATCACAAATCGCAAATCCACCATGACTGCAACCATGTCAAGTTCATTTGGGAAGTGCTCAAGAGGTTTGATACGATTTTTATAGCAGACCCAAACCAAAATCACTACCATTTCATGGTCCGTTATGCACCTAGAATACCCATTTAACCCTCTTGATAGCTTCAATTTAGGTTAGCAATAAATTTATTGAAGTAGTAATTCCTTCATTCAATATGAGCACTAGAAAGAACCTTCTGGCCTACATACAACCTAATTTCATCATTCAACCATCATGCTTCCCTGGATGAAAGCCCACTCTGTTACATTGAGTAGCATTCAATTTTCACTACTCTTTTCAACAGGAATGGCAATTTCATCCAAACATGATACCAATTATCTGTTGTTTCACTTTTTTCTCACTGTCATCTTCGAATGCATTCAGTTTCCTATTTTGGTTCCACGAGATAACTTATGACAACTACTTTTGAATCATACTTCTTTCATTTCTTTTTATCCATACACCCAATCTACACAAACCAACGTTGCACAGACAAACACCATCCCCTTTCAACCAAAATCCCAGCATTTTCAACCAGCCCGACCTTTCAAATGTTTTCTAATTTCCAGCTCTTATTTTTCTTTAATTCTCAACCTCAATGCCATGGAAGACACCTTCATGAATAAGAGAAAAAAGTTCTCTTTCTCCAATCCTTTTATTTTCTCCCTTTTCCTTTATTCAAGTATTTCTCTAGTCTAATCATATTTCTAAACCTATAGCGTGCTTTACAATTTCCCCTGACATGTGCAGTAAATGCTTTCCTCAGATTTTTTCCCGCCAACTCTTTGCTCTAACCCATCCTATCTTGAAGGAGAGACAAAAGGGAGAGGAGGAAGTTGGGGGGGGGGGGGGGGGGGGGGGGGTGTTGTGGGCGGGGGGTGGCGTGCGTGTTTGGGGAAGTTGAGTTGATACCTGTAGTAACTCTTTTGGTACAATCAAAAAAGTACATTCTTCTTTCACAAAGCAAGATGCATCAATACATGAAATCATCTATAAGCTGAGTTCTCCACTTTTCTTATATGTAGCATGCTTCACAGGTCGTACTAGTTTAAGTGAAATCCAAAGTCACATGGTTTTTTTAAGGTTTGAACATAAGTCCTAGGCCAACACGTGCTTTCAGCAGTAACACTAAATAGCCCAAGTGGCAATGGAGTTATCATAAATAATCTAAAATCTTACAAAACAAAAGACTTACTTAAGAAACATATGATTCTATGAACAGCCCAAACAAAAGAAATATTCCAATAAATGAACCTTAAAGATAAGATGATGGTTAACATTGAAAAACTGCAATGCCATATGCAAGCAACTGAAAAGATTAAATATAGTGCGTAGTTGAATATATAAAATATAAATATCAACAATGATGTGAATGATAGAGTAGTACGTCCACTAATTTTCAAAAACCCCAAATTATAGGTCTGTCACTTAATTGCATCGTGTCATGATTGTAGATTTGGATTGATTAGGCCTAAACGAAGTTATTAGTTTGTTTGACCTGTTGCTCAAAGCATGTGCCCTTCAGTCTTCCAGACGATGCTCTCAACACCAAGGCCACTTTGTTATCTCAAAGCAATATTTTTGTTAATTAGCATAGATGGAGTGTATATGGCGGTTTGTTGATGTCATTCATACAAGGAGAGTTCCAGAAAAAACAGTTAGCATAACTGTGAAATTCAGTTCAACCAAAGAAAACGAATGGTGGCATATACCATTAACTGCACGCAATGAACTTTTTCTCCACCGAGGAACAACATTTAAGAGCTCTTAACCTGTCTCACTTGATCATTTTCATGACATCCAATACATTTCACCAGCATTTCATTAATAAACTTCTACACTTTTGGCTATTAAAACGTAGCAAATCACAACCATTACACAAATTGATGAACGAATTCAAGTGATTAACTTTAAAACACTTACCTGCGGTCTACCGAGAAGTCCCGCAGACCTTAAATTAAACCCAGCAACTTCATCGTCCACCAACCCACCAGCACCACTATCATTCTCCGCAAACCCCAAGTCCTTCAACCGCTCCGATAACGACGCAAAATCCCCTTGCGCGGTCACCTCCATATCACTTCTGAGCCTATCACCCTCCACATCCACCCGCAGCGCCGCCACCGCGTTCTCCTCGGGCCGAAATGGCACCGGCAGCCTCCGGTAAACCTGATGGACCAACCCATTCAAGTATGCACCGAAGTCCGCCCCGGCCTGGCCGATCCTGTTCCCGATATCTAGAATCGCCGACACTCCATTAATACCCGAACTATCGGTCGCCAATCCGAAATCTCTCCTCCCAAAACTCTGACTCGGGAACTCGAGGTCGAAAAGCTTCGGGTTCGGGTGGTTGGGCCAAGCAAAAGACGGAGGGGTTATGTGGGACTGGATCAACCCCGAGAAGCCCTGCGCTAGCCGGTCCGCCAAGTCCTGACCGTGCCGCTGCACCTCCTCCCATGCCTCGAACGATCTCTCCACTGACATCCGCTGAAGAACTTCAACCTATTCCGTTCTCTTATCTAGCTCACAGCATCCAAGCTAAAATTTATTTTTTCGACAACCAGATTTAGGGCGACAATTAAGGATTTTGAACGGCAGATCTCACAGCAACTTAAATATCACGTATGAAATTAGCTTTTAGATTTCTCCAGTCAGGGGATTGAGAGGCTCTCAGAGGTTTTCGAACAGGGAGGGTGCTCTATGGCAGGCATTGCAGAAAGAGACAGAAGATACGAAGCCAATTAGAGAGAGAATCAGAGAGAGTTTTGCGTTGGAGATAAGAGCGTGCGTACGCCAGTGCCCGGTGTCACGTGCTATAAGCCCTCGCCTCGCCTGCAATGAAAACCGAGGCAAACAGGACATAGATTTTCTCATGGGGAATGCAAAAGTTACGAACGGTGAGGGAAGATGCAGCGACCGCCACCTTCTTCTTTTTTTATTTATAAAAAAAATTAACAAATTTTATTAATAATAATAAAATGCATAATAATTATATAAAGGATAAAATATACCTTCTAAAAATTTGGATGAAACCTGCTTACACCATAATTAAACCTATATGCTGAGATTAAAGGTACTCGGCCATGGTCTCTTTTAACTTTTACGTTTTTCTTTATCATTTAATTTCTCAAGCGGTTATGAATATTAAAATTTCAGAAATTAGTATATACTCACATCTAAAAGGTAATGATTATACTCTACAGTCATGTATATGTAAGAAGATTAATGAAAATCTTTAAGATAATAAATAGAAGAGATAAATAGTAGAAAAAATTCAATATTATTATTTGAATATATACATTTTACTCTTGAACCTTCACCATGGAATTGAACAATTAAATGATAGAAAGAACTTAGTGTTTAAACTAAAGTAAAAAAGGTTTAAGTGGCACATAAAAAGTCATATACTATAACCAAGAAATAATTAGATCCACAATGGTTGGGTGCTTATGGGACCACCATAAATCCACGTACACATAATCAAAGATGGTAACACTCAAAGAGTGATTCTATGTAAATGAAGACCAAGTATGCTTTGTTGAATGGCAAATTAAGTATAACAAAAAATTTGGTCAACTAATAGATTTGTCGTGAGCAAGAAATTATTTTTGAAAATTATGTTCATGGCAACAATGCCATAGAAAATAACTATGATTAATGAAAAAGTTATTTTCACAAAATGAGTTTACACTTGATTAAGACAATAGTGATTGGACTAACAACAAAATAAAATGAATATACTTAGGAAACTTCTTAAGACTTAACTATAGAAAGTGCAATCCTCGTAAGACTTTACATAGTGCAATCATTTGTTGAGTCAAATGGTCCTAAAAAAGGAAAAAAAGTCATTGAGAAAATGCCTAAGCATTTACACTAACAATAAATTATATTTAAAATGGGATAAGTACAAAACATTTAATTATAACAATAGAGTAGGTATAGTTTTACCTGTGTGGGTAATAATTATGTGTGTTTCATCAAGAAATTTAATATATATTAATTAAAAAGTACATGAATAAAAATGTTATAAATTGAATGTAATATAATTACTAATATTGGAGTCAACAATCCATGAATTATAACATGAAGATTCTAATAAGCTTGTACAAAGCTCCTAGAAAACATTTGAAGAAGGACATATATTCAATGCAACCAACATCCACTTAAGTTAATTATAAGCCATCATAAGGGTGAAGCGAATTTGTTATCCAATATATTTCATGTTTTTATTCTACTTATATGTAGTCACTTTAAATATAAGTGATTGGTTTTTCTTTAAGGATTAAGATTATACCATGCTCTTTGTATTCATTTAAGGTATGGTTATTACGTCTAATCTTATTGGTATTAATAAAATTTGTCAAAGTATCACCTTTTTTTTTTAAAAAAAAAAAAAAAAGACTACAAAGTCAATTTTGGGTTTAAGACTCTTCGTTGTGGACCTATGGGCTACATCATAGATCGAGGAAAAAAATTGCCACCAGATTGGGCCTGCTATCCGTACTGCACACTTGCAGCCCAATTACATTCCATACATTAGAGTAGTTGCATTTCCACTATGAAGTATAGGAAATATTTTCTAAAATTGCCCAAAATTCTATCAAATAGGACCCAAAAACCACCCTTAGACTGTGCTGATCAAAGAAAAACAAAAGTTGAAATAACCGTTTTGAAGGTCAAACACAGCTTAAAAAACACGGTTAGCAACTGAAACTCTACACGCTAATCAAGATTGATGAATCAAACCAACTAAAAGGAAACGACCGGTGGCCAACCAGAAAAAAAATACGATGATCTTCGCATCCCTTAAGGGACGTAGGAAAGAGGTGCAGGAAACGTTGGCCAAAATTCTCCTCCACAAATAGTCCAAATATCTCGAAGAGAACCACACAAAAAAAAAAAAAAAAAATCCAACCTTTAGTGGTATCGTCCGCAGCACCTGCATAAATCCAGTAACCACTTGAAATAATGATTCAAAGATGGATCCTGATGCAAAAAGTAGCCAAAAAGATGCAAACACGTGGTGGATTCTGACAGTGGATCATTGGGTAGTTTAAACAATCCGGATTGAATGTAGAAACCAGAGAGAAAAAAACAAACTAAAGAAAAGAAAGGGAAAGCAAATCCAGTTGATGGCTGAAGGCAAAATATCTGAAGAATGAAGGAAAAAAAAGAAAAAAGAAAAAAAACCCAGTTGAGTGGCACAGAATTGGCTGCTTAACAACCTAAAATCAATGGCACAGAATCGGCCAACAGAAAAAACAGTAGAATCAACGGAATCAGCACAAATTCGGTTATTCCGACACCATGATAAAATTCATATACGAGAAAAAAATATGCTTGAACGGATTGAGTGCCGTAGACTTGGAATACCTTAATTCTATTAACAATTGTTAAAGAATAATAGGATTCTTACACAGTATTTATAGAAAATAAATAAGCCAAGAATATAAGTCAAACTTAAACTCATAACAATAATAAAATGAAAGCAAGCAATACAAATGAAAATACGTAAGTCTAACCAAAACAAGAAGTTGATATGATGCCTAAAGCAGGAAGCATAGCCGACAAAGTCAACAAGCTTTGTGCCAGTGATCATCCAAACCCATGTGAATTGGGTGTTCCTTCCAAAATTCCAATAAAAAATGGACTTGTTGAAAATACATGTTCTTGAATGAACATTGTATATGTGAACGGTAACAAAAGTCCATATGAATAGTAGTGAAATTGTACTATTTCAGTTTAAGTAGAGAAACTCATCTATTTTGTGAGTTTCATTCGATTGTAACTGATGCACACCTAAATAAGAGGAGTTTCACGGTTTCCCCTTCCCCTTCAAATGATCTTTTAACATGGTATCCTAAGCAGGTCGATTTGCATCCTGTCTGTTACGGGTATTTGTATTATGGGTAGCATATATTTTAATTCCATCTTTTTTATTTTGGACCGTAGTGCATGTAAATGGGCATAAACCCATTAAGTGCTGTCCGACCCGACCCACTAGGGAAAGGTGTTTGTTTTGTAACCCCGAGCCTCACATGAGGAAGAACTTTCTGGAAAATAGACTCTCTTTCACGGTTTCTAGGTTTTCGAACAAATCCAATCTTCCGTCTGTAACCGATAGATCCACAATCAGTAACCGACGACGTTCCCATATGAACTCCCGTGGGGATTTCGTGCTTAAGGCATCTAACACCAGGTCCCAAGCTGTGGCTAGACAAGCTTTTCAAGCTTTGTTAGATCACAATCCAGATCATTTGGTATAGGAGCCAGGTTGGCCTACGGATGGAAACGGGGGTGGCAAACATGGAAATGGCAGTCACACAATTGTCATCTAAGTTCAATCAAATGCAGGACACTCAAAAACAGATGCAGGAGGCCCTGGCTGCAATCGCAGCCCATCTTGAGATGCTATTGGTGGATGCGAAAGGGTCAATGAGTTTTTCAGTTGGCCATACCAACAGTGAAAGGCGGAAGGATCGTTCTAAGAAGTCCAACGATGAATCTGAAAATCGGCTTGATAAAGGTGATGGGTCTAAGAATTCAGAAGATGATGCGGGCGGTGGTTTTTCATCTGTTCGAGACAATGGGTTTTTACGGAAAATCTCAAAATTTGATTTTCCTTGTTTTAGTGGTGAAGAAGAACCCATTTCATGGATTTTTAGGGCCACTGAATTTTATGAGTATCATGGGCTTTCAGATAGTGAGAGGGTAAAGGTGGCCACCTAGAACATGGAAGGATTTGCTGTGTTGTGGCTCCAGGCTTATAAGATGAAGATTGAGCAAACTAGGGAAACACTAACGTGGGAGCAATTGCAAAATGGGTTGCTGGAAAGGTATGGCTCTAAACGTGCTAAGCGTTTTTATGGTGAAATAACTAAATTAGTTCAGACTGGAACTTTAGAGAAATATTATGAGGATTATATGTCACTGTTGATGCAATCAGGGCCTTTAACTGTGCAATAAGCAGTAGATGGGTTTATTAGTGGGTTAAAGATGGATGTTAGAAGAGATGTTGATGCTAAGGACCCTAAGACTATTAATGAAGCTTTAAGATATGCCATTATTTATGAAGGAAGAAATGCTCATTGGAGGTGGGCTAATAAGGCAATTACTTATAAGGGTAATGGGGAACTTCCTCCGAATAAGAATTTCTTACTAGCAAGAAGGTTTACTTCTGCGGAAATAGAAGAGAGGAGGAATAAGGGATTGTGTTTCCATTGCAATGATCGATACACCCAAGGGCATAGATGCAAGAGGAAGTTATTTATGTTAGAGGCAGTGTGGCCAGATGAGTGGGGTGATGAGAATAAGAAAAGAGAGATAATGGAAGATGAGGTAGACCAAGATGAAGATGGGGAAGAGAATGAAAGGATGGAGATTTCAAAGATAGCTCTTTTAGGAATTAAGCTTACAAAGCCTAGAATAATCAGAGTAGAGGGCAGCTTGGTAGGGAGTAAGAAGAAGGTGAGATTCCTTATTGATTCAAGGAGTACCCATAATTTCATACGACAAGACTTAGTAGAAAAATTAGGACTAACCATGGATAACACCACAGTATTTTCTATAGTAGTGACTAATGGAAGTGTGGTAAAGGGTATAAGGAAGTGTATAGGAGTGGAAGCCAAAATCCAGGGGGTCTCCATACTGTTAGAGTTATATGTATTGCCATTGGTTATAGTAGATGTTGTATTGGGTACCGAGTGGCTTGAGATGTTGGGGGAGTAAAAAGAAGGTGAGATTCCTTATTGATTGAAGGAGTACCCATAATTTCATACGACAAGAGTTGGGAGAAAAATTAGGGCTAACCATGGATAACACCATGTATTTTCTATAATAGTGACTAATGGAAGTGTGGTAAATGGTATAAGGAAGCGTATAGGAGTGGAAGCCAAAATCTAGGGGGTCTCCATACTGTTAGAGTTATATGTATTGTCATTGGTTACAGTAGATGTTGTATTGGGTATCGAGTGGCTTGAGACGTTGGGGGATATTACATTGAATTTTGCTAAACAGCGAATGGAGTTTGAATTTGAAGGCAAAAGAGTGGTGTTGTATGGGAAAAGTAGAAAGCCAACTAGAATTTTGTCAGGGCCATAATTTGCAAAAGAACTTGAAAAAGGGGAGTAGCTTTTTGTGGTGCAAATGAACAACAATTAGGAAAATGAAACAAAATTTCCAACAAGGGTAAAGCCCGAGATGGATAAGGTGTTAAAGGAGTATGCGGAATTATTTCAAGAACCTAAAGGGTTACCACCTCAAAGGAGTCATGATCACAGAATTATATTGAAAGATGGGGGTAAGCTAGTGTCGATAAGGCCTTATAGGTATCCCTACTTACAGAAAGATGAAATAGAAAAAATTGTTAAGGGATTGTTGGATGATGGAGTGATTAGACCAAGTCGTAGCCCATTCTCCTCACCTATGTTGTTGGTAAAAAAATTCGATGGTTCATGGAGGTTATGTGTGGACTATAGGGAGTTGAATAAGCAAATAGTGAAAGATAAGTTTCCCATCCTCACTATAGATGAGCTATTAGATGAATTGCATGGGGTGAGGTATTTTTCAAAACTTGATCTTAGATCTGGGTACTATCAAGTAAGGATGAATCCTAAAGATGTGGAGAAAATAGCGTTTAAAACACACCATGGGCATTATGAGTTTATGGTGATGCCATTTGGATTAACAAATGCCCCATCGACCTTTCAGTCCTTAATGAATGTTGTCTTCTAGGAGTACCTTAGAAAAATGGTGTTAGTATTTTTGATGATATTTTGGTGTATAGTAGGAGTTAGGAGGATTATTTGGTCCATGTGCAGATAATTTTGGAAACTCTAAAGAAACATCAGTAGCTGTGGATCTAGATAAGGTGGAGGCAACTATACAATGGCTAGTTCCTACTACAGTTAAAGCCTTGAGGGGATTCTTGGGCACTACTGGGTACTATAAGAGATTTATCGAAGGTTATGGAAAGTTGATAGAGCCATAGACTAGATTGTTAAAGAAATATGCTTTCTTATGGGATATAGAGGCTCAAGTTGCATTTGGAAAAGTTAAGTAATGACATCAGCACCAATACTAGCGCTTCCCGACTTTAAACAACCTTTTATGGTGGAGTGTGACGCATCAGGAAAGGGTGTGGGAGCAGTTTTATCCCAAGGTAAGAGACCTATAACCTATTTCAGTCAAGCATTACATGAGAATCATTTAAATTCGTCTACCTATGAAAAAGAAATGTTAGCGGTAGTTTTAGCAGTGCAGAAATGGAGACATTACCTCCTTGGGAGGCAGTTCATAGTCCGCATAAATCAACGTAGCTTGAAATTCATTCAAGATCAGAGAATGATCATGCTCGCTTAACAA
Source organism: Casuarina equisetifolia (assembly GCA_028551475.1). Taxonomy (NCBI): domain Eukaryota; kingdom Viridiplantae; phylum Streptophyta; class Magnoliopsida; order Fagales; family Casuarinaceae; genus Casuarina; species Casuarina equisetifolia. The sequence goes on from CM052354.1 coordinate 15,668,198, forward strand.
AAATGGTTGTCTAAACTTATGGGGTATGATTTTGTTGTGGAATATATAGTAGGCAGGAGAATGTAGTAGCAGATGGGTTGTCATGGAGAGACATGGATAGGGATGAAGGTACAGGGGAGGGCTATCTTGCTACTTCAGCCCCTATTCCCTTGTGGGTGGATGTTGTTCGAGAAGAAATTTAGTCTAATGAATTTGTTCGAGAATTGGTGGAGCAAATTAAAGAGGGAGAAGCAGTGGGACCTCGAGAGTACAAGGATGGAATAGTTCTATTTAAAGGGAAGGTGTTTTTGCCATATAGTTCTTCCTTAATTTTAGAAATTGTAAGAAAAATGCATGGCAGCACCTATAAAGTAAGGGAGAAGATGTTACAAAGGGTTAGGGCAATTTTCTTTTGGAAGGGAATGAAGAAGATAGTAGATCAGATAGTTAGAGAACGTCAAGTTTGCCAAAAAAATAGAAGTGAAAATTAGTTTGCAAGAGGAAGACTACAACCTTTACTTATACCAGATCAGATTTGGGAGGACATTGCCATGGACTTTATAGAGGGGCTCCCATTATCTAGAGGTAAGTTTGTAATATTGGTGGTTGTTGATCAGTTGTCGAAATTTGGACACTTTATTCCCCTAACACACCCTTATATTGCATCGGTGGTAGCCTAGTCATTTTTTGATAATGTGTTTAAATTGTATGGTATGCCTCAGTCCATTGTATATGATAGAGATCCCTTATTTACAAGTCAGTTTTGGAGGGAACTTTTTAGACTCCAGGGGACTAGATTTAACTTTTCTTCTGCATATCATCCTCAAACTGATGGCCAAACAGAGGTTTTGAACAGGACCTTAGAAATGTATTTGAGGTGTTTTACAGGGGACAATCCAAAGACTTGGATTAAGTGGCTTTCTTAGGCTCAATTATGTTACAATACTAGTTGGCATGGATCTACCTTACACACGCCCTATGAGATAGTATTTGGGCTAAGTCCCCCTACACTTCTATCATATAACTCTGGTTCGACTAAGGTAGCAGAAATGGAACAGATTTTGGAAGACAGGAACAAGGTCCTTATGTAAATAAAAAAGAATTTGCAAGCAGCGCAAGAGAGAATGAAGAAATTCTATGAGAGAAAGAGACGTGAGGTACAATTCAATATTGGAGACTTGGTGTATGTTTAACTTCCACAACGTAAGCAAGTATCCTTAAGAAACAAAAAGGATAGCAAGTTGCGAGCCAAATTTCAGGGTCCATTTAGAGTAGTACAGAGGATTGGGGAGGTGGCTTACCGTCTTTAATTACCAGAAGGAGCAAAGATACATCCCGTTTTCCACGTTTCTAAACTTAAGAGATTTGTTGGGATTGTAAATGAAGAGCAGGAAGTCTTCTTAGATGCTGAGGAAGAATTAAAGGAAGATTGACTGCCCGCAAGCGGTGTTAGAGCAGCGTTGTCGACAAGGAAAAGGGGAATTGCTAATCCATTAGCAAGGTCGGCTCCCGTCTAAAGCTACATGGGAGGACGAATAACAATTGAAGAAGTAGTTCCCCGAGTTCCTTCCCAGAACAACAGAAAGGAGGCCTTGAGGACAAGGCCTCATTTAATGGGGGGGGGAATGTTACAAGTATTTGTATTATGGGTAGCATATATTTTAATTCCATTTTTGCTATTTTGGACCTTAGTGCATGTAAATGGGCATAAACCCATTAAGTAAGTGCTGTTAGACCCGACCCACTAGGGAAGGGTGTTTGTTTTGTAACCCCAAGCCGCACACAGGGAAGAACGTTTTGGAAAATAGACTCTCTTTCACGGTTTCTAGGTTTCCGAACAAATCCAATCTTCCATTTGTAACCGATAAATCCACAATCAGTAACTGACAATGTTCTTGTCTAAACTCCCATGGGGATTTCGTGCTTGAAGCACCTAACACCAGGTCCCAAGCCGTAGATAGACAAGCTCTTCAAGCTTTGTTAGATCCCAATCCAGATCACTATCTCATTCATGTTTCCACACAACTTCATCTCTTTGTTGTTTTTGGTAACTTGCAACTCATTCAAGTATTTTATAAAACACCTACCAGACCAAACACACACGGATTCCAACCATAGTCCAGAGCCTCCCTGTCATGGCTAACAAACCTAACAACTCTCTTGCCTTTGCTGTCATTCATATGGTCATTCTAGTGGTCCCAATGAAGAGACCTTGGTTTAACCCGGCCACCCCTATTACTTAAATCCAAAAGAGCAAACTAGAGTTCTCATTGTATTAGAGAAGCTCCATGGGGTTGAGAACTACATGAGTTGGAGCCAAGACATGACTTTGGCGTTGTTGGGTAAGAACAAATTTGACATTATCGACCTAATCGTGCCTCAACTCAATACTGACAACCCTATGTTTCGGTATTGGAAGCGTTTCAAAGGAGTTGTTTTGAGCTGACTCCTAACATCTCTCACCCTAGACTTTAAAAATCATTCACCTACTCTATCGATGCTAGACATATTTGGAACCACCTACAAGATAAGTTTTAGTAGGTGGGAACAAAGGAGCTTTGTTGGGTGAAACATATCTCCTTTAGAGTCAATTCAATTCCTACAAAGCCATATGCTATCCAAATCAAATCATTAACCTAAATTTTAAAAACATTCAAGAAGATGGGAAAACCATTGACTTCTTAAATGGGATAGACGTGGTGTATTTGGCTGCTAAATCATAGATCCAAAACATTTAGTCGATTCTAAACCTTGCAGAGGCCATAAGGATGATCAAGGATGAAGAATCCAATCATCTGACCACAAGAAACACCGATTGCACCAACCACTTTGCTTTTGCGATTGAGTCGGGTTTGTACTTGGAACATAGGTTGAAATCCGAGTCTACCTTGAGTCACCCATCATCTTGCATAGGCCTCCACTCAAGTCCACCAGCATGCATGGACTTCGATCCATATACTGTTAGGTAGCCGCATTACCTAGATGGGTAATGGACGCATGAGGCGCCCACTTCACTGCATCGTGGCAACCCACTACTCATATGGGCCAATTTTACTTGTTGGTGAGTCCCTAAGCCAATATAAGCTCTGTAGATGTAGAAGCCCTTTGTAGTACATGTGCCTTATGTGGAAAAAGGGGCATCATATAGACCATTGTCGCGTACTTATTAAATGTGCTCATTGTGGAATTACTAGGCATACTAAAGACAAGTGTTGCTCACCTCATGGGCAGCTTCAGTTAAAAGGAAAATGGAAGGTTACTAAACACCAATTTGCCCATCACATTACTATTGATGACAATTCTAATGATGAGTTTATCCTTATTAAGGGTGACTAGAAGGAAATTATGGCCATCATCAATCGATGAAAATAGTCCACTGCTCATCCTTTTCGCAACATAACTTATGTAGTAAGTATTTTTCTAAGTTTCGTAATCATTTTCATTAGCTTGTAGACTTAGGGACTATTGGCCATATAATATCTCCTCGTTCATGCATTAATGGGTTTAGGATTGTTTGACTACCAAATGGTAGATGCATCCCTTTCACACATATAGGTTTAGTCATACTTTATAATAGATATTACCTTTATGATGTCTTAGATACTCTCGCAGTTATTGCAAATTTGTTATCTACCACTAAATATACCCGCAATAGTAATTGTGCCATTACATTATTGTCCAACTTTTGCCTTTTTTAAGACTTATGAACTAAGACATGACGGGGCTTGGTAAGGTGAAGCATGGGCTTTATTATCTCATGATGAATTTGGATAATGCATGTAACTCTAAATTAAATAGTTCTGTAGTAGGTCCTTTTGATTCCTTTAAGTTGAATAATGTTTATCAAACTTTATCTATTCCTATGACATGTAAACTCTTGCATTAATGATTAAGACACCCATCATTCAATGCCATGCATCATATTTATGATATGCCTATGTCTTCAATGTATGATATAAAAACCTATGATGTATGCCTTCTAGCTAAGCATGCAAGACCTTTATTTCCCAATAGTTCATCTACGATGTTGAGTTTATTCAAACTCATATATGTTGATATATGGAGGCCCTATGGAGCCCTTTGTCATTATGGTGTGAGATATTGTCTCATCGTAGTCAATGACCATTCTTGGGCCACTTGGACCTATCTTGACCATCTTCGAGTTTGGTGGACAAAACAATATGTGCATTGTTTTTATATATTAGTCTTTTTAAGTAAAGAAAAAAAAAAGAATAACCCAATCCAACCCTACCATATTAGGTCAATCCACACCAACAACCTTTGCGCATGGTGGAAAGCTAGTTACTATACACATCCTCACAGCATTAGTAGCTAGCCTCTATTGGGTGCACCAAATGGATATTCACAATTCTTCCTTATATGGTTTAAAACAAGCATCTAGACAATGGTACCAAAAGTTCACTGATGCATGTCTTTGAGTTGGATTCCACCATTCATAGCATGACTACTCCTTGTTCCTCAAAAGCACCTACAAAAGGCTCTCAATCATCATTCTTTATGTTAATGATATGATCATTATTGGCAGGGATAAGGAAGGTATTGTTAAATTAAAAAAATATTTGTACTCCACCTTTAAGATGAAAAACTTACATGTCAAGTATTTCTTGGGAGTTGAGATGCCACATTCGAAATTTGGTATAGTTATGAATCAGTAGATGATGTAGAAGCAATTATGCCAACCCAAGCTAATGGCTCAGCCTATATGTTGAGTGTCCTAACAATTACATGTTTGGAAATCTTAAATGATTAAGAATTTTGACAATTTAAGAATCCTAAAACAATGTTAAGGAGTCCTAAACGTATCAAAATTCTTAAAGAATCTCTTGGATGCCCTTTTAAGTTTGGGCTTCTTGGACCCAAACATGTAATTGCTGGGACACTTAATATATGGGTTGGGCTGTTAGCTTGGGTTGGCATAGTTGTTTTCGTATCAATAAAAGTATGCACTTGAATTAATTTCAGAGTATGGGCTTTCTAATCGCAAACCAGTTGACACACTTATGGAGTAGAATGTCAAGTACACAAGTACTGAATATGACAAGTTCCTCCATAAGTAGGGAGATTTGCTATTAAAGGATATCACTAGGTATCAAGGGCTAGTTGGACAATTGATCTACCTCACAGTCACTAGACCCTAAATCAGCTTTGCAATACATCTACTGAGTAAGTTCATGCATTGTCCTAAAGAGTCCCACCTTGAGGTAGCTCTATGAGTTATTAGATATGTGAAGTAGTCACTAAGGCAAGGCTTATTGATGAAGGCCATAAATAGCTTGGAAATACATGCCTATTGTGATGTGATGTACAATTCATGTCCCATGGATTGTCAATCGACAACGAGCTTCTGTATCATGCTAAAGAATTCTCTTATATCCTAGAAGAGTAAGAAACAATCATTTGTCTCATGTTCATCTATAAAGTTAGAATATAAGGCTATGATATTAACTACTTGTGAGATCATATGGTTACTTAGGTTGTTTAAGGACTTGCAAATGCTGCTCATCAAACCCATATCCATCTTTTGTGATAATGAATCTATCATGAAGATAGTAGCCAATTTGAATCTACATGAGAAGACCAAGTATATCAAGATAAACCATCACTTCATTAAGGAGAAGATAGCAACACAGATCCTCTGGACTACACATGTCCCCACAAAGGAACAACCTGCAAATTTATTGACCAAGGGATTGGGGATCCAAAAACACCATTTTCTTTTTAACAAGCTAGGTGCTTATGATCTTTACCGACCACTAGCTTAAGGGAGGATGTTGAAAATACATGTTCTTGAATTGACATTGTACATGTGAACAATAAGAAAAGCCCATATGAATAATAGTGAAATTATACCATTTCAGCTTAAGTAGGAAAACTCACATATTTTGTGAGTTTCATTCCATTGTAACCGATACACACCTAAATGAGAGGAGTTTCACAGTTTCTCCTTTAAATGATCTTTTAATAGGAATAGACATGGACCACTTTTAATATTTAATTATAAATGTTAAAATAATTTATTTTTGATCTCATTTTGATTAAAGGATATCAGATTTTAATTTAATGAATTATGTATTTTAGTTGGTCTTGGTTGAATAAGTTGATAAGAATGAGGAAGATGATATAACTCTTAATAGCATGTGAAGGAAACCCATAAGACTTGAGCCTTGGCTCCAGGACAACGAAAAGAAACAACAATAGCTTACAATTTGGTTTCGATTATCAGATCAAATATTATGTTTGGTGACTTGCAATGAAGTAATGAAACCATGAAGCTAGGGAAGAAGGAAACAACTCATTTTGGCTTTCATGTTTCATGGTGTGAAACATATCGTTACTCAAGCATTGTTAAGGAAGTTTGCTGAGCTGCAGAAATTGTTTAAACAAGGGCCGAAGCTCTTCATTGGAAGGGAAGGGATAGATGCACTTTCAAGGAGTTAGATAGTTGATGCTCAACACATTAAATTTGTTAGACATAATAATTACACTTATATGTTTAAGAATTTACTTCTTTTAATGATTAATTTTAATTGGAAAGTTGAATTCTTTCTAATATGACATCATAACTCAAATTCATCACATTATAAATTAAATCTTATTGAACACAAAAGTCTTTTATTGAAAAAATATAATTTTTGAATATTATTTAAATATAAAAATGCCCCTTAATTCTTGATTTAATTTTTTATTAAACTATGAATTTGTTGATACTATAATATTAGAGCTAAATGGATCAATTAGAATTTTTGCTCAATCTTAAACTCTTAAAATATATTCAATATGTAAGGATTATAAACTTCACTCTCTTCAATCTTGAACCTATAGTATGATTGAGTGTACAAGAGTGTGTTAGATATGAAAGTTTTCCATTAAAAAGACATGACCTTTAGGTAATATTTAAATATAAATATTCCATTAACTCATAAGTTAACTTTTGAATTGAATTCTAACAAATTATATAATTTCATTTTCATTATTGATAAATTGCATTGTTATAATGTCCTTATGGAAGATTGTTAAAAGTCATAAATACCAAAAATGAAATGACATTTTTTTAATATATCCATGAAAGTTTCCTACCAATCTTGGCCTGATTCTGGGCGACCCCTAGCTTTTTACAAATGAAATTGTGCAAACTATTTTAATCACTAAAGCCTTCCTTCTTCCCTTCCCTTCAACTCCTATAAGAGTCATCATCTGTCTAAAATGAGTCCCATAGATAGCATTAATAAAAATTTGGGAAACCTTCTACTTCATTCTCTTCTTCAATGGCCTCTAGAATAGATTATTTATCCTCCTCTTCCTTCAGGCTGGTTTCTTTTAGAAGGAAAATCTTTGAGAACTCGTGGGATTCCTCATAGGGGCTGCATGGCTGAATCTGTTGGCATTGCCTCTCTCGCTGAACAGCCTTTCCAATCCTACGACAACGGAGAAGGATGTAGGATGTCTGGCTTGCACTTCAGCTTGAAGACCGTCCTCTAAGCCATACACGAACCCCCAAATTTTGTCATATGTAAGTATTAAGAATATTAAGTAGTTTCATAATCATTTTCAAAAGACACCTCAAGAGAAAAGGGGAGTAACCACTTATAAGGCTTGTTTATATCATTTCCTTTTGACTGAGGGATAAATCTAAGTATCTTCAACACACTCTTGCACACAATGAAAATTATATTAAAAATATGAAATGGTTCCATAATCATCCCTAAAATGCACTTCAAGAAGAAAGGGAGAACAACCACTTATGAGAAGCCATCACTTAGAAAGCCTAGGTTTATATCCTCTTCCTTTAATATAGGACAAATCCAAACATCCTCAATAGTAAGTCTTCCTACATGTAAGAGGAGTTTTGAGAAACAATTATAATGATCACTTACATAACAGTTTGGTGAAATCTGGTCAGCTTCTGAAAAAATTTTTGATACCAAGTTGACCAAAAAACTAAAATATACTTATTGTCAACCTAGCCCAAGTGACGGCTTCCCTTCCCAACTCCTCTTTCAATAGTTGGAACTAGATTTGGACTTTCCCTTCTAAGTTTCAAGAGGCAATGGAGACTTTACCTTCTTCTGGATCACGATGGAAGCGGAAAAATTCCTCTTCTCTACACACCCAAGTCGTAGGGTCCTCATCTCCTACGTATCTGGGGAAGTCGAGCTTCATAGCTCTTGCGTGCCACCCTGCAGGGCGTTCCTTCGAGCTGTTGCCGGATCGACTTTGCCGGCTGTACGACTCTCCCCTTTTTGTAGAATGAAGGAGGTTGCACATGGTCGATTTTCTCGTGGACAGCAACAAACATTTGCTGCATGGTATCCGTGAACTCACAAATCTTATGGTTCATCTTCGCTTCCAAGTGCTTAGTTCGTGAGTCGGCCATGGGAGGATGATACTCTCTCTAATGCCACTTTGATAGGAACTATGGTTGCGACAAATGGAACAGGTTTGAAGGGGACGAGGGGCTATTATGCTTCATCCAGATTAATAACGAAATGATTGTGAAAATGGCAGAATACATTGCAAAATATTAAAAATATTAAAATTTATCTTAAAATCTTAAGATATTAAATAAAAAAATTTATCACTTATAAGTTTAATAATTCATCTTTAATTTTTTTTAAAGAACCGGCCTCCAAGGTGTTTACACAACTCCAAATCCTCCCCTCTTTTTATACTCCTTTCAGACTGACATGACTTGGCACGACTGAATTCATTTTTTACACTATGAACCAACCTGACTTGGGGAAGAGCTCTCCACCATTTTTTTTTTCCTCCCCTATTTTAGCCGACATTCGGTATCTCTTCCACCTAATTAGTTTGTATTATTTTCTTCATTCTATTTCTTTAACCAATTTTTACACGTCAGCATAACTTTTCTCAACCTCTACTAACACAATTGTCTTATTAGAAGACTTATTCTGATTTAAAGAATTAAGGTAGAAAATTGATTTATATGGAATTGTACAAAATGAATTAATATTTCTTTGAAAAATATTATGTATAATTTGCAAATGGAAACAATTTTGCTAATTTAGTGATGAAAAGAGAATGTAATTTTTTGATAATTTCTTCTAAAATTTCCCTTTTTTAATAGGAAAACAAACTACTATGTTTATTTAAAGTAGACTAGGGAAATTTAAAATTCATAAAGATGTTAGTAAAAGTTGGAGGCTTTTTAGTCTCGGTCTCCTCACAGACGTAAATGAGTTTTACAATGCCAAAAAAAAGTCTACAAATATACCCATTTCAAATATTATATTAAATTTAAAAAAATACATAAAAAAAAAGAAGATACATCTTAATTATTCTTAAATGTCCTAATTTCTCAGACTTGTTAATACGCCTCCTCATCCTTGGATATAAGCAGACCTGCAACAAAGATAGAACAAGTGAGAAACTTCAAGCAAGCTTTTGTCCTTCTGGGAAGCGGAATTCCGAGACACGAACCATCTCCGTCGTTGCTTTCCATCGACAGCCACCGCCCACCTCCTCACCTCGGAAACCATCGACTGAGCAATCGTTGTTTGAAGCTTGTTTGAAGAATGGGAGAAAGAAAAGTGCTGAACAAGTACTACCCCCCGGATTTCGACCCCTCGAAGCTGCCGAGGGTCCGGCGTCCGAAGAACCAGCAGATCAAGGTCCGCATGATGCTTCCCATGAGCATTCGCTGCAACACCTGCGGCAATTACATCTACAAGGGCACCAAGTTTAATTCCCGCAAAGAAGACGTCATCGGCGAGGTCTAGCTTTTGTGTTCTTCTCCTTTGATTTTACGGTTTCTTGACAAAATTGAAAATTTGGATTACTCTTACATGTCCCAACAACTGAAAGTGTTATGGACGCCAAATTAGTTTCTCTCTTTACATTTTAGAGTTTTTGTCCCGTAAAAGTTCTTTATGTTGGCTCAACCAAAAAAGAAAAAGAAATAGTTATTCGTTCTGTATTATTTAATCGCTTAGATTGAAATTCAACCCTGGAAATTTCGCTGCCGCTTAATGCCCTATTGTTAGGTTGAGGGCCATTGTTTCTTTTACACCCATGAACATTCCCTTGGTTTAATCTTAATTCCACATCTGGTACAAGTCTTAGTCTATCCTAGTTCTCTATTGTAAGAGTGTTTGATAGGAAGTATGGACTTAGAGTAGATGCTGATGTTGTTTGAAAATTTCTACTGTACTTCTTGTTTAGAAGATAACAAGAATACACAAGTGTCAGCCTTATTGCTGTTCCTTCATTTTGTTATTCCTTCTTGGTCTTCCAATTTGGTATGGTAATTATTTTGTCAGGTTTCTCCATGCCAAGATTTATATATGTGACGTTTTTTGACCTGTATTATTAATGTTTAATCATTTTCAGACATATTTAGGAATTCAAATATTCCGATTCTACTTCAAATGCACAAAGTGCTCTGCTGAGCTTACGATGAAGACAGACCCTCAAAATTCAGACTATATCGTTGAGTCTGGTGCAACACGAAATTTTGAACCTTGGCGTGAAGAGGATGAGGTAAAAGTTTACCCCTCTGCATGCAATTGTGTGTCACATGGCCCAATTCGTTAATGTTCTTAGCAGCATAGTTTATGACCATTGATAAGTATCCTTTTTTTAGGTAGCAGATGCAGAGAAACAGAAAAGGGATGCTGAAGAAATGGGAGATGCAATGAAGTCTTTGGAGAACAGAACCTTGGATTCAAAAAGAGAGATGGACATACTTGCTGCACTTGATGAAATGAAGTCTATGAAGGTATTTACTTTAGTCCGTTTATGTAATTGGGTTTCCAATTGACAATGGCTAAAATTGAATGTTCAAGGACTTGCATAGCCTTGTAACTCTTTTGGACATGTTTCCGCATGATTATTGTGGTGGTTTATGATATTTTTGCTTCTATTTATCAATTAACTGGTTGATGAAGACGTGAGGTCCATGAAATTTTGACACTGATTTACTTTCTCCCTTTGTTTTGCAGTCTAGGCATGCAACTGTGAGTGTAGATGCCATGCTTGAGGCCTTGCAGCACACAGCTGTGCAAAAGGTATTGATGTTCTCTTAAGTGCACATGCCTCTGGATTATTTCATGTGTTGCAATATCATTGGATTTGGCAAGTTTTTTTCATATTGTAAGCAAATTGTATGTTTATACCTACCATATGCAATCAAGCATAATGCACAGATGACTTGATTTGTTTGCTTTCTCTCACTCTCTCTTGTATAATGATGTGGTCTTGACAATTAATGATCTATGTGCTAACAGGAAAAGAAGTTGGAAGAAGAAGATGAAGCACTGATAAAATCAATATTTCAAGTCAGTACATCCATTCTACCTTTACTTTTTATGCCATCTTTCCTCCTTCCTTTATGTGCTCTCCTTCCTCTTTGGGGGCCCTTCTCTTCCCCTTAATGTTATGAGATATTTATTTCTATGTTGTTTTCTATGTTAAAAATCTCTTTCAGAATTCAAAGGAATATATTCGAAGAATTCATGATGAAGATCTAGATGATGATGGAGATATGATTCAGCTTGCGAGTGGCAATGGTGAAACATCTAGTGATCAACCGAAGGTTTGGTTATTGTGTAATTTTGTGTACTTTTTATGGTATAAATATGACTTTAGGTCTCATGGTGGAATTTTTTTTTAATTTTTGAAGCTTATTAGCTTTCTTAACTAGAGGAGTTTAGAATTGATTTGATTGATTGGAATCTGGTATGCTCTCTAGATATGGGTTATAGAGATAAGGAAGCTTAGCGCTTCTAACCAAGCTTTCTTCAGAAAATGGTTATTGTGTTTCGCAAAGTCAAGGGGTCACTATATGAGAAGAGTAATAGTGCTAAACATGGGGGACTCCTGGGACTGTGGGCTCTGATTTGGTAAGGAGACTTCTGGGTTGCGGTCTTTAGGAAAGCATTATGGAAGGTTGCAACAGGTCCTTTAGGTTTTTCAGGGTGTGAGACTGTAGGGGAGAGTACATTTCAAGAGTTACGATTGCTGTTAAGACATCGTTTTAAAAGGTTTGCTCATATCTGTTTTTAATTGCTAGAGATAAGGATACATCGCTTGATTCTTTGTTCAATTATCAAGATGAGAGTTATTCATTCATGGTATCTTTAACTTAATCATACATTCAACGATAAGTAGTTGGAATCCATAGATTCTCTCTTAGAGTCCATTATAGTCTAATATCCCAACCAAAGATGGGGGCAGAACCAATTCATTTGGAAGCATACACAAAGTGGTAAGTTTGATGTCCATTCTTGCTTACGGTGCTCAGAGGGTCTAATTAGATGTCTTTCCTTTGTAAAAGTTCCTTTCTTTGTTTGACCTGTTGCTTTGGGTAAATATCAAGCTGTCCATAATTCAATCCAGTGGAATGTATGCATTGCTTATTGGTGGAATGTATGCATTGCTTATTGGTGGAGTGCATGTAGTCTAGAAGGCTCGGCTAACCCCTTATTGCTTCTGCAAGTATTTGCTAGGAAGATATGGTCTTATGCCTTTTCTTTATGTGATACCTAAGAAAGTAGTTACTGTCCAGTTTTCTCCCCGACCATCTTCCCCTCTCCTCCAGGAAACTAGATTCATATTGTGACCAGATGCACTGGCTATATTTATGTGCCACTACAAAATATTAGCTACAGCCATGGCTCTGTGTTTGATTACATACTCTAAATTGAGTTATTGTATGTCTTATGCGGGATTCAATGGGTGTTTGTGGAGAATACCTCCACAATCCTAATTCACTAACTGATTTGGACTTTGTGCTTAGCTTGCCTCTTTTCCCTCTTCCCTCTTCTCACTTCCCATGCAGCTGGTGCTTGCTCTTCACTTTTCTTTTATTCCTTTTTTTTTTCTTTTTTTTAACCCTAAATTCTTTATCTGAATGATTTTTTCCCCTCATCATTTGTTAAATAGCTTATAAATAATGAAAATTAAATTCTTGAAGATTCACAAAAGGATTTGGTCAAGAACAATCTGATAATTATTAGCCAATTGGTAGAGTCATAGGGGCCAAAGTGACAACCAAACTCAGATTGACCAACTTGTTTGCTTGCCTTCATGTTGTTGTTTGATCTATTACCAAGTGGTATTGGGATGAATTGAAATGTTGATTTTTGCTTGGCTTATTAAGAGATGTTTTCGGCTCAGGTTGGTTATTAAACCTGACTAACGCTGCCAACCAATTGGGCTTCTTTTATTACTAAATTCCTTCATTATCAGTACATGTTATTGTTAACAGTTTCTTTTTTAAAGCCCTACCTCTGTTCTAGTCCGGTTTACATCATTCACAGAAGCTGGCTAGAAAGTAGAGGAACAATTCATTTTCAACATTGGCTTTGCACCAACTCCAGTATCAGTTTTCCAATTTCCTTTGTATTTTAGCTTTGGTTTTCTAAAAGGTGTAAGCTGCGGGTTTTGAAGTTGGCGGCTTATTTAGCTGGAAATTCAATTTCTTGGGTTCTTGTGGCTTAACACTGCTGAAATGAAATTATGACCTTGTCATGAATTTGAAAGTTAATAGTGGAAAACTTTGGCCTTGTATTCATATAAATGGAAAGAAAAGAAAGAAAAATGGCGGACGTGAAGCTGAAATATGTTATGGAGAACTGCTATGTGATAGATTATAGGTACTTTTCATTTTATAGACGAACAAAGTTCTTTTTTTTTTTCTTAATTAGATTGTTGTACCATCTGGGTGCTGTTTACCTGCTTTTCTGTTGCAATTCTTGTATAGTTGGAAGTTGAATTCTCTCTTTTTTCACATAGATGTTCTTGTCTTCCATAATTTTTATGTATATGCTCCTGCTCCCTCGATTCTTTTTTTTTTTTTTTTTTTTCTTTGTAATTTCTATGTTGAAGGGGTTTTCTTCAATTGCTTTCACGTGACAAAGAAAGATAATGATTTCTAAAAACTCCCAGAATTTATGTTGCTTTATTATCTTTGTTGTTATTATCATTATTATTACTGTCATAGTAATAACTATTATTATGATTATCTTTTTCTATATCTGAACTAGTACTAGAAATTAGATCACTTTGAGGGACACTTGAAAAAGGATAAGAAAAGAAAAATGACACAGGTAACAGTTGTTTGAGAATAACTGAGTACAGTATACATGTATATATTATTGGAAGAATTTAATACTTGGACTCATATACACACGCGATTGCAATGCAGAGAAGAAAGGTTTCTGAAGAGGTTTCTGGTAACCCAACAGATTCTTTAACAAAAGCTGCTTTTGCTGACAGTTCCACCAGTGAAGGTATGTGAATGTTCACAATTTTTGCCCCCATCATAGTATGCAAGTTGGAATGCCTTATCATAGCCATTGGTGCTTAAGCAATTTCATCTAAAGGGAAACGTAAATTTAGGATTTTCTTTTAATTTGATATTATCTTTTTTTCCCCCTTTCTGGTTTTTCCAAGTTTATTTGCAGGCAATTTTGACTGAGGCGTAAATGGACTGACTCGTATAAAGAATTTTGTTTGTTCTGGATTTGCATGTTTGTTCAAACACTTTTTCTTTTTTTCTTTTTTGGGTTAGAATCACTCTAGTTTTTGTGGGACGGGGAGAGAGTTGCATTTGATTTGCCTTTAATATTGTCAAAATTTCCTTTGGCTGCAAAGTAAATTATTATTTGTATATCCAGGATTCCCCCCTCCTCTTTCTCTTCTCCTAATATCCATCTAAGTGTTGAGATTTATGTTCTCTGGTGTTGTTGACAGAAAATCCAAGTGGTTCAGGGGCTGCAGGTGATGCCAAGTTTGTGTTCAAGTCTTCAACTGTTAGGATTTCGGTGGTCAAGAAACCAGGTTCCGAACATAGCAATTCAGCGAAGCTGGATAACAAAGGGGCTGTAGCCAACAATGCAAGTTCACTACCAAAAGATAATGGTCAAGGCCATAATACTAATGGTGCAGGCACTGCCCTTGGCTCACTCTTACAGAACTATGAAAGCGATGACGATGAGTGATGGCGAGCTGCATCATATAAAGATTAATAGGAAATTCACCTGTTTCAAGCATAAGTCTTTAGTTTGGCTTTTGGAGCTACTAAACCACATGAAGAGAACTTTTGATGCAAGCATGATATCAGTTGTAACAAATGAAAGAAACGTTCCCGGAAATGCACGAGAATGACAAATGCCCGAACGTCCGTTGCTGGCAATCTAAATGCTTCTTTTAGCTCCAGTATGGGGAAGTTCCACATCTTCAATGCGGAGTTCTGAATTTAGGGATTTACTAACGTTTTTCTTGGGTTTTTACATGTACGATGCTTGCTGCTTCAGTGCACCACCATTTCTCTGTATAATTCAGTGACTTGCCTCCTTTTATCATGTGATAATTGCTGATTATACATTTTGTTGCACGATACAAAGCTTCGTTGATACTTCAGATGGTGAAACAGGAGACAAATTGATCTTGAAAATGAAATAATGTTTCAAATGAAATGCATTTGATGATTGAGTCCTAATTTTCAAATCCTACACGGTGACATTTTTAAATCAAATTAAAGTTTTCAAATAACTAACAAAATGGTGGCCCTTTATTAAGCACATTTATTGCACGTACCATCAAACATGGAACCTCTTGACTTTAGAGAGGACTTATTCCTAATTAAGGCGAGTGCATTTTCAAATATTTAACAAAACCATGGCCTTTTTTTTTCCTTTCTCTTTTAACACGTATTCATGAATGTACTTATTTATTCCTAACTAAGTTATAGACATGTCAATTATTCTTGCGGTTTCAACTTGCAATGTCAAGCATGGTATCTCTTGATTTTAGACTATCCCTACTCTTAACTTAATCAAACATATATCAATCATTCTTGGATTGAAGAGAGATATGGCTATAATTCTTAGTTTTTACTTTTGAAGGGTGAGTATAAGTCGATTCTTCAGTTTCATTTAGCATGTAAATACACATGCATAATGCCTGTATTCGATGCCCACGCTCACATAGGCTCTAGTCGTTCATTCTGAAAGCTACGGCGAGAATCGTACTCAATGTCCATTTCACCACCAAGGCATCTTGAAAGTGACTCGTATTCCATGAATATGATATTCATCTTGTGCGATGTATGAAATATATGACAAAGGTAGTGTTAGAGTATTTCTATTGATTGGTCATGTCATATGGGCTCGAGTCGGACGTCCAATTGCTTCGATTTGAATTATCCGGAGGATGCCTTATATATATTATATCTAAAAGATAGACAATCAAACCTATTTCTCGATTCAACAGGAGCCCAAAGAGATGAGCAGGTCCCAAATAACTAGAGAGATGTAAAAAGCAGGTCCGATTACGCTTACCCCCTCTGCGAGTGCGGGTCATCAATGGAGGATTACGTACAGTACCCCAAAACTGACTGTGAAGATTACCAACCCAAATTTCCTTTTCAGCCCGTAACGCAACCTCTCTTGTTTTCTATCTCTCTGCCTATATGTCTATTACCTTTTGTCTGACCCCTCTTTTTCGTTGATGAAACATCGAGCCAATGGTAATTGGTTTTTGTTTCATGTGCTTTCTTTTTTGGGTTTTGCTTTCAGAAAATTGTCTAATGGGTCTCCCTGGAAGTGTAAAGCTGGTTCTTTGGGTTCGGTTATAAAAAATTTGGTATTGGTTTTCAGAAAACGGGTAGCAACCAAATTCTGCGAGTTATCTTATCTTGTTTTTCAGGTTCCCAATTTGTGAAAGTTTCGAAAACTTAGAACTTTGAATTCTCTTCCAGTATTCTTGGCGACCAAACTACGGTCTGTGTGCTATGTATTGATTAGTTTGTTAATTCACACTACCAGTAATTGGTGATAATTGTTTCTAAATAATCAACCGGTCGTGTTTCTATCATACAAGCATACTAGCAATATTCTCTGATCTTGATCAAAACGAATGAAGACCTACGTATTTTGAGATTATTACTAATCATTTTGACAAGCCCTGTGTAAAAGTGGCAATGATGTTATAATTGGGGATGGGTATTTGAAATGGAACCCAGCATGGTATATAATTTCCGTCTTGTTGTTGAGCTACTTAGCAAATTATCTGCAGGCATACTGATAGAAAACAAGAATTCTGGCAGGATCAACCGGAGGAATACCGATTCAGAAGAGAAAACAAAACCCTAGAAATTGGATAAAATTTTGCGATCCTATTTTATTAAAATTGATCTGGTTAAATACACGATTAGCTACAGATTATAAACGGAAAAGCATTTACACACAAAATCGAATCGAAGATCTTTACGAAATTACAAGATCTAGAAAAGGAAACTTTTCCGGCGACGAGCGGCGGGCGAGGCGACTGCGCTCGATTGCGTGCAGGAGTGATGCGTGAACTGCTGACGTGGCCCTAGGGCGGATGTGTCACTGACGTGGACGCTGACGCAGCGGCTGACGTGGACGACGATTCTAACATCCCCCCGCAAGCTGAAGGGGCAGTATGGACAGTCAGCTTGGATCGAAGAAGCTTAAATCGAGCAGAGGAGAGACCTTTGGTGAAGATGTCAGCAGGTTGATCAATGGTGGAGATGAACTGAATGAAGAGTTGTCGCCGAGCAAGGCGTTCTCGAACAAAGTGAAAGTCAATCTCAATGTACTTGGTCCGAGCATGGAAGACATGATTGGCCGTTAAATATAAAGCAGACATGTTGTCACACCAGAGGGTTGGGGGCTGGGGGGGAAGAGCCTAGAGATCCCGGAGAAGGTACTCAATCCACATGATTTCGGCAGTGGTGTCAGCAAGGGATTTGTACTCAGCTTCAGTACTTGATCTGGCAACGGTGTGCTGTTTACGAGAGCTCCAGGAGATGAGATTGCGGCCAAGAAAGATGCAGAAGCCACCCACGGACCTACAATCATCGCGGTCACCTGCCCAACCGGCATCAAAAAAGCCATGAAGAGAGGTGGTGGGGCCACGAGTGAGAAGAAGCCCTAGGCGGGGAGTGACAGTTAGGTACCGAAGGATGTGCTTCACCGCTTGCCAGTGAGCAGTGGTGGGGTTGTGAAGGAACTGACATGCAGTGTTGACAGAATAGGCAATGTCCGGCCGAGTAAGGGTGAGATACTGGAGAGCCCCCACAATACTGCGATAGTGAATGGGATCTGGGAGAGGATCCCCAGAGTACACCGATAATGGTTCATCAGTGGAGCACGGAGTGGAGATGGCCTTGGCGTCTTGCATCTTGGCACGAGTCAGAATGTCCAAGGTAAATTTGGCCTGATGGAGAATAAGGCCACTAGGAGTGGGTTGAACTTCAATGCCCAGAAAATAGTGAATAGGGCCCAAATCCTTAAGGGCAAACTCATGATGGAGGGCCTGAAGAAGAGCGGAGAATGGTGCCTGTGGAGATCCAGTGAGAATAATATCATCCACATAAACAAGGAGGACGAAGCTGTACCATTGAGTGTGGAGCGTGAACAGGGAAGTATCGGCCAAAGAGATGACAAAGCCGAGGGAGACCAAAAATGAACTCAGACGCTGGTACCACGCACGGGGCGCTTGCTTGAGGCCATAAAGAGAGCGGTAGAGCCGGCAAACATGGTGAGGGCGCTCAGGATCAATGAAGCCCTGGGGTTGTGTCATGTAAACAACTTCAGATAAATGCCCATGAAGAAATGCATTCGAAACATCCAATTGGCGAATGGACCAGCCGCGAGAGTAGGCAAGGGTGAGGACGGTGCGAACAGTGACTGGCTTCGCGACTGGGCTAAAGGTCTCGGTGTAGTCAATCCCTTCTTGCTGATGAAAGCCTTTGGCCACAAGGCGGGCCTTGTAGTGCTCGAGGGAACCGTCTGACTTGAGTTTGACCTTGTAGATCCACTTACAGCCAATGGGTTTGACACCTGGTGGATGAGGAACTAGGGCCCACGTGCCATTCTGAAGAAGGGCAGTATACTCAGCAGCCATAGCATCACGCCAATGAGCCTCCCGAACAGCCTGAGTGTAGCATGTAGGTTCAGGATGGGATGAGGCGGTGGCAAGGAGGACAACGATATGGTCACGGGTGATGTGACGGCGAGGGATAGTGCCATCCTGTAGATGCTATGGCTATTGGGGGGGTGGGGGGTCAGGGGGTCCAGGGCAGGGTGGAGAGGGCAAAGGAGATGCCGGAGGGGGAGAGGGATCAAGGGGAGAAGGAATCTCATGAGGGTCGGTGGATGGGGGTGGAAGGATAGGGACCACCGGTATGGGAGAGGTAGGTGAGGTGGGGTTTGGTGGGGAAGGGGGAGAGGAGGATGTCTGATGATATGGAAAGTCCTCCTCATGAAATACCGCATCAGCAGCAATATAGGTGCGATGGGTAACAGGACAGTAGCAGCGATAACCTCGGTGGCCTAGAGGATATCCCAAAAAGACACAAGCACGGGAGCGAGGAGCAAGTTTGTGGGGAGCATAAGGACGTAAATAGGGAAAGACTGCACACCCAAAGACACGTAGGTGAGTAAGATTAGGGGGATGGCGAAACAAAGTTTGCCATGGGAAAATATTATTGAGGACTGGGGTGGGGAGACGGTTGATGAGAAAGACAGTGGTTTCAAAAGCAAAGTCCCAAAAATAGGAGGGAACTGCGGCCTGAGTGAGGAGAGTGAGGCCAGTTTCAACAATATGGCGGTGTTTGCATTCGGCAACTCCGTTTTGAAAAGGGGAATATGGGCAAGAGATGCGTTGATGAATTCCAGTGGACTGGAGATAGGTACGAAAGGACTCGGAGAGAAACTCAGGAGCCCCGTCACACTGAATGACTTGGAGACGACATTGGAGTTGATTTTCGACAAACTTGTGAAAAATAGTAAAAATGTGAAAGAATTGGGAGCGGGTGTGAAACGAATAAAGCCAGGTAAATCGGGAGAAATCATCAATAAAACAGACATAAAATTTATTTTTATTGGAAGATTCAACGGGGGAAGGGCCCCAAATATCAAAGTGAACTAGTTGCAAAGGATGACTTGATCGAGACTGAGTAGGGGGATGGGGATGACGATGGCTCTTACTTAGAGCACATGCCTTACATGGGGGATAGGAAGGGGAATTATAAGGAATATGACTAGATTGAAGCAGACGAACTAAAATGGGTGGTGACGGATGACCCAGGCGATGGTGCCAGAGGAGCAGAGGACTGGAGCGAGACGCCAAGAAAACACGAGGAGACACGTCAGACGACTCAAGATGGTAGAGACCACGATCAAGTGTTCTGTGGAGGATAATTTGGTTTGTGAGATAAGAAATTGCCCAAAAATGAGTGGCAGAAAAAATGAAATAACAATTATTGTCTGACGTGAATTGAGAAACGGATAAAAGATTTTTGGAAATGGAAGGAACAACTAAAACATTGCGTAATTGAAAGGAGGGAGTGTGAAGGTTACCTGTGTGAGTGATGGGAAGGGAAACGCCATCACCCACGGTTAGTTGTTGAGAACCAGAGTAAGAAGTGACACCAGTGAGGACAGCGGTAGAATTAGTGACGTGATGAGAGGCCCCCGAGTCAGGATGCCAAGAGGCAGCATCTAAGGAGGAGGGGGGTGGGTTGGGGGGTCCATAGTGAGATAGGGGAGGCGGAAGTTGAGTGTAGTGGGCTTGAGGTGGATAATAGGTGAGAGGAGAGTTTGGGTAGGATAGATGGGCCTGGGGGTTAGATGGGCCGTGGTTGGTGGGTGGGCTGAAGGCTGGGTTGAACCTTTCACGGCAGTTGGACATGGTGTGGCCAGTGCGGCGGCAGAGGTGGCAGTAGGGCCCGTTGCGGCGACGGCCCCGAAAATTATTACGGGTGGCCCAATTATTGGCGGGTGGGCTAGGGAGAAGCCCATCAGAATGGGCCTAGGCTGCAGGGAATGCGGGCTGGCGTGAGCCCGCGCGTGCGCCAGGGCCTGGGCTTGGGTTAGCGCGGCTCGAGTGGGGCGCGCCCGAATGCGAGTGACCCACGAATGGGTCCACGTTCACGAGGCCCGCGAGTTGGCTCGAGTTCGCAGAGCCCGCGAACTGACCCGAGTTTGCCTGGCCCGCGAGCTGACCCGAGAGCTCGTGACCCGCAAGCTGACCCAAAAATGCTGCGTACGCAGCAGGGGCGATCGGGGTGGAGCTCCAGCCGTTGGAGCGGCCCTCCTGGGCCAAAATTAGGCCGTGGATGGCCTCGCGGGTGAGGTCCTGCATCTGCTGCAGGACTGAGACCGACGTCGCGAGGCCGTCGTATTCTTCGCTGAGGCCACGGAAGACGTGAGTGAAATACTCATCGTCGGAGATGCGGCCGCCGATGGCGGCTAACTGGTCCAGAATTTCCTTCACGTTGTGAAGGAATTCGGTCACAGTTCGTGATCCGCGGCTGATGGTGTGGAGGCGGAGTCGAAGGGCGGACGATCGAGCAAACGATTGGGCCGTGTAAGAACGCGTGAGGTGCGTCCAGGCGGCGGCCGAGGAGCAGATGTCCGTCAACTGCGTAACAATGGTGTTCATGGAGGTCGCCAAAATCCATCCGAGCGCGGCTTGATCGCGGAAGAGCCACGGGTGATACGCGGGGTTGGGCGATTTTGATCCATCAGGCCCAATTAGAGTTTCGGGCGGTGCGGGCTCACGACTGTCGAGAATCGGGAGGAGCTGCTGGGAGATGAGAAACGGCAGGAGGCGCGTTTTCTAGATGACGAAATTGGTGCCGTCGAAGCGCTCTGTGGCGGTCGGAGCAGGCATCGTCGGCGATGGGGAGGCCACTGAAACTGTGGGAAGAGGAGGGGTAGGGGTAGGGTTTTGAAGATCGGTCATGGGGGTTTCCGGTGCGGAGGCGTTGGCCGTGGGCTCCGTTGATACCATGATAGAAAATAAGAATTCCGGCAGGATCAACCGGAGGAATACTGATTTAGAAGAGAAAACAAAACCCTAGAAATTGGATAAAATTTTGCGATCCTATTTTATTAAAATTGATCTGGTTAAATACACGATTAGCTACAGATTATAAACGGAAAAGCGTTTACACACAAAATCGAATCGAAGATCTTTACAAAATTACAAGATCTGGAAAAGGAAACTTTTCCGACGACGAGCGGCGGGCAAGGCGACTGCGCTCGATCGCGTGTAGGAGTGATGCGTGAACTGCTGACGTGGCCCTAGGGCTGACGTGGCCCTAGGGCGGACGTGTCACTGACGTGGACGCTGACGCAATGGCTGACGTGGACGACCGTTCTAACACATACATCTGTATGTGTTTTCCACATAGAGCATTAAATCCACTAGAAAAGATTTTGAATAGATTAGAGTAGATAGATGCTCAGGATATTACTCTTAATATACAATATAATAAAAATATTCTTACACGCAAATCTTTTATCTTGAATTAAATCACTAGAAAAGATTTTGAAAAGATTAGAATTGATAGATGCTCTCGGGATATTACTCTTAATACAACAACAGAATAAAAATATTCTTACACGCCAACCTTTTATCTTGAATTAATTCAGGTAGTAACAATAATGTTTTAAGTATCTATGATGCTCAAGAATTTAGTGGAGATGAAGACAAGGAATAGTAAAGGATTCATGCTAGAAAACTGACAAAAAAAGTTACGGAACTTTATGTTGCTTTCAAGGGAGAATTGATTAGAGGTTTCAATATCATTGTCACAATTGTGAGAACCCGTGTGAAAGACACATCAAGTTGAGGATAGTATTACTAAAATCATTTAAGCACATAATTGAGCTCTGACGCAATTAGCGTTAAAGCATGATGCCTTTAGAGCTTCCCTTTGGCATTTAGGATCTTGTCCGATTTGTGATGACTTCAATATCTTATCATCTGACCAATGTTTAGTACACTGTCAATGTGGGACAAGGAAACAAGACAAGAGCTAAGTTTCTAGCCTTATTGAATGGTCTCAAAATATGTCATAAAAAAAAAATTATAGCATTGGAGATTAAGGCTTATTCCAATTTGTGGTTCAATACATTAAAGGGGTTTTTTCAACTCCCTAGAATTTAGAATATGAGATTTGACAATACTTGAGTCTTCTATAATATAATGTCAAGATCTCTTATGTGTTTTATAAAGCAAATTTTCTAGTAAATGGACTAGTAAATTTTATTTATTTATTTATTTAGTTATTGGGCTACAAGTTGTGACAACATTGGGCTCACTACCAAGCAATTGTAGGAGAATAACTTGGAAAGATCAATTAGGTCTAGACCACTACATGCCACCTTGAAACTAGGATTTTCTTTAATTTCTCTTTTTTTTTATTTGTGTTGTTATTTCTTTTAGTAATTCACGTCACTCTAATTTTTCACTTGGTAATTGTTATTTTACACCTACTACTCAAGGTGATGTCATAAAGGATTAGGTTTTACTGCCCACCCATGTATCTTCTAAGTAGGCCTAATGACTTAATCAGCCTATTCTATCAATAACAATGACAACATAATTTATATATTAAAAAAAATATTTAGTACAGAAGATATATAACCATAAGTTACTATTATCTTATCAAAATATGTTCCTGTCAATATTAGTTGGTAAGATTTAAAAGAACTTTTTTTAATCAATTTAACGAGGAACCGCCTTTGTTTACAACATTCATTATTACAAAAAGAAAAATAACTATATTCAGAATGGAGTTAATTTTTCACATTCTTGCAAGATCAAAATGTTCTTATTTGGTTCATTAATAAAGTGGAGTTATTTGTCAGCACGGTAACATCATAGTTAATTTGAATTGTTAGGGAGCCAGATATATGTAATACAAATAATGCCACTGAATGTATAATTTAAAATTTTCTTTTGTCCTTGTTGTAGTTTGTTGATATTTCTGATTGACTAATAGATTTTTTTTCCTGGATGCGGGCAATTAGGTTTCTAAGGAAGTGGATGACTGCAGAGAACAGGGTCATTTGGAACAAACAAATGATCTTGAACAAGAAGAAAAAACGCAGGTGGGACATTTTGGAAATGAAATGCCTCAAAAGACCGAGGACAGATATGATGAACAAAATGTCTCAATTACTGACCATAAGAAAAAGGGTAAATTTTTTTATTATGATACTCCACTTCCTGAAGAAACTGGGATTTGGATACTTGTCTCTATCCCACCCGTGTCAGAGATTGAGCATGAAGAATGGACCAGAGGTTCATGCATGAATGGAGGATATATCCTTAATGAGGACATGGGTTGGAATCAGTTTGGTGTAGCAGAAGCGGAACTGACCATGTGGGATGCGGCTCAAGGGAAAGTTTCCGCTATTGCTTCTGGTGGTATCCGTGGATGTAAGGTTCCCCGGCCAGCGGAGCAGATTCTTGAGCAAGCTTGGGAGGGATTGCTCAGCCCCCTTATGGAGGCCAATTTTGGTAAGACCAACGAAATTCTTGAAGCAGAGCCACCAAGGTGTTTGGCAGACAGTACCGCTGCTGCTTGCATGCTATGTAATGTACGGTTTCATCCGATCATATGCTCTAGGCATCACTGTCGTTTTTGTGGAGGGATATTCTGTAATAGATGCTCTAAAAGGAGGTGTTCGTTGCCTTCAAAGTTCCGTACTAGGAACCCTGAACGAGTCTGTGATGTATGCTTTGTGCGGCTTGAGTCTGTCCAATCGTACTTGATTGATGAAGTAAGTCGTGCTGCTCAGTTGCCAACCCATGATTTGACTGACCTCAGTACATTGAGATCATGGCTTAATTTTCCATGGGGCCAATCTACGGAATATGAGATTTACAATACCACAAACACCATTCTGGTTATAACCAGGTAGCGTTTCAGTCCTGTGGGTAGTTGGCAAATTCAATTAGATTGATGCTTGATCCCAGCTACCTTAAAGCAATCAGCTCGGAATTTCTTCTTTTCCCAAAAATTGAGCTATTTTTTGTTAATAATTTTGATTATTATTATTATTATTATTTTGAAATTTGGAACTAAAAATTGTGACACACATAGAAAAAAATAGTTTATAATTAGTATAAGGAGTGAAACAAACCCTATATATTTTAACTTTGAGAAAACACAAGCCTTTTTATTTTCCCCCAATTTTGAAGGTTTGCTTCTTACTTCTTAAAAAGAAAAAAATATAAAAAAGAGATAGGTGCACAACAAATCTTAATAAAATGTACGCATGGTTGTGGCACATATCCGTTCCTCCATTTCATAACCAACTTGCTTTTTTAAAAAAATAAAAAAATAATTATTGCACAATGATTTGTTCTATTCTTTTTCTTTTTAAAAAATAATAATTTGTGGTCAGTGATAAGTCAACCTTCAAACTTAAAAGATAAACATGTACTTTCTTAACATATTTTTGTTAGAAAGTGTGAGGAGTTATTAAATAAATATATTTTTTAAAATAGTGTTTGTTTATGTTATATTTTAGATTCCTTTGTTTGGTAACTATTTTCTAAAAGTTGCATTTTTGTGTTTGAAAAGAGAAAGCTGTCTTCAGATGAGTAGCAAATGTGACTTTAATTTCTGGGGGCTTAGAAAACCCCAAGTTCAAATGTCATAATATTTTATTAAGAAGTTCTGAAGCTCTATGTATATATATATATATTTCAAGAGCTATTGTACTTGGTGCTTGCTTTCATTCACTGACTAGGAACTCATACCTTGAAGGACTTTATGTGGCCTGGAGCATCTGTGCTAATCATGACCTTTATATATTGTTTCAGCTTTTAAACGAATAAAAACAATAAGGAAAAGCATGTTAATGAAGTTCCCAAACACTTCCAGTGAATTCTAATCTGAGTTTTTGATTCTTTTGCGGTAGGTAACATAGTGGCATAGCATTGCTCAGGTTGGTACTCTGAAGCCTGAGAAGTCCATATCAGATGCTATTTTAAAACATGCAAGAGGCCTTGCTATCCTTACTATTGCAAAGGTTGGTGTGATTGTATCGTACAACATTGGAACATGAGTAGTTGTTTCTCGTCGGGAAGATGGATCTTGGTCTCCGCCATCTGCCATTTCTTCCTTTGGTGTTGGTTCGGGAGTTCAGGTATAGGCTTTATCTGTAAAGTTTGACTACTTATCTCCTGCTTTGTTTAGGAATATAATTACTATATGACAAAGTGGTTAGAATTGAAATTAAAACTTGTAAGAGAAGCTTGGGAGTTAAAAGTTTGTGGGCTCATAAATTGATCTTATATGAACATGCTTAAGATTGTACAACTTCACGTATGTTATCATTGATCAACAAAATAGTTATAGCATAAAGTTTTAGTGGTGTCTGCATTTCTTTTTTCCTATGTGTTTCTTACTCTTTTCACAATGTGAAATTTAAAGTTGACTGGTCGCACTTGGGTTGCAATGTTCTTAATAAGCAAATATAATATTGTTATTAAAAGAATTGACACATATAAAATTTTCAGGATAGTAATTAAATATTAATTTTGGGATTTTGATTAGCTAAGGCTTTTTGGAATAACTGTTTGATTTTGTAACTTCTAGACAGGAAAGAATGGAGGTCTAACTGATAATATGCTTTCAGTAAATTTTTGTTGAGGGATGTTTATAAATAAACATCTGTCAAAGTTCTACTCTTTTCTCTTTCTTTTTCTCCTTCCCTTTTTTCTTGGTTGGTATTAATTTTACCCAAGATAATTTATAAGGTCTCCACAACCATATAATAGATTTTCAGACTGTAGGAAACCATACTGCCCCACATGATTTCTTGAAAGAGAATCAAGCAAGCTGAGAAACAGATAAGATGCTAGATGTCAAAGCAAAAGGGTGGGGGTGGTGGTTCAGTGCTTTTGCCTTAGAGGCTGTGCTGATGGTAGAGTCTGGTAGTGCAAATGTTCTAAACCAGGGGCTTTGTGCATGTTAGAGAGATAGACATAAAGGGTGGGGGGTGCACATGTTGTAGTGGGGTTCACTCTCCATCTCTATAGCGTTTAAGAGAAATGGGATGCCCAGTATTTGGAATTGTTATTTCCTACCATCTAATATCTGCTCTTAATTTTCTCCCCAAACTAAAGATGTCAAAAGTCCTGTCCTTTGATCTTCTTTCTAGCTTTTAGAAATTGGTACTCAGATACTGCAAAAATTTGTGACTAGAAATTTAAATAAGCCAGGAACCAGATAATTTACTGTTTTACAACTGATTTAACTTCTTAAACATTTTTTTTCTCCAATTCGTGATCTTGTTCCTGAAATATGTTGTTTGATTTTTAGTCCTCTTCATGGCAGTTGACTGGGAATTGTTGAGGTCTTATAGTACTAGCTCTCTGGTTTCTCCTTTAACTTAGTCGTAATCATATGCCTATTAATTAGAGATGTAGGGAGGTGTATATAAGACTTATGATTTTGAGGTTTGGAGAAAGATATATAAACATGACGTATTTGTGTAGATAGAATTAATTAATCAGGGCTTTTTCTTTTTTTATCCAAATCCTTTTTCTATGAGATTAGGCTATTGTAATATGAATGTGTTGTGGATGAATTGAAGAATATCTTTGCAATATTCTTTTTCTTTCTTTTCCCCTTGTATTAATCCTTATACTTCTCTTCGGAGTTGTATATAGTAGATACCTGAAAGACTGGTTGAGAATGCCATCTGTAGTAGCACAGCAAGTCGCAGTCATTCCCCTTGAAAGGAAATAATCCAAGATCCTGATGTTAAGAACACCAAATTTGCAATTTGTTTGTTTCTTTTTGTTGGCATATGAGAGGTAGGTTTAGCTTTCGGTAATTCTCTTTTAAATGCTCAAGGGTTTCTCTTTCCACTGACTCAATATCATGTGCCAGTTATGTTGGGATGTTAACCGGTGTAAGACAGACCAATGGTGTTTAGGTTAATAGAATCATTTTCATGAACTTCATGTGTATCTAGATAGATTTGAGTTATGAGGATTCTTCCCTCTTTCAAATCTTTTGCTTATGCCACTAGCATAGTAATGTGAATGCTAAGGCACTTTTGCGGGACTGGTAGGTGCTCTAGTATTTCTTTTTTAACCCCTTATTTTGATTTGTAGTCTTTCCTTTGGAATTTCCGTAGCCTGGGGGACTGGCCTAGAATACCATCTATAGAAGGAAAGGAAGTCAACGCATCATTTTCCTTGGCTGAAGACAATCCAAGATAGGGAGACCTAATTTTAGGGTTGCATGAGTAATGTCTGATGATACTGTTAATGCGACCTTTAAGAGTTAGTTCTAAACAAGGGGAGTCTGCACCTATGTCATTCTCTTCACCTCATTGTAATCCTTTTTGATTATGTTTGTAAGAAAATTCTGAAGGTGTTGGTTAGTTGGTGACAGTTGGCTCTTCCGTTCTTCATCTGTTATCCTTCTTCCTTCTTTCTTGCCTTGTAAAAGAAGAAGAGACGCCTTTTGGCAGCTTTATGATCAAGTGTACCGTAAATTTAAAGATTGGTATACTAGATGGAGGTGTTAGACTCTCACCCTTCTTTAAAGATATAGTTTAGGGAGTTAATTTTCATTTTCCTCTCAGTTAGCATCAGAATTCTTTAGGTTATGGTGTATAGCTTTCTATTATGCCGACTGAAAGGAGAAAGGGTATTGTTCTGAAGGCTGAGGCACCCCAATTCTGTGTTCTGGTTTAGTTACCTTTGCTGTAGTCATGTTGACGACTTCTGAGTTCCCAATCAAAGTTTATATTGAACTTTGGTCTTTTGCTCGTGGATGTTGAAGGGAAAAATGACATATAAAGTTTCCCACTTTGATTGAACCTATGAGGAAATACTAAAACACCAACGATGTATTTGAATCACAAGTAAAATAAGCAAATCACAATCAACACAAAAGAATTTTTACGTGAAAAAACTCCTCCAATGTGAAGGATAAAAAAAAACCACGGGACCGATCACAGAGTCCACCCAAATCTCCACTATATCAATCGTTAGGTTACAACCCAATCAAGCCCTTAACAATAGTAACAGGACTAAGATTCACTGATTCAACAATAATAGAATCACCAATAAATAGTGAAAAAACAAGTTGTAAAAAACAACTTAACCAAGAAAAAGTTGGAGAAATATCACCCAGATTTTTGACCACAATCTGCTGACTTCAAGAGCTCCAAACGACGATCCAACCGTTCACAATGAAGAACACCCAATCTTGAACCTGCTGACAAAAAATCAGCTCAATCAGACCACGGATCAACCTTGATCAGATGTTTGATCAAGTGCTGCACAGAGCCTCTAATTCCTGCAAAATTCTGCTCTTTTCTCTTAGAGAAAAAACCCTATATTTTTCCTTTTAAACCTTAGGGCCACATTACCCTAATTGGACCCAATAATAAGTCCCCGAATATGGGCTGGACCAACCCAACAATTCTCCCCCTCCAACCCAAATGAGGGAGATTCCATATGTCCATTTCTCAAGCACAATCCAAACCGGCCTCATGCCGACAAAACTCAAACTTTTCTCGCCATAGAGCCTTTGTCATCATATCAGAATCATTATCCTCAGTATGTACCTTTTCAAGTGTAACCTTTTTAGTTTCCATGATATCTCGTATCCAATGATACCTTACATTGATATGCTTTGATCTTTGATGAAACGTAGAGTTCTTAGCAAGACGTATAGCACTTTGACTATCACAAAATAACACATACCTTTCTTGCACAAAACCAAGTTCTTTTATGAATTCCTTCATCCAAAGTAACTCTTTACATGCTTCTGTTGCTGCAATAAATTCTGCTTCCATTGTAGATAGAGCAATACATTTTTGTAATCTTGATTGCCATGCCACAGCTCCCCCTGAAAACTTAATCAAGTAGCCTGAAGTAGATCTTCTATTATCAATATCTCCTGCCATATCAGAATCTGTATATCCCATAAGAATAGGCTTATCACTCCCAAATGAAAGTTTCAAACTAGAAGTGCCTCGAAGATACCTTAGAATCCACTTCACTGCATTCCAATGTTCTCTTCCAGGATTAGAAGTAAATCTGCTAACTACTCCAACTGCATGAGCTATATCTGGCCTTGTACAAATCATTGCATACATTAAACAACCAACAACCGAAGCATAAGGAACTCTTTCCATATATTTTTTGTCTTCCTCATCTACAGGACATTGTTTCTTACTAAGCTTAAAGTGTGTAGCAAGAGGCATGCTCACCACTTTAGCTTTATCCATACAAAACCTCTGAAGCACTTTCTTGATATACTCTTCTTGAGACAACCACAACTTCTTGGCTTTTCTGTCACGACTAACTCTCATACCAAGAATTTGCTTCACTGAGCCTAAGTCTTTCATTGGGAATGACTTACTTAACTCCTGCTTCAACTTTTCAATTCTTGCAGCATTCTTACCAACTATTAGCATGTCATCTACATAAAATAGTAGAATGATAAAATCATCATCTGAGAACTTCTGCACAAACACACAATGATCAGAATTTATCTTCTTATAGGCTTGCTCCCCCATAAAAGACTCAAATTTTTGATACCATTGTCTCGATGCCTGTTTTAAGCCATATAAACTTTTTTTTTAGCTTGCAAACATATTTCTCTTTACCTTTTTCTTTAAAACCCTCTGGTTGCTCCATATAAATTTCTTCATTTAGGTCACCATGAAGAAAAGCAGTCTTTACATCCATTTGCTCAATTTCAAGATCAAGACTGGCACCCAATCCCAAAACCATTCGAATTGAGGACATTTTCACAACAGGTGAGAAAATCTCATCATAATCAATTCCCTTTTTCTGACTGAAACCTTTAACAACTAGTCTGGCTTTGTATCGAGGTTGTGAAGAATTTTCATCATGCTTTAATCTATAAATCCAACGATTCTTCAAAGCTTTCTTGCTCTTAGGCAATGTCACCAACTCAAATGTTTGATTATCATGCAAAGATTTCAACTCATCTTGCATTGCATCAACCCATTTTTTCTTATCCACATCCTCTGCTGCTTCTTCAAAGCTCTCAGGCTCACCTGCATCAGTCAACAATATATACTCCTCAGTAGAGTATCTAGAGGATGGATGACGATCTCTAGTAGACCTCCTCAATGGTGGAACTGAAGATGGATTCTGTTGAACATCAACAACATTATTTGTCTGAGTGTCACTAGTATCTACACCCTGTTGGTCATTCTGAACTTGATCCTGAACATCATGCTGAATATCACTCTCAACTTGTTCTAACAACTGTCGTTGTAAATCATTTGAAAGAATTAGATCAATATCAATACCAATCTTAGAGCCTTGTGACATATTCTTCTCACTTTGGTCAATATCTGTCATATTTTGATTCTCAAAAAATACAACATCACGACTCCTCACAATTTTCTTCACAATTGGATCATAACACCTGTAGCCAAATTCATCAGAACCATAACCAAGAAATATACATTCTCGTGTCTTGACATCTAACTTAGACCTTTCATCCTTTGGAATATGAACAAATGCTTTGCAACCAAATACTTTTAGGTGGTTATAGGAAACATCCTTGCCAAACCAAACTCTATCTAGCACATCACCATCTAAAGCAACAATTGGAGATAGATTGATAACATAAGCTGCTG
This sequence comes from Casuarina equisetifolia, assembly GCA_028551475.1. NCBI lineage: Eukaryota > Viridiplantae > Streptophyta > Magnoliopsida > Fagales > Casuarinaceae > Casuarina > Casuarina equisetifolia. Next base: position 15,699,643 of record CM052354.1, read on the forward strand.
TAAGTAATACCTCACCCCAAAATGTCTTTGGCAGGTTAGCATTTGAAATCATGCATCTAACTCTCTCAACCAATGTCCTATTCATTCTTTCCGCTATACCATTCAACTGAGGTGTTTTTGGAGGTGTCTTCTGATGTCGAATACCATGTTGCCTACAATACTCATCAAATGGTCCAATGTACTCACCACCATTGTCTGATCGAATGCATTTCAACTTCTTTCCAGTTTGCCGCTCTACTGAAACTTGAAACTGCTTAAACACATCTAGCACTTGATCTTTTGACATCAAAACATAAACCCAAACCTTTCTTGAGTAGTCATCAATAAAGGTCACAAAGTAGGATGCTCCACCAAGCGTCCTCGGGTTAACTGGGCCACAAACATTTGAGTGTACTAACTCCAATAAATCTGATTTTCTTAAAGGAAGGTGACTATAGAATGAAACTCTTTTCTGTTTTCCAGCTAAACAATGTGCACACTTCTCAAGTTTTGCACTCTTAATCCCAGATAACAAGTTCTTCTTTACCAACATATTCATGCTCTTCTCACTCATGTGACTTAACCTTTTGTGCCATAAAGCACTTGCATTCCTATCTTCTACTACATTACAAATGTTCTTGGAAATCTTGGCCTGAAATAAATACAAAGAAGACTCTTTCTTGCCTCTAGCAATAACTAATGAACCCTTAGTAAGTTTCCATTGTCCATTATTGAAGATATTGCAAAAACCTTCATCATCAAGTTGTCCTGTAGAAATCAAATTCAAGTGAATTTCTGGTACATGTCTAACATTCTTGAGAACCAACTTGGATCCATTACGAGTTTCCAAGCATACATCTCTCATACCTGCAACTTTAGCCAAACAATCATTATCCATCTTCAATGTGCCAAAGTTTCCAGGAGTATAAGAAGTAAAGAACTCCCTCTTAGAAGTAATATGAAGAGAAGCACCACTATCAATTACCCAACTTGTCTCATTGCTTGCAAAATTCACATTATCATCATAACACACAATAACAAGTTCATTAGTAGCTGCTGCAACTCGATCATTATCATTGTTGTCCTTCTTCTCCTCACTTTCATTAACTTTCTTCTTTTTATTTCTACCTTTACCATTTTTCTTTTCATTTTTCAGCTGGAAGCAATTTTTCTTGATATGACCCATCTTGCCACAATGATGGCACTCCACATTTTTATGCCATGATCTAGACTTACTTCGACTTTTGTTATAACCTCTCGGACCTCTACTATGACTTCTCCCCCTATTTTCAACAACCAAAGCTTCAGAATGAGACAAAGAACCCTGACTCTTTCTTCTCATCTCTTCATTCAAAATACTAGTCTTGGCAAAATCCATAGTGACAATACCATCGGGAGCAGAGTTACTCACTGACATACGAAATGTTTCCCAAGATTCTGGTAAAGTACCAAGTAACCAAAGTCCTTGTACTTCATCTTCAAACTTCATATTCATGCCTGAAAGTTGATCTAACATTCCCTGAAACTCATTCAAATGATCAAATATGGATTGCCCATCTTTGTATTTTAAGCTAATAAGTTGCTTCATCAAATACATCTTATTATTTCCAGTCTTTCGAGTATACAAAGATTCAAGTTTGTTCCATAGAGTCCAAGCATGTGTTTCTTTACTAATGTGATTCAAAACATTCTCATCTACAAATTGTCGAATGAACCCACATACAATTTTATGCTCAAGAGTCCAATCGGCCTCACTCATGTTATCTGGTCTAGTTTCACTAAACACTGGTAAGTGCCAACGTTTCACATAAAGCAAATTTTTCATCTTACCCTTCTAAACATGATAGTTTCTTCCATTCAAACTAATAATCCTGTTAGTGCTTAGTTCCATCGTTCAATCAAATCTAAAGATAAAACAACCACAACCTAAGCTCTGATACCACTCTGAAGGAAAAAACGACGTATAAAGTTTCCCACTTTGATTGAACCTATGAGGAAATACTAAAACACCAACGATATATTTGAATCACAAGTAAAATAAGCAAATTACAATCAACACAAAAGAATTTTTACGTGGAAAAACTCCTCCAATGTGAAGGATAAAAAAAAACCACGGGACCAATCACGGAGTCCACCCAAATCTCCACTATATCAATCGTTAGGTTACAACCCAATCAAGCCCTTAACAATAGTAACAGGACTAAGATTCACTGATTCAACAATAATAGAATCACCAATAAATAGTGAAGAAACAAGTTGTAAACAACTTAACCAAGAAAAAGTTGGAGAAATATCACCCAGATTTTCGACCACAATCTGCTGACTTCAAGAGCTCCAAACGACGATCCAACCGTTCACAATGAAGAACACCCAATCCCGAACCTGCTGACAAAAAATCAGCTCAATCGGACCACGGATCGACCTTGATCAGACATTTGATCAACTGCTGCGCAGGGCCTCTAATTCCTGCGAAATTATGCTCTTTTCTTTTCTCTCTCTCTCTTTTCTTTGACGGTCACTCACCTCATCTCTTAAAGAAAAAACCCTATATTTTTCCTTTTAAACCTTAGGGCCACATTACCCTAATTGGACCCAATAATAAGTCCTCGAATATGAGCTGGACCAACCCAACAGATGTCAGAGTTTAGACCTCCGTAGTGCCTTTGCATCTTTATTCTTCAATATTTTCCTTTCATTTCTGTGCCAAAATGTAGAAGGATACCAGCATGAAAGAGGTGCCCCGTAATTGAATATCAAATAAAACAGTGTCTTTTTTGTTTTGGTTTTAAACAAGTTTACCGCCTGCTATTTAATGTCATGAGAAGGGAAATTAGAGGTTATCACTTACACATATACATGTGTTTCCTTTGCTTGTAGTTGGTTTCAACGGATGAAACTTAGTATCTATTTCAATATCAAACAGGCTGGAGGAGAATTGGCCGATTTAATAATTGTGTTGAAAACTAAAAGTGCTGTCCAAACATTCAGTGGAAATATGCATTTATCAGTTGGAGCAGGTCTGAGTGCAGCTGCTGGCATCATTGGACGGGCTGCTGAAGCTGATTTTCATGCTGGTGATGGTGTTTGTGCTGCTTACTATACGTACAGCTGCAGTAAAGGTTAGTTACACTCGAGCTTTTGCTGGTTTTGTTGACTTTATTAAATGACCACTGAGCTTTGAATAGACTCCAGTCACCAAAGCTGCACATAAAATTTTGCGGATGCCTCCTTGATTAAAAACATTAGGGTCATTAAGTAAATTTCAGCTGCATTATAATTTTCACTGGATGCGCCCTTCACATCTGAGACTTTTCTAGCAATGCTTCTCTTTTAAATTGTATCATCAATTGCGCATAACATTCAATAGCGCTGTTAAATCCCTCAGAATCATGACCACCTGTATTGCAAAGAAGCAGCAGTTTCTATATTCATTCCTGCTATGGAGTGACGCGATTCATGTTCAACTTAACAGGTGCATTTATTGGCTGCTCACTTAAAGGTAGTGTAGTCACAACCCGATACCAAGAAAACTCTAGATTTTATGGTAACCCATCAATCAGTGCAGAAGATATTCTTCTTGAGTCTTTACTTACACCTCCTGCTGCTGCTGTACTTTATCAGCCCCTTACCAACATATTTCAGAAGCTTGAGAGATAACCCTTTTGGGGTCACTGGTGCCTCCTGAGATGTATATGTCGGACGGAGGCCTCACACAACAAATAGATTCTTCAGATTCTTCTCCTCTCCTAATCTCTACTTCAGAATTGAATTTACTCAAACGTATTGGTTATACAGCTAAAAGAAATGTGGAAATTCTGATAGGATTTCAATTTGGGGTTCTTATTGAACTCTTGGAAACTACTACTTGTACATAAAATTCATAAGCAGTATTAATTGTTTTGTTGATTAACAAGCCCAAAAAATATTGTTTTATTTTTGACTAAATTAGTTGGTATCTTACTCTTTGTACTTGTCTTATGGAATGAAACGCTATTAATGTTCCCACTATTTTCTGTCTATGAGTAGACACAGTTCTTTTATTTTGTAGCCCACAAGTTTTAGATTCTATTGATTAAAAGAGGAAAGAATGAAAAGGATTTAAAAAAAAAAAAAAAAAAAGGTGAAAGATCAGATCACAGGTCGAAAATGAGTGCATGAGGCCTTTTTTTACTGTAAAAAGGATAAATAGTTGGCATTACATATTGCCAATCAAAGGGAGGTTGAAATTTACACGGAAATAGTCAGATGAACATTCGAATATTCGGAAAAGTGGAGAAGTGATGACCAGAAGACTTCATCAGGTGATAGCATTAGTTCAATGTTAAAAAGAAAAAAGAAAAAAAAAAGGTTTAATGATACTTTATTGGGTGAGGGAAGCAAAATTGTGTACATTCCAAGTGAAGAATTTTCAGTTGTAAACTCTTTTCTTCATTTGGCTTGTACAAAAAAATGATGAAACCCATTAGCATACATTTAACGGGGCAACGGCCCCGTCAAGCCGTATATTCCTTCGTACAAGGAAACTAGAAAACCATCAAAGATTTTTGACAAAAACAATACAAAGATAAGAGATCAAACTGAAAAGGGCCAGGGAAAAATATTCAAACTACGTATTACTTGTTAGAAGTCAGCTTAAAGTTTTGAATATGAGATTTTCTTTAGCACTTTTATTTTTATTTTTTTCAATTGCATAATGCAATGCATAGAGGATGTTCATTTTGGATACTTTTAAGGGACATGAAAATACCGAGGAGAAAACAATTATGAGGACCTCGTTGTAAACTCGATATTCATGAAGTTTTTTTTTCTTTTTTTTCAATGTATGTACCAACTCATGCAGTGTCAAACTTGTAACCAAAAAATTTCAGCCTTCCAACTAAGCTTGCATGCGAACAACAATATCCATGAAATTTTGGGGTTCAACAAACCCTTTTAAGGCTCCCAATCCAAGCGGACTTATAAGGACGGGATTAGAAACTACTGGTTGAGCCCACGAAACGGGAAGGGCAGCTACCTCCATCTCAGACCATCCTCAACCAGACAAATCATGATTACAAGCCACTTTTTATGCTTTGGTCAAAAGGAAGCAGAACAGACACCCGAAGAGATAACGATGTGGCTTTTAGCACTTTAAGAGGTCGTTTGGCCCACCACCATTTTCTGTCTAAAAAGTGCCTCCTTTATTGACAAATTTTGTTGGCAACAGTAGCACCTATGTATATCTCTCTCAAAAAAGTAGCAAATAAAGATGGATTCCAAATAATGGCATTAAAAGAGAAAGTTGACTGCATAACATGCAAAGCGCACTATAATCTCCAAGCATCTCCAGAAGGTGATGAAAGTCTTTTCCATCCAAATACTCAGGAAGAATAAAAAGGTTGGGCATTCCATTCGTAGCAAATTATAATGTCAAAGAATACACCTAAGGACAAGGCAAATGTCTTCTCCTATCCAGATTTTCACAAAAAGGTTTGCCCATTCTATAGTCCTTGAGCACTTCCAGTGGCAAACCGAATCAATGGTAGCTCATGCATACATGTACATCCTTAAGATAAAATTAGTTTAAATAGCAATAACCACATGAAAAGGGTTGTAAAAGCACCCCACACCTTGAAGAACTGACTATATATGACTTGAAAATAAATAAAATCTGAACAAAAAAACCTACCATTTGTGTTCGTCTTGAACTCATTGCGTTACTCTTTTTCTTAAACACCTCGGAGTCTATACAAGGTGACCACTGATTCTTTAACTTGCTCAAGCGTTTACCTGCAGTATAATAGGATTCCAGTAAGTAAAGAAACCATCCATACTGCCTATCTCATCACATGTTAACTCCGACGTACCTTGTCCTCGAGCTCCCCAGAGTGAGCTCCAGATCATCTGATCCACACTCTTCGTGAATTCTTTCACCTTCCCATGGCTTCACTAGCCCTGCTGTGTTGCTCCCAAAAGCAAATTCGTCCGAAACTGCTTCAGCCATAGGAATGTCAGCAGTATGATCAGAGCCTGCAGCAAAGGCAGGAGAGCACGTCCCACTTTGGCCAGGAGTCCACATGCGAGATCCACCACCGGCTAAAGCCTCTTCCTTGAAGCCAAATGGGTTTGAAGAGACAAGGGTGAAAGTTGGAGATGTTGGCACGCCTTGGGGGATTTGAATACCAGCAAACCATTCAGGATCAGGGACAATTTGGCGTCCTGGGCTTGGTGGAGTAGAAGATGGAAGGAAGGAGTAGTTCTGTGCAACCCAGCCTGGACGTGCAGACTGGTCATCCCAATCACTTTTAAATCGGGGTGTCCGAGCAGTTGGGGAGCTCAATGGGGGGGTAACGGGAGCACTAATTGAACCACCATGGATATAGAGATCAGGATACTTGGAAGAGGAGGCTGATGATGATCCCGATGAGAGATTTTTGAGCCATGGAATGAGGGAACTACCATCGGAATTCAGATTAGCAGCATAAGAGGAAGAAGCTGGGCTAGGAAATGATGAGGATCCTGGACTTGGGTTGTATGAAGCGCAGGGACTTGGTAGGTAAGATGAGCATGGGCTTGCTGCTGTAGATCCACCAACCACATCCATGCGTTCGGCAGGCTTGCATCCCTAGATGGAATTGAAATGATTGGTGGCAATAAAGCGTACAAAAGACTTGAATGATAAATGCAAATCTAACTGGAATTTCATATGTAGGCCACAATTACAGTGCAAGCAATCAGATTGCTTCTACACAAGCACAAAAGAACCATGTGCCTTTTTCAGCCTAATTCTATAAAAATATGATTGTGCAATGTGGAAGGAAATATACTGTTCAAGAATTTTTCATTATCATAACAAGACGCAATTTTGAGCACTAGGATTCTGCTGTCCCTCCTATGGTCTAAGGATCAAGGCCAAGGTCCATATTCCACCATTTGCAATGTCAAATTCTCATGCACCAGACTTTCCCTCCATGTTGTCCGGAGGTTTTTTACCTTTCTTTTGCAACTTAGTTCATAATGACTGAAATATCTTCAGCAGAGGAACTCATCTTAATATATGTTAATTTCCTTCTCTCATTATAGTGAAGTCAATGCCCTAACTATGCACATCTCATTAAATGTGGTACTTGAAAATCCTGTTCTACATTGTTTGGAGGGCAAGTCTCACTAGAGCCAGTTAAGGCAATTTTTCCCCGGCCTCCCTCAAATTATCATGTTATGCGAGCAAAAGGGGTCATTCTGATCCGCAAGGCACAATTAATCTTAGCCTTACTTAGATATGATCACCAAGAAAGTTGCTAATGAATTAAGAAATGCAGATCCACCTATGGATTTCTAAACTTTTGATACAGAATCTATATAAATACCAAACCTCACAGGTACTCAATGCCAATCATATGACATGAAACAGTAACTCCAGCTTCCTAGATGGCATTGGGTCATTTTGCGGCCACACAAAACTAACTGGTTTCACATTTAGAACTGGCAGGCATGTAAGTTTGATCTATGAATGGCACCCCAGCATTACAAGCACCTTAATAGGTTCAGCAATGACTATAGCCAATGATTACCATCAAATGTTTGGTATGTAATGGGTAACCCAATAGATCATATCAGTATTGGTTCTTTCACTCAATGACTCACGTCATGATCGCAATTTTGGGGACAAAGCTACAAACAACCTCATTATCCTTCGGAAACTTTAAGAAAGCCATCTAAGTTGTTTGGCATATAACTGGGCACTCTAACAGATAATATTTATATTAGTTCTCTTCGAATATTGGGTCTATGATTCAAGTCATGATCTCATTTTTGTGGACAGACCTAAAAACAACCTCATTATCCTTTGTAAACCTCAAGAAGGCCTATCCAAGTTGCTGTCTTAGTTTCTTTAGGCATCGTGGTCAACCCTGAAAGTAACAGACCATGTGGGATTCAGATGCCAACCCTATTGTATTAATTCACTTTATCTCCATAGAGACATTAAAAAGTCACATTCTCTCTCTCCAGAAATTTAAAAGGGTATATAAATAACTTCCAACACCCTGTAGAATTACCTCCGGCCTTATTAAAGCAGGATTCATAAGTTAACAATACCAACAATAAATGACTGTAAATAACCCACCGCTAAAACTAAAACGAAAGTAGGAACCATCACGGGAAGTCCAGAGAAAAGGAATTCCCAGAGTGGAATCCTAAGCACATAGAGCAAAAGTTGCAGCAGCTGAATATTAGGAAGAGAAAATTCTCAGACCGGCAAAGCCACTCACTCATTCCAACCCTCCCCCCCTTTCCTCTCTTTTCTCTCCAATCCTCGACTTTCCAGACCGGGAACTTTACAAAGTCATTTTACCACGATAACCCAAAAAGGCATATTCGCCACCTCGAGATCTATGCTGTCCCTGGGTCTCACACCAGCAGTCGCAAAAGCCCAAAAAGGAACAGAGAGATTCTATGGCCCTTCACGCAAAAAGGTAATTACAAAGAAGTAAAGGAAAAAATACTGTCTTCGCGCTACTAACATGCGCCGCTCCAGCGCATTTTAGCATAGGACATTACTCTTTGCTAATGTATACCAACGAACCTGTGCGTGTTAGCATGCACCACGAAACGCGAAGCCCTGGGTCGACGAGCTTCGGGTCTGCTAACACGCACGACGGATGGCGGTGCAATGTAGTAAGAACCAGAATGCTGTAATGTGTCCACACCGACTTGACTCCTAGCTCTAAGATGCGCTAACAGACACAGACATGAAAGCGAAAAAGAGGATTAATCCCAACTGAACTGATGAAGTGTTATGATACGAAAACACAAACGGAAAGAAAACATTATATCAAAGGTGAAGCTATATTATAGAAACTAACAAAGTGCCATTCTTCCGATACCAATTAAATAATTGCACTACGAATTAGATCGCCTATGAACATCCCATTCCAGCCATATCGCCGTTCTAATTCGTCATTCCATTCATATCCTGACATGCAGAATAAAGCAAAACGAAAAGCATAACGCATAGGGGAAGCAGTGAACAGTACCTTGCGATAGGTAGTGCCATCAGGTTCGACGGCCCAACCGGCTTCGTTGCACAGGGCCTTGAGGACCTCGTTATTGTCGCAGTGTTTGGGAAGCTTGTAGTTCCCATACATTCTCAGTCCAGCAAAGATCTTCGCCGCTATTGCCCTACGCCTCCTCTCCCTCCTCTTGTTGTTCTCCCTCTCCTTCCACGTCGGCAACCTGCTTCCCGACGTCATCCTCTTCTGTCTCTCGAAGAATGAGACAGCAACAAGCTCGTGTATTCACAGCAAGCGTTTTGGCAACGGATCGAGGATTAGCATCTAACCTAAGATGGATTCCCGATTACTATAAATCCAGCTCAGCTCATGAATCGAAGCAGAAACGATGGTGTTCTGCGATGAATTTCAGCTCGGAGCTAGCTCCGAAACCAAGATTCAGAGAAAGAATCGGAGGCTAGCTTGGTGATCCAATCGGATCTGTGAGAGGAGACTGTGGAGCTGGCTGTGGTGTGGTCGACGACAAGGGCGAGACGGCTTGCAGGCTGGACGGAGAAACGCCCCCGGAGCCGGAAGTCGTCTACGGGAAACCCGGGATAAAAATAAGGACTGGTGTGTGAACTGAGAAGAGGTTTTGGGAGATGCTCAAGTAACTGGTTGAGTGGTTTTTGGCCCTCACGTTTACCTTTATATACCATTTTGCCACTGACTGTGATACTTGGACGATCATCCTGAGAAAGGCCGGGATTGCGGGTAATTTACCAATATGGGATAAAAATCATTACGTGATTGCTTTTAATTTGTATTTTTGGTAGTTAAATAGTATTTTATGTCCATGCTAAAGTTTACGTAATGGATCAGGTTTGGACTCTTTATGAGTGTTGAATGAACAAATTCTAAGAGGTTGGCAAGAAGAAAAATTAGAGAAATACGGCATAAAATAGAATGACAAGAAAAGTCTTTGTAGATAAGCAACTGTTTTATATATACAAGTTCTAGAAGATTTGTTATCTAACTTAAGAGTTAGAGGAACACATTATTATATAAATAAGTTTTTTAATATATATCTTAATAATATGAAGTTTATTAACCACATCTTAATACTGTTAGAAAAAGATGTGTTTTATTGTAATAATCTTTAGTTTGCATATAATATATATAAATTATAATTTCAATCAATAATATTATAAAATAGTTGGGTTCTTATATTCTTTTATAATGTAACCTCATATATGCTCAAAAAGAATATTTTTATTGATGGAATAATAGTTACATAACAATTCTTTTAAAGAAAAAATGATATTGGATTTGCTTTTTTTGCAAGCCACTTGAAGTCCCCTAGAAGACTAATCAAAGCCCACATGAAGCAAGCCACTTGAAGCTTAATCAAAGCCCATTTGAAGCTAATTCAAAGCTTGCATGAAGTAGGCCACTTAAAGCTGATTCAGAGCCCACTTAAAGCATGTCGATTAAGACTTAACCTGACTAAGGCTTAATTTGATCTAGAGTCAATCTAAAGTAACCTAATTGAGACTTACCCAATCCAAGCCCGATAGCCAAAACAACATCGTTCGACTTATTAAGAAAACTCAATTAATCAAAATGAAAAGATTTGAGAAGAGACTAATTGTCAGAACAATCGACTAAGAGCAAAAATTGAAGATTCTAATGTTGATTGATAGAAATCTCTTCACTCTCTAATATGAAGATATCTACGGTGATGTCAAGTTTGACAAGAAACCTTAAAAAGCTTCAATTATTGGAATATCATATAAAAGCCTTCTTGACAATTAATTAAGAGCTTTTCTAATCATATATTTGCAAAATCGTGAAAAGCATTAAAGATTTGTTCATATAGTGCTATCATATTTGGATTCAATGATAGTATCCAATTTGGGGTAATACTCAGTGATACTTCTCAAAGATTAATTATTTGTGATCTCTTATATTTGTATTCATTTATTTATGTGCTAATTAAGTTCTACACATTATGTGCACATAAATAATGTTGTAAATCCGAAACCTTAACTTGATGATATTTGGAGGTTTCATGATTCGAGCTTAAATACTTGTTCAATCTTTTGAATAAGCTCTTTGATAGGCAATATCTCATACATTTCATATTATTTGGGAATTTGGTAACTGTACAAAGATTGTTTCAACCTCATCTTGTAATCAGTAACTTGTATGACTTTTTAAGGAAGAGTTGGAAAGTGTGAAGAACGTTTTCTCCTACTTTGTTAGTAAAGCATAATCTAGCTGGTTGTATTGGTGGAAGAAAATGGTAGAAATAGGTGAAAAGGACTAAACCAACATGGAAAAATTGTTGTCTTTACTTGCTATATATAATTGCTTTAAACTTATTTTTGTGTTTATCTCTTGGACTTCTTTGATTTGGTTATATTGGATTAAATTAGGTCATTGTTGAGTTACTTTTTTAGAAAACCAATTCAAACTTCCCCCTTCTTGGTTGACCATTATACCTTACAAATACTAGTTATGAAAAGGAAATAAAATAACCACTAAGTAAACAATATCTCAAAAGCATATAAAATGAAGCTTTCACATTCAATTAGTAAAACTAAACCCTAATTCTAGCATGGCTTTTACCAAAAATTAAATCAATCGATCAATGCTAATGTAAATAAGTTTAAAGTTTAATCTAAAAATCATCTCATAAATTTGATAAACAAATTTATATTTTAATGCTATCTAATGATCCCTTTTTTTTCCTTTTTCTTTTGCATGGCAGTTTCATTATCAAAATTCTTCCACACATTAAGTATACCAGATTAGTATAAAGTTAAACAAGAATTAGAATGAATTAAATTAGGTTTTGGTATTATCTAAATAGGACTTTAAGTTCAATTAAAAAATTAGTTCATGAGTTAAAAAAATAAAACTATATTTAAAGATTATTTCTTTCTAATATAATATTTTTGTTTTATTAATTAAGGTAATATGTCACTGAGGGGGCATGAACTAGGCTCTTCAAGTAACGCTAAGATTGGCGTTGTTCAACCCACACAGCCATATCGAAGACACCATAGAAATAGGTTTGGAGGCGAAGGATCTAACTGATTTGCAAGAACATAGGTGAAAACTGACGTGCTAAAACCCACTAAAGCCCATGAGTCTAAATTAGTCGGCCTAGTCCTTTGCCGTCTTAACCTCCATCCACCGTTGATCTTTTGTCGACCGACCCATTGTCTTCTACTGTCACGGCGACCATTTGTCACCACAAGCCACATTGGAGAAGTCAAAACGAGGATGGGGAGAGTTGGTGTTAAACCTGGGATCAAAAATCTCAAGTAACATATATTACCAATAAGCTAATGCTTATTATTAAAATTCCATCATTGTCTAAGTAAAAAAAAAATATTACTAATCATTTTTCTTTTTGAAATTTGAGTAAAAACAAGAATACTATTAGAATTCTTTATTGATGTAAATTATACTTTCCTCTTATTTTACAACATTATTGTCATTAATTAGAGACTTATATGTAGCCTATGGTGTACATAATTTATAACATTTATGTGACAACCAAGCAAGTCCCATGCAAACATTTTTCAATATTAGTTTCTATTGATTACTATTATGTATTATTTCATTTTTAAATGTTGTGCAATCCATATATTTATAATTTGCTTCAAAAGCATTTACTTTCTCATTAAAGCCTTTAAGCTTGTGAATGCGAAATGGTGTCATCTAAGAAATTTTTGGTTTTAGACAAGTATAGATTCAATATCTAATACAATTCAAATCAATAAAACTAAGGTGTAGCCTTATATGATTTTGCTTGGTGGGGAAGCTAGATTTTTAATGCTAAATCATCAAAAAACTGTCTTTCCTTTACTTTGGTTATTTGAATCATTTCTATTTACAAACTCTAATACTTATGATTTCCAACACAAGGTCTAATAAAACCATAAAATAATTTACAAACTCTAAGAGAAGAGCATAAACACATAATCAAACTTTAGACACTAAGACCGATAAAAATCTTTGATTAACTTAAATATACTCATACAAATATTTTTTTTTACCTTTTGATATATAGAAGTGTTCTATTAAACAAACATTAAAAGACATAGAGAAATAGTTAAATAAAATATAAGAGAAGAGAGATTTAAAAAGAAAAGGCATTATCTATGTGTGATTAGATTCAAGTATTTACTTATGGACAAATCTAATTAACTAAAATATACTTTAATAAATATACTTATATAAACAACATCTAAGCTAATAATGTGAGTTATTAACAATTTATTATACTTTTCTTTTATATCCCTTAAGTGTTTAGGGCTTTTTAGCCTTTTACATTTTTAAGCAATTAGCAAAACTACCAATTTGTACCAACTCTTGAGCAAGACTATGTCTATTCTAAATTTGTATTTTGTGAAATTGAACTACAAATTATAATTCAAATCAACCAAGTAAAGTGGCAAGAAAATAACATAATGTTTTTTCACGGAGATAACAAAAGTGACAGATAATACTTTTTTTGGGAAGATAATCATAATGAATAAATTAAGTGTGTTATTACAAAATAAATGAAAATAAATATTTCTTCACGCAAGACATTAAGGACCTAGTAATATTCCTCACAAAGACAAAATAGAAAACCAAAGTCAATTACTATTAAAATGGTTAAATGTCCTTACTCAAAGGAATTGGTTTGAATCAAACTAAAGGTATATAAAACATGTCGAAACTTTGGTCAAATTCTAATAATAACCATTTTGATCACTAAGTAAAATTCTTATACTTATATTAACAATCTTTCGAGTCTTCTCTTGGCATGGATCAAAGTCCATCATCAAGTAACACTAAATTCAAAATTTGATGGTAGGAAGAATTTTTATCCTAATAAGGTATTCAAGAAATTTCAAGGACTGATTAATAGTTAAACACATGTAAATCCTACCATCATTGCCCAAACATACCTACCCAATCATGAAATTCATTAAATAAGTAAATAGTTGATACAATATCTGAATAACAAACAAATGTAAAAGTCAAGGAGCCCTTATAAGTCCACGAGGGATTTGAAAACTCTTTTCTCCTCTTCTTCTAATGTGTGCGTAAAAATAATAATAATAATAATAATAAAATGTAAATAAATTGAGCTTAAGGTTGAGTTTGTTTATTTATAAAATATATTTATATGACTATTCTATAATATGTTAATAAAAATAACAAAACAACATACATTATTAACATCTATCAATATACATATATTTGTTCGAGCAAGTTAACAAATAAATTAAATAAGAATCGAATTTATAAGTCCAGTAGTATTAGAAATTATAAAAAATTATATTTAATTTAAAATTATAAAGTACTTCTTTATTTCTATAGTACTTTCTATAAACATTAACTCAAGCTTGCTTAACCTCAAGCCGAAGTGGAAATAGGGCTCGTTCCGCGTAAAAGCAAACCCGGAAAAGGACACGACGCAAATTACCCATCAAAGGCGGGGGTACATTTGTCATTGTGATTTAAAGTGTCAAAACAAACCCACATGCTAAAGCTTATCAGAGTCAGAATCTGTTTGCCTTGGTCCTATAACTGTCTCTGTCTAACCAATCAGGATTCTGCACGCCACGTGACAGAAATCTCACCTCCTCATACCGTGACGGTCCGGCACGTTACTGTACATCAGCAAAAGGCAACATCACACATGTGGGGAGAGGACCAGGACCGGCATGCGTGCGTGGATAACTTTCTGGGTAAGTCTACTGGCGTGGTTTCCCCTTGCCATGGCCAAGTGGGTAAAACAATGCCATTATAGTAATTACGTTGATTTCATAAAGATAATTTAGTAATTTGATTATTCAGTAAAACAATGCCTATTATATATTCCTTTTGCTATAGTTTGGCACTTTTTTACTGTTATATATTTAAGTCAACAATTAAAGAAATTGTCATTTTAACATTGAGTTTTTATTTTTGTACCTTTTCTTTCAAATAATATCTCAAATAATATTTTTTATTATTTAATTTGATTTCACCTGAAATATTATCATAAATTCTATTGAGTTTAGACTCTCATCAAATGACAACTTTCATTTTCATTTTCATGAACTAAATGCCTTTATATTTAATAGGATTTTTTTGCTATGTTTTGATTTTTAAATAACTTAGATCGATTATAAAAAGCCATAAGTAAGATGTAAAATGTTAGTATTAAAATTGGTATAGAGTTGTCCCACACTATTAAGGTATGGGCTTACAAAGTGATTTATATACAAGAAATGTCATCATTTTTTTAAGCCAATTATTGTGAAATGATTGAATTTTCTAATATAATATTCAGTCCATCCTTAACGCTCTCTATAAATATAAGTCAAAATTCACATAGAGAAAGTGACTATGTTAAAATAATATAAAATTGTCTAACATTGATGAGGTATAGGTTTGTAAAAAAATTTATATGTAAAAAATGCCTCTTTTCCCTTGAACTAACTTTTGTAAAAAGATTATGTTTTCTAATAGTTAGATATAAGAAATTTTTTGCCTTCATTTCATTTGTGTTCAAACAATAATGGTAGAGTAAAAGCTAAATAATGAAAAGTACAAATAATAACATTTTTAGCCTTCATTTATTTATTCTTTGAAGCTTAATTCACCTACATTCCAAGAAAAATATTTGGCAATAATAATGTCACATTTGTGCCTATTATATATTCCTTTTGGATACAATTTGCTACATCATGTCAACCTTTATGTATAAACTACAAATAAATCAATATGCTTGAAAATATAGAGCTATCTATTGCTTTGTCATTACAAAACGCTATTTTGTATACACGAATATTTGCACCAATTATAGTCCACAAGTGCAATCATATTGTGCTAATTTTTATCGACAATTTATGCAGGAAATCTAGATAAATTTGAAGTATAAATGTCAAAGGAAAATTTGGATGCTTTGTCATTACAAAACGCTGCCAATTATCTCCTACTTACATTCATTCAACCCTCAACATCATCGTTCTGTATTAGATGGAATACTTCGCTTAAAACGCACAGCTTTGTGCTCTCTGATAGTTCAAGTACTATGCACCAAAGGCAGTCTCTTATGCTTCTTGATACTCTACTTACTATGCACGAAACACACAGTTTTGTTCTCCTTGATGCTTCAGTTACTTTGCACAAAAAACATAGTTTTGTGCTTATTGATACTCCAGTAACCATGCACAAACGCACAGTTCTGCACCCTTCAATGTTTAATTACATTGCACAAGCCACACAAGTTGTGCTTGTTGATATTATTGCGTTTGATAATTAAGGCCCTGTCTGATTGATGATTGGATATGGCCCCATTACCGTTTGTGATGCTAAGAGTCCCCAAGGGTACTAAAAGGAAAAGTTTGGTTCTTGTAAAGCTCAAAAGAGTCCACTTACCAGGCTGGCCCTGGGGTCTTGCCAAATTTCTGATTGTATCCGCCAACTTTCTTTCCAAACTTTCAAACTTGTTTTTGAGTAACACGTAGCTTTGACCGACCATAATCCAAACCCTCTTCATAACGCTTTGTATTTGTTGCCAAATGATGTCCCTGAAACTCTCTTGTAGTTGATACACTCACATATCATTCGGACTATGACATATGGAGTAGGCAATTTCGAAATACGATTAAAAGAATAAGCTTAGTTTTATGGATAGTTCTTTCGCATGCCCCTCAACTGTGATTGGCCAGCTTGGAAGTCTATAGGTGCAAGCTTGTTTCTATTTCTATCATACCTGGAGACACAAAAAAAAAAAAAAAAGTATGTAACACTTTTTTGTTGAGATGTGAAAAGCTCATAGGGACTTAACGCTATAATTTGAGAACTAAATTACGTGATTTGAAGTAGATGAATTGCTCGGTTACTTAATATCACTTGATCATTAAATCTTGGGGTGAAATAGATGTTGCATAGCCTTTTGTTTTGTGTACTTACAAGTAGTATATCAAAAGTTTATTACTCAACCCAAAAAGTTAATTCAAGATTTGGAAGAAATTTTTTTTATTTGAACCTAACCACTTTATTCTTTCTAGGTGTGAGACTCATGACTTTTAACACCCCTTTGCACACCAAGAGATTCTCTTGATAGCAATGATGCCATGTGAATAATGAGTTTAGAATAATACCTAACTTGTGCTTTGATATCATGTTAAAAAGTATAATATTCAACTTAAAAGCTAACTCAAAAGTTAAAGAAAATTTTCTTTATTTAAATTTAAACACAAGCTTCCTCTTTCCTAGTATGGGACTTAAACATAGTGTATCTACAAGGTGAAAGATATACTAGAGGAACATACCCTACAAATTTGACTAGTGCAGTTTTTGCTTGGGTTAAATGATGTCTTCAAGACCTTAAGAGCCATGATTTTGGCTAAGAAGCCCTTACATCAATTAATCTTGCATTTTCAACAACAATAGAGAATGAGCACTAACACTTTTAGATAGATAACTCACCCTCAAAATTGGATAATGTAGGTATTCGGTGAAATTCTACATGCAAGTGTATATGTCGAACAAGTAATATAATGATGAGAATGAGTATCGTCCCACGAAGAGTGGTGATTACTAAACTAATTAATTACTAATGGTGAATAGACTTTAAAGTTTATCTAGCAAATCAAAGTGGTAAAATGTGAATTTAACAACTAAATTATTCTAAAATTGATAAATGAAATGTGTTAGAGCTTCTAATTTTGCCTAATTACTCAGTACAAAAGTTGATCATCCATGCTCACAAGATTAATTCTACTTATGTGATGGCGAAATCTCCTACCTTATTTACTATCCTATGTCTAGGTATAGCGAACCTACTTAACTCATTAATTCACTGTGAGTCTGCATATGAATTAAATAAACTAAGTGCATTAAGAATTGTGAATATTCCAATTTGTACTTAAAGCCACACAAATCATATGGTATATGTCTATCGATATTAATCTATGGTTGCATATTACATGAAGCAACTGCATGTTATCTCCTGTCGGTCTCAAACATGCAAATCATATCAATTAAGTGATAACTAATCACCTAAAAGTATTAAGCTCCGTAATTTGCAACTTCACATTCATAAAATATCTCACAAAGCCTAAATAATCACATTCATACGTTATAATTAAGTTCCATCATAGCTCTAACAAACTAAACTAAAACAACATATTTACATAAACTAAATCAGTGCAAAAACGTGAACAAAATATTCTGCAATTTAGAAACATTAAAGCTGTCACCAAATGTCTTCAAATCACAAAACAAATTGCACAAATCTGCACATCAGGAGGAGGAGGAGAAGCTGTCTGGAAAACAGGATGAAAAACGAGCCGAGACGTGCCCTCACGCGCTATCGCACACGCTGACACGCTTCGGTGAAACGCGCCGCCACGCGTCGCCGTCCGCCACCAGTCTTCACAGAAACTTCAGGAAAGATAGATCGGGATGCCCAGGTTGCAGATCTGTAAAAATATCACACAAATCCGTCACAGAACCGCGTAGATCTAGCGGAATGGACAAAGTCGGCGTTCGCACTTCTTCGCCGGAAACTACCATAAACCGCCGCGAAACTGGTACAGAAAGGCTGGAAATTACTTTAGGACTCTGGATATGCTCTCTCCTCACCAAAAAATCACCTAAAGGTGGCCGGAAAAGAAGAAAATGTGGCCGGAAATGGGTTGTCGCCGGAGAAAACAATGGATGGACGATTGGCGTTCGCACTTCCGTCACGCTCCTTTCTGAGACCCGCGCTGTTGCGTGCGGCCTCTCTTTCTCCGGCGACGCCTATCTGGTTCTGATCAAGACTCCGACTCCCTCTTGGTTTCTTTCTCTCCTTGCTTCTCTTCTGTCCGGGCTTTTTTCACAAAAGCCTTTTTTTTCTTGTTCCATATAATTCACGTTCACCTTCATTAATTCTTCTACATAGGCCCACGTGTTTCTTCTCTTTTCCTTCTTTTTCTTTGTCATGGATCTCAGGTGCTTCATAGATAAGTGGTATGATAAATAATGAACATTTTTCATGATTTATTGCTTCTTTTTCTTCTTTTTCTTTTTTTTTGGGTTTGCTGCATAAAATTACAAAATATATAAAAATATAATTAAATACAAATATAATTTAATAAAAATTATATTAAATATTACCTAAAATACTACTAATAACTCTATAAAATATAGAATTATCAGTAGCCCTTCTAACAAACAATGGAACCTCTAGTTCAACCAATAATGAAGTGTTCAATATGTAACAATAGCAAAAACCCTAGGGGCCTAAACTCGCATGTGGCTATTGTTACAAATCCAGTCACACAAGGGAACAATGTTACCAAATAGTTAGATACCCACCAGAGTGTAACACCTATAGTGACTGTAGTAGACAAGCTACAAGAAAGGTGAGTTATTGCATATTAGGGCATAACAAAAGCAGGTCAACCTTGGTTGAAGGCTCAACCAATTTTATACGGGCCATTCCTTTTCCAACTACATAGGACAATGCCTTTTGAGCCCATACATGGGCCACCTAATCAATTATCTCTTAATTTTAGATAACAACCATCACCATAAATTAGGTAATAAAAAGTCTAAAGTCCGCATGGTCTAACCCCTAAAATTCAAAATTTATAAGCTTAGCTATATAGCCTAATGGAAATTATATAGGAAGCTAGCCCCCTAGATTGTCATCTTCTTTCAGGCAGCTCATCCTAAGCAGGAATAACCATGGAGCATTTTTAGAAATTCTTTATAGCCTTCAACAACATTTCAATGAATCAATAAGGCACTAATTTTACAAGTTGAATAATTGTAAATGGATTTTAGATTTAAGGGCTACAAATCATGTTCCATGTGATTTAAGTTGTTTGTACTCATGTTACATTTGTATCTCAATCATTATCCAAAAAGCTACTTTATGGGACTTATACAATGGCAACATGCATAGGATCAAACTAACCTATACCACCCACATCTAAAACATGTTTTATATGTTCTGTGCTTTTAATATAACCTTATCTTGATCACTTGACTCATTGTAACTAATTATTGAATAATGTTATTTTTTTCCTAGTTTTTGCGTATTTTAGGACTATACAATTAAGGCACTAATTGAGTTGGATAAAGCTAAATGTGAGCTTGATTTTTTGTCATTAGTTGTTAATGTTGATCTGTCTATTTAATCATATTTCTCATCCCCATTATGATCTTTGGCATTAGTAACTCAATCACACATCATTAAAATATTTTGTTATGCATTACAAATTTATTGCAAGTTTGATAACTCTATTTTTGTAGAGTTATTTTACCTATTTTTAGGTAATAAATATGCAATGCTTATGAGAAAATATTTGAATTCTTTTTATATATTTAAATTTGTCTTGTTTTTATAAAATAAAGAGGCATGGAGAAAAAGAACAAGCATGGAGAACCTAATACTTATGATATGACAAAATATGGTCAAAATATCAAGATCAAGAAAATCAAGATGGACTTTGGCTTTGGATAATTGCTATTAGATTTTTTTTTTGTTATTGGGTTTTTTAAATAATTAAAAAACCTAATTATTTAAGGAGTTCAAAACCTAATTAAATTAGGAGTTCAAAACCCAATTGTTTTAGATATCGAAAACCCACTTCTATTATGATAGAAGTGAAAAGGCAAAAGAAAGGAAAAGAATGAAATTGAGCACAACTCAAAAGAGAGGCTAGGAATTCAAGATTTTTTTAAAAGAAGATAAAAAGGGTAACAAGCTTCTTTTTTTTGGATTTAAAATGTCTTCTTTAATTCTTATTATTATTCTTCCTTAGTATTTCATTATGTTTTAGTTTACTTTTGTTAGAGTTACGATGTAACTTAATTATGATGATATAAATCTTATGATTGTTATGTTTTGCAAAATATTTCATTTATGTGAAGTTACATATTACTATGTTTAATACTTTTAAGTGATTAGCTATTACTTAAATGATCTTGATTTGTATATTTGAGACTGGCAAAAGATTATATGTAGTTGCTTCTTGTAGTGTGTAACCATAAATTAAATATGGATAAACATATACCATATTATTTGTGTGACTTTTAATGTAAACTGAAAATGTTCATAAATCATAATGCATTTAGTTTATTTCAATTCACATATACAGATATAATGAATTAATGAACTAAGTAGGTTTACTATACTTATACACAGGATAGTAAGTAAGTTAGGAAGTTTCGCCATCACATAGATATTATCCCTCTTGCAAGCATAAATAATCAACATTAATACCTAGTAGTTATGATGAAATTATATGCTCTAACATATTTCATGTATTTAGTTTTCTTAAATTTAGTTAGTTAATTTATCATCTATCATTTGGATTTGTTAAATAAATTTTAGGAGTTATTCACCATTAATAATTAGTTAGTTTAGTAATCAGCAATCTCTGTGGGACGATATCTTTCTTATCATTATATTATTTGTTCGACATGTACACTTGCATTTAAATTTCATTGAACAATGTTATTATGGTTTCTCTTTCTTAATTTGTTTGCTAGTGAAATAGACTCATTTTGTTTTCCCGTAGACTCAAATTCACAACACTCACATTTTCAATTGGTTCATATGGACCTTTAGAGGCCTCATTGAACTTGTAATCACAATGGTTTATGTTACTTTTTAACCATTGTAGATGACTTTTCTAAGGCTACTTGAAGCTTTCTCTTTAAATTTAAAGACCAACTTTTCCCTATTGTACAATTGTTAATTAGTTTGGTGTTGACTTTATTTAACAGTTCCATATAGCACGTTCATTCTAATTATGGTACTAAAAGTAGTTCTATTTATACATCTCAATTGAGTGAGGTGCTAGAATGCAAATATTGACATATTTTGAGTATAGTTTGGGCCTTGATGTTTGAAACTCATATTCCTACCTAGTTTTAAAGATGAGTGCATTTTGACTATTTTGTATTTTATTAATCATTTGCCTACATCTCTCCTTCACATTGCACTTTATACAAGGCTTGCATAGAAGACAAGTTTTACTAGTCATCTTTTAGTCTTTAAATGACAATATTGTTCTACCTTATCTACTTCTAGGTTTAGAATAATATTGTCATTTAATGAACTCATTATGGAAAAAAAATTTCATTATTAGGATGTCTTGTTTCTCAAGTCCAAGATTCTATTACATAGTCATCTTCTACCATGATCAACCATGCCTAATTTGTACAATATCAAATTGATGATTCTTCGATTATATCAAATTGACCATCCCACAACCTACTTTAGGACCACCATCAAAGCCTTATCCAAACATCATTAGACACTCAACCAAAGTTGCTAGTTTCAACACCATTTGACCATTGTGATGTTCTACCAAACCCACACAACCACCATTATTATTCACGAGTTATACCTATCCCATATTACCTACCTACAACCTTACATACCACCACTTACCCTATATCTCATTATGTTTTCTTGGACCACTTTGCCCCACATTACAAATATTTCATATCTTCCACTTTGGTCACACAAAAGCCATCTTTTCATCAAGAAGCAATTATGGATGGTCATTGACTTGTGGCTATGGAGTAAGAGTTGTAGACTTTGGAAGCAAATCATATGTGGGATTTGGTCATATAAGCCTGTGGATGGCAAACTACTAAATGTATATGGGTTTATAAAGCCTAATTCAAATTAAAAGATAGTGTTAACAGGTACAAAACTTGATCAGTGACTAAAGGTTATAGCCAACATCAAACATTTTCTCCTAATACAAAGAGGGTGACTATTCAAGTAGTTATTAATTTAGTTCACCTTTACATAAGAAGGAAATTCAAAATGCATTCTTACATGGACATTTATTAGGATGTGTCTATATTAAGATCCCTCATGGTCATTGTAGTAAGAGGAATGGAAAAGTGTGTTGGCTACATAAGTTATTATATAAGTTGAAGTAGGCATTGCATTAGTGGGATGTGAAATTTACTAAAGTTTTAGTAGTAGCTGATTATATTTAGTTATACTATGAGTATTCTCTTTGTACATGGAGATGTGACGCTACCTATGCAAAATCACTCACCTACATATATTATATTCTTATTATAGGTAACAACATTGACAATAATAAGATTAAAAAATTATTTAGATTCTACTTTTCATACAAAAGATCTTGGGCAATCAAAATATTTTCACAACATTAAGCTTCTATGTTAACAAGATATAATATATATTAATTAGCGCAAGTATGGACTATATGGACTAGGGTCGATATATGAGGCTGGTTATAAGGGCTAAAATTTATTAGAGCATAAAATTGACATTAGCATACTATGATAATCATGCTCATGGTAAGATGCCTAACCGCACATGAAGGATTCTTCCATGTATCAACGATTGATAGGAAACTTGATACATCTTAGTGTTGATCTCACACTTACCATGACCATGTCTAATATTAGTTATGCAATGTAACAACTTAATCAATTTATTCATGCTCCAAAATGATCTCGGAGGTGACACATCTAAGTCCTTTTGTGCTACTTAATGCTCTCGTTATCATGCGTTTTTTTATGTGATCTACATGCATTTTATATGTTTGCTGAACTTAAAAGAAATGTTCTTTGCGCGTTTTGTCAATATATGCTTGCCGCGATGAAAACGTAAGCCTTTCATGTGTTTTTGTTGAGCACAAAACGGAAAAGTTTTATAGGTTGTGAAATACTATTTGCATCTGGCTCAAGACGCACCATTTCACGTTCTTGGGAATACCTTTTATGTGTTATATATGATTTCCAAAATATTTGAAGGATCTGATAATAAAATTTTAGAAATAAAATTGAAAACAATTTATGAAGTAAATCGACACTATAGTCCTTGCAGGCCTGGCAGGGGACCCGTGGCATCATTTTCGGAGAGTACGATACTCTGGCACGAGGCAGACAAGCAGCACACGTCTACCACCTCATCACGGAAATCCCTGTTCCGCTTGACTCCCACGGTGACCCAACCTTGTTTGGGTTTCATGCGGTGCTTCACATGAACTCCAACATCCTTGCCACCCACGGAGCACTGCAACTTTTCAATGTTCCCACCTTTCCTGACGATTTCAGAAAAGCACATAAAGGTCTGCCAAATCATTTGTTTGACTAACTTGGAAGTTGCGCCACTTTAATGTAATTGCCTTATCACTAGGAAGTATGTGCTGTTTAAGATTAAAAGATTTTAAATTTTAACATTTAAATTAGTGAATTTGTTAATAAAAACAAAAAACGAAGGTTAAAAACATGTCACAATACATTCCCCAAATTCACAAATCCTATTGCTGCAAGAAGTTTGCTTAAAAATATAAGAACTAATACTTTTCTTTTATCACTAAAATATTTAAATCTAACTTTATCATTGACCGATAAGAATTGGATTTTAGGCACCACTAATGATGCATTTCAAGGGTGGGAAAACTCATCCCTGCAGCGGGCCAAGGGGTGACTTTTGATACTAATCAATGCATTTCAAGAATGGAAAAACTCATCTCAAAAAGTTACTTGATATTTAAAAAATTAACTCAAGAGTAAATAATTTTTTTTTATCAAAAGGATCTTTAGTAATATTTAGTCACATATGCCCCTTATCAGAAACATATAAAATTTTTTTTTTTGTAAAGATCCTAATCCATTGGCAAAGAAATACATATTTAAACCCAAACTTTAATATCATATTAAGAGAATCATTTTCACTAAAAAATTACCTAAAAAACATATATTTTTTTTAATTCTAAAAGATATTCTTAAACAATATTTAAATCATGTAGGGCTTAATGCGGTGGCTCACATTACAACATTGTTAACATTCTTGTGAAGAAACCTTGGCTTCAGTTAGAACCAAAGCAGTCTAGGGCCAATAAAATCCCAAAGTTTAAGACACAACATCCCCACCTCCTTTAACTATCCAAAATAAGAAATTAAAAAAAAAATTAAAAAAAGATTTACTAACATTCTTCCTGAAGTTGGTGTTTACACTTTCACCACCCTCTGAATGTTGAATATGTCTAATTATGCAAGTTGCAGGACTGCAAGTCACCAAAAATAGTTGGAAGCCTATATCTTAGAAACCCAAGTCAAGCTCATATTTTGCATTAAATACAAAACGTAGAAAGCTTGAAGCAACTCCATAAAACTTTATTTGCATTTTTGTTGGTCCCCGCAGCACAAAGTGGACATGGGTTACCCCAACAGGCCCATTGTAGTTCCAATCGTAATTCTTGGGCCAGTGCATGCTTGTCATATTAATCTCATCAATGCCCGGGAGAAGCTTCACTTGCGTTTAATCTGGCTCATCATTACAGCCAATATAGAACGCTTAATGAGAAATTATCAACAAAACCAAAAAAAAAAAAAATCAAGATTGCAATTTGATTTATGCATCATATACCAAGAATGGTGCTCTCATGACAAACTTCGACTTAGCTTCACAACCTCCTTAAGCAGTTTGTTGACAGAAGTCTTGATTTCAGAAGAGACTGAGAGTTCTGAAGGCACCCACTCCAATGCGTACAAAATGATAATCTTCATAACGACAGCCAAATTTAAATTCTTGGCGTCACCTTTCCACACACTCTGATTCTCAAACTTGCATGATTGTTTCAGGACACAGTTGCTGCAAACCTGAGTTTGGAGCAGAAAATACGAACACGAAAATCAATATTATAACTAGGGTGAACAAAGTGTTACTCAGAAAAGGTAGAGATTAATTAGAAATGGGCTTACAGTGTTTTCATGAATCTCAAAAAATTTCCGTAGTCTTTTTGCAGCAAAAATATTCTTTCTTTCAAGAGAAGGACAACCAAATAGGGCTACCTTTTTCAAGTCACCACCTGACAACCATCTGAGAACCCAAAACTGAAGTTTAGCAAGATGGTGGATTTATTGTTCCTTGCCTGAATTGAATCATCTGTATCAAACATATATTATCAAATAACTTTGAGTCTTGCAACATGCAGCTACGTAAAAGTAAGGGAGCCTATGATGAGTGGGCGATACCCAAAGAGTTGGGTGCTAAATTATACACTAAATGGAATTGACCATATTCTGCTAAATCCATTTTTGATCTTTAACCATGACTTCCTATGTGAAACCGTATGATACATCCTGTCCATATATGAACGTGATTCATCAAACTCGAAAAACATAATGTCATGTGAACATGCAAATTCGTTGAATTAACGGATCCTTTCATATTAACATCCATAAGTCACCAACAACCATTGAACCAGAGAATTTCAAAAGCATGCCAGTTACCATAATAATCAGCACAAGATAAAGAACTGAAAGGCCTATCTGAATCCCACGGGAGTCCCTAAAAAAGTGAGCACTTTGAACAGAAACTTTAACTTTTTTTCTTTTTAATTTAAGATAAAAGCCTGTGAGATCCTAGTCAAGTGTATTTGAATCAGTTAGTTTCGTTCCCAGAAAAAACAAAAAATGATCTGAAATGAATATAGTCCTAAACAAGTAACTTTGATCATAAAAATTTTAAGCAACTCGTCATGTCGTCACTATCAGTAGTGACCATTCTTCCCAAGTCTACCAAAATGACAGGCGACTTTAGCTTCATTTATGATAGTTCAGCTACATGATTGAGGAACTTAAGCAGTGCAAATCACTTTGGAAATTCAAACGAAAACAAGCTGAAGCACCTAGCAGAAAGATATGGGAAAGACAGATCAAGGAAATTTGAAATATGTCATAGTTTTGTTGTGGAACATAATGGGCACTTTTCATAGGTTGCTTTAATTACTAATAAGAGTTGGTGTTAAATTCTTCAAGTTATAATCAAGTTATATTGTAGCAGGGATGGTCTGAGAATTTCAATACTTGCTGCAAGACTGTAAAAGAGGCCCAAGAGATAATTTTAACGTTGAGTCCTTTTGTGTTGGCAGCTTCCTACTTGTTTTAGCAGTTGGCTCAATTCTCTTTGTTATTTAAGAGCCAGCACTCTTTCGAAGAAAAGATTAGACAACAGCTAATATGAGGCCTTTCGTGCAATCTGGCAAATTCAGTCAAAGAGCTCCGGTAAATTCCTCTAGCTCTTTTTAGAACTTTGAGTGTGATTACTGTTTCAACACTAAGCAGCCATCCACTTTCTACGAAGATTCCATTGTTTTCAGTACACAACCATTCTCCAGTGTATAAGCATCAAATCATTCAAAAGTTATTAAAAACCTAAGTTGACACATAATTTCAAAAGCTACTAGATCAAAATTACAGAGACTCTAATCAGAAGTGAGAAAACTAGAAGTGATCGGCCCCGTAGATGGAAGAATGACACATAAGTGAAGGCAAGAATGAATTTATATGACCGTGGAAAGAGTTGAAGCTTTGGAAGGCAAATTGGAAGAGTTACGGCTGGTACTCTTCAAAAAGATGAAACTTAACATTCCTGATCCTAGTAGCAGTGACCCTGACGTTAAAGAGGGATTTTTGGGAGAACACGGGTTATCAATGAAAGATCCTACTCCAACTCCTAAGTTAATGGTGCATAAGATAGTGCAGAAAATTCAATATGAAAGACATGATTCTTATGATGTGGATAGAGTTCCAAAGAAAGTTCATCTAGAAGTACTGGATTTTGCTGGGAAAATTGGTTCCCAAGTCTTTTCAAATCGCCTGGCTTTCTTTGGATTGGTACCTAATATGGTATGACGTGTCAGATGAGAGATGAGCAGAATTTGTTATAGTGAAACTTGCTGGACTAGATCAGATCTGCTGGACATGTGGAGAATTATCATTAACTTGCTGAATTGCCTCCCATATTTAAGGGGCGTTATGTGAAACAAAAACTAAATTGAATGTTCCAGCCTTCTGACTAGTAAGATAAACTATTTTTTTTATCATATAACCAAACTTCGACAAAGAAATATGTCTGCAGTTAAGAGTATGAAAAAATTTAAAGAGCTTAAGCTCTACTGTAGAAGAATTGAAGGCCCACAGAAACTGTTGCACATAAATTTTACACCAATTGAAAACTAAATCTGAAAATTATTTATGCCACAATAAATATTGAGAGTGATCTTTAGAAATAACAGTACCACCTTAAGGATGGGAAATGGGTAGAGTACAAAGCCATAGTTTAGTTGACCCAACATCCCCCTTTAAATTGCAACCTTAGGAAACTTGCAGCCAAAATTTTACTTCCGTATATGGCTTTTTTTCCATCTACCACTAGTATCTGCCAAAACAAGGACAATGAACCCTGGGCCTGTGAGCCACCATTCAAAACAAATTAAAGATGAGGAAATTCAAAAATCATATGACTAACGGCAGGCTCTTTACCCCATTGCTACATCTGCTTCATTATCAAAAGCTCACCCTCAAGAAGAAAGAAGTTTCAATGTTTAGCTAAGGCATGAATTTGATTTCAGTTCCCAAACACAAGCCAAAAGAGAGAGAAAAGAATATTCACTTCATAGCCAAAATCAGTCTAAGATTACCTTCTCTTGAGGCAAAGAGGAAAGAACCAAAAAGAAACAAGAATTACATCCAATAAGGATGCAGAAAACTCTAAAAAGCATAGCTCTTCTGAAGTCAACCAACAAACAACACATCTCTAAGATAAGCTTGGGCCTATCTTCACCCTATAAATTACAATATGATGGGTTGCGTGGAGATAACCAAGGAAGTCTTCATCAACCCAAAATCTAATTCACCAACAGAAATGACCCATCTTGAGAAAACTGAATCAAAGAATTCAATCAAGAACGTGCTTCAATCTTAACTGCTAAAAGATGGGATACTCCTTGGATGTCCTCAGTATCTGAAAATATATAAGATTGATAGCAGCTATATCCACCAAATGTTAGATATATGCTTCCTTAGATGTTGTAAATAGCCAATATGAGCTACATGACCATGAGTATGGGGAAACTCAGAAAAATCTCCCTGCCCCACAGAAAAAGATGGCTTAGGCATCAAGAAACCTATTAAGGCAGCAAAGGAGGCTGGAAAGGATGAGAGACACTAGGTTTTTCATCTATGCTAAACAGGCTTACTAAATTCATCATAACAACAGGCAAAAACGGCGGTACTATTTCTCAAACAGCAGGCAAATAATGCACAAAACCAGGGGTACAAGCCTGCTCTTTTAAAGCATAACTATTAACTATCCTTTTGTTGTTTGACCGAACTAAGCTATTTCCGGAAGTAGTTTGGAAAGTAAACTCCAACAGAGACTAGTGTGAATCTGGCATTATGCACTGAAGACAAAAGTTGTACATTTAGAAGAAAAGCAATAAGAAAAGCAACCTGCAATATGCCAAAGGAACTAAGAACCTTGTATGATGGACTTGTAAATCAAATTTGAAAGTTGGAAGCTACTTTACTTCTCGATCAAAACCTAATACTTCTATTGCAATTCACTGCTCCCAAATCCCCAGAGTAGCATGTTGCACCAACATGAGTTGCTAAGATAAAATAAATAAATAAAAATCAATTTTTTTTTTTTTTTAAAAAGGCAGTCAACTCTTGTAATACTAAAAATTTAAAAAAAAAAAAGAAGAAGAAGAAGAAAAAAAAAAAGGAGTCAACCCTAGCAATTCAAACAAGTTGGTAGTCATTTTGTTTTGTGAGTCACAAGTGGTTGCTTGTCAGTGAAGTTAACTCCTTTTACTTGAAGAGAAAAAGAATATTATTCAACTGCATTTCCAACTACCTTCTGAGAGCCACAACCGTACAGATCAGGTATAAAATATTTTCATCACCCTTTATTCTTTCGAATAGACCGGGTTCTAAACAGCTCGTTAAAGCAGTAGGATATCAACCAATTACCATAGTTTATTATAAAGACTAAACAATCTCAATCTAAAATCCAGCCTATTCAGGTTTCTGGACCCAACACATACTGCTTTTAATACAGACATTTCAGAACTAACATTGGATCATCAGTTTTAATATGGGCGCTCAGATTGAAATCTTCAATGTCAAAATGTGGTCTTCTTTAGGTCAAGTGACTTTTTTATTAAACACACTCATCCAAACACACAGAAAGCCAAAAACTACACAACTTGACATTCTTCTTACTTGCCACTATATTCTGATAAAATGAAAGTGCAACACCGAGTCATCCAAACAACAATCAAAGAAAGCCTGCTTAACAGATAAAGCCAGTGGAGTATAAAAAGGAAATTTCTTACTTAGCAATTTCTTGATTGTCCCTGGCAAACCTGTCGGCAGCAAACTTTATAAAACCCCGGCCATAATGACTCTCAAAATAACCAAATTCCAACCTGTTCCCCGGCAAGAAATTCGCTTTGTTAAAATACCCTTCCTCGTACAAATGCTTCACAAACACTTCCATCTCCGGCGACAGCTCTTTGTAAATCTCTGGCTCATCCCTTCTCTCCTCGCACCCTTTCTTGCGATCCTGTTTATTCGTAAACGCAGCATATAAACTGGTAGCCTTATTTTTCTTCGGTTTCTTGTTCTTGACACTCTCTTTTCCACTTGAATTCGCTTTCAGCCATCTCACCTCTCTCTCCAATCCCCTCAATCTGCTCTTCAACTCACTGATTTCTCCTTCCTTTTCGCTTTCGCTGTTTTGGTCGTTTTCACAGAACCCCACAGTCACAGCTTCCCTGAACATGACATGCAATGGCTTCACACTTCCACTTTCGGGTTCGACCTTATCATCGATATGGGGGACTGATGTTTTGGTACAGTAAAAGAGAGACGTAAGTGTGAGAGAGTGGGGGGAAAAGTAAGAAGCTCTAACGTGATAGGAAATAAGGGTTCTGAAGAGAGACATGTGTAAGAGTACGCCCGTATGCCTGGTGATTGCAGGCTTTAGAGCATTGGTGGGATGGTTGAAGAGGAAGCCACGGACGGAACTCGGAGAGGTTTAAAAGAGGGACGCATTCGCTCTGGGGTTTAGTATTCTGGAGATGATTTATTATTGTTGTATCTTGTAACTTTAATATGGATCATTGTTGTGGTCCATTCAGTTTTCTCGGAATACTCAGTCCAGCCCATTGTTTGTTCAACCGAGATTGTATAAATGGGCAACAGACATTCTTTGTAATTGATTTGATCACGTAATAGTTTTTATTGTCTTGACTTAAAATACTATTTAGAAAAAAATAAATATTGATCTTTTGATTCAAAATGTATCTCTCCTATTCTTTCTTTTTTTTTTTTTTCATTTAATTTTTGCAACGAATCCCTTCAAATCCAATACAAGAAAAAAGATCCGCAACAAACTTAAGTTCTCAACAATAAGAGTCAATGTCAAAAGTTTAAGAGTAAATGAAGAGTCTACTAAATAGTCATGATTAACATTAACTTTAATCTTTTGTATTTATCAACAAGTATTTCTGTTTGAACGTCATTGAATTATCCCTCATAAGTTCTGTAGTAGTTTGGTTATTATTGAATCAAACTTATAGTTTTCATTGGTTTTATAGTTTATTTTATTATCAAGTCTTTTAGGTAATTAAATTTTACGTTTTGGGTACCTCAAACCCAATTATTTTGGATATTCCAAGTCTAGTTGCTTTAGGTTAGAGATAGAGCCATTTAATAGACACTAGGCCAACAAAAAATAGACAAATTGTTTTGAAAATTGAAAACTTAAGCAGCATCCTCCACTGGAGAAGAAAGTTTTAGGTTTTGATTTCTTAAACTTTTGGTTCAATTCCCATCTTGTAGACTATTTTAATATAAGACTGATAATCATTGTCACTTATTGTTGATCCTTGTAGATTGCTTCGTTGCCAAAGTCTTATCAAACAATGAAGATATGTCTAAGAGAGATGTTGATTGGTTGGATCTTCGAGGGAACACTTGGTGATCATTAGCAAAAGCCTCATAACCCTGCATCAATGTTCCTTGATATCACACCGTTTGTACCTTTTGTAGCTCCTCCATCCCATTGATTCATGCTTTTTCTTTTTGCCTTTCTTTTAAATTCCCATACCTTGACATTGCATTTAGGTCTACAATTGCGATACGAACTCCAAGTTGTCTTTACAAAAGCACACTCTATTTTCTTAAACCATTAAATCCTTTTCCAACTTCAAATTCTTCTTCAAATAAGGTTTGGTTAATTAAGAACAAAGATGCAAGTTCAAGAGTGTTACATCTCGTCAATCCACTCTTCTACATGGTATGCAATTCCCAACTCAAGCCAAGGACTTTGAATTTATTGAATTTTTAGGTTGTAGAATTAGGTAAAGTGTATAATTTCGACTGATGCATATGAGTCAGTGGCTTTCACAAAATATTGGGAGTTGACTTTTATAGAGTTTGAGCACATAAACATTATCGTTTAGTCTTTTAGTTAGCTAGCTTAGTAGTGAGTTAGTAAAAATTGACACTTTATGTATACAAGTTAAGTGTGTGAATTATGATATTAAGAAAAGAAAAGAAAATTATTATTCTACAATGGCCAATTCTATGTTATTGATAAACATGGAAAACTTTTGTGAATGGAAAGTTCATTCTTGAAATTGGTACAATTATCACCTCTATTTGCTACCAAGTTAAGTGAACCACACTTTTCAAAGCATGTGATGGAGTCATGCGAATCATTCTTTGTTGTTGAAAGATTGAGAATGCAAGACATGAAAAATATCTTCTTATAAGACCATCAATGTGAAAGTGTATAAGTTGGATGAAGAGTGTGGACAATGGTTTTTGATGAAAAGCTTAGGTGATCAAGCATTCTTTCTAGGTTGTGATTATTCTTTTTTCTATTTTGGCTCTAAAACTTGTTAGTTGTAAAGATAAATGCATTTACTTCCACAATAAAATGGAATTTGGTGTCTTTGATTTGGAGAATCATAGTGTTAAGGATTTTGGTACTTTCACTAATTATTCTTTACCAATGTGTTACTTTGACTTGGTTTCTTTCCACCAATCTTAAATGGATGGATTGAGCCAATAAAGAAAAGATTTTTATGTGTTTTTATTATGAGGTTGGACTTTTGCTATTGGAATGTTTAAGTTTTTTTATATTATGCTTTTCTTTTCTCCTTAAAAAAAAAATCACTTAGCTAACTAGCTTGGTGATGAACTAGTAAGAATTTTAATTGTTTAGTTTAGAGTTTGACACCTATTATATGATGAGTTGAGTTTGTGTTGCAATATTAAAGGAATTTTTTTTCTCATCAGAGTGTTACTTTATTACACTCAACTTTGTTAGGTTAAAAATAAATAAATCTAGTGGAAGTTCAACAGTCAAGCCCAATTGGTTCAATAGAAGTATGTGAATTAGCTCATACCCATACACTCATAAATGATATACATAGAGAGCCTAATCTAAAAACTTTGACTACAAACAACTTCTAAGACATCCACCCCTTCACCAACT
This sequence comes from Casuarina equisetifolia, assembly GCA_028551475.1. Taxonomy (NCBI): domain Eukaryota; kingdom Viridiplantae; phylum Streptophyta; class Magnoliopsida; order Fagales; family Casuarinaceae; genus Casuarina; species Casuarina equisetifolia. The sequence goes on from CM052354.1 coordinate 15,732,949, forward strand.
AAAAGCAATTAATATTGTTGACCAACTTGAAAATTGTGCCATCATTTATTATGTAATTACTTATATTTGGATTGGCTTCATAATAGAAATATATTTCTTGTAAAATAACCATACTATTTTCTAACCAAGATAGATTATGAAATTAAGTTTTGTAATAGTTAAGCATTTGTTTACTTTTAAAGTTTTGTATTTCTTTAACTTGTTCCAAGAGTGTGAACATTTTTATTCGGTATCTTTTTGAAATTATTTTCAATATACTAATGACAAATTGTTTTTGAATTCTAAAGTGGTGAGTTTTTGTATTCTTAATTTTCAAAGTCAATTTTATCTATTAATTTCCTCCTCTTTATATGGTATCATAGTGGCATGCGGAGGATTACCTCTTAAGTAGTGAGAGTTCAAGATTCATCTCTTTCCAAATAAATCTCCTAAAAATCACCCTTATCCCCACCCCATATAAAAAAAGGAAAAAGAAAAAAAAGATAGAGGATAAGTCTCTTTCTTGTGACTTAATTCTATTTATGATCCATTTACACACTAGCTAAAATAGACACCACAATTTTTTATGCCATAATATGGAATATTTGCATTCACATTATTTTAATTAGGGTAACCTTTGATATAGTTTATGTCAACGGAAGAAAAGTGATCTTGAATTTTTTCTTAATGTAAATAAATAGATAAGAAAAACAATGTATATTCTAAAAATACTAACTATTTTACAAAACAAAGATTTATAAAACCATAATTAATTGAAAATCCTTTTCTCCACTAATCTTTTCGAATAGGTAAACCTCAAAAAAAAAAAATCAAGATGTTTTATGTAAGAACAAACTAAACTTTAATATTAAATTGTGGGCATATCAACCCACCAATAAATTATTTATAATCTCTAACTATATAGTGGCTGAAAGAAAGTGCTTGCAGATAGTCTCAACTTTAGGTAAACACAAGTTGAACATATATATATATATGTATATATATTAAATAACACAAACAAAAAGAATAAATCCGTCATCATGAACAAACCAACAGTTCATGCATATGATCAAAATGTAAATGAATCATAAGCCGAAGCCCGTGGATTCCTGACACGTGACCATAAGCCTCCCCAAAAGGGGTGAGAAAGTATCTTTTACTTTATTAGATATAATGATACGGATCATTGACCTTTATTATTGCTTAAATCCCTTAGCCAATGACAAGGCATTTCGAGGGAGAAAATTCAGAGTCTAGTCAGGGAAAAGCGAATGGTTTGACGTTATGTGTTCTTCACCGTACACGCTCGCCCGCCATTACGCAAGGCCACCGACCGCCTCCGTGTCGGGGATGTCGTGTCTTCGCAAGTATCGCCAGCCGGTCCCTCTCCATCCACGTCTATATCAAATGCCTCCCACGTCATCCAACCTTCTCTTCTCTCGCGTTTCTCCTTTATCTTGCTTCCGTGTCCTCCTATCCTGATTCCACAACATGCCAAACGACGGCGTTTCTCAGTCCTCTCCTTCTTCCTCTTCCTCGCCGTCCTCCGACATGCCGAACGACGTCATTTCCACGCGCGCTTCTTCATCATCGGCCTCCTCCTCCTCCTCCTCCTCCTCCTCCTCCTCCTGCTACTCTGATATCTGGAACTATCTCTGGATCCCTCTGCTTATATCGTACTCCAAAGAGCTCAGTCTCGCCAAGGCCCAGCCGACGATTCTTCTCCCTAGTCAACTAGGCCCTGAATCCCCTAGGTGTGTTGCGCCCTACACCAAGCTCAACTACCGTCCTGTGATCGGGATCCTTAGCCACCCGGGCGACGGCGCCTCTGGACGCCTCAGCAATGCCACCAACGCTTCCTATATTGCGGCGTCGTATGTGAAATTCGTTGAATCCGCAGGTGCTCGTGTCATTCCTCTTATCTATAACGAGCCTCCTGAGATTCTTTTCAAGGTAACCGAGATATTCGCGTGAATCTTTTTTTTGTAAGGTTTTGTATAACTTGTGGTGCCTAGCGATTAAGTGCAGTCTCAAATAAGGAGTTCTTTTGTTCTGCTATGCTGTATTCTCAAGAGACTTTCACTGTGACCACTTTCCATAGTTGGAAACATCAAAAAATCCATTTCAGAACGAGAGAGAGATGGCAAAGGGCTGTTAAAACGTGGAAAGGCTTTAGAGAAATTTCGTGCTTCATAGTAGAGAATCCCTCTTTTTTTCAAGATCACTTTTTGGGAGCAAGAGTATTCGAGTATGATAAAGTTGCATAGTCATATCTGCCGGTTGGGGAAGAGAATATCAGAGGATCGTGAGGTTCCTTCTTTATTCTATTCTAAAATATTAGGAAATTTTCAATGTGTAGGAAGGAGGCTCAGAAAATATCAATTTACTACTGTAGTTTGATGTCATTGACAAATCGTCTCTGAGATTTTAATTTCTCTATATTTGTTTTATCATTCTTTTTTTTTTATTAGATAATTCCGACAGTTTTTCTGTTGATTTTGTCATGGAAACCTATAAGATCTCAAATTAAGCTACGTAAAATCTCAACAATATAGTCGAAAGAAAACTAAAAGAAAATTTGACAAAGAAAAAGCATGGGTTGGGCGACCATCGCTTCAGGAGAGAAGGGGGTTGGGGGTGTTGTGGGGGCGTACTTAGGGACCCAGCTACCTCTTTTGATGGAAATGGGTGGGTGTGACAATCCTCCCTTCCAAATTTGTAAGGTAACTTAAGGTTCAGTTGGAAGGAGGGTCCAACATCCCCTTTTGCCCCTTTTTCTTTTGGGTTGGGAGTTGGAGGGCAGCCCATATACATCAAATTTTTTTCTTGGAAATTTTCCCTCCTTTTGAAGGCATAATTGGATATGCCTATGGATTCTTTAGGTTACAGATAAGGTGTAATTTCCTTGAAATTTCGTCAAACACATGAAGCTGATTTTGAAAGTTGAAAACTGTGGGAGCGATTTGATGCTTGCCTAGGATTCATGTTTCAACTCTCCTTCTCTAAAGGAGGTTTAATTAACTCACCATAATTTCTTACATAATGATTGTTCTAGGGTTAAAAGCTAAAACAGTTGAAAATCCCTTCAACCGATTAACTTTGTAGTTCTCTCTCATATGCTGCGTCAAAGCCTCCATGTGCTTTACATCTGTTGCATCATGCTCTAACTTTTAACCATAGTGCAGTTTTTTTGTCTTTGAACTTACCGGTCATGTTTGTGGTCCCTATGATTCAGATTTTTGTTATTTCTCCTATTTCATGTGTTTACATGCAGAATTAAATAACCTTTCATGCATACACATACAGGATTTGTTCAATGTCTTGTAGGAAAGTTGGGTGGATTATTTATTTCATTTTACTGTACTGCCATTTGTTGCACAATCTATCATGACTGCTATAAATAATACAAAACAATTATATGTAAGAAAATGGGAGTTTATATGATTTCATTAAGGCGAGGTAGGCCCATAAGTAGAAATGATAAGAAAGGAATCTACTAACTAAAAGTAAAGCACTAATAATAGTAAGCAAAACTCTCAAATTGAAAGTCAAAACTCACCCGGAGCCAGGAATTCTTTTACAAAAGTTATTTTTTCTCTGTATGCTTGGTGTTTGCAGCTACAGTACAAAATCCAGATGCTCCTCGTGTAGTGGCTCCAAATCTCCCTCAAATTTCATGTGCATGAGAGAATACTAAGGCTGCCTATGTGTATCAGCCGTTAATTGGTTAATTAAATGCTGGCTGACTGAAAATATAAGAGGACTATAGTACAATTTGATTCCCCTTCCAGTTCTTAGTTTATGTTTTATTTTCACTCTTCTCAACATCTTCTCAACATATATGCTTTCATCTTTAGTAATTTCTTTTTCTCTGAAACCAGATGACCCACAGATGTTGCCTCTTTATCTTGAATCTAATGCAAATGCTTTTGATAGTATATGCATATCTACTGGACCACCAAATATTCTGAAATTGAATAATGCAGTGATTTATCCTTACATACTTTGTAATAGAACTCTACTATTGCATTTGGAATGGCAAGTACCGAAAAGAAGATAGAGAGTTTCACTGAAAGACTAATTTGTGACATATTTGAAATTGACTACAGGCTCAATTCTTCTACCCGACTCTATATACAATCTCATAAATCTGACATCTTTCAATAAAGTTCTATTCAATCATTTAGTACTTTCATTCTACTCCGGAGGTCTTTCAATTGTTAAGTGGTCAGCAATGCCTTCTGATTTGCGAAACTCAAGACAGCTCACAATTTCTATATTCCAGCCTATTATTTTATTTTAAAATAACTTTTGTTCCTGTGTAAATTTGACATGCAATTTGTACTGCTTGAAAACCTTGACATCTTTGATCTTTGTTTCACAAGTTGAACCCAGAATGTTCTTGAGGAATCTTTAACCAAACTGACAAAATAAAATGGGCTTCCATTTGAAGAGACTTTAACTGGTCCAGACATACTGAGGTGTTGAAATGCACCTACACTTGCATCCATGAACCATATTGTCGGGTCTTACATATAACTTAAATTTGATATTTTTGCTTATAAACTTCTTGTTTCTATCTTATGGCCACAGTTTTCTATCATCAATCATGGTTTGGATGACTCCTTATTTCTGTCACAAACTAGTAATGTATCCTTTGCATCATTTCTTTTTTCCTTTCATTATCCTCCATTTTCTCTAAGTTTTGCATCTTTCTTAGAAATGCTATGTAGATATGTAGATATGTAGATTTTTGTTAAGATATCCTTTGTCCTCCTTTGCAAGATGGAGAAATTACTCTTGCAATTAAACTTCTCTACCTTATATTTGGTACTTCCTGCTTTTGATGCAATTGTTGATTTGAATCCTCAACTTGACTCAGATACCATTTATTATGCAGTGGGTTACAGTCATAATAAACAATAGTAAGCAGTTATCCACAAGAAACATGAAGCGGTTATTTGAATTTGAGTTACACTCACAAGTAGAGAGACCAGGAAAAATTCAATTAACCAAAGATGGAGTAGAAAATAATGGTGAAAAAAGACATGCTAAAGCTAAGCATAGAATATTCTGAGAGTCCCAATGCTTTTGAAATAGAGATTTTTTATTCTTACAAAAGAGAAAATTTTCTTTAGTCCCTTTTGCATGTCAGTTTGCTACGAAAATGAAGAGCTTCTCCTTCAGTGGTGGCCCGATGGTTCTATTGAATGTTATGTGCATCACAAAAACTAAGGCTACCTATGACAGTGCCAGAATTGGGCTGATTAAACCTAGGTCTATTCAAGAAAGAAAAAATGAAAAAGAAAAAAGAAAATCTAAGAGTCAGCTGGGTCTTCTTCCACACATAAGATCGCTAGATTCCTTTAAATGCAATGAATGCCACCTACAAGTAACAAAGGACATGGAGTTGGCATGACTTCTCTTTGAGAAAGCCAGCCAGCATAAACACACTCTCACCTACTATGCTTAGAAACATGAATGATGCTGCTGTCAGTTCCTTATTCTATCTTTCTTCTTCAATGATTTGACATTACGCTAAATACATACAAGTGCATTGCAGAAGCTCAATCTGGTCAATGGTGTACTCTTCACTGGAGGGTGGGCTAAAACTGGTTTGTACCACAAAGTTGTTGAGGCAATTTTAAAGGTAAAGTTCTTGGTATATGGTGGTTAGTTCTATCTGGTGGTCTGTTCACAGCCAGGCTGGGTTTGGCTGTTCCTAACAGTCTGAATAATGTTGGAGTTTAATTAGAAAAGAAAAAGCCTTGTCACATGAGCAATGCTTATTGGAGAAAACTTTATATTTTTCCATGTACATTTAGTTGAATCTGTTCACTGTGGATGGGCAATTTCCCTTCTAGTCCCGCTTTGATAAATTGGTATAGGAGGTTTTTAAGTCCCGTGATTCCTGGGTCATTGAGTGACACAATTACAAATGTATTTTTATCTGAATTTCTATTGAGATCATTGACATGAATTTTTATCACATTAAGCTTTGTATCATGAAAATGCTTTATAAATTGGAGATTTTGGGGGGAATTTCCTGAGTAAATTGATGTGGGGATGTGTCCTGATCAATCAATCAGCAGCGGTTACATTTTATTGTTATTTCTCGCTACTATCCTAGCAAAAGTCATGTTCATTATTGCCTTCCTGATAAATATGTTCTTTGGCCATATTCTATACTCATAGACAAAAAGAAAAAAAAGAAAAGAAAAGAAAAGAAGTAAAAATGATTTGATAGGTGCTTGACTTTGGCTTGATATTTGAACAACTTTGGCTTGATCTTTTGTAAAATGAGCTTCCACAAACAACCAAATAAGAGTTAGAGTCACTTGATTTTAGTTTTCTGATGTTGGTTCTTAATCTTTGTGAGGGTTCTGAAACAATCCAACCGATTCCCCCACCCTGACCAATCTGCATTGGGCTGATTTGTTTCTATCAGTGTGAGTGTTTTGGTTTTGAAGTTATTTTCACTACTGGCAACTGATTGTCTGGGACAATCTGAAGTGGTAATATTTTTGTTTGAGTAATCTTATTTTGAGATATTAAGTGATGTGAAAACGTTTGGGTGCATCAGTTCGTATTATGCATGAACCTTTTTCAAACTTCATAATTTTTTGAATACACTTGTTCCACCATCTTTAAATTCTTAAGACATATCTCACTCATTCTCTCTACTTCCAACTTTCAAGCCCCACCCTGCTGATGCCCCCCCAACTCCAGCATTGCTGCCGCCTGCAACCCACATGCTATCTCTTCTTTTTTTTCACTTGAGAATTTAACACAAAGGAGATTCTTTCAATTTGTCAATAAGTTTCTTTGGTCTTTGCTACTTCTCTTCCTTTCTCATTCGAGAAAAATCTGTGGCTCTATTGCTTGACCACTAAAACATCACCTGAGCACCTAATCATCCCAAAACTGAGTATATTAATTTTCCACTTAGATATGTGATTCCTTTCTCAATTGTCTCTTTAAGTGAGCTATTTTCGTTCATTTTTCCTTTTTCTTTCTCCCTTTCTTTCTTGGCTTCAAATTTTGGGCTTAGATTGGTTTTTAAAATGTTCTTGTAGACTGTTGTTGCCCTGTTGATTTGAGCCAATAACTTAACATTGCTCCTTTTCTTGTGTGTAAAAGTATCTCCATCAACGATACCAGCTTTCAGGGTGATTTGGATGAAACTAACCTGTTAGTCTCCAGTCCAGCTTTTTTGCTGCATGTGTGCAAGCTGACAGTCTATTTGGATAAATGTTCCTCCTGGAGTCGACCGAACTGAGTCCTGCACAACTCCAATCTTTATCAATTTCTTTTTGTTGTTTTACTGAGAATTGCCAATGATGCTTAAAAAGCATTCATGATTATTCAAGTCCCTACTAAGGGTGAGGGAGTTATTAAGTGTTTTTTTTTTTTTTCAATGAAAGCCAAAAACAAGAATCAAAGACAGCCTATAGTTAAGATCAAAATTTGAGATGGGATCATTAAGTGTCAGCTTTGAATATAAAAAAGAGTAAAACTGCAGATAAGAAGTGTTATGCAATGCCACCTGATATTAATTTTTAATATAATGAAAAATTACCTCCAAAAGCAGCTTCCAAAGACTTAGTGGAAATGTTTTGTGTAATTTTAAGAAACCAGAGAGTGAGAAGCAGGATGTGCTAGAGAAAGAGTGTTATGTAATCATGCTACCAAGCTTTACACAAGAAAGACTGGCTTCGGCTTTCAAAATTTGAAGTTAACCCCAGCTTTTTAAATGTAGAACTGCTATACTGCATGTTTCGCTGCCAAGGGACCTTGCGATCTGATCAACAATAAAGATGTTTTCATTCAAGCCAATTTCACACCTGATATATCGTTCACTGTTTAGCTATTTGAAGTATAAAATCGTTTTCCTAAAAGGATATAGTTAAAAGTTTCGTTAATTCCAAGAATGAGACTATTCCTTTTCTTGTATTTTTAAAGATTCCACTTGAGGTCTGTCAGACCTTGCTGCCCAACTCCTAGTGCTCTGTCCTACCCCCATTGGCTTCCTCCCCTTGTTGTAAGCAGAATTTGCTTAAGAACTTTACAGGAAGAAGATATATTACCAGCTAGAATAACATCCACAAGTTCTCTAATTGCATTTCATGTCTTTACCTTTTTCATATTCCTGAGCTAGAAAATGTGATGTGCGTGTTAACCTTCTCGTTTGTACGTACAAAACTTATGTATTTCCATGAAGAATTTCCCTCACGTAAAAAATTGTTTGGCAATAAAATGTATGCTAAGGTATCCCATTATTATTCATGAATTTATATTTTTACATACCAAGAGAATGAAACTTGTTTTGTTTCCATCTGGGACATATTCGCTTTACTTGCAATAATTTATGAATTATCTGTTGATGCAGAAAGTTCTAGCAAAGAATGATGCTGGTGATCATTTTCCACTGTATGCCATATGCTTAGGTTTCGAGTTATTAACAATGATAATCAGCGAGGTATCTTATCTTTCTTGTTTGTGTAAATTTTGCAAAATGGTTTTTGGTCTGTTCATTAAAGTAACATATCCTTCATTTTTATACCCTTTGAGTTTGTACCCCAAAAGGACCTTTAGTGTCCGATTGGTTAATTTTGTTTCCTCCTGTAGGCGATTTAAGCAATTAAATTGTTGACATGAGAAGAATCACGTGATGGCTCTTTGGTTGCCTATATGTATTGTCAAACGGTTAGCCTCATATGACTTTAGTCAAATGTTACTTCCCCACTTGGTGGCTTATGTTGGTTTTGAAGGATTTGTGGCCTTAATCCTTTTGGCATACAAATCAAGACTGTCATTATTGCTTGAATGGATAAATTATCTGTAGTTTGATGATCACGGAGATGTAAAAATTTCAGTTTCTGTTTTTTACTGACTTCATGTGTTTAAATGTTTATTCTACAATTTTTTTATAGAGGATTTCTTTTGATTTTATGACTTACATTTCTCTTGTTGATGTAGGACCAAAATATTCTTGAATCATTTAATGCTACAGATCAGGCTTCTACTCTTCAGTTTATGGAGAATACACATATTGAAGGAACCGTATTTCAGAGGTATATTTTCTATTGTATTACCCACTGATTTCTATGTAACTAAATTTAGTAAGCTGTCTAGCTCTTTCCGTATGCATTACAATTATAAGCACATTAATCAACATGGAACAGATGGAAGGTTTCTGTGTGTGTGTGTGTGTGCACTTGTGGGGCTTAGGTTTAGGACAATTTGTGCGCTTAGTGCTTAAGAGTTTAGAAGAAAAGGTTAAGGCTTGAAGATTGATTAGAACCGTTGAAATGATGGGGATTAAGGAAATCACTGTGCTTTTAGGGCAAACAGGTTGTTAAAAATTCTGAGCAGCAACTGTATTTGGGAATTTATTGCTGGTTGAACAAGTCATTAGTGATTATTCAGTTGAGGAAATGAGTGGATTTGAGGGTCTCAAATAGTAAGGGAAAGGGATTGATTGGTTTTGCAAAGGATAGAAAGAAGATTGAAGTTTTGTAACTCTTCCGAGGCTGTGAATGGTATTGGTGAATGGTGTGAAGGAGAGTGGAGAATTGGTAGGTGATCCTGTCAGAATACTCAGCATACTTGGATAATTCAGATTTTGATAATTGAATGTTTAATTTTTAAGTAGAGAATTCTTCTTGTGTAATAGTGTGTTAGGACTCTAATTTGACCAGGGCAGTAATGACCTAATGAAACCTAACTAAAGATTAACTTGAACTTAAGAAAATGAAGCTTAAAAACTTAGATTCTCCTATAAAATGCTAGGCTCCTTTCATTTACCAATATAGCACTAATTGGCGGGCATAGTTTCCAATCTATGATTAAGAACTGTGTAGACTAAAAACTCAAAAGTAAAATCTGATTTGATGCTTAGTACCTAATATGACCTCGAAGAAAATGGGAGTTTGGCTTCCATTGTAAGTCACACATATTGACACAACTAATTGTTGAAATCCTTGGAACTCTTTTTGTCTAATATCATAGCTAGGTGTTTGGGGGGGGTAGATGGGGGATTGCTGGGGGGAGAAAAAAGAAAAGAGTTGTTTTATGAAATCTGAAAATTTTATTACTTATGAACTAGTGAACACCTGTGTTACACAGTACATGAAACAGTAGAATGTAATTGTGCGTTTTTGTCTGTGGTGCCATACTTCTGGTTGAACTGTACTTTATTTCAATTAGATGAAAAAGAAAATTAAAAAGAATTGACAATAAATAAGAGACTTTGCTAGGTCATTAGCTTGACTATTTAGCTAATTATGCAATTTCAAACCTGTTACCATCAGATGGCGATGCTGTAAAAAGCTAATGCTGTAAGTAGAAGAAAATAAGCTAAAATCTACCCTGCCCAAAGGGCTAGGCCAAAGAGTATGTGTTGGTATTGGGTGTGAACCTTCAGACTTGCATTTCTAAGTGGGGCAATTGTTCCCTGGCTAATTAAGAGCTACCTCGTTAATTTCTCCTTTTTGAAGGGAAGTGACCTACGCGTTGGAACTGCATTTGACACACAGAAAGATATTGGTATATTTGCCAGTGTTGCCTTAAATGGGTTCGATTATATGTTATTATCTCTTGAAATTATTCAAATGCACGGTAAACATAGGTTGAAGTCCTATTAGCCTCTCTTTTTCTTTTGAATAAGTATTATGATTTTGAAGGATTACGGCAAGGAACAAGTTATCAAATGCCAAAATCAGAGTAAGAGCTTCCCTTTCATTATATAAGGGTCTTCTTTGGAAGGGAAAAAGCTGTATATTATTTACAGGACTGATGGGAACCGTTGTGTATGACGTAGAATTCTGTGGTTAATTAAGTTATTGGGTCCTTATCAAGAGAATCTGCAGCAAATCAACCTTGAAGACTTAATGAGCTATCATCTTAATTTTTTTCTTTTGCATTTGCGCTGGACTTTGTGAAGGAAATAAGCTGAGAACTTGATTCCTTCTTTCATTTGGTGATTTAACGTGTGGCTTCTTATGTAATGAATTGGACAGATTGGTGATTTGGTGTGTGCTGCATCACATGATCACCATCATAAAGAGCTTGGCTCTTTGGCGTACTAGATTAAGGGAACGGCAGTAGCACAGAAATGGATTGTGTCACCTGTCTCTGCCCAAGAAGTTGTTGCACATCTTACTGTAGAACTTAAAGTCTTGGATAGGAGCTTGATGCAAACTCTTGCATTACTGTTACTCTTCATGTTTTACTAGATTGCTTGTATTTGTCTGGACAACCTCATGTATAAAGCTTCTACATAAGCAGGCTTTGTCAGGAAAATGTGCTGAATTCTGAATTTCTCATGCATATTTTGGCTTGAGGATGACCCGATTATATGATGTGCAACCTCTTCAGTTGTAGAGGATCCTTAAGCATGTGAGTTGGATGACAACTGAAAGTCTAACCATTGGTAAAAGAGTTCGAAGTCTAAATGTAGTTTCTATTGAATGTCATTTTTTTAAATTATGATTGTTTCTAAAAGCTGGCCTTTGGAGGGGGAACAACTGCAGTCGATCCTGTTTCTGTTTATTTCCTTACTTGGAAGGCCTCTGAACTGTTCTTTAAGAAATGTTCTCCAGATAATAGCACATATAAATGAGCTGACATCTTTGTTTTTGCAAATTGGTCACATGTACGAAGCTTGAGTCATGCAATTTTTGTGTTCTCTTCTGTAATTAATCTCTTTCTTTTCTCAAATAAATTCATTTGCCCAACTTTGTGGAGATTCATTGTATGGAGATTGTTTAGTTTAATGATATTTGGAGAGTTATCTAGTAAGGCTCTTTGATGTTCATCTTCCTAAAACTTTAGCCTTGTACTTGAAATTGTATGAAACGGATGTTCAACTAGGAACAGGGACTTTTGTGTTCTTTAGATAATTTGGAAGTTAGGATTAGTGGATTCTTTGTTGGGTATCTTGTATGCTAATCCATGTGATGAGTTGGAGGATAGAATCTGTTGCAGATTGACTAGCATTGGGTACTTGATGTGCTGTAAATAATCTTTGTGTCATCTAGGTTACTGTTAGAAGAGTATGTGGTGTGGTAAGGTTCTGAGGGGGAAGTTTCATTCGTCAGTGAAGTGCCCTTGGAGAGGATATTCATGGTGGGTAATCGTGGAAAGAAAGATTATTGTGGATTGGTGCTGCATGTGGAGATCTTCTAGAGAGTAGATCATGTCTTGCTACATTGTCTACTGGCTAGGAATGTGTGATGCCAAAAAGGTCTTTAGAGATTTTTGTATGATGGAAAGAAAGTAACACTGTTTCACTATGCCTCAAGTGGATTGTGGGGTTGTAAAAGGGGCCGTAAGACTCTGAATGGTGTTAAGTCTTCGTATAATGTGACTGTTGTTTGACAAGACTGCTCCAGGTAGTTTCAGCTCTTATTCTCTCCTGTATTTTCTTACTCTTCTGAACATTGCATTTGTAATGAATAAGAATTATTTGTACACGTCTTATTTACATGCTTCTTTCGCTCTCTTTATAAAAGTATCTTTACTTGTCACACATATACGAGACTCACATGTTAACCCCAACAATATGTGGTGTTGAAGTTTATGTAATGGCTTATCATCAAGTAATCTGCATAAGTACTGAATGAGCTCGTTTAGTAGTTCCAGCAGTGCTATTGCGACTTAACATTCATGTTTCTTTTGTAGATTTCCTCCAGATTTGCTTAAAAAATTAAGTACAGATTGTCTTGTCATGCAAAACCATCGTGTAAGTTCTACGTCAATGGCTCAAATATGCTGCAAATGAAATTGACAAAGCAAAATTTTTCATTCTCACTTCTAGTTTTGAGTGTTATAATTTCTTCTTGCCAAATTCTATTGCTTCTTGATTTCCGATGAGTATTTCTAACTCCTTGTTTCATGTATTTTGTTTTCCGTTTGGTTGTATAGTGTCCGATAATCTTTGAATTAGTCCTTCTGGTAATCTTGAAAAAGTCCACAACGATTTGGGATCTGTAATTGTGAACTGCATGATTTGGGCCTCTGTAATAGTTATCCTCTTTGACCCAGTCTTTAAAGTTGTATTTTGACTCAAGGATTTGTGAAAGAGATTTGAGCCTTGACCTTCAGTGTAATTGCTTTAAATAATGCATTAAATAGAAAGTTCTTTGGCATCGGTGACAAGGACAAATACTAGTTGGAAGGTTTCTCCTGTCTTATTTGCTTCTCGTTTTCACTTGCAACTTTGAGAAAATTTTCTGTTGTTAAAGCTTCATTGATGCAATTTACATTGGATCTGCTTTTTTTTTTTTTCCCCAATCACCTAATACATGAGTTCTTTTTGCCCATCAATTGAAAAAGAAAAAAAAGAACCACTTTGGTTATTTCTGACCTTTTCTCCCTTCTGTATTTCTGACATTTTTTTTTCTTTCGGTTTTGTGTTGTTAGAACCACTTTGGTTATTTCTAGTCTTACGTGTCCTTTGAGGCCAAAAAAATATACTATTTAAAAATGTTCTGTTTTCACAGTATGGAATTTCACCTCAAAGGTTTCAAGAGAACCAGAATCTGACTAGCTTTTTCAAAATTTTGACAACTAGCACAGATGAAGATGATAAGGTACTGAAGTAACCCTTTCTGTTTCATTTTATGTCACAAAGTGAAATGACATATTTGACTAGGTCCACAACCCTATGTCAAGCGAGGAATTTATAAACTCTTGATATCCCCTTGAAGCGTTCTGAAGTTAGTGATGATATTATATCAGGTCTATGTCTCGACCGTACATGCGCACAGTTATCCTGTGACTGCCTTCCAATGGCATCCAGAGGTATTCTTGTACTATGCTTCCTGCAATCTTTTCACATATGATATTTACCAATTTGCATGAATATGGCTACTCGATTCATGGAATTGGCTTCTTGTAAATACTCTTTGCACTGCATGTTTTCTCGTATGCTTTTCCATGATAAGATTTTGGATATCACTCTTAGTATGATCTTGTTCTAGTTTCATTTAGAATAATAGCCTGTGTGCAAGTATTTGTGTTTTCTTCACCCTTTTTAGTCTTGGAAGTTTTCAAATTGACTACTCTAATGGAGTGAACTGGAAAAATTGCATTCAAGTTTATGATTCACGTTTTTTGTCATAAGTCTTCTCTTTGACATGAATGACAAGCATGCTTGATGTTCCTTTCAGCCACTAGAGCAAACATGTGAGGCCTACGTAATATATTGAATTTATTTTCTGAAAGTTTCTTCTTGTCCCTTGTGCAGTCTGTCAAGTGTTCAATAATGTTATCCAACTTGTGGGCTAGTCACTATTTTTCCCTGGCAATAAACATATTATACAAGGGAATTCATCTTACCACACAGCTAGCTTCCACTTATGGTTGGAAGTCTTTAATATTCTGTATCTGAATGCCAATTTTCTGAAGCTAAAGAATACACGAACAATATCTTGGGAAGGTGATGCGAATCTTATGGTGGGCTTGAGTGAGCTTGGGTTAAGAAAATATGTAAAAATCGTTTTTTTGGTGTTTTGGGTTTTTTTGTGGGAAAAGTGAGTGTTTGGTAGGGAGGAAGAGAGGAAAAACGAAAATAAGAATAACAAAAATAAAAAGATAGTTGCCAACAAGCTCCAAGACGTAAAGGCAACGCCACCAATCAAGGAGGTGCTCCACCACCAATTCTTAGCAAGAATTGGATAAAGGATGCAAAAGTTGATCACACAACTTTGGGGTTTTTATTCTCTAGAAAAACAAGTCTGCTTATAACCGAAACAATGCTCCTTTTAAATAGGCAGCTAAATCTAATCCTAGAAGGAACTTGGTAAATCAGGAATCCTTAAAACCTAATTCTAGAGAGATTTTGACAAATCAAGAATCCTAAAAATTAAGGAAGTCTTAACAAATATGGATTCTGATAAATAAATGATTCCTAAACAAATAAGAGATCTGACAAGTGTGAAAACCCAAATAAAAGGAAATATTCTCAGATAATAAATTAAACTTAAGAAATTAAGCACTCAACAACTACTTAAGAAATCCCCCTATATTAAAGATTGTAAAGATGCTATAGAATATTTTTTGATTGCTCTTCAACCTTGGCCTTCTTGGACCCATTGGCTTACGTTATGGACTCTCAATTCTTTGATGTTGGAACTCGTGATATTGGGCCTTAAGTGCATCCACATCATAAGGAGTGGGGATATAGAGTGTCATATCTATTACTTAAATTTGGTGTTTAGTTTGAGATAGATTTGGGGTTTGAAGCAATTGGCTCTTTTCCCGCACCTCCTACTTAGTAACCAGAGGTAGTATAACCATCATTCTGGTTTTTTGATTGACATGCGAAGTTTTGTGGTATAACCTTCTTAAGTCTAAAGAATGTTTTCCATTTCACTCACCTCCTAGGTAAGGTATTTAAATGCAAAGTTTTGCAGGCAACTATCATTCCAGTCTTTGAATGAATGCAAAGTTTTTCTTCTGATCTTGTGTCTTGATTAAGGTACACCAATAATTTGATTGTTGTTGATTACTTAAATATTTTAGATTTTTTTAAATTGAAGGAGAAAAAGAAATTTTGACAACCAGTTTTATTTCTTTTTGTGTTTTTTCCTTCCATCTGGAGTGAAGAGTGAAAATACTGTCAACCAAGCCCATTTGTGTAAAATCTTAGTCACTTTAAGAAAGCTTTATGTTAAATAATTGTTTATAGTAAAAATTTGAATTGAAAGAAATACATGTTTTTGGATTTATTTTAAGTGAAAGGAGAGAGGGAGAGCCCCGGGAGGAAGAAGGGGGGTGGGGGTGGTTGTGGAAGACAGGGTAGATTTATTTTAGTGCCTACATGCCATACCGAAAGTAGATGGTTTGTTATAGCAACTAAGTACTGAAGTGCTGTTTTACGGCTTTACCAAACTGCAATATGGTTTTAAACTTAAAATCCTTAGTTGCTACTGTATCAATTTGTCTCTTCCCCATGTGCTTTCCTTTTTCCAATATTGGGGCAGTGGGAGAGCCCTTTTTAGCGCTTTGTCTTTGAGATGACTGATTATTTATTCTTTGCAGAAAAACGCTTTTGAATGGGGCTTATCTATGATCCCACATTCAGAGGATGCAGTTCAGGTGACACAACATGCTGCGAACTTTTTGGTCAGGTTAGGCCTTAATACTTAATTATGTGAAAAGTTATAATCTAGTTTATGCAGCTGATTTTGTTATTGCAAAGCCATTTGAATTTTTAGTATTGCAATGATATTCTCCTGTGGTTGAAATCTTTGATAAGAGAAGATTATTATCATCACTATGATATGTGTGAACATTTGGGCAACAAAAATGGTTGCTCACATTTTAGTAAGTGATATGGTAGAAAGATGTTTTACATCACAATATAGAAGAAAAATCCCGTTTTTTTTTTAACTTCATTGAGATAGTTATTTCCCTGAAAACGTGTTATTATTCGCATTTATCAGCTATTTAAAACTTTGGCCAAACTGAACTCACTTGAATTACCCAAAAATAAGTACAATAAAAATAGAAAATGGAAATAAAAAATCTATCTCGAAGATTATGAAATTTGACAAATAAGAGTAGAAAGAGGAAAGTCTCGATTGAGGAAAATAAGTAAGAAATTAACATCCAATGCACATGTCTGTGGGGAGATTTATTCAACTACCATAATGTTAGGAAAACAAATTGGTCCTTTATGTTTTCTATGAGCCTATCGCCTAGGTTAAAAGTGAACTGTATTTGAAGTGATCCTTGTAAAATCTGCTTGAACACACTGGCATTATTTGGTAGTTCAGTTTGAGGGGGTGCAGCAATTCCAAGGCTAATAGTGGCCATTGCCCTTCATTTGACTTTGTAATGTACCTAATTAGATGTGGACTTTATAATCCGATGGTTTTAGTCTCTTGTTTCCTTTACCTAAGAAACAAGTCAACTGTCTCATGTTGCCCTTTATTTTAGTCTCTTTTTTTCTTTACTTAGGAAAAAAGTCAACTGTTTCATGTTGCCCTTTATTTTATGTTTTTTTTTTCTTTTCTTTTTGGTTGTGCCTAACAAAGACTGTCTAAAGAACATTGGTCCCGCTCACGTTTTTCTTCTCTGGTTGCCCAAGAATCAGTAGCTTGAGCTCACCCGCCCATTCAGTTATTTTAATGGTTTGCCCCAACTGCTTTGTTGTTGCTGATCCTTGCATTGGCTTGTTTTTGTAAATTCCAATCTCTTGAAGTCATTTGGTATACTCTTGAATTGGCTCTGCGAAATGAATTGAAAATTTTGTTGGTAGCGTCAGTTGTAAGGACCCTGAAGAATAGTTTTAGGTTTGGTGAGATCGGGTTGAGAACCCTGCAACGAAGTGTTACTGATATATGGTGCGGGAGCATCCAAGTCAACTCAAGCTAATGATCTAGTACAAGTTTGTGTCATAACATCATCTAATAGGTCCAAGAAGCCCAAGATTGGAGAGCATCCATGGAATTATCAGGATTTTTGAATTATTTTAATTGGTTAGGATATCTTAGATATGTGGTATTCCTTAGTTGTTTTGGGATTCCTTAATTGTTTTCTTAATTGTTTAGTATTTCTTAATTATGTGGTATTCCTGAGTTGTTTGGGATTCCTTAGTTGTTTATGATTCCTTAGTTGTCTGGAATTCCTTTGTGGTGAGCATCTCCTAAATCTTGTAGGATTACTTAGGTGTTAGGTTTGGTTCCCTGTTGAGTCTTTTCAATTGTAATCAGTCTAGCCTTGTTTTAAATGAAATAGGAAAACCTTGAGTGGTTTGTTTAACTTTGTTCCTTTATCCAAATTTTGCCAAAAAATTTCATAGAACACCTTCTTGACTAGCGCTAAGCCTTTATGTCTTGGAGCCATATCTTGGCATCTATCTTTTATTTTCATTTTTTTGTTTATTCACCTTCTTGACCAATGGTCTAGCCTTATGTCTTTGGCTTCTATCTTGACTCATATCTTTAGTTTTCTTGTTTAAGCTTTTGTCTTAAACGTCTTATTTTCTACCAATCCCATCCTTATTCACAAAATACAAAAAAAATGACTATCAAAAATTAACCCTAAATTGAGCTCCTTCAAGCCAGCCACTAGATCTGCATCAAGTGGTAATAGAGCCCTAGGTTGTTCGAGTGAGATCTTTTAGCCATTTCTCATTGTGTAGCCATGTCCCTCATTCCACCATGGGAAGTAGCAAACAGAATGTTAGCAATTTTGGTAGCCGAGTTGAATGATCAATTCAATGATATTCTCTAACCCCTAAGAACCCAAAGTCGACACCAAAGCCCACAAATCAGCTGGGATGGTGATCATGCTTCCCAAGAGGATTCTGGGGACAATGGAAGTGGGAGGAGAAGGAGATGAGTTGAAAATGACTCTGGCCTTCGCGTGCAGATTCCTAAATTTGAAGGTATATTTGACCCTAATGATTTTGTTGATTGGTAATATTGTATTAAAGGGGTATTTCAGTTTGAAGGGTATAATGATGAAAAGAAGTATAACGTGGTTATTTTTCAATTCAAAAAATATGCTTTTTTATGGTGGGAGAATGTTAAGAAGCAAAGAGACTAAGATGATAAGGAGAAGGTTCATTTGTGGGAAAAATTAAAGAAATTGCTCAAAAAAACAATTCTTGCCCAATGATTAGAAACAAGAACTCTACCTTAAGTTACATACTCTCAAGCAAGATGATGAGAGTGTGGAGAAGTACATTAGGGAGTTTGAACAACTCATGATGAGGTGTGCATTGCCGAGCCCAAGGAGCACACCATTGCATGATTTCTTAGGGGATTGAACTCTGAGATGGCTAACATGGTAGAACTGCATTTCTATTGTTCTTTTGATGATGTTTGTAAGCTAGCTATTATAGTAGAGAAGTAAAGGAGGACCCTGAAGAGCACTAGATTCAACAAGGAGGCTATGGGTTTAAGATCATAATTTCGAAGGACTACTTTTTATAAGGATTCATCATCTTATAGCAAACCCAAGATCACCAAAAAGGACCGAGGCAAGGAAAAAGTCAGGAAAATTTCAAAGGAATCACTTGAACAAGTTAGGTCTTTAACACCACTTGATGTGGATTTGGTGGTGGACTTGAGGGAGCTCAATTTAGGATTGATATTTGATAGTTGTTTTTTTGGTATTTTGTGAACAAGGATGAGATTGGTAGAAAATAAAAGGTTACAAGATTAAAGAAGAAAACTGAAGATATGAGTCAAGATACGAACCCAAGACGTAAAGACTAGGCCACTGGTCAAGGAGGAGTAAAGACAGAAAACAAAAGAAAGAAATGCCAAGATTGGCTCCAAGATGTAAAGGCTCAGCCACTAGTCAAATAGGTGTTCCACCATTAATTTTTGGCTAAAATTGGAAAAAAAAAAAAGGGAATAAGTTGAACAAACTACTTATGCTTTTTCAGTTTCGCTCAAGACAAGACTGGAGTGATTACTATTGAAAAGATTCACCCTTTAAATAGAGAACTAAACCTAACACTTAAGGAATCCTAGAAGATTTAAGAGATGCTCTTCAAAAATGAATTTTAGACAACTAAAGAATCTTAGACAACTTGGGAATACTAGACAAATAAGAAATCCTAAAAAATTAAAAATTCCAGATGATTCACAAATTCCTAAGAATTCCAAAGATTCTCTTCAATCTCTGGCTTCCTAGATCCATTGAATCATGCTATGATTCAAGCTTGTATTTATTGACATGAACAACATATGGGCTGGATCATTAGCTTGAGTTGACTTGGATGCAAGCGCATTAATATATTTGGCAACATTAAAAAGTTGAATTTGGTTTTAGACTGCCTCATACACATCTGCAGAGAACTTTGTATGTTCCAACTCCTGAACCAAAATCACTGGGCTATGCCTGTGGCTATCAGACTCATGCTAATATTGAGCACGGAAACTGTACCTTTAAGAGACAAGAAGAAAAAGGAACTCCGGTGATGCTGGTAACCTTCTGAATGAATCATTAACCTTTTATCTCTTGTTAACATCATATTCAGGCCCGCAATTCTACCTTTTCCGTGTGAAAGCATGTGTTTGTGCTTGGTCTGAAATCTTTGAATTTTCAGTTGGACATTTGTTTAACATATGTTCTGACCAAATCAATAAGGCTTCCTCTTTAAAATGTTGAACAGAAATGTCACACTAGAACAATTGAAGGATAACAGCTCCTCTATTTCTTACCAAGTTCCGCTCTAACTGAGTTGATCTATCATTTTGGTGCAGTGAGGCTAGGAAATCATTGAACAGGCCTCTTGCTCGAAGCGTGTTGGACAATCTCATTTACAATTACAGTCCCACATATTGTGGGAAGGCTGGGTATGCGTAAATCGCCTCAGAGACATCATTGCATTGCATTGCATTGCATTGCATTGATTGCCCATGGACTTACTGACTGAATTTCATTTGCCGAACGCAGGAAGGGATATGATGAAGTCTACATCTTTGCATAGTATCCACAGATGCAAATGGTCTTCTGATATTTGCAGTGTACATGGTAATTCTTCTGGACTCCAAAAGTGGGGAGCGTGAGATTGTTGGAAATGTAAACATGGATCATCGTTTCAATCCCATTTTGTGTTTTCCCATGTTGCGACAACATATATTCACTATGCAAACTCTTTTGCCTGAGCTGAATTCTTTGCAACATTCTTGTTGTACATTGAATGAAGAAAAAAGGGGGACTCGGGAATAATAATAAAATAAAAAACCTTGATCACTATTTCTAGATTGGCTACTGTTGAGGAGTTTGCTTTTTAATGGGCGTCTGTTAAACCATTTATTCGAGAATGATATGCTAAAATACCCTCTCTCTCTCTCTCTCTCTCTCTCTCTCTCTTTTTTTTTTTTTTTCTCTAAACATTAACTTCCAACAATTTGTTATTCATATTAGAATATTTGAGAGGTTTGATATAGAAGTTGAGTTATGAACCTTACAGGATGCCTCACCAAAAGAACTTCGACCTGTAAATAGAAAATAAAAGGAGAATATCAAATCAGAAAAACAGAGGACTGGAGAATTGTTAACCGTAGCACGTTACCCTGGCATATCATTGTGAGAGGAGAGACATTCGTTAGGAGTGATTTACTTGTTTCAGGTGTTGAGCAAATTATAGGAATCTGTACGTCACGTGGAAGTAGGAATAAGTAGCAGTTTTGGGCGCAGGAAAAGGGGAACGAATTACCGGAATTTGTTGTTATTAAAGGGGTGGGCTGGATGAGATGACACTATTTCTCTTGCAGTCAAATCTCTCTAGATAAATGCGTTACGTGGAAGTTCTTGTCCATCGACTGCACAAAAATATAGAGATTTGATTCATGTCAGTCTAAAGGCAGAGAATTATATAAGAAGTGATCACATTCTCTCTTCAGGCTCACATGCTCTTTATGTATTTATTTATTTATAAATTTATGGGTTTTAACCTTGAACTCAAATTTTGATTAATACAAGTTGCCTGGGAATAGAAGCAACTAAACGAGCTAAAATACATCAAGTTTGATTCACTAGTACATAAAACTTTGCACATCGCAGAACTCTGTGCCTCAACCACTTCTTGCGGGTATCACTCTCTTTAAAATTCTCTTCAAGAAGGGAGTCCTTAAACTTCAAGTTATGGCAATCTCTCACTTTCGTTCACGGTGCAGCACTTGGCAAATCACGCTCTACTACTTTATCGGTGACTACTTCCTCTGCAAGTAGAGACCTGCAGCAAGGGCGGATCAAAGGGGTGGGTAGTTACGGAAGTAAATCTAAGGCTCCCTTGTTTACAAAGGTCCCAAGAAAATTATGGCCCAGGAAACAAGAAAAAAGAGAGAGGGGAGGAATTACGAGAAGAAGAAAGGTGCAGTAAAAGAAGGGAGAAGGCCCGTTTGGTGGAAAAGTTGAACATGAATAAGGAAAATTTAACAAAGAGAAAAATTAGGATTTGATGCTGATAGATTAGATTTGTTTTCAGCATTACTGAAAACGTTTATGGGAAAAAAGTTAATACTCTAATTTAAATGCCAATTATAGAAAAGAAGATAACTCTTCAAAATGCTTCCATAATTGGTTATACTATTAAAAATCCTTAATGTCATTTTTTTTTAACAATTAGAGAATAAATCAATAAACAGAGAGACCAGAGCTGCCGCCTACACTAGATGTAGGGTTTGTAACTCAAACCACTTAAATCCTATTTCTTATGTTAATTGATTCGTGTATTTGCTGTTGGGTGTGGATTTCCTATGCCTAACACATAGTATTATTATGGAAAAAAAAAATCTTCAGAACCAAAATTATCAAAATCTTATCAGAAAACTTTGAATTCAAAATTTTCGTTTCTAATTTATTTAATGTTATTATAAAAGCTGGATTAAAACAAATATGATAATATCAAAAGGTAAACTACAAATAAGTTATCACCATTGCTAATTTCGTGGGATAGGGGAATAAGGGGGGAAAAAGTGCAAAAACCTTTGGAATGCTACAAATTAAGGTTTTTGTTTGTGGAAATAAAAGGAAAATTGCTATGGAGAAATCAACATGGAAGAGAAAACAGGAAAAAAAGAAAAGAAAAAGAAGGTCGTCGCTTTCCCATTGAAAGGGCAAGAAACTAAGGTTAACACCAAACAAAAGGATATTGAAAATGAATCAAGTTGAGGTGATATGGAAAAAAAAAAAACAACAAATCTTAAATTGACTGTTAGAGTTGTTAAATTTTGATTGATTCTATAAGAGATTTATTGTCTAACTTAAAAATTGATTCTAAAGTTGGTAGTGATTATTATCTTATATAATTCTATAAACTCATGCCTTAACAATGTGAGACTAATACCACACAGTTAACAATTTAGAGTGAGAAAATGTTACTTAAAATGTTGATTAGACCACTCTGATACCATGACAAAATTTCGTGTTTATAACGGATTGAACGAGAAACAATTTGTTTGGAAAAAATGGTTTGTATTCATTCAAGCTAAAGAAGAACAAAACTGTTTACAACGCCTCAAAACGTAAGCTTAAAATCAACCCATACATGCACTAGTTTTTTCATACAGGTTGCGTGTTGTTTTTTCTGTGAATGGAGGCTCCTCCATTGCCCACAAACTCAAGCTTCAAGCAGGGTCAACGGCTCGCTTGAATAGGCAGATTTCCCCTCTTGCGTAAGGGACTAGAAGACACGGTTGGCTTCCACATAGGCGCAAGTCAGCCATCTTCATGTACAATTAGAAATCTTAGTGCTGCGGACTTGAGTTTCATTCCAAAGTGTTAGCCTAATAGAAAGAGTAGTTGAGTTTTCTTATATAATTAGATCATTTAGTTTGCTTTTTCAATGTGGGAAAATGAAGTAGATTATATCTTTTTCAATCTAAATTCACTACCTACCTCACATTAGGAGATGATAGTTACAAGTGCCACTAGGTCAAGTTATAGTTAGGCTCCAATGTCATTAGACATGGACTAAAGTTGTATTTTAAAAGATAACTCAATGAAGAAGTAGTTAAATCCCATTATATGATTAAATCATTCCATTTGTCATTACGATGTGGCAGAATAGTTCATTACATTAAGTGCTAATGTTTGCCTTCTTTTCCTTTCTTATATGGGACTATGAATAGCATTAGGATTAGTTGTAGGATTTAATTGCTTGCAATAATAGCTTGAATTTTCCGTTTGGATTACCCATGTATTAGGCTGTCATGACGCAAGCACTGCGGTTGCGGTAAATAACCATGTAAAACGAAGGAGATAGAGGATGAATTGAAATATTCTTCACGCTAGACTAGGAAAAGTCTGAGCCTATATATCCAAAGCTATCTCGGCGTCTGAATGTCGCCGCCGATTCCCCGTTCCGATGAGTCCAAATGTAACATCTGATCTCTCAGAATCATACTAATTTCAATGATCATACCACGTATTTTGAGCTGAATATATATATATATATATATATATATATATATATTTTTTTTCCTGACTGGGACGTAAACAGACGTTTGGTAGCTATATTGATCGGCAGAAATACGGAGGAGTTGTACTTTTCATCATTAATTTGGATGTCTCTACACCAACCCTCCTCTAAGGTGGAGATCTAGTCATCGTGTCCATTACCTCTTACACTCAATGCATGACCTGACGAGAAAAACGAACACCTAACGAATGTCTTGGATTGCAGTTATTAATGGCGTTGCGAGATGCCTAACCCTCTTGTAAGAAGTTTGATGTGAAACAAATTCTCATGTACTTTGAGAATATTGGCTGCCGAAATCCAATCTCAAACTAATGGAAGAAAAGAAACTTCGAACATAATAGAAGAAAATTCTATTATTATTCTTATGTACTTTGAGAATATGTTGTGACCTGACCATGATCATGTGAATTTCATGATTTTAATGTTCTACAAGAGATTATAGTTATGTAAGTTATATATTACTATATTTAATATTTTTAAGTGATTAATCATCACTTGAATAATTTGATATACATATTTAAAATTGAGAAATAGTAAAGTGTAATTACTTCTTATGGTATATAACCATGAATTCTTAATATACATCCACGTACAAAGATCACAATATACTAATATAATGGTAATGTGCAACATAAATTAAATCTTAACAATTTAAGCAAAATAATAAAAGTACTTTGTAAGTATTTAGAAAAGGATAGTTCTTGGATATTCTTATTATATGCAGAATTCCTTACTTTACTAGTACTTCAACTTGTATGCTACTCTTTTTACTTTTAGGTTGCCTGAAAATTATACTCAAAGATGAATTCCAATTAGTCATAATTAGTATCTAATTGTCTAACCCGTGTATAAACTTTCGATGATGTGACCTCTACTCCACGGGTAAAACAAGTACTCTCATCTTTGAGTTGACCAGGATCTCCTACGAATTATTGAAGGCCCAAATAATGTTATCCAAACTTGTCTTCTTTGTTGATGGTGAAAATTAATTAATCGCCTTACAATTTTTAGATATCAATAAAAGGTCGTATTTAACGAACTCGAGACAAACTCTTTATCAATTATAACATATTAGTTACATCATGTAATAAGCTGCAGTCATTGTGCGTCGTATAACATTTTTATAACTATTGGTTAAATTTAACCCCCGAATCCACTTGTTACAAGCAACGTCCGCAACAAAACTCAACCTCAGTTATAGCTTATTGTCATCAATATGGTGATTGCTTATTGAATCTCCTTTAACATGCTTAATCTCGGGTATTATTTCTATTGTCGTCTATCATAAGTTTGGTGATTGTTAGTTGAATCCCCCATGACATGCTCAACTTTAGTTATGATTTTTGTTGGGTCTATCTCAACACCAATGATTAATGGTTAAATCTCTTAAAATATGCATTTGCTTCTATTAAATGCTATGTTTAAGCATGAACGATCATCCAAAAGCTTACACTCTATGATAGTTAAAGTTAGAAATATTGAGAAAACAAAAACTACTGATTTGGACTCCCATAAGCCTAAGCCTATCATGGCCCCCAAAAACTTGTGACAAACTATCATGCTTCGCCTTCGGCTGGTGTATGTTTATGTTATGATATCAATTGTAATGAGTTTAATCACTATGTTAAAAGGTTATTATATGTTGATTTGACAAATTTAAATACTCTTGTATATGATCACCAATTTAGACTCCTCTAAGCCCAAACCTGTTACAGCTAACATATTTGTACTTTACTCTACATTTAAAATAATCTTACTTGTAAACTACTCTTATTAAACATGAGTATTATATGCTTCTAGTCGTAAAGAAAACAGAGAAAACGTAGAAAAGTGAAGTGATTGATGACTAAAAAGAGTTTTGATAGATAGTCTAATCTTACAAGCCAACTAACAATCACTGAATACGTGGGGCGTGTCTCGTAAAAGCCTTGTGCTTGGGCCTACTGGAGTGTTAAATGACTTCCAGGGCATTGGCTGTAGATTCTGCCCGCAGTACCAGAATAGCACATGGATGTTGCTGAGAATTTCGGGGCAGCAATTTAAGCACACGCTAGCCGCCCAACCAGTCAACTCCGCGTGCTGCGTTTGACCTTGCTTTACGCGTGCCCCGGTGGATGCTTCTCTTCCTAATCCTTTTATCTTTTTGTATGAACTGAGATCGTTAAATAAAAGCAATTTAGAAGAGGGCAGCCACACATTGGCTTGTCAAGGTTCGCCTCTAATCTGAGCAAAGCCTCGAGTCCTCAAAGCGATATGTCGTGGTCAGTCATGAATGACTGCGACATATTCTCTCTAGCTAAAGTATTTCAGGCGAGGGGCCTGCACCGCAAATCAAAAATGATATGCGGTGGTAGGTGGGTAACCGATGATAAAAAATCAGGCGATGATGATCTTGTCAAGGTGTTTTAAATTATTTTTCAGCAAAGAATATAGATGTTATTATTGTAATTGGGTGACATAAGTTTTCTATTAATTTTTGAGTAAGATTGAGCTTTTCAACATAATATTAAAATTTAGATTTAAGTGTGTATCTCTTTATGTGTGGATAAAGATTCTCATATATATATATATATATATATTTATGTATGTTGATTGTGACTTGAGATTTTCATTGGACAATCGATGAATTAAGTTTGAAAATTAACTTTACAACAAAGACTTATAGATGTTTGGACTAAAATTAACGGATTCTTTAAATATTCAAAATTTCTCTATAAGAGTGTAAAGCCCTGAAAACACATGAAATCATAGAATATGTTTTGGCATGTTCTTGTTATTTAAGGTTTTTTTTTTTTGAATTGTTCATGAACAAGCTCACGTTAATTTAATAAATGTAGAAAAATAAATGAAATAGATGTTTTAATAACAAATATATCTTAAAAACATATCCATTTGAATGATGAAATTCAATAATTGATTCTTTCCTTCTTGTATTATTTATTTCAAGTTTGACATGAATCCTTTTTAAATGTTAGCAAGTGTTCAATTTAGTTGAGAATGTGTATTACTTGGAGACTTCTTAGTCACAACTTTGACATCAGTATATATGTCTAGAAGTTTGATGTTCCATGTGTGTGAGTGTGTAAATTTATATAATAAAAAATTCCCTTTAAATAGAAAGATATTATAAATCTATTTTTTTGAAGACACCATAAGTCAAGGTTTTGTTATCTTACTTATTCATGTTCAATTAAAGGACAAAAGAACTAACAAATACTTCCATAATATCTATGAGGAAATAAGCAGGCACCATACAACAGGTCGGGACTAAGCTTCGCTTTAAGTAATTTAACCCTTTTTGGTTAGAGAGAATGATTTTAAGCATAAATATATGGTCCATACGATCACAAGGACAAGAGTATTTGATGGTCCAATTTACATGCAACACGTGTGATTGTTCGTGCAGGACTTCCTTTTATTAAAAGTTGTCTATCATAATCCTCTCTTTTTTTACTTGGGGTCTGTCCCCAGTGCTTAAGCACGTACAATTAAAAATAGCAATAACGTACAAAATAAATGATTTTTCTCTACACAATCTAATAATCAAACAATCATAAATGGTTAGGGCACTATGCTATTAGTATTCAACTATCAAGCTCACCTTGATTTGAATTTCATAAGCAAATGAAGGTATTGGGATTATTAAAAAAAAACTTGATATAATTACCTTTAGATATGTAGATGATATGATTGTTTTTGGTCTTTTAATGTTCTTTAAAAGAAAAGAAAAAAAATTAATGGGCATTCACTTGTTTAATAGTCAAAGAAAATGATGACTCTTGAATTGTAGGCTAGCCACTTTTTACGTTACTAAAGACATTATTATTATTATTATTATTATTATTATTGGCATTTGGGATGAATACAAAAAATATTTCTACATATATGTTCAATATTTAATAAAGTTGCAAAATCACTTACAAATGGGATTCCTTCTATTCAAAGGAATAACTTGAATTATTTTATTTTCTCTTAAACAACATTTATTATGAAATGAATTTTCTAACAGATAATTACTAATTGATCAAGGATTGAATTAAACACTTAAAAAGATACAATTTTAATTTTAAGGAAGTTACATATATATCATTTTGAGAGGGATTATATGTGAAAATTATATATTTCACAAACTGGTAAAGTAATAACTATTTTTAGTCATAAAACTAAAAAAAGTTATATCGAAAGAGGGTTTAACATGCGTGAGAAATGACAAGGTCTAATGAAACATTTCTAAATATTGAAAAGCATCTGAGAAATAAATGAAAAAGTATGCTAACTAATTTTCATAATTTCTTCGTACCTTAAGACATGTATGCACAATTGTAATGATTTGGCTGTTTCTTTGTAGAAAAAAAATAAATTGTAAAAATAAATGTATTTGAATAATTGTTCTCATTAAGAATTATAACTTCAAATTATATAGAGTCTAATAAATTAATTGAAATTAAAAGTATTAATCACTAGAAATGCCTTTTTAAGAAATGATTTATTACTCAACTCAATTGATAAAGATTCTTTTTCCTTAATTTTTTGATTTTTTTTATTACTTACAATCTTTATGTAATTTTGATCTATGAACTACTTTTTTTTATTCTTTTTAACATGTTTTATCTTTGTGAGAATTGATATCTTTAGTTATCCTTGACTCATGACATCAATGTTTTATAATCAAATCCAAGAACAAAAAAAAAAAAAACAAAAGGTGGGGGAACAGATACCTTTGATCATTTCCCACGGAAGGATAAGCATTCCTTTCACATAAGAAGATAAAAAGAACATCCTTTCATGATATGGCGATAAAGATCGTTTACCCGACGCATCCGGTTTTAAGTCACCCTCCGATCAAAATTATTTCTCTTGCTGCCGTCCAATCAAATGCAATCAACTCGCCAGCGCACAACCTCACGATCTTTCGCACTTCGGATTGCATGTGACCGACTCGAGGAGTTCCGTTTACATGAGGTGGACCTCAGGGGCGTTCTGCTAGGCAGCTGAAGGAGGGAGACAAACTAAAAGGCTGGTAAAAGCGTGTGAGGGGAGGAGGGATTTGGAGGGGCATTAAATAAATAAATAAATATATATATATATATATATATATTTCTTTTATTTGTTTTTTTTGGAGAGGGGCATTCATGGGATGCGATTCTCGTAAAAAACAGGGGACTCACGAACCGTGTGTGACCGCGGAACACGAACAGAGAGAGGGGGAGGGGGGGCGTTTTCGTCATTTCGTCGACTTTTATGGCTCCCCTTAACTGTCTCCTTGACGCAGAGAGACGTGTGTGTGTATATATGGGTCCTCTACCTTCCCTCTCTCCCTCAAGGTCCCAACTCTCCGTGCTTTCTTTGGTACACAGTTTACTTCTTTGAAGACGCTTTGTGTATCTCTCCTACTCTGGCTTGATTGGTAAGTCGATTTGGCCTTCTCTCTTTCTGTCTCGCCTCTCTCTGCTCTTCATTTGCACTACAAAATTTGGTTTTTGAATTGTTTGGATTTATCAGTGATCTGGCTGTTTCTCGGATTTTTTGGATCTATGATCAATGGTGAAGAAATTCTGTGTTTGTCATGCGATTTGGTTTTATTTAAGGACGCTTGCATTTCATGATCTGGGTGTCTTTGTTTGTGTATGTGGTTCCTTTGGGAAATACAATTTGGATCTGGTGGTACCAATTAGATCTGTATGTGTTTTGAGAACGGTTTCTTGCTTTACTTCTGGCCCTGCGCATATATATTGCTTTTGCTTCTGTAGAATATGTTGGATCTGCTACTTCGAGGTGGATTTATGTAAATGATCTTGTTTCAGTTCTAGTTGTTTTTGTTCCTTCTTTGGGCCTGTTAGCTGCTTTGAGAGAGAGGAAGAGAAAATCATAATGAATGCTTACATTTCTTCAGTTTAATTTCCAAGAAGTTAGTGAGAATCTACTTTTTCATGGATCGAGGATCATAAAGTGAAGAAACTATAGTATGTCTTATTTCTTTCTATTATTTTGGCAAGTGATGTTTTTGTCGCGGGTTAAGAACGTGAAGTTCTTTTCTCTTTTCTCTTTTCTTTTCCTTGAGTTGTAAGCAATTAAATGGAAATGGGCGGTCTATTGACAGTGCCAACAGGTGTCCGTTTACATTTCCTTCATATGTGCGTCATTAGAATCAACAGTTGCCATTTTTCATGGGATATCATGAGTAGTCTATTGACAATGCCAATACTTGTTTCATTAGAATCAAGCGATGGTATTTATCATGTGATATTTTGCTTTGGTTCCTTTTTTTTTTTTCTGGTGGTTAAATCTGGAGCAAAAACCTAACTTATGGTACTTCGTTGTCGTAATGTTTCTTATGCAGACGCCACCTTTAAGATGGCTGCTTACACCCCTAAGAACATCCTCATTACTGGGGCTGCTGGGTTCATTGCATCCCATGTTGCCAACAGGCTCATCCGCAACTACCCTGACTACAAGATTGTTGTGCTCGACAAGCTTGATTACTGCTCAAACCTGAAGAATCTCCTTCCTTCTAAATCATCTCATAACTTCAAGTTTGTCAAGGGGGATATTGGCAGTGCTGACCTTGTAAACTTCCTCCTCATAACCGAGTCTATTGACACTATAATGCACTTTGCAGCCCAGACCCATGTCGACAACTCATTTGGTAACAGTTTTGAGTTTACGAAGAACAATATTTATGGCACCCATGTCCTTTTAGAAGCCTGCAAGGTCACAGGTCAGATCAGAAGGTTCATCCATGTCAGTACTGATGAGGTCTATGGGGAGACAGATGAGGATGCTGTAGTGGGAAACCATGAAGCTTCTCAACTCCTTCCAACAAACCCATACTCTGCCACTAAAGCTGGAGCTGAAATGCTTGTTATGGCATATGGTAGGTCATATGGGTTACCTGTAATAACAACACGTGGGAACAATGTTTATGGGCCCAATCAGTTTCCTGAAAAATTGATCCCGAAGTTCATCCTCTTGGCCATGCAAGGGAAGCCTCTTCCTATTCACGGTGATGGTTCTAACGTGAGGAGTTATTTATATTGTGAAGATGTTGCTGAAGCTTTTGAAGTCATTCTTCACAGGGGAGAGGTAGGTCATGTTTACAACATTGGGACAAAGAAGGAAAGGAGAGTTATTGATGTCGCCAAAGATATATGCAGACTCTTCTCGATGGACCCTGAAAAGAGCATCAAGTTTGTGGAGAACAGACCATTTAATGATCAGAGGTATTTTCTAGATGATCAGAAGCTGAATAACTTAGGATGGTCAGAGCGGACTACATGGCAAGAGGGGCTGAAGAAGACTATGGAATGGTACATCAACAATCCTGATTGGTGGGGTGACGTCTCTGGGGCACTGCTTCCTCATCCAAGGATGCTGATGATGCCTGGTGGGATTGAGAGACACTTTGATGGGTCTGAAGATAGCAACTCTGCAGCTTACGTCTCAAGTAATACCCGGATGCTGGTTCCATCTACCAAAAGCATTGGCTCTCCCCGAAAACCTTCCTTCAAGTTCTTGATCTATGGTAAGACTGGTTGGATTGGAGGTTTTCTTGGGAATCTATGTGAGAAACAAGGGATTCCGTTTGAGTTTGGAAGAGGCCGTCTAGAGGATCGGTCATCTCTACTGGCAGACCTTCAGAATGTTAAGCCAACCCATGTTTTCAATGCTGCCGGTGTGACTGGTAGACCCAATGTTGATTGGTGTGAATCTCACAAAACAGAAACAATCCGCACTAACGTTGCTGGGACCTTAACCTTGGCAGATGTTTGCAGAGAGCATGGGCTGTTGATGATGAATTTTGCTACAGGGTGTATATTTGAGTATGATGCTGCACATCCCGAGGGTTCTGGCATTGGGTTTACAGAGGAAGACAAACCCAACTTCTCTGGTTCCTTTTACTCCAAAACCAAAGCGATGGTAATTTATTCAGAATCGTTATTTATTCCTGTATCTTTCTGGGATTATGCATTTCTCCTAATAAGTCTTCTGAATTTTGAACCAGGTTGAGGAACTGTTGGAAGAATACGACAATGTCTGCACTCTAAGAGTCAGGATGCCGATATCATCCGACCTAAACAACCCAAGGAACTTCATAACCAAGATTTCTCGTTATAACAAGGTGGTTAACATTCCGAATAGCATGACCGTCTTGGATGAGCTTCTACCAATTTCAATTGAGATGGCGAAACGGAACTTGAGGGGCATTTGGAACTTTACAAATCCAGGTGTTGTGAGCCACAATGAGATCTTGGAGATGTATCAGCAATACATTGACCCCAAATTCAAGTGGGTTAATTTCACACTCGAAGAACAAGCTAAGGTGATCGTGGCCCCTCGAAGCAACAATGAGATGGATGCCTCAAAGTTGAAGAAAGAGTTCCCCGAGTTGCTATCTATCAAGGAGTCTCTGATTAAGTATGTGTTTGAACCGAACAAGAAGAGCATTGCAGAATAAGCATTTTCAGTAGTAGGCCTCAGGTTCGAGCTCTGCATTTTAATGGATAATCTGTTTCAGCTACCCCCATTATAAGGTTTATCAGCACCACCGATTAATCATTGTTAGCTTCATATCTTTATTTCCTTTGTTATAGAAGGTCACGAGGGTAGTTCTATTAGCCTACTCTTCTATCATATACTGTTCTAATTTAGTTTGCTTACCTGCTTTTAGCGAGAAACTTCCTGTGGGATCTCCATGACTGATGTCAGGTGGAACCTTGGGATTTACTACTTTTTGCAGTCTGTCTACTTAGTATGTGTGACGTTTGATTCTTTAATAAAGTAAATTTCTAGTATCCATTGGAAGGAATACCCTTGTGTCGTATATCTTTGATTATGCTGAAGAAAGTCCGTGGGCTCAGTTTTTCTTTCCTTTCATTCATCTGATTGAAGCGGATTTCTGGTCTCAAACGAAGATGTAATACGCGACTACCTAAAGTACCACTTCACGGACTAACGTGGAAATTCAAGGTGCCTAACTCTTTCCAAGATATATATATATATATATATATATATATTTTTTTTTTTTTTCTTTCATTAGATTTTGGAGAGAAAAAAGAAAGTCAAAATGGGCACATTATCTGTTGTTCTCCATAGATATATGGGACTCCTTTGGGCATGAAATCAATTCAAAATTGGTATACCTTTATGGAAAATCTTCAATCAAGGAGTATTGTTTTTGTAATTAATGCCTTTGGCCCCATTTATCAAAGAATGGCTTACAAGATTGGCTGATGCTGCTGACGGAAAAACTTTGGTGGCTGGCCAGAAATTTATAAGAAAGTTGGTATTATTAGGGAAAGTTCCTGAGTAGTTCACTGGACATAAAAGGAGCTGCGTTGATAACAGGTGCAGAGGCTTGGAGTTCGCCCCTAGAGTATGATCCTTAGACATATCGACAAGATATAGAGCAAAGTATAAAAAAAAAAAAAAAAAAAAAGAAACAGTTAACAATGGTAACGGTAAAATCTCATCTTACCTAAATATTGGTCAAATTATTTTTTTATATAGAAAAAATGTCTATATCCTTTAGGTCGATTTTTGGGTATAAATAAACTTCTTAATATAATTTCTTTGCTTCAAGATTGTTACTGGGTTAAAAAATCACCTCCAAAAGATACCTTAAAGAGATATAGTACCCGCCCCCTTATATGTAAAGACCCCCCATACATCCGATGTGAGAGCAGTAATAAGGATTATGTAACATAGATTTTTAGATATGAAAAACTTCTTCATAAAAAAATTAATATTATAGTTTTTATAAAATATGTCATATTTTCTTTTCTATAAAATATAGGAAACAAACTGTAATAGTTAACTAAATTTTCTATAATCTTTTAGTCCGTTTTGTCCTAACACTGCACTATAATTCCGTCATTTCCGACACGTAAAATTCCAACATCCACAATTCATTATCGGAATAATGAGATTTGGAAGATGATAAGGAGAAAGCATATGCACTTTGGAGAATTGAGGAACGTAAAATTTCGAGAGCAACATTTTCACAAGAAGAGAAGGATCTAATATTCCGGCCATTACGACAGCAGCATGGTAATTTCAAGGGTTGTGATTTCGTAATTTTGTGGGTTCACGTGGGGAAATTTTATAATTTTATTATAAAAATGGAAAAATAGAAAAAACAGTTGGAGAACACATCCCAAAATCGGCTTTATTTTATAAATTCGGGGTTTCCGTTCCCCTTTGTATAGAAAAAAAAAATTGACATATATTAACATTTAAGTATTGTGGCGTTAACATAAGATGGATTTGCATAAATGTTTCGGCTTGAATATTTACTGGACAAATTTGTTGGACCAAAGTATTCGCTTCGCTAATCATTTGTGGGCTGTTTTTATAAGTTTGGGCTGCTTCAATAAGTTTCTGATTCAGGCCATTTGAAGGGCCAGGCCCGCACAAAAGGTTTAGTGATCTGTTCATAGTCTTTTGCTTATTTGCTGTATGTTGTTGTTGTTTTTTTTTATTATTATTTAAATTATATTTTAATATTATAATGCATTCATCCAAAGTATCTAATCTTAGATCTCATAGTTGCATGCTGTGATTACTTGATCCTACTTTAGGCTCACGGTTAAGCTTAAATGATATTACAATTGAGTTAGATTGTTTGTGGTTATATTGAAAAGAATTAAGTGATTATTTCCATCCAAATACCACATGGTTTGGTCTAGATTTTAAGGTCTTTGTGACTTGCTGG
This sequence comes from Casuarina equisetifolia, assembly GCA_028551475.1. Taxonomy (NCBI): domain Eukaryota; kingdom Viridiplantae; phylum Streptophyta; class Magnoliopsida; order Fagales; family Casuarinaceae; genus Casuarina; species Casuarina equisetifolia. Next base: position 15,767,595 of record CM052354.1, read on the forward strand.
CTGTTTTACCCAAGAAAATTTGCAACACTTTGCTTTAAAGTAGGGTTGTGTGCTGGAACGTACCATTCTATAGAAGTGAAGTATGTGAGCTAAATGTTCATTGGAATATCTTTTATTGCCACTTGAAGCTCACGATTTCATAGGGAAACTTGTTGATTTACACAGGTCAAACATTTGATTGAATAGTCATAATCATCTTGAAAATATCAATGTTGATTGAACAAAATTATATCTTGATACACATTGATATTTGTATCTTGTATCTTTATGTGACTTACACATATTTTTTATTAAACACAATTGGTTGGTTGGTTGTAAGTGTAGTTACATAAAGTTTGTTGAAATCACTCTTTTGCTATCTATGAACCAAGATAAAACAATACTTGAAGTACATATATTTTTATGTATTGCCAAATAGCTAGACAATATTCTAATTGACGTATCATTTAGGTCTAGCTTGAGAAATAGGGATAACATTGAGTTCAAAATCCTATTGTTCTATCATTACCTTATGACTTTTTTTATTTTCCTTGTTGAAGAGAAAGACATGGTGTGGTTGACAGCCATTGATTAGGTTGTGTAGAATTGTCGTCACAAGGCACATAGTCGATGTAACTTTATACTCCTTGGGTTGTAAGGAATCTGTATTTAGGTGATGTATGCTTGTGTGGTTGGATAGTGGTTGTCTCCATACTTTGTGTAAATAAGATTCTTTTTAATTGTGTTTTAGTGAATGTAGACTTTAAATGAGTCAAAATGTATATTCAAATGCTCTTTTTTCTTGTACATTGAACATTTATTTAATTTATTAAATTGGAATTGAATTTCTTCTTCCAGTTACAACTGTGTTGTAATTACTTTATGCACACTTAATGTTTTACAAAGGACAAAAAGATAACCAAAAATAAAAGAAAAGAAAAAACCGCAACCAAATTCAACCCTTTCCGTAAGTTGTCATAATAATTACAATCATATTATTCTTGGTTATAATATCATGATTTTTCATCAAATTTCCTTTTTCTCATAAGCACATTTTCTTGGTAGATAAAAATACTTCCATTTCTCAACCTCACATGTAACAGACGCCTTACCATGAACCCTTCTCTCGTACGGATGATGGTTTTCTTAAAACCTTTTCAGATGTCGTAAAGCCTGCTAATCCTACCCACGATTTGGAAAGGTGAGTTTCTGAGTTTTGCCCAATTTTCAACCCCGTTCTGCAATGCCTAAGGGCGCTTTGTGGGATCAGAGGGTCCTGGGTTTTGGAGTGAGATATTTAGCTGCGTTTCCTCGTTTTATTTTTCTTTGGAGTGAGATCTTTAGCTGCGTTTCCTCGTTTTATTTTTCAGATTCTCTCTTTTTCTTGACTGGTTTTAAGGATAATGGAGAACTTTACCGATAATTGGCAATAAGGCTCTACATGCAGCAGTTCTGGGAGCTTCCCACAGCAGCATCAGCATTAGTTTGTGAGAATGATCACATCTTCGCTTCAATATTCCCATTGGAAAAAAAAAAAAAAGTCTACATAAGCTGGATACTAGATCTATTATCAAATATATGGCATTCATAAGCTTCCATACTCAACTTGGTGGCTTGGATGGAATCTTGTGACCACAATTGTTCTCAACAGTGCGACTAAAACATAATAAAGAGAAATCAAATAGTTGGGAGCTGAAACCGGCTTTCTTTCCGAGATATTAGAAAACAAAAAATATTTTCTAATGTTTTCTTGCTTTGGTTATCATTAGTGTGTTTTCGATGCTTTCATTGTGTGAAATCTACCAGTTCCATGAAGTTAGTGAATAAGAGCTGTAGAGACTGTCAGACTGAGTTCAAGAAGGGTGCCAAGATGTGCTGGGAGGAAAGAATATTACAATGAAGTAAAAAAATTCTTATCACTCCACCTAGCCTAGTAAGATCCGAAGCTTGGGTATAGAACTTCTGAACTGGATGCACCTCAAGGTACAAATGCATAAAAAGGGCTCAACTTGATTTCGAACCTGAAGTTGCAGCAGCGAGTTCTTTCAGAAAGGAGACAACATCATCTGATGATGGAAGTGTATACCGAGCATTTGTACGGGTTCGTCCAACAGCACAAGAAAAATAATTCTCTCCCTTTAGATCAAGCACGTTCCATGCAATCTTTTCTGGTGATTGCCGCCGAGTACCAGAGTTATAATTAGTAGTTTTCTTGTCAGGACTTGGCAAAGGTCGTGGAGTCCTACCCTGAGATGATTTTGAACCGCTTCGGCTTGCTGAAAGCTTCAAAGATCTTCTCTCGCCAAGTAGCTTCTGGCCATCACTTGTTTTGGTTCTTGGAATACCCACAGAATCAGAAGGAAGCTCTGGTTCGAAAAAGGTATATACATCTTCATCCTGAAGCAACGAAAAATGCCTGGTGATTTTTTATGCAATTTATATGTGAATGCATGTTTTCCATTTTCTAGTCGGAAGCAAGCACGCAAAGTTCTGAGCCCAGGCAAGACTAGAAGTTAAAATACGATTTCGAGCCCTATATGTTCTCTTCTGGGTGCCTATGGTTTGAATACTTCAGAATCAGCTAAAGCAAGACCTCCATATGGCACAAAAAGACTCTCAGGACGTCCAAAGGGGTGACTTTTTCCCCCTCCATCGTGTAGTGAAGGTTAAATCAGCACGTTACCTATAAGACCTTTAATATTTCTCCTAGCAATTACTTTGAAGGGACCATTCATTGTTTGATAGGTCTCCTAAGGATCTGCAATCTGGAGAAACAATTGATGTTGCTCAACTGAGTGTGAAAAAATCCAACAAAATCCAGGCAATGAAGCTATGAGGCTTTTAGCAGGCTGCACTAAAAAAGAATGATAAAGATGATATATGTGGGGTCTTACAGTTTAGGCTTTATCCCGAACTACAATATGGGAATTGCTGTTAGGCACACCTGACATGGTATGAATATGGATTTGTCTTCGCAATGTATGCTACCATTCACACATCAAATACAAATTCAGTCCAAAGTGACAAACATGCCCCCCACTTACCTAATAATTATCTGAACTTTGTGAAATTTCTTGTCATAACCAAAAGCTTAAAAGTCATTAAAACTATCTAACACCTGGAAACAATGCCCATAGCCAGTATCAAAGTTTGATATAAAATGGAGTAGTTGTTAGGTAGGGTCTACCAAGATACTAACATGAGTGAATAATCTTTTGTTAGGGTTTATGCAGATTCTGAATTCCCATACAAAAAATATCCACGTTCCACATCAACATAGGGATCTACTCTGGAGTGAAAAGATACTAATTAAAGAAGAAAAAATTACATGCAAACATAATATGTATACTATACTGGGAATAAAGATTTATATTACTTTGCTCATAAATAATTTTTTTTTTTTTAAATGAACTACTTAGAAGATCAACCTCAGATTGGAATATCTGGTTACACCACAATTTTACAAGATGTGTCATGAGTCAAAAGAAAATATGAGCAGTTCAATTTTCTGGATTTTCCTAGGGGTGAACTTCATAGAGTTGTAGGCCGCTTAAAAGTGTGACGGCCATTTGCAAAGATCCCTCAGTCTAACTTTGGCGAATATCTAGTGTAACCACTCATTTTCCTTTTCTGATTCTTCTTACGATTTGCCATTTTTTTAGATTTCAGAAGTTTTTAACCTCTACATGAAACACAAGTTGAACCAGCAATGGTTCTTGATTCAAGAGTGCAAAATCAGAACTTTCTAGCATATACAGTTTTTAAGCTTCAGAGATCTTCTAACCCCCCATGAAACACAAATTGAACCTGCATATTATTCCCGATTCAAGAATGCAAAATCCCTACTCCAAGATAGAGTTCTTAGAGTTCTTTGCTTTTGTTATGAAATGAAATTGAAAGATGGAGAATCTAGTTTAATCCAATTATAGTCTCGGTCAAGAACAAATACCAGAATCTTATAAATTTAGTGGAAAAGAAATGTAGATGGGTACAATTCAATTCCCCATATCAAACATTAAACTTCAGAACGATATAATGAAACAGAATGATACCTTTGTTAGAAAATGTCCAATACACAGGACATAGTCTATTGGAGTTGTCATCGATTTGCTGTGCACTATCTCTCCCAGTATCCGGTCAACAGCTGCACCCTGATTGAAAAAGCACCATTAGAAAGGAAACATCACAATGCCCAAACACTACAATAATCAGGAAACGATGAAACCTTCATTATAATAAACAAGAAGTCACCTTTGTCACACCAACTGCTCGAACCTCAACAGATCGGCCCCCTTGAACAACATCAACAGATGCATTAGAAATCGGGCCAGTCCAGAGATGTTGCAACATATCCCTGGCTTGTAGTCTTCCAAACTCAACATCTACAAATATTAAGAGATCAGAGCAAGAGGAAAACAAGAGAGTAGAATGATTGTTAGCCTTCAAAAAAAGCATAGCTTGGAGTAGTGGGAGTGGAACAAAACAAGTACCTGCATATTTATAATTCCAAACAAGTGAAGTTTCACGAAGCTCAAGATGTGACCGTGGTGTTCTTTCTGTGAAGTATTCAAAAACATGCTGAAAATATGATGTCAGCATCATAAGTTTACATTTTGACAGCAAAACTAAAGACATTCAATTCACCATGTACCTTCACACTGTCAACCCATTCCATACTCAAATGTTCTGGCATTGTCGTCATCCACTCCCCCTTCGTAAGGCGCAAAAACATCCCATTCTCTGCTGCTAACCACATATCATACTCTCCAAAGTTCTGTAAAAGCACTATGTTAGCACGCCAACAGGGGATGGATGGAATAGAGGGAATAATTATGCTACTTGAAAATACATCATCTAAGACATTTCTGTCACTGCCACTGAGTACAACAATTGTTGTCTTTGGATCCCTGCAAAGAGCTTTCAACGGTTCTTTTAGTCCTGGGTGCACCTTAAGCTCCATTTCTTTTATTTGATCACCTCTACTCCCAGGAGTGTCCACTGGTTCAGTCAAAGTTGCATTGAATCCCTGATTTTAAACATCAGCAAGTTTAGGACATAACCATATATATGTGCGTATCCATACATTAATGTGCAAGAAGATTTCCCTAACCTGGATTGAAAGTATCAAACTGCATTACCAAACGGAGGAAACAGTTTCATCAATTAACACCACATCTAAAGCCAAATCTTTTATGAGGAAGTTGCAGGCTACATAGAGAAAATTGGGCAACTATCTTCAAAAAATATGAAGCTATAGATCTTCAACTTTCTGAAAGATTCGGAAAAAGGGAACAGACAAAAGCAATTCACATAACATTGTAATTTTCCTATTTTGTTTTTCCTCCTCACAGCCATATTTTTCTTTTAGTGTCTCGCAATAGCTAACTTGAGGCAAAACCAGGACCACAAACATCAATAAACACTTAGATCATCAATCCACATTAAGTAATCATAAAAAGCACAAGTACTGTGAATTTGACTCCAATGTAGACAAATTCTGAGGGTGATCTTCCTTTCGATGGATTCCAATATAAAAAGGAAAAGAAAACGTGAAGTATTTGCAGTTTATTGAGGCCCAATAATGATACAAAGAAACATCCAACTTCAATAGACTTTCCAGAATTGACATCTATTGGCCTAAACGCCATGCTGGTATCAAGTAATCAATTAAGGATGCCACAAATATACCATAATAAAAGGAAATTTCAATAACACAGAAAGCCAGTCTCAAAATCATATAGGGCATACCAATATAAGCAATCGATTAGTAGATTGCAAATAACGATTGATTGCTACATTGATTGGAAGCAGCGGTGGAACTTGTCTAGTCCTTATTTTTGCCTCCACAACAGTATCATTTAGTTCACTGCAGAGGAATGATACGAAACTCAAGTTTCATTCAAAAAACAAAAGCATGGGGGCATCTTAATCCAATCAAACATATTTTTCTTCTTCTATGTTGTCCTCCATCTCCAAATTAGGCTGCATATCAGCTGTATCAGGGAATAATTTAGGAGAAGAGAAGCAAGTATAGCTGAACATTACTATGTAATGAAACCATATATGGTTTTGTATTTAGGAAAAAAGGAAAGTTTAATTGGTAGCTTGCATTAGGGTATACACAACTGGATATTGGTGTCATTGAAGCATGCTTAAAGTAGTAAATCCAATTCTGTACGACATAATCACTAAATTTTTGGTTTGAATGGAATAATGAATCAGAAATTAGTACGTTATCTGGTCCAAACTAATCTCAAGAATCTAAACTAAGTAGAACTACTGTTTACTTTGATGTGCTTACTTCAATGTACTAGTTTCTGCTCCACATAAATCAGTATGGCCTATATACCGGTACTGTGGATGTACTTAAGTTGCACATTTCCAAAGGCACGATTGAACGCTTTTCAGAATAATAAGAATAAGTATCTCATGCAACTGTGGTAGAATTTTTCTTCAAAAGCGTATTTATGGATATGTATTTCTTACACACAAAAATGTCAATATCAAAATAATAGAATGTTACAACAGTGCTGCATATATACCTCACAAAAGTTTCAGCCCATTCTTGAGCAGTGTGGCTTGTCACATGTGCAAAGTTATGTTTATGTCGCTTCTCTCTTTCATCAGGTTCCATTTCCAAAGCTTTAGCGATAGAAGTAGCAACTTCAGTGATATTCCAAGGATTCACTAGGATCGCCCCAGCACCCAAGGACTGTGCTGCACCAGCAAACTACAAATGCATGAAAGCACCAAAGTCAGATAAGACACAGAAGAAAAACAAAAGAAAAGTGGAGAAGGCAGTGCTTATGAAAACAAGAAATTATACTTTACCATTCTAAACTATCAACTTTTTCCCGACCCCCTATGATATTTGAAATTTAGCTCCTAATCAAACTTTGAGCATCACTTTGGCCAATTTGTAAACTTTGGTGTTAAATTGGATAGGAAAAGTTTCATCTGCACAACATGTGCATCTCCCCGTGTTAAATGGAAAAATCACTAAATGTACTGGTGTCTACTTTATACCTACTGTGTTTGTCTTAAAGGGACAGAAGTAATTATTTTGTCATTTTAAATGGATCAGATGCATATAACGCACTGTGAGGCATTCTTTTTCATCCAATTCAATATCAAATTAGCAAATGGGCAAGGTAACTTCAATTGTGGAGGTTAAGTGCCGTATCTAATGATGGATTAGAATATAAGGCTAAAAAGGTTTAGTTTTACTTATCAACAATAAAGCTACCCTCAAGATGAGAAGGTCTAATATTTACCTGACATATATAATCGAAATAGAGTGATAATTTACATCTAACAATTATACCATATTGGCTAAAAAGGAGAACAAGTACCACAAACTACAGTGTCTGACCCCCCAATACATTGTCAGAAGAGTTCATAACATGCCATAAATTTTTTAGTAATTAAAAAAGCCTAATGAAAATCAAAAAAAACTTCCAAGATTTTGGTACTTCATTAGGTTATCTTAAAATATAACTGAAACTGTGCCAGATTCAAGAACTAGATCTTAACAAAAGGAGAATCTTTATTACATGCATGTTTTGAACTATATTGCCCGAAGGTTTCCTGAAAAATGATCTAGATATATTGTCCAATATTGAACATGGCAAACTGTATAATCAATGTGACTTAATAAGAGGTACATGTACAAAACTGTGGTATTCTGTTTTAATTGCTGAAATACAAAATTACTGCCATGTCAAACGAAGAAGATTTCTCTTTGAAAAGTCATAATTACTTAAATCTTTAGTGTTTCTTCACTCAGGATTCAGTCTTGAACTAAAGGATTTTAGGATGTGATCTGGACATCCATACTGAAGTCAGAAACCATAACTGAATTCTTCTAGCGCATGATTAGATTTTCTCATCTTCAAATAAGCATGTGGATTGAGTTCTGAATATTCTAACCAATTGCTTGACCAAAAATAGCATACATTCCAGCTTGAATTTCCTAGGATATATTCCAGAAAAAAAGAACCCTAACTTTTAGGCTCTTTATTTGTGTAAAAAGAACAAAAAGATGTTGTCCATCGAATAGAACCACAAAATGAGAGAACTACATGGATCAAATTCAGGAAAGAGGGATAAATTGAGTTTCCTATTCGTTTTTTGTTTTTTTGTTTTTTGATAGGTTGTTGGAAGAAGAGAAGAGGAGGAAGAGAGAGAGAAAGGAGGGGGGGGGGGGGTGTGGCGCTATTATCATAAGAATTTGGTCACTTTCACATCATTTGTTAAATAATGTAGAGTCAGTTTTAGCCTAACCAAGAAACAAAAATTCATCATCTTCATGCTATTGGAATTAAAAAGATCTTGCAACTCTCTACTTTTTTTTTTTTTTCTTTCCTTTCTAATTTCAAAACTCAAAAGATCACAGTTTAAAGCAAAAGATGATGATCAGGTGTAACCAAATAAGTAAGTTTTTGCAACTTACTTCACTAAGAATGAGAACTCCTTTCTTTGCATCTTGGCATGCCACAAACTCATAACTGACAAGATTCATACCATCCCTCAAAGAAGTGACAAGAGCTACATCTGGACAAGGAAAAAGGAGAGAAAGATAAGTTACTAGCTGAAAATGATATGCATAAATCAGGTTATCAGCCATAATCTGTAATTCAACAGTGGTAATTCTAATGGTACTGAACATGCAGCTAGTTTTAAGAGATTCAAACTTCCAGAAACATCCTAAAATACGTTAAGAATTCAAAGCCTGCCCAGTACCTGCAGCTTTTGGGCAACAAGATAAAAGTAAAAGAAGGGGTACTTTCAAGCCCACCTTTTTTTGCAGCCTAGAAGCTACCTAAAATGAGTATCAAGCTCTTAATGATGAGTCAAGACCAGGCAGTGCTCTTGACAAATTTGGTATCTAATCACCGAGTTGTTTCAACCTAAAGTAATTAAGGTAATGCAACTGAGCAGAGAATAACACAAAGATTAGTTTTCTGCCTCATCAAACTAGTGCCCCTCTGGACAGGTTTCCAAGTTTTAGTACTCTGATCTGGCAATTGTTACTAATGCTTTTATATCTAGGTTGCTGATTCTGTACTAATTATTTACTTTGACATAGAAAGAAAAAATTAATTAACCACTTTTTGGCTTTACCTTAAAAGGACACATTGAAGTTGTAATTAGAGCTCCTCAAAATTGATCGTATAATCTAGTTTTATCTAATACGCAGCCAATAATGGACTTGACATATAGACAATTCCCTTCTCCACCCACTAAATGTCAGAGATAACTCATTTTGACAAGATAAAATGACTAAATGTTTTCCTTTTTACATTAGATTTCAAGTATCCTTGACATTATATTGCAGAGACCCCCAAAAACATGGTCAAACTTAGCAGAAATCAACCGGTCAAGCTCAATCAGATTTTGGTTTGTTTACTAAATCAAGCTAAGCACTAGCCTGTGCACGAGTCAGTTTCTTTTCTTTTCTTTTCTTTTTTTTAAATTGAAGTACAAAAATTCACTCGTTTTCTGCTTTGCAAAATTTCTAAGACAAACACTATAAAATTCACATATATATTGTGTACACACACACACACACACACACACACACACACACACACACACACACACACACACACACACACACACACACACACATATATGTATTTACACTTTGACATACATGTGCAGGTATATGCTTATACATATGAACGGGCACATTTTAATTGTGCATATCCACGGCTAACATACGTTAGTTTTATAGTTACACAGAATGTATACATGGGCTTAACAAGCCAAGTTTTGCTAGGCTTGGATAACTGAGTCAAACAAAGTCTTCTAGAGGTTGAATAATTCAACTTTTAAATAATTTATTGCTTTCGTTGAACTCAGTTATCAAAGTGAGTTACAGTTACCAAACTTATACGAGTTTGAGTTTAAATTGTTTAAGAACAGTTCCATTCACTTATAATCCTCAAAAGAAATATGCAACTTGAAGTATATGGTTGGTGGTAGAATCTAACATTTACCATTGCATACCAATTCTATAAAAATGAGAGCAACACACGTTTAACAACTGTTCATAAACAAGCTATAGAAAAAAGAAGCAATGAACTAAAAAATAAAATAAGAAATCGTGAATAGAGGGGCATCCCACATTCGATCCACATGCTCTTGACCTGTGGGATGAGCATGTATATAAGCAAGGAGACCCCTCACCCCATTCTTTCCAAAGGGGGAATAAAGGAACATGGATTTTTGAAAGTTACCAAATAAAAGAGGGTGAATTATTATAAAGGAAGAGATAGTTACTCTTTAATCAAATAAATAATAAGCATAGTTATGTGGATTTGCAGCTACCAAGGACATCCCTGAGTCCATTCCCTCGAGCTAGAAGGCAGGAGGAACTCCAAAAAAAGTTGTTCTTTATGTGGAATGGTGAGATGCACGAGGACTACATTACTCAAAGGACAGAAAGCCATTCCTTAATTTGAATATAAGTTAGTTCCTCTTCCATGAACAACTTAAGTAGTCCTTGTGGAACTACTACCTGCCGAGCTCATAAAACATAAGAGATTTATTTTATGCCCGTTAGTAGACGTTCTCTACCTACCCACTTGTGAAAGCTTGGGGAATAGGTTTCTTCTGGTTGATGGTCATTCGGCTTTTCCTTGGAGTATGGCAGGGATCATTTCAGCACCATAGCACCTGTGCTGAAACATTGCCCCCCCTGCAATTTCTCTATCCTCTCTTCTACCATTAATAAAACAGCTGTAATAAAAGCTTGGACCAAAAGCTGACTGTGTCTAGTAAGTGTTCCTAAAATAACTGATCACAACTCTTTAATGAGAAAAAAAGCCCAAGAACTTATTTGTGGCCATATTAGACGAGCAAAAAACCTAGAGTACTTAGAATGTAGCATCACTCTATCTTGTGGAAACAACAAACATAGTGCAGAAATAACAAACCTAGCACAAAAATGTACCTAAATTCAAAACAACTAGGAGGATTTAAAGGTCAAAATGGTACCAGTAATAGCATAAAGTGCACATAATGCATGAAAGTCAAGAGAACGATCCTGCAAACAAGAAATGTAGTTTATTAGAAAATATTACATCATTTTGATGTATTTACAACTGAATATAACCATCACAAGGGAGAAAAGGGATTTTAGATCATTAAATGCATGAAAATAAAAAGATAACTACTCAACCAAAAACCGGATAGAATTCATATTCAAGAAAGCAAAACTAATGCAGGGAACATTGGTGGCGCCATCACCTTCATAAGTCACCAATTTAGTCAAACTTATAACACAGGACAACAGAGTTTAAATAATAATAAACATATTTGTCTCTTTGTGCCGGTTTAGATCTCACACTAGCGTAGCTGTTTATTTAGGAATCTGAAACCCATGGAACAATATAGTCTTTCTACAGTAGCATTGAAGGCCATGGTAGCAAAAGACTGACATGTACTGCAAGAAATTTTAGTACGAACACATTCTTAGCTAGAACTTGTAATACCCCCCTAAAGTACAACCTATTCATTGTACAAGGACACAGGATACACATGTTGTCCCTTTCAGTAGAATTTTAATACTTTCTCTCATCCCTATGGTAACACGCTCTCATCACATGCCCTCCCACCTCTTACATTTCGACTTCTGCTGTTTCCACTAATTGTTTTTTCCCCAACAGTTATACATAGCATCAGAGAACAGTTACTGCAAAATAACATAGAGCTTAACAAACTCTTATACAAGAATGCCCTTGAAACTTATAGGTCACTTAGGTTAATAGAGTGATCAACATATACACATATACATTCATGAGTGCGGAATAACATGCATTCATAATTTAGTTTGAGACAGACCAGATGATGTATGGGAACTGCTGACAGTGTTCCAAATTTTCCATTAATGCGCCCAACAATCTCATGAACCTGGCTTGTAAGTTTTTGATCTGTGGAAATAAAACATCATATTTGGAAAAAGAACAAAAGTATAGTTTAAGAGGTAAAAAGCAAAAGAGACATGCTAGCAAAGAAAAACAGTCATTCATTGTCTAAAAGCAATGAGACATGGTGCAAAATGAAACAAATAATGTCAAAGTTATGTGTAATTGTTTTTGGAAAATTACGGGCAAACAATCATTTGACTAAAGCCCAGAAATGATGACATGATTATGGCAATATGGATCCTCATAGCAAAATCTCAAAACATAGGTTGTTACAGAATTGCAGGAGCTGAAACAAGAATACGTAGCTTGCAAATTAGAACACAGGGCTGGCCAATCAGTAGAAGTTATGCACTAGCTAGAAGGTTCATAAAGTGATAAAAACTTAGGCCATGTGGCAAAAACATTGAAATCCGATCTCCCTTCAATATAATTTATTACACTATTGCAACCATTACTTCAAGGACAGTTTGAAATATCTCCACTGTAAACGGGTCCATCACAATACATCTAAAGAAAACTATGGTAAGGTACAAACCCATAGTCCATATCAATATATACTGACATGCAAATTAATCGCCCTTAGTTGTTTTCTTGTTTCCATGGCATGACGAGCATGCTCATACGTGTCTTTCATACAGTCTCCCTTATAACTTTTGCAAGACTATCTTACTAAACTGCATAGCAGATTAAGCAAATTAGGCATCCACCTCGAAAATAAGTTCTAGAGAATTGCATATATTACTCACAACCAAAACAATTAAGAAGCAGCAGGACAGCATAAAAACATGTTAAGGAGCATACACTCAGGAACGTCTGTTCTTGTTGGCACAGCAATTTGCAGCAAGACTACTTTATCACGCCATTTTGAATTTTCTTCAAGGAATTTTTCAAATGCTAATAGTTTTTGAGGAATCCCTTTGATCATATCCAGACGATCAACGCCTAACATCACCTGTTGTGTCATTAAAATTGTGCAAATTAGATAGCTGAATGTTGAGGCAGAAAGGAAAAGCTTCATGTTCAACATACCACCCCAAATATAGAAGTACACCCATGGGAAAAACAACATATCACTTGCAAAATGAGGAGATAAACAACATACTTATTTATTTTCAGTAACTTGATTGTCTACTGCTACTTAATGGACATATATTATCATATTTATACACAAACAGGGAATCACTGAGAAATGGCCAAGTATTTAGAAAAAAAATTGCCTCAAATTCTCAGGAGCATCTTGTTCGAAAGTAGAGGAAGAAAGGGTTTAAATGCTTTCAATGAAAGCCTTGTAATCCCATAGTTACAAATAAAGTTAAAAAGAGTAATGAATTGCTGTCAGGGGTTCTGGTGGCTTTAACCTAAGTGGTGGCCTCAACAAAAGGTGACTTTCTCATGCGCAAAAGTGATGCCATTAGAAGAAGGTTCTTAGGGAGATGCAGTGGCTGGTTACTTAAAAGAGATAATTTGGCAAATTTGGAGATGAAAGACACCCCACAAGATCAAGTTAAATGAGAGGAAGATTGGATATTGTTTAAGAACATTACCAGCTGAAGGAGATTTTGATTTACCAACGGAGGCCAATGATAGCAAGGATTATGGAATTAAAGATTCACTGACAGTTATATCTACATAAAAGTTTTAGTAGAAAAAGGTTCTTAAAGGAACCACACCACAAGTTTAACTAATCTCCAACAGACACCATCTTCAGGGACAAACATAACCAACATATGACTTTTATAGACAGTACGAAATAGTCATGTGCTATACTGAAAAGCCACAACTACACACAACAAGCAAGAAGACTATGCCAGCTTCACCAGTATCTCAAGTTGAATCTTCGTATTCACAAACAAGAAAATTGAGAGTGAAACATAAGGTCAGAAAGAGAACTTTGCTAATTTCTGGCCCTTACAAAGATTTAAACAACACAACAACACCGCCCCCACAACCCCCGCCCCCCCCCCCAAAAAAAAAAAGAAAAATCACTAAGTCTTGTATTGATTAAATTGACTATTACTTGACATTAATAATTTCTCACAATTTTGTCCAACAAATAATGAAAATAAATAAATAAATAATGATATCATATCACAGTGTTAATCCAACAGCAAAAATGAGCCACATAACGCCATAGATGAAAAGCATTTTAAAACTAAACTACTATCCATTTTCCATAAAACTAAACATAACGGAACCAAGATCAGTAGTGATAATCATTGAGTTACTTCAGTATATGGTCATTGAATAAAACTAAGGCAAAAGTTCTGTAATTTAACACAGAATCATATACCTTAAGACTAAGTATAAGTAAATATCAATTTAGTAAAATGAACCTAAAAACTACAATCAACTATATTCATGCTTAACTAAAGGGTAAATATACCTTCCGGCCTTTGAATCTTTCAGTTAATTCTTTGACGTGTAACCGAACTGGAGGGGTCTCAAGTGCATGTATAAATCTATCTGAGTCTATCCCAATTGGAAACTGAGAAAACAATTTACGAAACAAATAAGGATATCAAGTTTAGAACACATTTCATACTGAGGTACCAAAAATCGAACTACACAAAATAAAAAATAATAATAATGAAAAAAAAATTGTGATTAACCAGATATAGATATTAAGGCAGAAGAATCAACAGGAAGATTCAAGAGAAACATACAGCAGCCACTCGAGTCAGCTTCCCTTGATCCTCCACTCCTTCAGGCGTACCCTCAAGTCCGAGAATACGAGTACAAGCACTGACAAAATGCCGTGCATAATCATAGGTGTGAAAACTACAAAAAGAAAAGAAAAACAGCAAAATCATTCACCTAGGTTATTCACACTTTGAATATAAAAATACAAGAATAAAAAGGATTAGTACAAATGAAAACATGAAAGAGATATTTTACTGTTGATATGGGATCAGGTTACAGAACATTCAGAGTAGCAGAAGGGAAAGCATATCTTGAAACCAAACAGTGATACAAACATGAGCAAAAAAAAAAAGTGCTTGTACATTCTACTGGCCAAATGCCGTATCAATAACAGTTCTATCTTATATTTTCCTTGTGGGCGAACTCTTTTGTCCTCTTATCCTCAAATAACATTAATTAGCCTACAAAAAGGTCGCAAGAAGAGAAACTGAGACACACTTACCAGCAGAAACATTGTCATAAGAAAGTATTCTATGAAGACCAAATTTTTTAGAGTCACATCCACTAGACAGATTTAGACACTGATTCAAAAAAGCAAGAGGATTAACAGCACTTAATCTGATGTCAAAGGGTTAAGGAAGATGAGGCAGTGAATGTATAAACTCTACAAATGTAACCCTGTTCAACACATTTTTGCCGCATCCTCTTCATATAGCATTGCAATTGGTCACGCAAGAACATAACGGATCAGCTAGCTGAAGCAAAAGTTGGAGCTGAAATAGTATACTGACTCTGAAATCTTGATAACTTCAATTACAATATTAGCTTGATCAACCTATCGAAACATATTTATATTCAAGACTTGAACTTTAAGCAGCCAAAAATCAACAAATTGAGAACATACCGTTTACTGTGAGAATCTTAACCCATTTTCTCCTCAAATTAAGATCTGATGCTCATTTCTTACCCATAAATCATGCATCTAATTTTTTTTATTTCTAATAGTTAATTTCATTTTTGGAAGTGAAAACAAAAAAAAGTAGGCGATAGTAGAAACAAAAAGAAAGAATGTACTGCGAGTGGAACTAATATCAAATACAAAAAACAGGTAAGTTGAAAGAAGGCATACTTTTCCAAGGAAAATTAGATATAGAGAATTTAAAGCTTGAAAACCTTCAGAGATGTACCAAACGTCCAGTAGCACCATTTTATCAACTATATCAAGCAAGGTGAACTACACCAGACTATTGATCATTCATGCAGAACGCAGAAAAACTTACCCAACCAAATCAGCAGCAAGAACTGACCGCAGCAAATCAATACGAGATGGTAGAGTCCTATGAATCTCAGAAGAGGGAAATGGGGTGTGGAGAAACCAACCAACTTTCATTTCACTGTTATATTCCTTTAAGCATTTTGGGAGAAACATAAGATGGTAATCATGACACCAAACAACATCTCCCTCTTCATAGTGTTTATTTACCACATCAGCAAACATTTGATTTGCCTTCTTATATGCAGCAAACTGAGACTGAAAGCTTCGGGTGGTGGCAAGGCGATCTTCTTGTGGAAGGCCAAGGTAATGAAAAAGGGGCCACAAAATGTTGTTGCAATACCCATTATAATATTGATGAACAATCTCTTCATCAAGGAATACAGGGATACACCTCTGCAATACATAGTACATATGATTGACTACACCATAACCTTAAATGTAAGCCATTAATGAAATAGTTCTGAAGCAATGAATGACTTACATCAAGTCAACTACAAAGAAAATCCTGATCAAATAAAAAAATTTATACCTTTTCAGCCAAAGCTTTTGTAAGAGCCTTCTGTCCAACCTCGTCTGGCACATTTACACCAGCCCAACCAATCCATCTTGCCTCAAACTCCTTCACGCCTTCAAAAAAATCATCCAGGATGCATTAGATTCTTTTTGTGGACAGGAAGGTCAAACTAATGGAATAAACTAAAATAGCAGCGAAGAGCATTTTGGAATCTAGCCATCTCAAACCATAACAGGGATGAAGAGGGAGAAACAAGATGTGTTTGCAGAATGATTGAAAGACAATAACTGGCCGAAATATTTGAACTGACAATCCAGCCACCACTTACCTAGAAGAGCACTGACTAGACCCCCAGCACTTATCTCCAACGACCATGAATCTTCACCTCTCCTAACTGCAGAGACTGGCAGCCTGTTAGCCACCACCAACAGTCGCTGTCTTAAAGGCCTCCCATCTGGCCTTTCACATCCCTCAGAGAGAAACCTTGCAGCTCCAGCCCCTTCGGAAAGTTGTTCAACCCCAGAAACGCCCCCATTCTCATAGGAAACTTTTCCGTTCTCATCTTCTCTTGCTCGCAGGTCGCGCTCAAGTACTTCACACCCTCTAATATCGTTATCAGCTGCCTCATTTGAATTGGAAGCCCTTTTGCTTTTCCTTAGCTCTCTCCCTCTCACGAGCCGCGCTACCCGACTTGGAATCTGGTATGAATTGTCGTTGTACTTGTTCCCAGGCATACGATCCCTCAAAAAACAGCCTTTGATACCAAATCTACGAGCACTGAGGTTTTCCTCGGAAAAACAGTGTCCTACATTTTATTCGAAGTAAATTAAGTCTTCAGTAAGCATCCCTGAATATTCCCCAATTCAGGTACTAAGACCACCGGGTCTAAATCAAAGTATTAAAGATTTCTACTGCAGCATAAATTTTACAAATCACCGTGGAATAAAAAGTAATAAGCAGTTTTAGAAGATACATCAAATTAAATATAAACCACATAGCAGCAAGACAGGAAAATGATAACTCAGACAATGGGATCCACAAAATTGCACGAAGCAAGCACATGGGGTCTACAACTACATCTTGGTTAAAGCACCGAAACTAGAAAACCCATTTTCAGAAAAATCAAATACGGTGAAGCACAACAGCCACTGTAGCTGGAGCGGTTTATTGTTCCTTCAGTCCCATACTCCAAGGAGCATATCACTCAGATAAAACGACAAACACATTGCATAAAGACAATAGTGAAAGCTTAAGGAAGTGAGAAAACATCACCAGAAAATATCACAATGCTCTACCATCTCCAAGCACGAAAAACCCTTGTCACAAAGCACCCAAAAAGATAAACACACCGAATTCGTGAAAGAAAAACACTCTTCTGTTATAAGAAACGGAAAAGAAATCTCACCAATCTGTATTCCAAGGTTTCAATATTCACAGATGGGTTTCAACCAGAACTCTCTTGTTATCGGTTAGAGAGTCACCGAGTTAGAGATGGAGAGACTGGGAAAGAGAGAAGAAAATCTATAAATGGCGGACAATTAACGTAGTGAGAGAAATAGAAAGGAAAGAATGGAATCCTCGTTCCATAAAAGGCCTTCCAGCCATGCAGCTTGTAATACAAAAGATTATGCTGAAACTGGATGAAATCTGATCCTACACTTATGCCCCTCAACATTTTGCGTAGTACTTAACCAAACTACAAAGTTAATACGAGGTGACAGATGATTAAAAGCCTAATGATACGGCCCTCAGGATAAGTTCCCCTACTGTTGTGCACACTTCTTCGGGTACGCCCGGCTTTAATGGCGTTCATCCTGACCTCTCATATAACCTCTGATTGACAACAGAATCAAAGGAACATCAAAAGGGGACAAATAAAGAAGGAAAAAGGACAAATCAAAGAGACTACCACCTATTACCCTGCAGGAGATTTCCCAGAAGGGACAAAACTTCTGTAGGAAATTCGATAGAATACCCCAAATTACTCAACAAAAAAGTTACTGAAGGAACTGAAAAGGGATCGCTTTCATAGAGTACGGTTGCTCTGGAATCCTGTCCAAACTATGGAAGAGCAAATCTTGAGATGGTTAGACCCAAATGGATTTTATTCCCACAGATAATTATGAGCTATGCCATGCTGTCGGATGATAACCACATAAACCTAACAGCACAGTGTCCTGTCGGCAGCAGATCCACGGGGAAGGTTACGTAGGAGTTCCATGTAGTTCTACTCTTTGACGTCGACAATTACCCCAAAAAGGCAATACCAGCATAAATATTTTGATCCATTCGACAAGTCCTAGGTCATAAGTCAGAGTCCAATGTAGCTCACATAATCATTATTTTTAGTGCTAAACACGTTAGTGTCTCACAATAAAGTTAGACCAAGGCACACATCGAATGACACGTCGCATCATGGATATGATTTCTAGACACCCCTTACACACTGACCAAGGCAAGCTGTTTCAAACTTCTGTAACATCCATGCAAATACGATGATGCCTCAATTTGAACTTAGGTAGGGGAAAAAATAGCTCAGCTGTCGTGTAATTTTATCTTTTACTGTAATTCAGCCAGTAGTTCAGTTTTTCACTTTTAACGTCCGTTCAGAAAATTTCAAAAACAAAATTTTGGAAATAGGTTTTGAGACATAGCTGAAATGATAAAAAAAAAATCATGTGAAAAATCTTACAAATTAAATATTTTGAGTTTAAATTTCTTCAACTATATTTTTGACCAATCTAAACATACTTAAACATTATCAATTGACTTAATCATATTTTAGGATAGACTATTACTTTTCAATTTAAGTTATCAAATAAAACTTGATAGGAGTTACAAGTTATCAAAAAATAAAAAATAAAAATAAAAACAAGCAAATAAAAACAACGAGAAACTGTCAAACGGACCCTTAGATAGTTTCATATTATAACCGCAATATTAAAAGCTGATTTAGTCTCCCGTATTTGTCAAGCCTTTAGGGATGACGTTATAAATTAAAGTTTTAAAATACAAGGTATAGCACTAAACTCCGAACATGGCAATTTCCATCGCCTAAAAGTATCGCCAAATTGTCGGAGAATGATACTACTAAGTGGATTGATCTGGCAAATAAATTGTACGGCTGTCCCTATACGCCATAGGACCGAATGGCCCACTGCTAGCGCATTGAGTAGGTTGTTCGGCATGAAGATGAGACATAACGCCGGACTCATAATTAAATTGAACGGTCAATCGAATTTTTGTCTCCCACATGGATCAACTTAGCCTAAAGTTGAAGGCTAGAAAGTTGCTGCATGTAATCTTAATGGATTGCAGTTAAGTGGAAGACCAAAATGACGGCCGAAAGGCTGCAACATGTGGACAGTGCGAGAACTAAATAATGATGGTTTTGAATGGCCTCCCCATAATGGCATTGAGATAGGACGGTGCCAGGCCCCTTGCTTCCCAATCTTCTTGTCCATACGAATCCAAATGCTTTTTTGGGCAGACCAACAACAGGTGGTACGAAAGAGATAAGTCTATGGGGAAACAGCCATATGGGGATAGATTTTCTCATCTTACAATGCCCAATATCTTCACGAAGAACATGCTCTTGCAAAGCACTCTCAAGGCACAGACCAAATGCTAGGACAGAAGGCATTTTTCCGATCCCATCATTGAGTACAGAAAGTAAACGTATCAATTATCACTTTTAGCGGCCGTAGTCCACATGAAAAATGACGTGTCACCGCCTATTTCCAACTTTTGACAAGAAGAGTAAGCCGAGGGTACTAACCTGGAATCTCCAATGAACCATTTTCTTTTCTCAAGGCAGTGATTCTTTCAATCAGCTCCAACTAGAATCCGACAATTCTAATCAAAGTCAAGAGAATCGATCAGTTTTTTATTTTTTTTTATTTTCTCTCCTTTTCAGTCTTGTTGCCAAGCTGATAAGGTAGGAGAAATGCTGAAATGCATAAGCTGGGGGGACCTGAACTCGATTTCGCTAATCTCCTTTGCCACTGTAGTCATGAAACCTTGTCAACCTCCAGTGCAAACATATCGGAGTTTTCTTGTGCTTCTGCGCTAGCACGAATGGTAATGGGGGATTAGTTTCTTGTGGGTAGTGAGCTTATATAGATCAACTACTAATGACCATTGGTAGGGGCTCAACAGGTCGAATAAATAAGTTCGTTAAGACGAGTACATTTTCCATCTCAGTCAGACAACTAACTAGTTGCCGACTAACTTTTGACAGATCGTTAGTACGTCATCATTGATTGAAGAGTAAATCCAACTCCTGGCCACTTGGAAGCCAAGACCAGCTCAAGATGGATGGCCCCAATCCCTTATAATCAGAGATGATTTACATTCACAGCGTCCTGCATTCCATTGCTATTTGGCCTGGGGATTAAAAGACTAATGATCTGATTAGGAAGGTTCCCTCGGAGCAGTGAATGAGGATTTCTAGCCCAATGGGACAAGCGCAAGGAAGCTGCTAATGATTAGATTTATTCAGAGAACGTTGGAGCAAATGACAAACACGCCAACGGGAATGGGACTCTCTGATCTATTTTAATGAGTAAAAGGTATAACAAGAGAAAGCAACATAATTCCAAACTAGTTAAGTATTAGCATCCCCTCGATACTCCAAAATAATAGAATACTAACCTTCGTTGACGCTTTTGATAAGGAAAAAGCTTAATAATGAATGAGCATTAAAATATTTTCAAATATCCTTTTTGATTATTGAAAAAGACATACGGCCCCGTCAATTGGATGACACGTGACTAAATGGAAGAATAGGCCACAAAACAGAAATTGACAGAGAAGACGCGCTCGCAGCCTTTGTTGCTTTCTCTGCTAAAAGTAGGCAAGTGGAGGGTGTATTATTGTCGTGGTCAGAGAGGCATGGGATTCTATTTTCCAGTGGGTAGCCCGTCAAAGCCACACACAGTTGCGGAGAATTTTTCTAAAAACCATAAAATTGTCACACAAAGCAGGAGGGATAGATATAGATACCGAAAGGGTGCGTAAGATTCGCTCCCGCTCTTGGGCGAAGTCAAAACCATCCAGCTCTGCTGCTTTTCGAAAGTCAGAAAAATCGCCGGAACCAGACCGACGATGGAATTTAACATGACATGCCTAGATGTACTCAAATAAAAAGAACACGAAATACGCCTACTGTACTATTTAATCCGAATATGGTCCCAAGTAAAAGTCGTCCTGCACAAAAACATGACTTCTTGAAGCTCTTCCTTTTTTTTTTTTTCCTTTCTTTTTCCTCCCCTTTCCTTCTGTCACTTTCTTCTCTGCTTTCTTCTTTCGTCAGTCGTGAAAAAACCCGTGTTTAAAGGTAGGATGTAGGTGGAAAGATCTCATTTCATGTGTTTCTCGGTCACTTCTCCCTACTCTTGCCCTTTCCAACACGTTAGACGCGAAAGGAGACATCCTTCTCACTAGGAACAAACGCATTCTAACACTCTAATGGCATCTTCCACTGCATCAAACCTGAATTCTTCACCTTGTTAATCGTGCATTGTACGAAGAAAATTTAACTTTTGTCAGTTTATCACAACTGTAGCACAACAATAGCTCCTACGAACCTCATACAGATGAGAGTGGACCTTTTGGGGATTCACCCCGGCAGCTAGACTCCGAATATATCCTCAGGTACTTAATCAATGCATGTGGACGCAGAAAAACTGCTCTACTACCACAGTTAATCATGTTCCTTTGGACTCCTCAGCTCTTGGTGATCCAACCAATTCAAGAGGGTACCATCTTATCCATAAGCATAGGCTGAAGACAGACCCGCATCGTGGCCAGGTTGGCAATAAGGTATTGTTTCCTGTCGCTAATGTTCTCCTCGCCTGCTCGATTTAACATCATTCACCACTTTGTTCATTCAGCTGTCTTTCTTGTCTTAGGTTGGCTTAATGAAAGCCTATTAAGTAATAAAAAGAGTTTTTATGTTCACTCAGTTTGGTAATTGAACTTTGTCTTCCCCAATAACTCTCTCGTGTTTCACATTATCCACAACAGGATCAGTAAGAACTATCTCTATCACATCACATACTGTGACCTTTTTTTTTTTTTTCTTTTCTTTTCTTTTTTCCTTTTCCTCTTTGGAAGTCCGGTATCATCTAGATTGATCCACTTTAACATTACAGATTTACATGTAAATACATTCTGCCTTGTTCCGCTACAAGCTCCGATTGATACTGGGAACATAGCCAGCCAGATAACTAGCGGAACAGGGCAACCAGATAACTAGTTGACTACAAGCTCCGATTGATACTTGGAGTATAGCCAGCCAGATAACTAGCGGAACAGGGCAGCCAGATAACTAGTTGACTACAAGCTCCGATTGATACTTGGAGTATAGCCAGCCCGATAACTTCATCCATTTCCTTTTTTCCACCCGTGACACTGGTATCTTCCCCAACATAGCTAGACAATCACAGCCAATCACAATTTCACGAATCAAACTGCTTTTAGGGTTAAAGACGTGACGCCTGATTGCCCCTTCCAAATTTAATTATTAATTTACGCCTAAACTCCACCCTCAAATGCTAGAAATGAGGCTTCACAGACGTCAAAGCCCATGTGTTTCCTAAGGCAAACAGCATAGGCGTCAAAAAAACAACTGACATCCGACAACATGAAAACGCAAGAGGGAGAATAGAGTCACTATTTACTTCCCTCATACTTTTTCTTAACTAGTATATCAATCTAATTGAATCGGTCTTTTATCTTCAATTTAGCGGAACATAATGACATCCAATATCAATCAGATCAATCGACTTTTTTCTACATAGGATTTATGGCATACAAGTCAGATCAATGCTTTCCCACAGCATCTGAACGATAAAGTTTTGTGTTTGCTTTAAGAAGGGATTCCAAGGTTTGGCGGCGGGACTACCTTTCTTATTTCATCCTGATAACTGTCCTGGTTTCTGATTCTAATACTCAACCAGTACCTTGTTGACAGTTAAAATGATGATTTTTAAATTTGAGGGACTAAATCAGGTCAGGATATTGCACCATCACATCGAACTCGAAGGCAGATAGCTTGACAAACTTCTATTTAGCTACAATTGACTTCCTGAAATGAACTCAACCAAATGACTAATGCTGCTCCTTCCTTCAAGCGCAGGCAGAGAATAATGTACTCCGGCACTTCGACACAATCGGCAATTGAGATGCGTGTATGCACCATCATAAAGGGCTCAAGTGCCTTTGGCATTAGAGTACTTCCGGCAAATGGACATGTACTAGCCCCTATTGACGATGCCTTGGTCGGAAGTGGAGGTTAAAGCAAGGCATGACCTTTAGACACTAATTTTGTTTTTTATTTGCGGGGCAGCCATCTTTCCATGGTGGACGCCCTTACTAATGATGCCCAGACACAGTTGCGCCTATGTGGGGAGGTAACACCATCTTGGTGGTGGACCTTGGATGAACCGAGTAACATATATGATGTGTGTCGCAACAACTCTAGATCTGGCGATTGGAGGAGAAGCTAAAAGGTGTCAACAAAGGAGCAATCCCGGGAAACTATACTTTGCATTCTTCTCCCTTGGAAAGTTACATCCATTAATGATTTGTTGAACAAGCAACAGGAACTAGCTAAAGCAACTTAGCACTAGAAAGGGTGCGGCCTAATAATATTAGAGTATAAACACGGCTTCATCAATGAATCCACTTAAAAAAGACCGACCAAAGGGATGAGAAGATAGATTTTTGGATCATCAAGGAAATCCGTTATGCTCATTTTGGTTATGAATATATGATACTAGAGCTAGTACTAATGTGTTGACAATGTTCCTCTCGCAACAAGCTGATTAATTACCTCCGGGCGTTTAGAAACTTGTAGAACCGGACTCCGCAGCATTTGCTAAGCCTTCATAGTAAACGCCAAGGAGAATTAATGAAAACCTTTGCTAATATGGGGAAAATACAATTCAACGAACAAATCCCTAACTCCTTATCAAGGAGCATCAGTTCTGGACAATTTAGTTGCTTAGGCCCGAAGAAAAAATGAAAGATAAGAGATGGAAGTTTGCGATACTTCTAAAACATATAGTTGGGCTTTGGACAGCAAAAACATGATATTCCAACCAAAGAAAGCATATGCAAAAGACATCGTCAATGACAAAGGAAAATTCATCCATCCAAAGCACACTAGAACCAAAGAAAGCTATTTCAAATATCCAAACACGCACACCGATCGATACTAGTCAAGTTCGTAATTGCTTTCAGTGAGAT
The DNA here is from genome assembly GCA_028551475.1 of Casuarina equisetifolia. Taxonomy (NCBI): domain Eukaryota; kingdom Viridiplantae; phylum Streptophyta; class Magnoliopsida; order Fagales; family Casuarinaceae; genus Casuarina; species Casuarina equisetifolia. The sequence continues at coordinate 15,792,190 of CM052354.1, forward strand.
TAGATGGATGCGTGTATGCAAAAGACATCGTCGATGCGTGTATGCACCAACCATACACTTCCTCACCCCCCCCCCCCCCCCCCCCACACACACACACACATCAGGATGCTTTACAAGAAGTGGCCAATCAAAACTCAGTAAGTTCAATACGAGCCACTTGGATCGTGCAAAATAGCAACATTTAATTTCGCATGTATGTGGACGGGCGTCCGTGCGCGACGGAGAAAGAGAAGCAGAGAGGGAGAAAGCAAACCTCTAGGTAGCGGAACGATCAGAAACTTCTCCAATTCCGAGTGCAACTTACTTTGTCCGAGCGTGGAGGGCGAAATAGCAAACAGAGAATACGCAATGTGCAATTAAGGAGAGAGAGGAGAGAGAGGAGAGAGAATGGTAGTGGAGAAATGAGACGAAGCGGTATTCTGTATACGTAGGAAGCATCAGAGGGAGGGCACAATTGGCAGACAGGAAGACGTCTTGTCAAGCGACGGCTTCGCTTTTTCGGGAATCGGCGTGTAAATGAAAGGAAGGGTTCACTTTGTTCGTTTTGGCTTTTACTCTTTTGGGCGTGCCCAATAGCAACTAAGTAGGGGGCGAGGGAGGGAATTCGATCCTCCCACCCCTCTTTTTGTTAGTTTATTCTCTTTTGAATATTAGGTGTGCACCGCCTCGAACGTCTGTTTGTGGCTTTCAAAAGGGACATTCCCACTAACTTCATTTCGCCTATAAAATTTGATCGAATAACTAAATTTACACTTTTTTGGAAATTAATGGGCCTGAAGAATATTCTCTGTTGCATGCCATTCCACTCACCCGAAACTCACTTTGCTCGCATCCAAATCCAGATCTTAATCGACTCCTTTAATAATGATAGAACAACGAGTTGTAAACATCTCCCTGAAAAGTTCTTTATAAAGTTCATATCGTTGGATGATAAAGCTAACACCTTTAGTTCTCACTTTATATTTGAGAAAGTGGGTGTTCAAGCAAAAGATGTACAGTTCTCACTTCCAAAACGATGTTGAGCTGCTTTTCATGGCAATTTGCACACAGATGGCTCTTCTCCATTTCCTTCAGCCAATTTAACCAAGGCTTTGTTAGACTCTGATGTTGGGCGCGTAGATCAACGCTGTGTCGCAAAAGACAATTCCTAAAACAATGAATCCTTCTCATGATTGATTCTTACTTCTTTTCTTTTCTTTTCTTTTCTTTTTATCTTTTTTTTCTTCTATTTTTTTTCAAAGTATTCTTTTATATTCAGACAAGTGTGAGGAGTGGGTCTTAACTATTGTCGTTGTTAAAGCTACATGTACACCTAGTACGTCTAAAGGTCACCATCTTGTCTTCCACTCTGTTTTTCTTCGAACTTATGTGAGCTAGCATTGAAAAGGCCGGTATGTTATTGGAAGAGAAAGATTTCTGATCTTCGCCCAGATTGGAAAAGGACGTTCCCACTCGTGATGATACATTGTGGAATCAATTCTTTTTCTTTTGTTCTTTTAACTTTTCCTCTTAAAGCATTTCGCGGAAAGCCTTGAAACATGATTTAATTGATTAACTAGAGGTTCTCGGAAATTGTGGGTAGATTATGATCTATTCTACAGAACTGTCTAGCAAGGATATGCTTTGATTCTGGACTCATACACATGGTGATCATCAGCGCAATAAAACTCCACCTTTATGCTTTATGTCTCGTCCTCTTTTCCCTCCCACGTGGTTTCGTAACTTGTGGTAACTTTTGTGGCTTTGTTTTCTAGTGACATTTGCATAAAATTTAGTTCGTTGTTGCAGCCTTTCCAGGAAGAACGGCGATTCACATTGGTTAGCAGCTTCGAGCGCATGAGATTCCACAGGGACTCTTCTGCAAGAAAAAGGAAACTGTGGTAATATACAGACCGACTCTGTCTTCAGAAGAAAGCCCTAATCTCATCGTGTCTCCCAATCAAGTATTAGGAGGACTCAGGAAGGGCCTACAATTGTACGTGGAGAGCTATAATATGGAAAAGATTTTAAAAAAAGATGAATGAGAAAACGAGAAAAGGCAAGAGACGGACCCACAAGTCACGTGGCCGAGACTTTCTCTTGTGATGAGACTTTTGAGTGTAAAGAGATTCAATTTCATGCACGTAGCGATTGGATCGGCTTTTTCAGATTCGCTACCTTACCGAAGGCGCCGCGAAAATGATGAAGACATTTTACCGCAACACGCGCACACATCGTAAAGATCATCATCCCACGGGTATCTCGTAGGCGACGGACTATCAGGTTCTTATCTTGTGAATGATAATGGCTACACCGAGCTAGTGTACGGCAACGGTCATAAATATTTGAATCATTATGCCGCATAACCAGCTGTGTAGAAAGCTGTCCACTCTCTATTCTCCTCCTCTTCATTGAATTTGAAGGATCGATGAAGTTAAATACGTCGATCCGGAGCACTGTAAGGGATTAACAACCTCGTAGTTTGTGTTTAGTCTCCAAAGTATCAAAATCACACTCTGTTACAATCATTCTCATCGGGATTGTTACTTTGAAAGTATAGTATTTGATACGAGAAGTTTATACAATAAATCATTCTATCCATATTCTATTAACTTATTCATGAGCTAGTTGAAAATGTCAATTATTACCTCAAAGAAAAGAAAAGAAAAAAGTGTTGCAAAGAGAGCATGGATGAGAGTGCTTTAAAAGAAAGAAAAAATTTAACAAATTATTACCTCAAAGAAAAAGAAAAAAATAGTTTTGCAAAGAGAGCACTGGATGAGAGTGCTGTAAAAGAAAGAAAAATTTAACAACAAAAGAAAGTTAAAATTCAAAAGATTCCCCCATCTTGTATGAAAAGGGGGTAGCCCCGACCCTTCTCACAATCAAACTCTCTCTCTTTTATGCTTTTTTATTTTACTTTTTCATAATAGTTCTATATTTGCATTTCATATATATATATATAGTGCTATAGAGATTTAACTAGAAACGGAAAGTAATATGAGTTAGAAGGCTTAACCCAAAAGTTAATTTAAGAATTATATATATATAAAACTTTTATCATAATAGATTATACTTTTAATATAAGATTTTCATCTTATATATGTACTTTTGTATACTGAACAACATTGGATTCAAAGTTACATAGAGTTGAACAAATTCAACCCAAACTTTAATATTATATTAGAAGGCTTAAAAGCTTAAATCAAGAATTGGAAAGATACTTCATTTATTTAAACTTTACCATAAGAGATTATGTTTTAGTGTGAAATTTTCATTTAACATATAATATATAAGCAAAAATCAATTTGATAGTGACAAAAGGCTTAATAAGTAATTGATAAAATTTGGAACCATATGAAGTTTTTAATATTGGTCAAATGCATCATGTATGAATTTAGTAGTTTTTCTTGGTTTCTTCCTTTGGAAAAAGATTGACGGCAAATTTAAAAGAAAAGTGAGAAAATGAAAAGAGAAAAAAAAATAATCATAATAATAAAAGAAAGAAAGGGAGAGATGGAGATTAGAGGGTAAGAAAGTGTCGGGCAATATAGTTTTGAATATGAACATTGTTATCACGATAAAATTAACAGCAAAGCGTTAAAAAGCCTATACAATTTTCAAAAGTTGACATGAGAAAAAAAAAATTCTTCTATTTAATCATGATTTTATTATATTTCTTAATAATGTGAGATTATTGTTCACATCCTAATAAAAAATATTTTATAAAAATAGGTTTCTAGAAGATATACAAGTGCATGTGCCGGGTGCCGGGTGTTTCATACTTTATGACAGTATATTAAGCTCGGGAACGAAGTAGGGCCAAAATTCTGACTTCAACTTTACGGCAAAAAAAAAGATCAAGCCCCATGGGTGGGGTAGTAAGGGGCCTCTTGTTCTCTCCCTACACATGCAAATGAAGGGCGATAGGTTTGGGAGATTCTCTGGTCCTGAATCTCCGAAACACATGGGCTAACTACAACTTTGTTGTTTCCTGGTGAGAAGGATATCCACTCATATTTATTGCGATACAGATAGGATATGACATGGAGATCATTAATCGTCCCTGGTAAAAGAAATTCCCACTCGACCAATGTCAGGTTGCCAATTATGGCTTATTGTAAGAAATGGAGGTCGCCCTTTTGCCCTATTTACCATCAAACTCTCCATGTGAAAGAAGCTAAGTTTTAGTGTGTAATATGCCCTGCTAATCAATCTTGTTTGCGGTCGACGAGTTTGAATTATGGTGTCAAAGTCGATGGGGATTTTACTTTGTCTTCTTCGGCCTATTGTGATGGTTAAAGGATAAGACAAAAAAAGCCTGAAAAAGTTGGTCTCGTTTCGGGAAGATATACTCATACCTCTTGCGGAACTTGAATAGATTGTTAATAAACTGCTTGCCTCCCAGTGGGCTCTATTTAAATACATGTTCCTCTAGTAATTGTTCAATAATAAATTGCTAAGTAACAACAACTAAACTGCTAATAGTTGCTAGGGAGTACAAATTAACACATCGGTTATACAAAATAGTTATATACTAAAGAGAGAAGATCCCTTTTGAATGGCTACGATCTAGTCCTTCACTGGCTTCGGTCTGCAGAAAAAAAGAAACATGAATTGTTCTGCTGACGTGGAGGTTCTTGCACTATACAACTTAATCTCTTCTCTTGAGGAAGGACTCGTGGTACACGGTGAGGGTGCAGTTTGTGGACCCATCGTATATAACTTCCTTTCGTTGCTTTTGTCTAAAATAGCTTGTAGATTGACACTAAAGCTTCATTGTCGCCAAGAACTTAGGAAGTTTGGTTTGAACCTGAATCGAGCTCCCGAAAAATTTCTTTAGGAATGAGACGTGGAAAACTGAATGAATCTTGCAGGAAGCTGAAATTTATACAACTACCCAATCTTTTCAAATATCCCGTAAGGTATGTGATACCAGGGAGCCAGCCACCTTCATGTCTCTTTGAAGAACGATGGGCAATTACTTGTAAGGTTGCCGTTATAGTTACACGAAGAAGTATATGTTACGATTTTGCTGTGAGACCGATCGCGTAATGTGTCTCTCCAGCGTGAAATCCTCCTAGGGAGTGTTTCTACTTTTCTAAAAATGGAGTGAGAGGAAGAGATTCTAGTAGATCGCAAGGAGAGATTCGCAACGAAGGCTTTCGTTGATTGAGGGGAAAGCGCTATGGGTTACAAAAGACTAGAGAACAACAATGCCTGACTCCGCTTATACCCTCGCCCCTTATTTAACATCATTTGTTTAGCCATGCTACTGCCGGTCTGAAATTCCAGTGGAGTACACCCGTATAGCCACACTTGGTCGGATTTCTCAGAGGACGAGTGGCTCATGTCTATCCTACTCCACTCCCTAGGTCTCTGTTGCTACTAGACCTCGTCAGTGCATGCCGCCCGTAGGATCTGGGCCTCCTGGTGACACATGGCGCTTATTGTTGGAATATAAATGTGTTCTCACTAAAGAAATTATTATTTTCATGACCATTAGCTGTTTATTTAAGAAAATATTCGTTGTGTGGCTATATTAGATTATATTAAAGAAAATATTATTTTATATTATTATATCATATGGTTTCATGAAAGTATTTGTGGGATATTTATGATATGACCTTTATGCTTTACTTGTTAATGAACCAAATACTTTGAGAATACTATTTGTTCGTTTTGGTTTAACAAAAGCCAAGCTAATAGAGCTGGACCATACTAAACTCACTCGTGTGATCTAGCTCCACAAAGGAAAAGAGGCCCAAGCCCACGTGAATGAAAAGCTGGCCTGCAAACTACATGACGAAGCTTGCTGGAAAAGGAGCTCTTAAGGCAACATGTTAAAATCTAAGGAGAAGAACGTAGACCAAGTAACTCAAATGGCACACTTCTTTAAAAGCTTCTGCAAACCATTATGAAGAAAGCACAAGGAATTAAATGTGAGAGAGAACCGGATACTGCACGGGTTGCATTAATCATAATGTAACCTTTTGATCACTAATCAAATGGCACTATTTGAGGAGGCACCTTGGAGACTTTAAGAAGAAAACATAGATCTATCACGTGGTCACTATTTCTTTCTCTCAGAAACCTAAGAATGTTCTCTTCCTCTCTACAGATTGTGACCTACCTCTCTCCTCTCTCCATCACTATCAATCTCCAAAGACTAGCAATGGCTACTGATAGTCCTTCAATGTTTGATTATCTTAAGCTTCAATAGGCTAATTTTGATAGATATAAAAGATAAAGCTAGAGAAGAGCCTGGTATAGGAATCTCTTGAAACATTTGATCTAGTGCTCTAATATGAGAGAACTTGTGTTTCATTCATTAACTGATACTTCTATGAGATTGGTCTTTACTTTGAGTTATGATATATTTGCCTTTCATTTTGATTTCATTTGTTAGATCTGAACTGTGAAACCCTAGGTGCTTGACTTTATTTTTTACTTTAGGCTTTCTAAACTATAATCCATAGTGTGTTGTAACATGTTAAGTTTCTGTTAAGGATAACTTGATTACATCCAATCTTTCATTTTGTAATTGAGTAATCTAATTACTTGAGACCCTTTGATAGATTATCAAAAGAGATGGGTTGGATGGTTTATCCACTTCAACATAATGAGAACTTTTGATTGGTTTATCAAAGGAAGTGGATTGGAAGAAATTTCCAATCACATAAAAAAAAGTTGGGTGTATCTTCTCTCTCTCAATTATCTATTTGGTTGTTCTAATGCATACCGCATGAGATATAGGCATTGTTGGACACTCTTTACTATTTCAAAAATTTATCTTATTATAATGTAGTACCTTATTATTCAAATCACGTGGATACTTTAATTATGTGTAGGATGCATAGTTAAATTTACTCATTAACACATGTTGTGTTTATTGTATAATTGGAGAGAACTCTTTGATTGTCAATCTTGCAAATAAATTGAATATATTATTAAGTTGTGTGACTAAATTTATTGTTATAAAGGAGCTAAAAACCTAATTCACCTCTTTCTTAGGTTACATAAGGACCTAACACTTATATGGTGCTAGTTTGCAACATTCATCCTTGTTGGAGAAAGACCTTGCTCACAAAGTTTAGATAGTAGTTAGTCATGTCATCAACTACCTCCCAAGTTGCGTCAGTGATGTGGATGCAATTAAGGCCCAATATTATGAGTTCCAACATCAAAGAATTAAAAGTTCACAATGTAATCCAATGGGTCCAAGAAGGCTAAGATTGAAGAGCAGTCCAAGAATATTCTATAGCATCTTTACAATCTTTAATATAGAGGGTTTCCTAAATAGTTGTTGAGTCCTTAATTTCTAAGGTTTACTTTATTGTCTGAGAATATCTCCTTTTGTTTGGTTTTTCTTAATTGTCTAGGTTCTTGAATTATTTGGATTTCCATACTTGTTATATCTCTAATTTGTTTAGGATTTTCTTATTTGTCAAAATCCAGATTTGTTAAAACTTCCTTAATTTTAGGGATTTTTGATTTATCAAGATCCTTCTAGAATTAGATTTTAAGGATTCCTGATTTACCAAGATTCTTCTAGAATTAGGTTTAACTGCCTATTTAAAGAAATCATTGTTTCAGTTGTAAGCAGATTTGTTTTCTAGATAATGAAAACTCCAAAGTTGTGTGATTTACTTTTGCATTCTTTATCCAATTCTTAACAGGGATTGGTGGTGGTCCTTGACTAGTGGCGTTGCCTTTACGTCTTGGAGCTTGTTGGCATCTATCTTTTGTTTTTGTTCTTCATATTTTTGTTTTTCCTCCCTTCTTCTCACCCAAACACTCACTTTTCTCACAAAAAAAAAAAAACCTCAAAACACTAAAGAAATGATTTTTAGTTATTTTCTTAACCCGAGCTTGTTCAAGCCCACCATAAGATTCACATCAGTTAGCTAGAGAAACTCCAACCCAATGCACAAAGTATTCAAGACGACCATGTATTGTTTGTGAGTCAATCAATGCTTGAGGAATGCGATTAATCAAATAGCCACCAGCAAATTTGGATGGAATAGTAGTTTGTGCTTGAGTTATATCCTTGATAAACTTCTTCAAGATAGATATGTGAAATGTATGGTGAAGTTTAACAGTATTAAGGAGGTTGAGTTTGTATGTGATGGGTTTAATTCTCTCGAGTATTTCAAATGGACCAAAGAAACATGGGGAGAGCTTGTTGTTATGATGACCAACAAGAAAAAACTTTCCTAGACGGTTGAAGCCGAATATACACACAGTCACCTACTGAGTACTCCACGTCCTGGTGCTTCTTTTCGTACATTTGTCGCATATGCTTTTGAGACTTAATTAGGTATAGGTGGAGCTTAGTCAAAATTTCGTCCCTACTTCAGTCCTAGCTATACTGGTCACATATGACAACATAGTTGGAGGGGGCTTATTGTAGACAGCTTCATAAGGAGAGATTTTGATCACCCTTGTGTTTTAACTAAACACTGCCCATGGCAGCCACTTTGTCCAAGTCTTCGGTTTAGAGCTGACAAAGCACCATAAGTGCATTTTGACAGTGTAGTTGATGATCTCGGTTTGGTCGTCGATTTATGGATGGTAAGCGTTGGAGAAGTTGAATATGGTATCTTGAAGTCAAAAGATACCATATATATATAGATAGTAATGCCTACAAATAGTGGATATTTGTCACATATGATGGACTTCGGAAGCCCATATATTTTTTGGACATTATTGGAAAAAACTTGTGGTATGGTGGTTTCAATGTACAAGTGTTTCAATGTAATGAAGTGTTAAAATTTCATTAGTCGGTCGACTACAACCAAAATAGAAGTTTTCCCTTTTGATGGCAGTAGCCGTCGATAGGTTTGATTGAAATGTCTTCCCATATGCCATTTGGGATCAATAAAGGTTATAATAGCCTTGGGGGTCACATGCTCTCAATTTTACGTTGTTGGCAAACTACACATGCACAGATTCCTTCTACCACAGATCCATGCATCTTTCGTTAGAAAAATATGGGCTTTAAATCGCTGTGGAGTCTTGAATGCCCCTTCGTATAACCCGTTGTGCATCTCTTGAACTATGTAAATAAATTTGTCCACAAAAGTAAGTCCATCTTGCACTTGCCACTTCTCCCCTTCTTTTCCATCTGGAATTTTTTTTACTAGATTATGCATATCTTAGTTTGAATGGGTTTCTTCCTTCACAAAGAAAATCAAGTTTGGAATAAGGGTAGAAATTGTGAAGTTTGTTGCCTTGCCCCAGAATTCCTCCTTTTCTGCAACGTGCAAGTTGGTGTCTAAGGCTTCCTTCAGTCTCGCCATGTGCCAAAAAGTGGCGTTAGGATCGGTGAAGTGTCCCAACCCAACATCTCGATTAGCACTGTTAAACGTGGGATAATTGATAGAAATATCCTTAATAAATGGAACGGTATCATCTTCCCTTGCTCTCTTTGCATATTGGGTCGGGCCTACCATAGCAAAAATGCCTACCCAAAAACCCACATCCTTTTCACTTGTCTTTTCTCCCATTTCATTGCTACTCTAGAAAGACTCGTCTATGGTTTCATAATGCTCTCATGAGGGCACATCTGCAATCGTGTTATTGTTTCCATGGGTACACTCAATCAAACAATCAAAACCCATTAATTTGGACAACCAAAGATGCTAAATGGCGATTGATAATTTTATTTTTATAGAATTATTTTGACTATTTTAAGATATAACTAATATAAATTTTGTAATATAATATTTAAGTTTTCATATATTTATTTAAATTTTTATTATTTATGCAACAAACTCCAAAAGAGCATGATAAGCAAAGAAAAAAAGAGCTACAAGTAAGGCAACGTGCATAATAGAAGAAAAAGACAAAAATGGCAAAAGCATAAAAGTGGAACAAAAAGTGAATTATGAGGAGTGCTAGGGCATGCCGCCCAAGAGGAGATACACAAGAGAAAGAAAAGAGAGGAAAGAAAAAAGAAAAGAAAAGAAAAAAATGGGTGCTATTGCTGGAACTAAGGAAGAGAGAGAAAAATCAAAGCAGAAAGAGTAACCAAGGAAAAAAAGAGAAATAGAGGTGTGAAAGCTTCTCTCTATTTCATATATCATTCCAGATTTTGGATTTATTTGTAAGAATTTTGAAGAATTCTTAAAGAGAAGACAATATGGTGACAACTTTCATGTTTTTTATTTAAGATATTTTGCTTAATTTCTACCATTACTTTAGTTTATTATTTTATTATGTAATAAATTCCTTTTGTTAGCCTAATTATGATGATATGAATTTTATTTATATGAGTTATATATTATTATGCTTAATGCTTTTAAGTGGTTGGTCACCACTTGAATGATTTGATGTGTAAGTTTGAGACTGAGAGGTAATAGTATACAATTACTTTTTTATAATATATAACCATGAATTAAATATGGATAGACATATACCATGTTATTTGTGTGGCTTTTGGTGATAAGATGATTAAAAGATTTATTGTAAACCAAAAATATTCACAAATCCTAATGCATTTGGGTTGTTTCAATTTACATATAAAGATATAGTGAATTAATGAACTAAATAGATTTACTATATCTAGACATAAGATAATAAATAAATTAGAAAGTTTAACCATCACATAAGTATTATCATTTTTGCAGGCATATACTATGAAAATTCATATATAGTAATTATGGTGAAATCAAATGCTCTAATATGTTTCTCATATTAATTTTTCTTATTTGGATTCAATTTCAATTAGTCTTGAATTTTTATTTTGAAAATTTTGAATTTTAATTCATCGTCAACGATACTTTTATTATCATTATATTACTTGTTCGATACGTTTACTTGCATATAAATTTCACCAAACAAGTTTTTGGCGTCGTTGCTAGGGATTGGTTGTTTATTGCTAATTAATATTAATATTGAATAATTTCTAGGTTTAATCTAGCTTTTATTTTATTTAAAAAAACTTATTTTTTAATTGTTGAAAAAAATCATTTTTTTAGTTGTTGAAAAAAAATTATTTTTTTAATTGTAAAAAAAAAGAATCATTTTTTTTGTTTTTATTTTGCTTTATATTTTTTTTTGAAAAAAAAAAGAACAAAAAACAAAAAGAGAAAAAAAATTTCCTTGTTAAGTTGTTATTGTTGGAAGATTAAGTAACAAGGATGAAGAAAAATGATGGTACACATAGACTTCTGAAAGACTATGTTGCACCAACATTTTGGAGTGCCACATCAAGCTCTTAGGAGGCCTACAATTTAGGTAAGCCATTTTGAGATCCAGCCAACACTTATTCAGATGCTTTAAAACTCATTGTAATTTCATGAGCTTCCAAACTAGGATTTCTCACATTGAGGCTTTCCTTGAAATATGTGATATGATAAATATGATGGAGTCACAGATGATGCTATAAGGTTAAGGCTATTTCCATTTTTTCTTAGAGATAAAGCTACAAATTGGCTTTCTTCTCTTCTTGCAAGATCAATTACAACATTGGATGATTTAGCTAAAAACTTTCTTGGTAAGTTCTTTCTTCCAGCAAAGTCTACCAAAATGCATAATGATATTACCGCTTTTATGTAGATGGAATGAATCATTGTATGAAGCTTGGAAAAGATTCAAGGGGCTTTTGAGAAGATGTCCACAACATGGACTACCCATATGTTTACAAGTACAAATTTTTTATAATGGGTCTAGTAAAAATCTTTGTTTTATGCTTGGTGTAGTTGTATGAAGGGCTTTGAACAATGAGACACTAGAAAAAGCATATGATCTTTTGGAAGAAATGACGAGTAATAGTTATCAGTGGCCTACTAAGATGCTACTACGAAAAGCTAGTGGAATTCATGAAGTGGATGCTTTCATTACAATGTACGTACAAATTGAAAAACTTAACAAGAAGCTAGATAACCTGAGTGTTCTAGTCACGAGGATTCAAAACATAGTATGTGATCATTGTGGTGGAGGACATGCAAGCATAGAGTGTTAAGTAGGTAACATTTTTGCTTAAGGCAGCGAAGATGCTAATTATGTTGGAAATTCAAGTAGGTCACAGAATAATCCATACTCCAACGCTGACAATTTAGGATGATGTAACAACCTAAATTTTTCATGGAGTAATTCTAACGCAATGAGGCCATAACTACAATTTAGGCACCTGGAAGAAAAGAAGCCTAATTTAGAGGAAATGGTCATGAAGATGTTATAGAACAATGAAACAAGATTGCAAAACCAAGAAGCTTCAATTAGAAATTTAGAGATGCAAATAGGTTAATTGGCTAATATGATCTCCAGAAGACAACAAGGTTCTTTGCTGAGTAGCAAAAAAAAGAATCCTATAGAAGATGCAAAGGCAATAACCTTGAGAAATGGCAAACAAGTGAGAAAATATGATGTTGAGAAGGAAAGTGTCAAGGATAAGGAAGAGGATGTTTGCATGCAGCTTGAGGAGACAACTAAGAGAACATTATTCCTTGATAATCCTAAATCTTATGTGCCTCCAGTTCCATTCCTCAAAGACTCTAGCAACATAAGATAGATAAGCAATTTTCTAAATTTCTTGATGTATTCAAAAAACTGCATAGTAACATTCCTTTTGTAGATGCATTAGATCAAATGCCCAATTATACAAAATTTCTTAAGGAGATATTGAAAAACAAAAGGAAGCTAGAAGATTATGAAATTGTGAAGCTAACTGAAAAATGCTTAACTATCTTACAAAACAAACTATCTTGAAAATTAAAAGATCTAAAGATTTCTACAATTCCTTATATTATTGGAGATTCTCACTTTGACAAGGCATTATGTGATTTAGGAGCCAATATTAATCTAATATCTTTTTTTATTTTCAAGAAATTAGGATTGGGTGAAGTGAAACCAACCACAATGTCCCTATAATTGGCTGATCGATCAAATTTATCTTAGGTTAACCTTTATCTTTCCTACATATTTTATTGTACTTGACATGGAAGAAGACTTTAAGGTACCACTTATCTTAGGTCGACCTTTTCTACCAACATGAAGAGCTTTGATTGATGTACAAAGGAAGTTAATCTAAGAGTTTAAAATGATTCTATTACTTTTAATGTTTTTACTGCAATGAAACATCCTTCTGATGATAGTTCTTGCTTTAGGGTTGAAAGAATGAGGAAATTGAAAGTAAAGAGATATAGGAATATGCCAATCTCATGGAGGCAAATACACCATATTTATAGCAGAAGGCAATAAAGTTTGAAGCGTTGGGACAACTCATGACAAAGCCTAAGCCATCAATTAAAGAGCCTCTAACTCTTGAACTCAAGTCCTTACCTCCTCATTTGAAATATGTTTATTTAGATGAAGTTTCTACTTTGCCAGTAATTATATCCTCTTCTTTGACAGAATCAATGAAAGAGAAATTACTTTGGGTGTTAAGAGCACATAAAGGAGCAATTGGATGGAAAATAGTTGATATCAAGAGAATTAGTTCTTCATTTTGCATGCACAAGATTTTGATGGAAGAGTAGTACAAAGCCACTATTCAACCTTAGAGGCATTTGAACCCAAAGATGCAAGAAGTGGTGAAGGCTGAGGTAATTTGCTTGATGCAGGGATCATTTATCCCATCTTCGATAGTCCCTAGGTAAGTCCTATGCAAATTGTGCCAAAGAAAGGAGGTATAATTATTTAAAGAAATGATAATAATGAATTGATTCCAACTAGGATAGTTATTGGATGGTGTGTGTGTATAGATTACAAAAAACTGGATGATGCCACGAGAAAAGATCATTTCCCTTTACCATTTATTGATCAAATGTTAGAAAAACTTGTAGGACATGAATTTTATTGCTTCCTTGGTAGGTATTCAGGGTATAATCAAATTCACATTGCACTAGAAGATCAAGAGAAAACTACTTTCACTTGTCCTTATGGTACTTTTGCTTTTAGAAGAATGTCCTTTGGTCTTTGTAATGCACCAATAACTTTTCAGAGATGTATGATGGCTATTTTTTTGATATGGTTGAAAAATTTATTGAGAATTTCATCGATGATTTTTCTATATTTGGTTCATCATTTGACATTTGTTTAAATAATTTAGTGAGGGTCTTTGTGATGAGACTAACCTTGTTTTGAATTAGGAGAAGTGTCATTTTATGGTATAAAAAAGAATAGTGCTTGGGCATAAGATATCCAAAAAAGGATTAGAGGTTGATCGAGCTGAAGTGGAGGTCATTGCCAAATTGCCTCCACCAACATCAATGAAACTTGTTAAAGGCTTTTTAGGGCATGTAGGATTCCATAGGTAGTTCATAAAAGATTTTTTTAAAATTGCTAGACCTTTTTCAAGTTTGCTGGTTAAAAATGTGAAATTTAACTTTTCTAATGAATGCGTGTAGACTTTCAACATTTTAAAGGAAAAGTTAATATCAACACCAATCATGATAGCATTAGAATGGGACTTACCTTTTGAGCTAATGTGTGATGCAAGTGATTTTGTAGTAAGAGCTGTTTTGGGACAAAGGAATAATGGAGTTTTTCAGACCATTTACTATACTAGTCGAACCTTGTCAAGTGCACAATTAAATTATTCAACAACATAAAAAGAACTTTTGGCAGTAGTATTTGCTTTTGATAAATTTTTTTCTTATCTAATTGGCTTCAAAGTTATTGTTTATTTTGATCATTATGCTCTGAAGTATCTACTTGACAAGAAAGAATCAAAACCTAGGTTAATCAAATGGATTCTACTGTTACAAGAGTTTGATTTGGAGATCAAGGATAAGAATAGGACTGAAAATCTAGTTCCAGATCATTTGTTCAGAATTCCTAATCTGAAGGAAGAAGATCAACTAATTATAGAAGAGTTTCCTGATGAAAGCATTTTTATGCTCCACTCTATCAAAATTCCTTGGTATAGTGATTTTGTCAATTATTTGGTAAGTAATGTTCTTCCTCCTGAAATGTCATATAAACAAAGAAAAAAAGTTCTTTTATGACATTAAACATTATTTTTAGGAAGAGCCGTTCTTGTTTAAAGTATGTGTAGATCAGTTTATAAAGAGATGTGTTTTAAAAGAAGAAATGGCTAGCATCTTACTCCATTGTCATGCTAAAGAGGTAGGTGGTCATTTTAGTGCCACCAGAACTGCAACTAAGGTTTTATAGTCTGGATTTTATTAGCCCACGCTTTTTAGAGATGCATATTCATAGGTAGCTACATGTGATCAATGTTAAAGAACTGGAAATATTTCTAGGAAACAGGAGATGCCTCTAAACAATGTTGTTATGTGTGAGTTATTTGATGTTTAGGGTATTGAATTCATGAGACCCTTTCCATCTTCTTATGGAAATATATATATTTTGGTAGCTACTGAGTATGTCTCTAAGTGGGAAGAAGCAATAACGTTGCTAACAAATGATGCTAAGGTTGTGGTTAAATTCTTAAAGAAGTTTTTTTTACCCAATTTGGCACTTTTAAGGCAATCATAAGTGATAGAGGGACCCATTTTTGTAATAAACAATTTGAAGCACTTTTGGGTAAGGTGGGGTTACCTATAAGATTGGTACCCCTTATCACCCTTAGACTAGTGGTCAAGTTGAGATACCAAATAGGAAAATTAAGAGAATTTTAGAAAAAATTGTGAATGCCTCAAGGAAAGATTAGTCAATGAAACTTGATGATTTACTTTGGGCCTATAGAATAACATTCAAAATACCAATTGGAATGTCTCCTTTTAGGCTAGTGTTTGGGAATGCTTTTTATCTACTAGTGGAATTAGAGCATAAAGCATATTGGGCATTGAAATTTTTTTAACTTTGACATGTAGTCTATAGGTGAAACTAAACTGTTGCAACTGAATGAATTGGAGGAATTACGAGTTGAGGCCTATGAAAATGCCAAAATATACAAGGAGCGGACAAATCATGACAAACACATATTAAGAAAAAAGTTTGAGGTTGCCGAAAAGTATTACTTTATAACTCTCATTTTAAATTGTTTCCAGGTAAATTATGAATGAAACCTAAGTCACATTTAAGGTGAATGGTCAGTGTCTGAAGCTTGAAGGAGTCAACATGCAGAAGATTACCCTTAATCTTTTTCCTCCTTGAGTAGCAACATTGAAGATTGATGCGGGAGCACCTATGTCAGCCTAAGCTCTTAGCCCAACCCATATGTTAAGTTTGTCAATTCATACTTACTTGGGCCACAACATAATCCTGTGGGTGCAAGAAGGCCAAGGTTAAAGCAATCCAAGAATATTCTGTAGCATCTCTACAGTCTTTAATATAGTGGGTTTCCTAAGTAGTTGTTGAGTCTTTAATTTCTTAGGTTTAATTTATTGTTTGAGAATATTTCCTTTTATTTGGTTTTCCTTAATTGTCTAAGTTCCTAATTTATCTGGGTTTCCATACTTGTCAGATCTCTGATTTGTTTAGGAGTCCCTTATTTGTTAGAATCCAAATTTGTTAAGACTTCCTTAATTTTAAGGATTCTTGATTTATCAGAATCTTTATAGAATTAGGCTTTAAGGATTCTTGATTTACCAAGATCCTTCTAGAATTAGGTTTAGTAGCCTATTTAAAGGGAGCATTGTTTCAGTTGCAAGGAGACTTGTTTTCCAGAGAAAAGAAACCCCTAAGTTGTGTTATCAACTTTTGCATCCTTTATCCAATTCTTGACAGGGATTGGTGGTCGAACACCTCCTTGATTGGTGGTGTTGCCTTTACGTCTTGGAGCTTGTTGGCATCTATCTTTTATTTTTGTTCTTCATATTTTCGTTTTTCCTCCCTTCCTCCCTACCAAACATTCACTTTTTCCATAGAAAACCCAAAAACACCAAAAAAATGATTTTTACATATTTTCATAACCTGAGCTCGCTCAAGCCCACCATAAGATTCGCATCAAGTGGTATCAGAGCTTAGGTTATTCTTTCAAGTGAGCTTTTCTCAAGATGTTCAATCCAAGAGGCGATCCTTCATCTCATTGTAATAGTCATTCTTTGTTTGATCACAATGGTGATTCTTCCCTAATTCCACCATGGGAAGCTGCTAATAGAATGTTATCAGTTGAGCTAGGCAAGGTAAAAGAGCAATTGTTTGATGTCCTCCAGCTAAAAGGGCAATTGTCTGACGTCCTCCAGATGTTGCAAAACTTTCACCATGATGCATTTTGGGGCGCGGGAGTGAATGCCCTGGTTGCTAAGAATAAAACCCCTGAGCTATTGGGCGGAGGGGGACAATATCATGCTAGGTGGCCCCCACTTAACTAATGTCGGGTGGCTTCTTTGTGGTGGGAGAATGTTAAGAAACAACGAGATTGAGATGGGAAGGAAAATGTCCATTCGTGGGAGAAACTGAAGAAGTTACTTAAAAGGCGCTTCTTGCCTAATGATTACAAGCAAGATCTTTATTTAAAAATACATGCACTTGGGCAAGATGAGAGGAGTGTGGAGGAGTACATAAGGGAATTTGAGACCCTCATGATGAGATGTGAGGTACTAGAGCCCAAAGAGACCATTATGGCCCAATTTCTAAGGGGCTTAAAGCCTGAGATTTCTAACACTATTGAATTGCAATCCTATTGCTCTTTTGATAATGTTTGCAAACTAGCTATCAAAGTGGAGAGGCAAAGAAGGACCTTCAAGAGTTCTGGACCTAAGCCTTTCAACAAGGAGCGTTCTAGGTCTTACATCAGACCACTTTCTATAGGGATCCGTCATCCTACAACAAGCCTGAGCTTGCCAACAATGAAAAGGTTAAAGGAAAGGTTGGGGAAGCCTCAAAGGCAACACTGAATTTTATAAAGCAAGATCCAAGGGAGAGGAAGTGCTTCAAGTGCCAAGGATTTGCCATGTGCAGGCTAATTGTCCAAACAGGAGGGTGATGACTATGAGAGACATTGAAGAGATTGAAGAAGGCTACTTTAAAGAGGAGTATGGTGATTATAAGCCCATGGTTGATTTAGAGGAAGAGAATGAGATCATTGAGCAAGCTGATTTTGGTAGTATGCTTATTCTTTGCAGAGCTTGACATGCCCATGTTAGCTCTCTAGATGAACAATGGGAGAATATTTTTCAAACTCGATGCATAATTTATGGAAAGGTGTATTCTGTTATTGTTGATAGTGGGACTTGTGCCAACATAGCTTCTACAATTCTTGTGGAGAAGTTGAAATTGCCTATCTCAAATCACCCCTATCCATACAACCTCCAATGGCTGAGCCAAGGGAGTCATCTTCAAGTTTCAAGGCAAGTCCTACTTACTTTTTTCATTGGAAAGCATTATGTAGATTAGATTACTCGTGATGTTATACCTATGGATGCTTGCCATTTGTTGTTGGGGGGGCCGTGGCAGTATGATAGGGGTGCTAAGCATGATAGTAAACAAAATACCTATTCCTTCAGAATTAGGGAAAAACTTATAACCTTAGCTCTATTTAGTCCTTCCTAAATACAACAAACACATGGGGTAGAAGATAGAAAAAAGGAGCCTATTCCTTAGTGAAACCCAAGTAGAGAAAGCCATCCAAAAACACAAACCCATCCTTGTATTACATGTTGCTGAAGGGAAAGAGAATAGGGGGTGAGTGAACCACATCCATTTGTTCAACCACTCTTATCTAAGTTTGCTGATGTATTTCCCAATGACCTTCCACCCGGTTTACCACCAATTAAAGGGATAGAGCACCATATAGACCTACTTCTAGGAGCACCCTTACCCAATAAAGTAGCCTACAGATGCAATCATGAGGAGGCTAGGGAGTTACAAAGGTAGGTAGATGAGTTGGTGGCCTGAGGATTTATACGGGAAAGTATGAGCCCATGTTCAGTTCCAGCCTTATTGGTGCCAAAGAAAGAAGGATCATTTTGAATGTGTGTGGATAGTAGAGCAATCAATAACATCACCATCAAATACATGTATCCCATTCCAAGGCTTGATGATATGCTAGATGAATTACATGGAGCCACCATTTTTTCCAAGGTGGATTTAAGGAGTGGTTATCATTAGAGCTGAATGAAAGAGGGAGATGAATGGAAGATAGCCTTCAAAACCAAAAGAGGCTTGTATGAATGGATGATCATGCCATTTGGTCTTTCTAATGCCCCAAGTACCTTTATGCGTTTGATAAATGAGGTATTACGCCATTTTCTTGGTAAATTTGTTGTGGTTTATTTTGATGATATCCTTATTTATAGTAGATGTGAGGGAGATCACTTAGATCATTTGTGGCAGGTATTTGATGCATTGAGGAAGCAAAAGCTTTATGCCAAGTTATAGAAGTGTGAATTCTTTTCCCCTAGTGTTATGTTTCTTGGATATGTGGTTTCTAGGGATGGTGTTATGGTTGATCAGTCTAAGGTTGATGCTATTAAATTTTGGCCTCAGCCTAGTTCCATTACTGAGATAAGGAGTTTTTATGGCTTAGCTTCATTTTACCGTTGTTTTGTATTTAACTTCAGCACAATTATGGCTCCCATTACTGAATGTATGAAGAAGAATGTTTTTGAATGGAGTAAGGAAGTTGATGAATCTTTAAGGGTGATTAAACAAAAGTTATGTGAAGCTCAAGTTCTTGCCTTACCATACTTTGATAAGGTCTTTGAAGTGGAGTGTAATGCTAGTGGCATTGGAATAGATGCTGTCCTTATTCAAGCCAAGAGGCCCTTAGCTTATTTTAGCGAGAAGCTTAATGAATGCAAAAGGAACTACTCCATTTATGATAAGGAGTTTTATGCAATTGTGAGGGCTTTAGATCATTGGAGCCATTACTTAAGGCCTAAGCAATTTGTTTTACATTCAGATCATCGGGCTTTGAAGTTCTTGAATGGCTAGCATAAACTTAACTCGAGGCATGCAAAATAGATAGAATTTCTCCAGTCCTTCTCATTTATTTCATGTTATAAACTGGGTGTAGCTAATGTTGTTGCAGATACATTGTCTAGAAGATACTCTCTGCTTGCTGAATGTGAAGTGATATTTGATAACATGCTTAACAGATGCTATTCTTTAAAAAATTCTTTGGTTCATATATATAAAGGTTCCTTTTCAAGAGGTATTTGGTCTATATGACAAAGGTACCCACATGTGCGAATATGACAATATCTTTATGGTAGCATGATAAGAAAGAATCGAATGGTTTTTAATCACGTTAATATTGTCTTGGACAATACCGATATTCACTGTAGCATCAAGTATTTATGTTCAAAATCATGGTTTGCATTTCTACTCACAAGGTTTTTAAGGAAAGCAAAAAGCTCCTTGAATATCATGCAAATTTGGTATGTGCCATAAATGATAAATTATTAAATTTGGCTATTTGCATAAATGACTTTCACTATCATATGTATGAATTATATATATCTATATATTGACTTCACGGATCTCCCTAACAAATAGGATTTGAATGATAATCATCATATTCGAGATTGTGATATAAATCTTTTTGAGCAAAACAGTTATTATAAAAAAATCTTCTGATCTAAACTTAATAGCTACTCCATTTTAAGAAAAATTCATTCTCATTGTTTGTACAATTTCTTTACGGAAAAGTTTTTGATCAAAACTTTGGATGTGATTATTGAAATGAGACTTCTTGATTAAGCTCACCACTCTTAGAAGAGCATACTTCTTTCCAAAGAGACCAAATATCTTCTTTGTACTTGTTGGTCCACATCAAAATATTTTTTTTTCCTCACAAAACCTGAATTTTCTAATCTTGTCTTTATGATATTAGATACTTAATTTTTTTCAAAATCTCACAAACTGGTTCTTGAAGAAACAACTAGCTACACAAAATTTATGCGATTCTTATGGTGGGCTTGAGCAAGCTCAAATTATAGGTGATAAGTAAAAATCATTTTTTTGGTGTTTTTGGGGTTTTCTGTGAGAAAAGTAAATGTTTAGGTAAGGAGAAATGGATAAAAATGAAAATGCAAAGAGCAAGAACAAAAGATAGATGCCAATAAGCTCTAAGACGTAAAGGCAATACCATCAGTCAAGAAGGTGCTCTGCCATCAATCCCCGGCAAGAATTGGATAAAAGATACAAAAGTTGATCACATAACTTAGAGGTTTCTATTCTCTAGAAAACAAGTTTGCTTACAACTGAAACAATGCTCCCTTTAAATAGGGAGCTAAATCTAATCCTAGAAGGATCCTGGTAAATCAAGAATCCTTAAAACCTAGTTCTAGAAGGATCCTGATAAATAAAAAATCTCCAAAATTAAAAAAGTCTTAACAAATCTGGATTCTGACAAATAAAGGAATTCTAAACAAATCAAAGATCTAACTAATATGGAGACTCGCATAAATCATGAACCTAGACAATTAAGGAAAACCAAACAAAATGAAATATTCTCAAACAATAAAGAAAACCTAAGAAATTAAAGATTCAACAACTATTTAGGAAACCCCCCATGTTAAAGATTGCAGAGATGCTACAGAATATTCTTAAGTTACTTTTTCAGCCTTGGCCTTCTTGGACCCATTAGATTACGTTGTGGCCCAAGCAAGTATGAATTGACAAACTTAACAAATGGGTTGGGCTAAGAGCTTGGGCTAATGTAATTGCTCTTGCATAAAAAATATGCTTCAAAACAATGCCATAATTTTTAGTGTACTAAGATATGCTAAATGAGTGGACTTGCACAAATACTTCCTAGTTTATTTCCACTCATGCTATGTCAAGAATTATGCTTGCATGTTGATTAATGTTGTCAATGCATTGAAGAATATAGAATGAGCGAACCTGCACAATCCTTTTAATTTAATTGTTCACTCTTGCCATTATGAAGGTTATGAACATAATTCAACCAACATGCTGCACTTTCTCTACATATTAGTGCTAAAAAGCAATTAGGATTATGTTACGGGCTAGCCACATCACCTACCAGGGAGGCCGCAGTTTCATTTTCAGTCTGTTGTTTTGGGTTAGTTGTTTCAGTTTGTTTTCTGGTTAGTCATGCTTCTTGGTACGAGTCTGGATGCAGCTCTGTCATTTAGTGTCTTTTGTGTAGAAGAGGAGTAGCACAACCTTCTTTTGTATTGGAAGAAGTCTCCTTTGTTGTTAGCGTAACAAGTACTACACATGCTGGACCAAGTTATCAGACTGCTTAATGTGCAGGGTGTCTGTTACCAGTATGATATGGGTCAGTCGGAACAGACGGTACGAATACCGAATTTGGCCCTTGATAAGTACGTGATTTCTGGCCTCATCAGAGGGAGACCAACACCTCTGGTCTCGTTGGAGGGAGACACGACACCTCTGGTCTCTAAGGGAGACTCCACCATTGTTAAACTTAGTTTTCATTCATCAAAAAGTACCTCTCACGTTACAAGGAATGAAATATAAAAAGGTAAAACGGGCTTGGGCTAGACTTATACATTGGGCCCCAAACTAGACCTGTAACATTCCATCCCCCTTTAACAAAGCTTGTCCTCAAGCTTTCAGAACTTACAAGTAACGTAAAAACTAAAGACTTAATATGATAGTTCAACAACTTAGACCCATACAAGGCAACCCAACCAAACCCAGTACAAATAAAATCAAGAACTTCGATGACCCTTTCAATGTTCCTCGACCAACAATACTCTTCTGTCACCAAGCCATAAAAGAGAAGCCACACTTCTGCCCGAGATGACAACATTTTCAACTTTGTCTTCCAAGATGTCCTTCATGGTCTTGTAGAAATTCTTAAAGGACTCCTTTTCCTCCCTTTGTTGCTGCTCTTCCTCATTCTCTTCGTCAGGCTTCAAGCCTTTCTTGGTTGTAGAAACCATCTCCTTACCATCGTACTCTTTCAACTACCCTACTAAGTACGTGTTGATGGCATTAATTAAGAAAATCACTTCATACCTCTTCTTCTTAAGCCCCTCCAAGAATAGAGAGTTCTTCACTGCCTTTTTGCTCTCGTCAGTGGTGTAAGAAAGGTCTTTCTGACCCTTTACAGATAAATGTATAACGGTGTAGTGATCCTCACAAGCATTAGTCAAGCTTGGATGTTGGTTTATCTTTGCCGGGAAGGCAAGGTTGTTGTCCGTATTTTCATCACGGTAGTGGAAAGAAATAAACTTCAAGATGCATCCAAATCGAAGCACTTCTGCAATGAAGGCCCTATTCCCGAGTTGAATAGTGTTCAATCTAGCACATGCCCTTCCTTTTGTTACCTTTTGAAACTGAGGAGAAAATTCTGGATTCCCGTAAGCAACACCAATTAGTTTGCTCTTATTCAGGCTGACAACCCAATAATTTTCAACTGACTTCCCTTTGTTGAATTTAAAGGGCAAGAGCCAACTTCTAATATCTTGGTTGATAAAAACTCTTGATGAGCCATAAATGGAAGTTGAAATTCCCTTTGAGGGAAAAAGAATTTGAAGTGCATAGAATATTGTGTTGATATCGGTTGTATCTCTTAGCTCCCTTATCTCACCATCTAAAAGAACACCCAAACATGAAATCAAGGGAATCTTAGTAACCAAATCCTTGTCAGCAATTTCATCAAACACTAGCCACACAGACTCAACTTTCCCACCAATCTTCCCTACATGCTCTGACCGCACCCAATATTCTTTTTTTTCTTTCACCCTTCCCCATCGCGCGTTATTATTAACGAGAACCTTAGTAGGAAATGGAACAGCACCGATAGCTTCATTTTAACCAAAATCTTCAAGGACATATCGATCATATGCAGTGAAACCAAGTCCTTTTTGTTCCTGTGCGTTCACCCTTTTCTGAGATGGGTTTCTCCTATGGCCATTGTTCCTCCATAGAGGTTCATGTGACAGAAAGTAAGGGTGAAGCAATGGTGAAGAAAGGTAACTTGGGAAAAATTCTCTATGATTGCTTAAAGAAGAACGTTACATCATAGGTCTTCTTTATAATACAGGTAATAGATAAGGAAACACAATAGACAAGGAAAATATAATTACAAAGAAGGAAAGAATACATATTTTCCTATACAAGGATACCTCTATCATAGGTGGGATAATTCAATATGGAACAAGGTAGATACTAGGTTAAACGTATCTTCCAACAGTCCCCCTCAAGCTGGCGGCTGGTATATGTCAAGGGCGCCAAGCTTGCTCAATAGATACGTGTGTTGTCTGCAATATAAAGGTTTAGTGAATATGTCAGCAGGTTGCTCAGTAGTCTTGATTCCTTTTGTCACAATAATTGCCTTCTTGAATCTTATCCCTCGTAAAATGACAGTCGACTTCAATATGTTTTGTTCTTTCATGGACGATCGGATTTGCTGCAAGTTTCAAAGCTACATCATTATCATAGAACAAGGTTGTAGGCCCCTTAACCCAAACACTGAGATCTCGAAGGAGACCTCGCATCCAAACGATCTCGCAAACTGTCTTTGCCATAGCACGATATTCTGATTCTGCAGAAGACAAGGATATAGTTGATTGTTTCTTTGTCTTCCATGATAATAAAGAATTGCCCAACTTGACACAGAAACTAGTTATCAATCTTCGACTCATAGGACACGTGGCATAGTCAGTGTCATAGTAAGCCATCATCTGTATATCACAGTTTCAAGACAATAAGATTCCCAGACCTGGACGTCCTTTAAGATATTTCACTACCTTCAAGGCAGCGTCCATGTGTGATCGCTTCGGGTCATGCATGAACTGGCTGAGTATCTGTACCGCATAACAAATGTCAGGTCTAGTCATAGTGAGGTAAATGAGTTTACCAACTAATCGTTGATAAACGGAAGGATCATCGAGTATGGGGTCTTTCTCTAGAGGAGATACAGCCACATCATAATCTGCTGTTGTCAATTTGACATTCTGTTCAATTGGAATAACGGTAGGTTTACATCCTGATAGACCAACATCAGAAATAATTTCAAGGACAAATTTTCATTGGCTAAGACAGATCCCTTTATTGGAACGAGCAATTTCGATCCCTAAAAAATACTTAGGTGGTCCCAAGTCTTTGATGCGAAATGTGGAATGAAGATATTGCTTGAAGTTGGTGATGGCATGAGTATCATTTCCCATAATAAGAATATCATCAACACAAATGAGCAGATAAATGACAGAAGAACCGTGGTGCCATATAAAGAGGGCATAGTCATACCGAGATTGCCTAAAACGAGTAGCAGTAAGGGCCATGGTGAACTTAGCATACCATTGGCAAGATGCTTGTTTAAGGCCATAAAGGGATTTATGGAGACGACATACCCTAGAGTCCCCCTGTCTGCGTAAACCCGGAGGAAGATCCATGTAGATTTCTTCATCAAGATCGCCATGAAGGAAGGCGTTGTGAACATCCATCTAATGAAGAGACCAAGCCCGAGAAGCGGCAATGGCAAGAAAGGAGTGAACAGTGACTTCCTTAGCAACAAGAGAAAACGTCTCTTGATAATCAAAACCTTCCTTTTGGGTAAAACTTTTGGCCACGAGTCGGGCCTTGTAACGCTCAACAGAGCCATCAACCTTATACTTGATCTTGTAAACCCATTTACAACCAATAGATTTTCGGTGAGAGAGCCAAGGAACAAGATCCCAAGTATGGTTGTCAGTGAGGGCTTGGAGCTCAGCCTTTATGGCCTCTTGCCAATGTGGATCGTGATAAGCTGCATGATAAGAATCTGGTTCCTGTTCCTCAAAGATGTGACTAATGCAACATAAATGCTCGGGAGAAAGCTGAGCGAAGCTCACATAAGAGGAGATAGGATAATAAGTACCTGAGGAGTGGAAAGACGAACAAATATAGTCCTTGGTCCATGTAGGGGGCCGAGTGCTGTGACCTGAACGACGAGGTGTCGGAGGAGGCAAGACAGGCAATGGAGAAGGGACCAAAGCAAGACTATCATCAGGACCAGGATCGGAGGGAGAGGCAACATCCAAGAGAGGAGCCGAAGGAGCAGGTGAAGATTCATTATGATGATCAGGGGGTTGCTCGATCAAAGGCTCAGTAGGAGGTGGAGCTGGAGCTGGAGCAATAGCAGGAACAGTAGCTAGAGCAGTAGTAGTAGGGGGCTCAAGCAGCATAAAAGAAAGAGGATTAGAAGAATCCTCATCCAGTAAGAAGGGCCGAGCTGTGGTGGAGGGAGCCGATGGAGAAGAGGGAACGAGTAGATCCTGAAAAGGAAAAACATCCTCTTGAAAAATCACATCACGACTGATGAAGAAACGGCCAGTGGTGGGGTCATAGACCCAATAACCCTTCTGTAAAGGAGGGTAGCCCATGAAAACACAACGGAGAGCACGGGGAGCCAACTTATCCCGAGGGCCCACAGTTGTGACATAGCAGAGGCAACCAAAAACTCGAAGATGGTGAAGATCTGGTGGCTTTCCAAAAAGGAGCTCAAAAGGTGTCTGTCCATCGAGAACTTAGCTTGGCATCCGATTAATCAGATAGGCAGAAGTGACCACATAATCACCCCAGAAGGATTCAGGAATGGAGGCTTGACGCTTGAGGGCTTGAGCAACCTCAAGAAGATGACGATGCTTACGTTCCACAACCCCATTCTGTTGAGAAGTGTAAGTACAGGAACTCTCGTGGAGAATGCCATTGGTAAAGAGAAAGAGGGAACAATCATGATTAAATAAATCACGAGCATTGTTGGAGCGAAGACGTTGGATGGTGCAATGGAATTGGGTGCGAACCATGGCAAGAAAATGTTTTAGATGGGAAAGCACTTGAGATTTGGTGTGCATGAGAAAAACCCAAGTGCCGCGAGAGTAATCATCGACAAGAGTGAGAAAGTAACGGGAACCATCATGATGAGGCATGTGATAGGGTCCCCAGATGTTGATGTGGATGAGTGAAAAGGGAGCAGTGGCACAAGAGGTGCTAGAAGGAAAGGAAGGACGAGTTTGCTTAGCCAAAGGGCAGATGGGACAAGTGGGATAAGGAAAAGATGCACGGTGACCTAGCCGTTGGTGGGACTGAAAAATATTATTATTATTAATTTGAGCATTACAAAAAATCCCGTTCGGGGAAGGATTACAAGATGAGAAATTAAAAGTAGACGGAAAGGGAGCCCAAAAATAAAGCCCATGATGCACACTACCCAAGCCCATCAGTCTGCCAGTCAAATGGGCATGAAAAAGACAAACAGAAGGGTCCAAAATGGCACGACAATCATTATCAAGACAAACTTTGGAGATAGAAATAAGATTGAATTGAAAAGCGGGAACAAATAAAACATTTTTTAGAGTAATATGAGAATTGAGGGTAACGTGACCAATTTTGGAAACGGAGGTGACATGACCATTGGGAAGACGAATAGACATAGATGGACAGGATGTAGGGGTAATGTGTGAAAAAATTTTTTCATTACAGATAATGTGGTCGCTGGCCCCTGAATCAATAATCCAAACAGAATTAGTAATGGAATTGAGGCAAAAGGAAGTACCTGCAAAATTGGCTACTTTGTCAGTGGGACCAAGTTAATGAATGGCCTGCATGTTTTGATGGAGTTGTTGCTCATTTATGGGAGGAGGAAGCGTATCATTAGCCTTCACGGAAACTTGGTTGGAAGTAAAAAATTTATTTTTATTTTCAAGAGCAGTGGGACGCCCGTGAAGTTTTCAACAAGTTTCACGGGTGTGATAGGGGCGACTGCAATGATCACAAAAAAACCTTTTTGATTGGGCCGACGGGATGGGCCCTTGTTGGGCCGCGAGCGCGAACTGGGCTGGGCAGGTGCGCTGAAAGGAGCATGCGGCTCGTTCGAATGAGGCAGGCTGGGGCCGAGCGCGGGCACGCTAGTGGCTTGATAAGAAGCGAGCGGCCCGGGTGCAGGAAGGAGCCCGGGAGAGCCGTAGGATCGAGGGCTCTCATACGAGCCATCGGATGCAAGAGGGCGCGTCAAGGGTCAGAGGAGTGAGGTGCATTCGGGGAAAGGGAGCTCGCATGAAGCGCGAGAGCTCTCTGCGCTGGAGTAGCCTTAGCTGCCAACAAAACGCTCTTTCCAACCCGCACATATTCTGAGGATGCAAGGCGCTGATTTTCGTCCTACACCGCCAGATGATACAAGCGGCTGAGGGAAGGAGGTGGATCCATGGCCAACATCTGCGAATGGAAGGGAAGAAAGCCTTTGTTCAAAATCAGCAAGAATTGGGTGTAGCGGGTGCGGTCCTTAATCGCGTGGTATTGACGAAGGGTTGTGTCGGGCCCTTCGAGTTGTTCTTCGGCCGGATCAAGTTCATTCCAGAGAGTAGAAAGCCGATTGAAGCAAACGACGACTGTAAGATTCCCTTGTTTGAGGTCGTTGAAGCCTTGATGAAGGGAGAAAAGGCGAGCGCGATCCAGTTTGCCAAACATCTCGGTGATGTTGAGCCAAAAGGAGCGAGCGTCTTCGGTCGGGGTGAGGGCGGCAGCCACCTTTGGCTTGATGCAATTATCGATCCAGGAACGGAGTAATTGATTGCATTTACGCCACTGGCGAGTGAGGTGAGCATCCGTCGGAGTCGGGACAGAGCCATCGATGAAGCCATCTTTGTCTTTGGTGAGCAAGGCACGACACATCTCGCGAGCCCAGACGACGTAATCGTCGACGCCAGTGAGGGAGAGGGCAATGAGACGAAGTTCGGGGCTGTCGGAAGCCCCGGTGTACAGTGGATCGCCAGGTTCGAGCCGGCCAAGCGGCGCTGCGAACGTGAGTGGACCCGAGTGGAGGACGAGGTAGGGATTGCAACCCAGACCCGAAGAAACCGGGTTGGGTGCCTAACCCGCAACGCCAGACGAACCCGACAGAGGGGTCGGGTAGGGATTCGGACCCGAACCCGAGTAAATTGGGTTGGGATGTTGTCCCACGAGATACCAACCCAAAACAGGAGTTGGGTTGGGTCCAAAAATAGCTGGAGCGGGGCCCAAGGAAGTAGGGCCTACAAAATCTGAATGGGCTGAAATAGGGGTGGGCTGGCCTGAAACGACAGTGTTGGAGATAGGGGTGCCCAAAAAAGGTGTTGGGCCAGGAACCCAAAAAACAGGCTGGGTCGAGGAAGACCTAGTAAGCAAAGGATCCAAACCCGTCGGTGCTGAGGGGAAAGAACCCACGGTGATCGGTGGCAAAACAGCAATAGTGGCGGGGAGGGAGGAAACCTCATTGTCAGAATCATCTTCAACAAAAGGGGCATCCAAGGCAGCATTCTTAGGAGAAGACATGTTGAAAAAAATTGGCCGGAAAATAAAGGTGCTAGAGAGAAGAAAAAAAAGGCCAAGAAAAGGGGAAGGAGGAGAGTAAAGGAGAGCAGAAGCTTAAAACAAGAAAACCGTAGTGGCTCTTGATACCATGACAGAAAGTATGGGTGAAGCAATGGTGAAGAAAGGTAACTTGGGAAAAATTCTCTATGATTGCTTAAAGAAGAACGTTACATCATAGGTCCTATTTATAATACAAGTAATAGATAAGGAAACACAATAGACAAAGAAAATATAATTACAAAGAAGGAAAGAATACATATTTTCCTATACAAGGATACCTCTACCATAGGTGGGATAATTCAATATGGAACGGGGTAGATACTAGGTTAAACGTATCTTCCAACATCATGGTTGGCAAAAACATAGAAAAATTTGCTAATAGTGACCAAGACCCCCAAGTGGGTCATACCCAGAAGCCTAAGAACATCAAGAACATGGTCATCAGTAAGGATTTGGAGGTTACCTATGCCAGTATTTTTAGAATTGATAGAACTTGTATTGGGAGAGAGATTGCCCCGAGGTTGGGACCCATGAGTGTATGAAGGATCAGCCGAGGTCTTAAGGCATAAACCTCCTCCAATCTCTTCTTCTTCATCATTGTCACACTCTTCGAGAGGTGATTCTTGTCTTTTGCAAAAGGGAAAGTGTCTCTTCAAAACAATTGGTTTTATTGCTTTGTTCTTTTTCTTTCTCTTATTCTCTTTCCACGACCATACTTCTCCTTTCCACAACAATTCCCTTTTTTTCTTTTCTCGCTTCTTTCTTTTCCACTTTGCTTTCTTTCTTTTCTCTCTCCTCTTAGCTATCCTACCCTACCAATTCCAAAATGTCCAACGCTGGATCATCTCATAACACCTAGTAAGCACCAAAATAAAGTTTCCCACCAAAATACTCCAATTAATTCCTTTCTTTAATTTCCACCAATAAACCCCAACACCATGGAAAGGGTCCATTTTAATGTCGGAAAACTTACCGTTTCCACGCACTATGCTGCACGGTGCTACAAGAGTAAGAAGATATGGCTGAAGCTTGTCAAATATCGCATCTGTTTCGCCTTGTGAACAGTACCTAACACAAATCTATAGAGTGCAAGAAGATATTTGGGACATTGCATTTTTAGGACTTTTTCCCTTCATCTTTTGTAAAGCTCCCGTCACAAGCTTGGATCTGTTTCCTTTTGAAAGGTTGTGACACCTCATCTTTTCCCCAAGAGTTGCTAACTCGTGCTCCAATTTCATTTTCGTTGTAAACGAATTTTTTATATCCATTACCACTACTTCCAGACTTGATTTCCCCTCGACATTGTGAACCAAATACATATCCCAAACCAACTCTTTGTCCTCCAGCAAACATCTATCTCCTAAACCAACTCTTTGTCCTCCAGCAAACATCTATCTCCTATCTTGATAGAACCCATAATTATAGTATTCCAATTAAAAATATCTCTCAGATACATCTGATAAAAAGGTTCACGTGCAACACCCACCTCTCCATTTTTCACATACCTATCAAAGAGAATATCATATATCTTTGAACACATACCATCCACGAGGACAACAACTACTGAAGTCCAAGACACAAAAGCTTTTAACGGCATTTGACCGAACAATTTATAAGCTTTACCAAATAGGCCTGCTGTTTTGTCTGGCGGCCTTCCTCGGTGGGTAAATGTTTGATCAGTGAGACTCCCAACGGCCAGAACGACTAACGTCCAGGCTTGCTCCACCACACAGGGAGGCCCCTTGTTGGCAAAAACCGTCGCGTGACGTTCTTGTCGCCACTCACCCACAGCCGGCCTTCTAGATCTCACTTCACTTGGCCGCTGCTTTTGATGCTGCTTCTGATTCCAGATCCGGTCGTCCCGGACATATTAGGTCCTTACGGAGATGCACTTCCTTTGAATGGCGTGGGATCGCAGCTTCCTTTTGTGTTTTTTGGTGAATCTGCGTCTGTTTGGGGAAGCCAAACAATAAGACTTCTTCGGCTTCTCAACTGCCTTTTCCACAGATCGGAAGTAGGACTCCTAAGTTCCATCAACGACCCATTCCTTACTCCCTTTTTGCTCCTCTTTTGCAGATACTAGCTCGGCCACCTGCTTTACCGGAGTACAAGATTTTGGCTCTGTAGCTCCCAACGTCCGGACATCTTCTGCCTCCTCTTCAATGTGTTCCCGAGCTGCTTCCTCTCGCATCTCCTTATGCAATTCCCGTAAATTTGTGCGCATCACCTTTAAGGAGTTTCCACCCTCGAGGTGGTAGTTTGCATCCGCACCAACTGAGCCCTTATCTCTATCAACGGAGCTCTTAGCTCAGCAACATCTTCTGCTACAACCGAAATCCACCAGTTGATGGGCAGTTCCTCAGGCCGGAACAACTCCGCTACCATTTGTTACCGGTATGATATGGGTCAGCCGGAACAGATGGTACGGATACCGGATTTGGCCCTTGATAAGTACGTGATTCTGGCCTCATTAGAGGGAGACCAACACCTCCGGTCTCGTGGAGGGAGACACGACACCTCTGGTCTCTAAGGGAGACGCCACTTAAACTTAGTTTTCATTCATCAAAAAGTACCTCTCACGTTACAAGGAGTGAAATATAAAAAGGCAAAATGGGCTTGGGCCAGACTTATACATTGAGCCCCAAACTAGACCTTTAACAGTGTCACATGTGTCGGTAGAAGGGACCAGTAGGTGCTTATAAGAATAGAGCTGCATTGTAAGAAGAAGGCAAGTATTGAATCAAGATTCTAGGAGTTTGAAGCTACCTCTAAGAATTCCCCAAACTTCTTTGTAAAAAAAAGGGAAGAAGAAGTAATACTTGGATTTCTTCTTAGAGCCCCAATGTCCTGTCACTTGTTCCGTTACACTAGAACATAACATAGCATTGCACTGATCAGCTGATTGTTTATTTTATTAGAGATCTTCTGATCAACTTAAAACACAGAATTTGGTCTCACTATTTTTCAAGCAAAGCATTGAACTCACCCATGGATTCGAAACTATTTTTCACCTTATACATTTTGGGGAGTTCATGAACTATTTTGTCATGATAATTTCTAAGATGGCCGCTTAAGGTTACTATTATGTTGTGATATACTAATGTGAAGAACATTTCAAGCATCATAATAGCTGAAACTTCGTGCAAGAAAAACTAGACTTTTTAGTAGTGAAACTGGCCACTTTCAAAAACTTTTAAAAATCCCAATGGCCAGAAAAGAAGTTTTTAACACCTCTTCATAGTTTCTGTGTAAATTTTCTTCATTCTACATGCTTGTAGGGGGAATAAGAACAAAAAAGTAGCAACTTTTAGGGGGAGTATGCATCATTGATACACTCATCTACCTGCTAATTGATGCTATATTATTGCTGATGAGTATCTTTATCTCACTATAGAACTGTGCTGTTTCTACTGTGCTATGTTGCATTTGCCCTGTACCGCTTTGCATATTTGAATTATTTCCAATTTTTGCTCCACAAATGTTTCAACTTTTTAGGTGAACCCCTGCTTGAAAAACTTTGAGATTTCTTTTACAAATCTGTTGCTCTATGCATGCAAAGCTATTGGTCCTCTCTGAACATTTTGAAAAACTAACTGACCAATAAATCCTTTTGAAAACTAGTGAGGATACTTCAATATCATATCTTTTCAAAAGTCTCTTGTACTCCCTTTCTTAATATTTTTATACCAAAAAACTAAGGGTGAGTTTGACCTTTGGTGTGTTGTTTTTAGTTCCACTGTTGTGACAACATTTCAATGATGAACTTCATAATATTTCTACTGATGTCCCCTGCTAAAGTCGTTGACTGTACACTCACATTTCATCATCTCTGCCACTTCAAACATATATTGGGACATGGCTTCTAGACTCATCTTCTCTTTGGAAAATTATTCTCTTGCTAATATTTTTGATGATTAATCCCATTGAGTACACATGTTCCCTAGTCTCTTCCATGTGTCTTTGTTATCGCTTAATCTTGCATCAGGAAGAGTATAATTCAGATTTGTTGTAGAAACCTTACTCATTCAAGTGGCAGACAAGTTACGATCTATCAGTTCTCCTCTCTAAACACCACCCAACTACTATCCTTCCTGCACTTATCTTTTTAATCATAGTAAGGTAGTTCTATATTTGGTGACCACAACATAACTCTCCATGTGAATCATAATCTTTATCATCATACTTTGAGAGGGAGTTTATTTTTTGTGCATTCACTAACCTTTGGTGAATATTTTTATCATGACTACACAGAATCTGCTGTGTGCCCCACGCCTCGGTTGCTTACACTTTATGTTCTTGATAGCCATACATGTATGCCTATATCATCTGTGCTTCCTGATAATACATGTTTCCTGCTGGATGTATACTCTTTCATGAGATATCTGTATGCATAATGTAAAGGGGAGTTAATACGTTTACTTTATAAATCTCCTTGCTATGCCTATCCATGTTCTTTCATATTTCACGCTATTTTTCCACATCCATCATTACTATCCTCTGTTGGCAGAATTACTCTACAATGACATATGCTTCTTGTGCTTACGTGACATATCCTTCTCTGCTGCATTTTGAAAGTCTTTCACCCATTTATATATGTTCTCATGACATTATTTTCATTATCATCAAACAAAGGAAGATTGTTGAGTCAAGTAAACTAATATTTTTGATGATGATTGTAATATTGTGCTTATTTCTA
This sequence comes from Casuarina equisetifolia, assembly GCA_028551475.1. Lineage (NCBI taxonomy): Eukaryota > Viridiplantae > Streptophyta > Magnoliopsida > Fagales > Casuarinaceae > Casuarina > Casuarina equisetifolia. The sequence goes on from CM052354.1 coordinate 15,825,992, forward strand.
CGATCACAAGTTTCCTTTCTATGCCTTATTTTCAATAACGATTTCCCTGAAAATATTATTGTAATATTCCTATGCATATACTAGTTTTAGCACCAAAAGGTATTCCTTTTGAAGGGGGCATTATTGGGAAAATTGTGTGGTTAGAGAAGTGGAGAAGCGGAGAAGAGGTGCGTGCGGCTTCTCCCTCGCCCGAAAATCAGAGCCCACGCACGACAGCGCAAGACTCTGAGAACATGCAATGGTTAGGCGAAAGCCAACCGGTTGCACATTCTTTTCCGACGAAGGAGAAGATCGTTCGCGCATTGTAAAATTTTCGACGACCTATTTGTAGTTTTTGGCCATTTTTGGGTGTTTTTTAGTGAGGAAGGAGTGAATTTGCCACCTTAGTCCCCTTTCCGATGTTTCTGGAGTGGTTTCACGATGGTTTCCGACAACGACGACGAATGTCGTTCGTGGGCTATTTTCGGTGAAACTGGGCTTTCTCTGGCAATTTTCCGGCAAAGGACTCAATCTTTCGACAGATCGGCAATGGGGGTTCTTTCTGGAGGTCTCCGTGAAGAGTGGTGGCAGCGCGTGGAGGTGCATGGCGGCGCGTGGTACCAGCACATGACAGTGTGTGGCGATGGCGCATGACAACGCGTTTCTACTCGTTTTCTTCCCATTTTGTAGCCAATTCCTCTTCCTCTTCCTGATGCGCAAATTTGTGTAAACTTTCATTGAATTGAAAATATTGTGGTGACAACTTTCATGTTTTTAATTTAAAGAATATTTTATTTAATTTCTAGTACTATTTTTGTTTATGTAAATATGATGTTTTAGTTTATTATATTAAAATTATGATGGAACTTGATTATGATATATGAATGGTATGATTATGGTATTTTGTGAGATATTTTATGAATGTGAAGTTGCATATTACAGAATTTAATACTTTTAAGTGATTAATTACTATTTAAATGATTTGATTTGCATGTTTGAGACTAACATCGACATGAGATAAAATGCAGTTGTTTCATGTAATGTGCAACCATAGGTTAATATGATATATGATTTGTATGGCTTTAGGTATAAATTAGAATATTCACATATCTTAATGCTCTTAGTTTATTTAATTCATGGGTAAAAATATAATGAGTTAATGAACTAAATAGATTCGTTATACCTAGACATAGGATAATGAATAAATTAAAAAATTCTGCCATTACATGAGTAGAATTAATCTTGCTAGCATGAATGATCAACATTTGTATTTAGTAATTAAGTGAAATTTGATGCTCTAATATGTTCCATTAATCAAGTTTAAGTTAAATTTAGTTAGTAAATCCATGTTTTACCTCTTTGATTTGTTAGATAAACTTTAGAAATTATTCACCATTAATAATTAGTTAGTTTAGTAAGCACCAATTTCTGTTGAACGATATCTATACTTATTATTATATTACTTGTTTGACATGTACACTTGCATGTAGAATTTCACCGAACAAGTTTTTGGTGCTGTTGTTAGGGATTGGTTGTTTTATTGCTAATTAATATTAATACTGAATAGCTTTTAAGTGTAATCTAGCTTTTATTGCCTTTATTTTACTTTTATTTTTGTTTTCTTGTAGAGAGAATATGTTGTTAAGCAATAAGGATGGAGAACAATGATAATACACGTAGACTTCTAAAAGACTATGGTGCACCAATATTTTGAAATGTTACATTAAACATTAAGAGATTTGAAATTCAGGCAAACAACTTTGAGATTAAGCCAAAACTCATCCAAATGCTTCAAAACATTGTGCAATTTAGTAGGCTACCAAATGATAATCCAAATGCTCACATTAAAGCATTCCTTGAAATTTGTGACTTGGTTAAATACAATGGAGTTACAAATGAGGCTGTTAGGCTAAGACTATTTCCATTTTCTGTTAGGGACAAAGCTAAAAGTTGACTTTCTTTTTTTTCTGCAAAATCAATTACTACATGGGATGATTTGGCTAAGAAGTTTCTTCGTAAGTTCTTTCCTTTTGCAAAATATGAAAAAATGTGCAAATATATTATCACTTTTGCACAAATAGAAAATGAATCACTATATGAAGCTTGAGAAAGATTTAAGGAACTTTTGAGGGGATGTCCACATCATGGACTACTTATGTGGTTGCAGGTACAAATTTTTTGTTATGGGTCTAGTACAAATCTCCATTTTATAATTGATGCAACTGTAGGAAGGTTCTTGTGCAACAAAACACCAGAAGAGGCGTATGGCCTTTTAGAGGATATGACATTCAATAGCTATCAATGGTCTGTTGAGAGGTTACCAATGCATCAAGCAAGTGGAGTCCTATGAAGTAGATATCTTCACCACAATGTGTGCACAATTGGAAGTGCTTAATAAAAAGATAGACAACCTAAGTACTCAAATTATGAGAATTCAAAGCAAAGAATGTGAATTTTGTAGTAGAGGACATGCGAGCATGGAATGCAAAGTAAGAAACTCTTATGCTCAATACAATGAATATGCTAACTTTTGTTGGGATTCTGAGTACGTCACAAAATGATCCTTACTCCAACATGTATAAACCGAGATGGTACAACCATCAAAATCTTTCATAGAGTAACCTAAATGAAATGAGACCATCACCAACATTTAATCAAACAGAAGAGGAGAAGCTTAATTTGGAGGATACAATTACCAAACTGGCCATCATCACATATAACTTTATGGAGAGGATTGAAGCATGATTTCATAATTGAGAAGCTTCAATTAGAAATTTAAAGGTGCATATAGGTTAATTGGTTGATATGATTTTAGAGAAAGAAAAGAGTCTTCTACCTAGCAATATGGAGCAAAGCCCAAGAGATGATAAAGTTATTGACTTGGCCATCATCATAGAAAACTTTATGGAAAGTATTGAAGCTAGAATTTTGAATAAAGAAGTGAGCCTTAAAAACCAAGAAGCTTTAATAAAAAAATTAAAGGTTTAGATGTGTTAGTTTATCGATATGTGATGCAGATGGCGATGGGCAACGGAGTGAGCTTTTGATTATGGAGAGATTGGAATGGAATAATAACAAGGCAATTTGGAAATATAAAGGCTGGAAAGGTAAAGACTAGAAAATAAATGATTGAAAGGTAAAAGGCAGTAATTTAAGTGCATGAATTAAGATAACTAGAATTTAAAAGGTTGGAAAGTAAAGGCATGAAATTTAAAGGGTAAAGCTTAAAGGAAAATGAAATTCAATAACTTTTCAATCTTCACAGTTTTCAAGGTTCTAATTACAACTGAAGGATCAATGTCCTTATATAGACGACTAAGCCTAGTGGTAAAAAGATCTAGAATTCATAAAACCAAAGTCTGGTAGAATTCAGATCTCTAAATTTAAGGAAAAATCAAACTAACCAAATTAAGATAAGTTCCCAACAAATCAAGGATTAGATCCCAACAAATCGAGGATAGGATCCCAACAAATTAGGGATAGCATCCTAACAAATTAAGGATCTCAACAAATAAGGAAATCCTAGATAATTAAGAACCTTGACAATTTAAGAATCTTAAATCAACATAGTTAAGGAGTATTAAACATATCAAAATTCCTAAATAATCTCTAGGATGACCTTTAAAAGTTTAGGCTTCTTGGATCCAAACATATAATTGTTAGGACACTCAACATATGGGTTGGGCCATTGGCCTAGGTTGGTATAGTTGCTCTGCATCAATATGATCTTAGAGAGACAAGAAGGTCCTTTGCCCGACGACATAGAGAAAAGTCTTGAAGATACCATAGAGGCAATAACATTGACACATGGCAAACAAATGGGAGAAGCTAATGTTGAGAAAGAGAGTTTCAAAGAGAATGATAAGGATGTTAGCATACAATTGGAAGAGGCACCTAGGAGCAACCTTGTTTTGAAAAATCTTGAGCCTTTTATGCCTCCAGCTTCATCTTCCCAAATACTCTAGCAAGATGAATCAGATAAGCAGTTTTCAGAATTCATTGATGTATTTATAAAACTACACATTGATATTCCTTTTGTAGATGCTCATATACATAGTTATGCAGAATCATTGATGGAGATACTAGAGAACAAAAGGAAGTTAGAAGTATATGAGACGGTAGTGTTGATTGTTGGATGCTTAACCATCATGCAACACAAGCTGTCTCCTAAATTGTTAAAGTTCCATCCTCCTTGAGCAATAATGTAGAGAATAGTTTGGCTGAAAACTATAAAACAAGTGCTTTTTGGGAGGTAACCCAAGCATTTTGGTAGTTTTTTTTACTGGAAAGATGTCACCATAGGTTCATTATAGCTCACATGGATACAACATGCAATTAGGGGAGTTTCCTTGTTCCTTCTTTATATTACTTTGTTTTTTTTAGCATTAAGGAGAATGCTTCATTAAAGCTTGGGAGTGATGTTTTTATTGTTAGGAGTGTTATGTTTTGTTAGGATGTGTTGGAGGTTGTGTGTTGTGGTAGTTGTGGTTATGTTGGAAGTATATTGGAAGTGTTTTTTTGTTGTGTTGGAAATGGTGTGATGTGTTGTGTTGAAATTCTATGTTTTGTGTTAAAGTTGTTGTGTTAGAAGTCTATTTTTTTGTGTATTTTTTTTTTTGGTTGTGTTGGACCATGTTTATCATGATTAGATTCATAGTTATGAATTCTTGGCAATTCTTAGGGAGATGTAGATTTTGTTCAAACTTGTAATCGTGGTATGAGTTAAATGTGATTCTGATTATGTTGATTTACTTATTAAGCACTAAAAGTTTGCATTTTCTTGAAATTGTGTATATCTTTAAAGAACATTCATGTGAAGTGTGTAATTTTCTTGGATTTCACCCAATCTTAGAATTTGCTTGATTTCCTCTTAAGGTGAAATCCTAGGTTGCATCTAATTGAGAAAATAATTTAGGCCATCTTTGGATTGATTGAGCCTTTTAAGCTAACCTTATTTACTTATCCTTAGTCACCCCGCTGAGCTTTGTTCTTATCCTGATTTTATTGAATGACACCTACATATGATATCTCATAGCCTTTTGATCAATTTATCTCATTGTCCTATTCCCATGAACATATTAGCTTCTGATGTGTACAAGTTGCTTTGATTATAAAAGAAGTTGAGGAGAAGAATGTAGTATGGAAAAAAGTTGATTGAAATGATTATGTGTAACATAGTATGTTACTTTGCAAATGGAAATGCAAATGAAAAAAAAAAAGCATTTGCTTTAGGATGGAATAATCCTATGATCTTTTGTTAAATTCAAGTTACATAATTCTCAGAAGTAGACATTTGAGCATTGTTATTGAATATCTGATGCGAATGTTATGGTGGGCTTGAGCGAGCTCGGGTTTAGAAAATATGTAAAAATCGTTTTTTTGGTGTTTTGGGTTTTTTTGTGGGAAAAGTGAGTGTTTGGTAGGGAGGAAGGGAGAAAAAAACGAAAATAGGAATAATCAAAATAAAAGGATAGATGCCAACAAGCTCCAAGACGTAAAGGCAACGCCACCAGTCAAGGAGGTGCTCCACCACCAATCCCTGGCAAGAATTGGATAAAGGATACAAAAGTTGATCACACAACTTTGGGGTTTCTATTCTCTTGAAAACAACTCTGCTTACAATTGAAACAATGCTCCCTTTAAATAGGCAACTAAACCTAATTCTAGAAGGATCCTGGTAAATCAGGAATCCTTAAAACCTAATTCTAGAAGGATCCTGATAAATCAAGAATCCTTATAATTAAGGAAGTTTTAACAAATCTGGATTCTGACAAATAAGGAATCCTAAACAAATCAGAAATCTGACAAGTATGAAAACCTAGATAAATCAGGAACCTAGACAATTACGGAAAACCAAACAAAAGGAAATATTCTCAAACAATAAATTAAACCTAGGAAATTAAGGACTCAACAATTATTTAGGAAACCCCTCATATTAAAGGCTACAGAGACACTATGGAATATCCTTGGGCTGCTTTTTCAACCTTGGCCTTCTTGGACCCATTGGATTATGTTGTGAACTCTTAATTCTTTGATATTGGAACTCGTAATATTGGGCCTTAAGTGCATCCGCATCAATATCATTGGTAAAGAAGGATTAAGGTGGCTACGCTTAAATAATGTTGTTTTTCTTTATTGCTACACACGTGATTGTGGTTTTTGGTTAGTGTCAAAGTATGATTGGACATGAAAGAATAAGAATAAGTGGTGATGAAAAGATAGAGAAGGGCTGGAATTTTTATAAGATCCTAAAAAATAATGTATTTTTTGAGCTTAAATGACTTCCATCTTACCCTTAGCCTAACCTTACATTATAAGTTTATGAAAGTCTTATTGATTTTTGGTTAGATGATTGGCTTACATTAGTGGAGAGAGGAATGAAAAGCAAACCTCTGAGATTTAGTTAAAGATTTTGAAAGGTTGCATATTAATGTGGATCTATTTGGAGTACATGTAATTGAGAAAAAATGCAGATTTACACACACACGTATGGTTGACATAGTTAAAAGTCTATCTTACCTTATAAACCTATTGTAGTGTTTAGATGAAAGTTATGTTTTTCTTTGAATTGTTAAGTTTAGCAATCATGGGAGAATGTCATGGAAGGATTGCTTGTTAGTATGTGTTGTTTAGATCTTTTGCTTGAGAATGAGAAAAATGTTAAGTTTGGAGGTGTTTGGGAGAATATCATGAAGTGATTGATTGTGTTGTTAGAATATATTGTTTAGTGCTTTTTTTTTTTCTTTTTGGTGTTGTTATAATATGTTGTTTAGTTCTTTTGCTCGAGGATAAGAAAAATGTTAAGTTCAGGGGTGTTGATAACTCTATATTTTATAAAGTTATTATTATTATTTTAGCTAATATTTAATATAGTTTTTATTAAATTATAGTTGTATTTATTTATATTTATGCAACTTGTGTTATTTTATGTAGCTAACCTTAAATAATAGAAAAATAAAATAAAAAAAGAAAAATAGAGAGAAAAAGTAAAAGAAAAGACAAGAAAAGAAAAAGGAAATTAATGTGTGGTGGTGAATTGTCATGCAAAAGGGAAAGAAAGGAGTCTTTTCTCATTGGGCAAGAAAGGATCAAACAAGGGGGCACTATCAGGAAAATTATATGGTTGGAGAAGCAGAGAAGAGGTGCGTGAGACTTCTCCTGCACTAGGAAAATCAGAGCCCATGTGTGATTGTGTGGGACCTTGAAAGCATGCGATGGTCGGGCGAAAGTTGATTGGTTGCATGTTTTTTTTTTGGGCGAAGGAGAAGACCGTTCACACATCGTGAAATTTTTTACAACCTATTTGCATTTTTTGGCCATTTTTGGGTGTTTTTTTTGGCAAGGAAAGAGTGGATCTACCACCTTAGTCCTCTTTTTGGCATTTCAAAAGTGTTTTTGTAGAGGTTTCTGGCAGCAATGGTGAACGCCATTCATGGGCTATTTTCAGTGAAACTAGGCTTTTTCCAGTGATTTTTTGGCAAATGACTTGATCTTTTGATAGATCATCATTTGGGGGTTCTTTTTGGAGGTTTCTGTGAAGAGCGGTGGTGGTGCACAGAGGTGCATGGAGGTGTGTGGCACCAATACATGACAAAGCATGATGGTGGCCCATGATGGTGCATTTCTGCATGTTTTCTTCCCATTTTCCAGCCAGCTTTTCTCCCTCTTTGTGATTTGCAGATTTTTGCATAGTTTTCTTGAATTGAAGATATTTTGGTGACAAGTTTCATGGTTTTAATTTGAAGAATGTTTTGTTCAATTTCTAGCACTGTTTTTGTTTATATAAATATGATGTTTTAGTTTGTTGTGTTAGAGCTACGATGAAACTTGATTATAACGTATGAATGCCATGATTATGGTGTTTTGTTAGACATTTTATGAATATGAAGTTGCATATTATAGAGTTTAATGCTTCTAAGTGATTAACTATTACTTAAATGATTTGATTTGCATGTTTGAGACCGACATTGACAAGCGATAATATGTAGTTGCTTCATGTAATGTGCAACCATAAGTTAATATGGATAGACATATACCATATGATTTGTGTGGCTTTAGGTGAAAATTAGAATATTTACATATCTTAATGTACTTAGTTCATTTAATTCATGGGTAGAAATACAATGAATTAATGAGCTAAGTAGGTTTGCTATACCTAAATATAGGATAGTGAATAAATTAGGAAATTCTGCCATTATATGGGTAGAATTAATCTTGCTAGTATGAATGATCAACATTTGTACTTAGTAATTAGGTGAAATTGGATGCTCTAACATATTTTGTTAATCAAGTTTAGGTTAAATTTAGTTAGTAAATTTATGTTTTACCTCTTTAATTTGCTAGATAAACTTTAAAAATTATTCACCATTAGTAATTAGTTAGTTTAGTAAGCACCAGTCTTTGTGGGATGATATCTATACTTATTATTATATTACTTATTCGACATATACACTTGCATGTAGAATTTCACTAGACAAAGGAGAATAGGAAACTTAGTTGGGATCAATTTTAGGTTGATGTTTCTCTATGTTTTGGTATTAATGAGATTGAGAGTGCCATGAAAATTTTTTACCAACTGAAGCAATTGGGAATAGCGACATAGTATACATAGTATACATAAGTTTCCAAAACCTTGGTGTATTAAAGGGTTTCTTTGTTGGGTATGATATGCAAGGTCTTAAATTGTTACTGTAATGTTAATTGTTCTTATTATGATCCTTGGATTTAGATGAGGCTTACTACATGACCTTGGCTCAGGAGTAGCAATTAGAGGTGCATGCCAATCGCTCTTGTGGCCCTTGTTAGCAATAAGGTTCTAAAGTAATGTTGCACTCAAGTTCAACCAAGACTACTTTTCTTGCACTAGCTACGAGTAGTTAGTCTAGAGCTTAGACTACTAAACCATTTGCCAAAGCTCCTTGTGGTGGCTAGTTAAGTGTATTAGTGATGCTCAAATGTAAGAGAGAAATGATAAAGAGCTATGTTATTATTGTGATGAAAAATGGATTTTCAGGTGTTGATGTATGAGTAAACAATTTTATTGGGTTAAAGAGGTAAAAGAGAAAGTTGAGGTGGTTTTTGAAGTGAGCAGTGAGCCTATAAACACGTCCAAAAAGTGGAGGAAGAAGGAGCCCTTTTGATGTATGTAATCTTTAAGGGGAGGGTCTATGGGCACCTTTAGGATGGAGGTTGATAATTTGGAGATTGTGATCCTTATTTTGTTTTGACACTAGGTCTTCCTATAATTTTATGGATTCAAAGGTAGTTGAGAGACTAGGATGTTTGGTGAGGAAGTTCCTTTTTTTGCAGGTAAGGTAGCGGATGGCTCTTAATTGACGAGCAATCAATTCTGTTGTAGCTTTCCTTGGCGCATCTAAGGGCATGAGTTTAGGATGGATGTTCAATTATTGTCATTGAGGGGTTGTGATATGGTGCTTAGTATGTAGTGGGTAGGTTTTGTTAATCCCATAAAGTTGGATGTGATGGGAAATGTGTTGTTAGTGTATTTTGTAGACATAAAAGTGGCCCTACAGGGTTTGGAGAGATTGGAGGGGTCGTTATTTGCTATAAGCATTTGTTATAGCCATGGTGAATGGGAATTAGAATATCTACAGTCAATTGCTATGAAGCCTAAGGAAAAGGAAATTCCTCTAGAGATAACTAATCTTTTGGTAGAGTTCATAGATGTTTTTGAAACCCTTACCCAACTTCCTCCTACGTGAGAGTTTAATCATTGTATTATGCTATGACCAAGGAGTGAACTAGTTAACTTGAGGCCCTGTAGGTATCCATTTTTTCAAAAAGGAGAAATTGAGAGGATGGTGGAAGAGATATTAGGAACAAGAATCATTCTTCGTAATATTAGCCCTTTTGCTTTACCTATCTTTTTGGTACAAAAGCACAATTGAACATGACATTTTTGTGTGGATTAAAGAATGTTAAATGATTTAACCATTAAAGATAAGTTTCTCATTCTTGTTATTGATGAGTTATTAGTTAAGTTATATGGGTTGCATGGTTTTCTAAGCTTGATTTATGATCGGGCTATCATTAAGTGTAGATGAACCTTGAGGATGTGAACAAGAATGCTTTTATAACTCACCATGGGTATTATGAGTTTTCGGTCATGCTTTTTGGATTAACAAATGCCCTAGCTACATTTCAAACCCTCATGAATTCCACATTTTAATTATATTTACGAAAGTTTGTTATAATATTCTTTGACGATATACTGGTGTACAACTTAGATTTAAAGAGTCATTGCTTCATCTCTGTCTCATCCTTTACCTGTTATGAGAACACCAATTATTTGCTAAGCAAAGTAAGTTAGTCTTTGTGCAACAATAGGTAGATTATCCTGGTCATATAGTCTTAGAGAAAGGTATTAAGGTTGATCCTTAAAAAGTTAAGAGTATGTTGAGGTGGTTGTAACTTAGATCAATGAGGGAGTTATGTGGGTTCCTTGGTTTGACGAGGTATTATAATAGGTTCGTGAAGAATTATGAGTAGCTTGCTTAACCATTGACTATTTTATTAAGAAAGGAAGCTTAAAAGCATATGAAGAGTTAAAGCAAACAATGAGTTCCACACTGGTGCTCACACCACCTAACTTTATGAAGCCATTTATTGTAGAAACTAATGCTAGCTATGGAGGTATAGGTGCTACTTTGATGCAAAATGATTGCCCTATTGCTTATTTAAGTAAGGCCTTACGTAAAAACATTTGGGGCTTTCCATATATGAGAAAAAGTTGTTGGCCCTTGTGATGGTAGTTTAGAGATGAAGATCTTACTTGTTAGGTAGTTATTGTATAATTAGAATTGATCATTCTAGTTTAAAGAATTTGCTAGAATAGAAAGTTATCACACCTACACCATATAAGTGGCTTACCAAGCTCTTCGGATTTGATTATGAGATTCAATACTGCAAAATTCATGAGAATTGATCTGTAGATACACTTTCTGGCTTCCTTCAAAGGTATAAAACTTAGAGTTGCAAGCCACCTTTACCCTTTAGCCACATTATGTTCAAAAGGTGTTGTAGAGTTATAAAGGGGATGATAGAGTAACGTTTATTCTAGAAGGCCTTGTTGTGGATCTTGCTAGTCAATTGGGGTATAGTTTGAGTAACAAGATGTTAAGGTACAATGGTAGAATAATAAGGAAACCATGGGTCATTGCATGAAACCATTATCCAACACTTGCATGATTTAGGAATTGGTGGTCATTTGGATATTTCTGGAATACTCGAGAATTCAACAACATTTCCATTGGACAATTATGAAACAAATGGTAGTTGCATGTGCATCTCAATGTGACATTTGTCAAAGGTATAAGTTTGATAGATTTTTGTATCCTAGTTTGTTACAACCACTATTGCTTCCAAGTCAGGCATGACAAGAGATCAATATGGATTTTATCAAACTTTTGCCCAAAAGTGAGGGTAAGGATACTATCTTTGTGGTAGTAGATTGCTTCATGAAATATGCTCATTTTATAAGGTTAAGTCACCCTTTTTTGGCTTCTTAAATGGAAGCTATCTTTATGGATGGAGTTAGGAAATTGCATGGTATTCCTATAATGATTGTGAGTGAGAGGGATGCCCTATTTCTAAGTAAACTTTAGGAAGAATTATTCAAAATTTTGGGTGTTAAGCTTTATTACAGTACATCCTACCAACTTGAGATGCATGGGCAAATAGAAAGAGTAAATTAGTGTTTAGAATAGAATCTGAGACACTTTAATGGAAAGAGGCCTAAGAAATGGTAACCTTGGCTTGCATTCGTAGAATGGTGGTACAATACCAACTACCATTCTTCCCTTTAGATGACTTCTTTTGAAGCTTTATATGGTTACAAGCCTAGTCAACTTTCTTATCATAACTATGGTGCCACTAATGATGAGATTGTTAAGGACTTCTTATATGAGCATGTGTAGAGGGTACAATTGATCCACTCACATCTTTAGGCTAATTAGGCTCACATTGCAACTTATGCAAATAAAAAAGAACGAAACATGAGTTTGGAGTGGGATATTCGTTGTATTAGAAGATCTAGCCCTATTGCCGATACTCTCTATCATAAAGGTGAGATTATAAGCTATCTCCATGTTATTATAGGTCTTTCACGATTACCCAATGCATTGGGAAGGCAACATATAGGTTGGCATTGCCATAAGATGCTACCATTCATTTAGTTTTCCATGTGTCATAATTGAAGAAAATTATTGGTAAACATTGTAAGATGTATCTAGGGGTTCCTTTGGTTGATGGTGAAGGCATGTTACTTATGGAGCCACATAAGGTATTGTGTGGAGGGGACACAAACTAGGAGTTGATTTCTTAATGCAATCCAATATATTGTGTATATTTGTAAACAATTTTCCTTGTTTAATATTAATCCTTAAGGATAAGGAATTGTTGAAGGTGGGGATTTTCATGAGCTAAGTGGACTAGAAGGATACTTAGGTAATTGAGGGTCATATCTCTACATAAGTGTTACAATGCATTTTGGGGATAATGGGTAAGATGCTAAATTATAAATGTAGGGTTGCAGGAAAATAAAGAGAATGATGAATAATGCTTCATCTCATTGTTCATATTGTCGTTTGCTATTGTTCTGGCCATCCTTGGAGGCTAGATTATTATCTTTCATTGTGTTGATCCTTGTTTGTAGTGGGTTATTTCTTGTTGCATTGTAGTAGACTTGGTTGGGATTTTCCTATTATTATGTTGCTGGAATTTTAATAAAACTTAGTTGTTGCCTAGTTTATGTTCTAGTTTCATTACAAGATTTAGAATAAGAAACCTAATTCACCCTTCTCTTAGGTTGCTTTTAGGGACCTAACACCCATTGTTCTTGAGATAGCACCTTTTAGATCTATAGCCACCCTATGAGATGGTTGGGCATTCTCTTTTCCTCTTATAGTTAGATAGGGGTACCATGTACTATGAACTCCATTGTTAGCTAGTCAAGGTCCCATAGTATTAGCCCTAGTATTCATAACCATTGCACTCTTAGCATGTCAACCCTTTGAAGGGTTGTAGGAACAAATCAATTTAGAAGTCAACCTCTTGTAAAGAGAATTAGACATTAGAACACATCTTAGAACTAGTCATCTTCTATCCATTTACCATTGTGACCACAAAAGATGTTTGCTTGTCTATTAGAAGGCTAAACTTTTTCACAATTAAGGGACTAAAGAAGCTATAGGAGATCCCTGAGTCAATTAGGACTTGCATCTGGACCTTATTATTCCCCAGATTACCAATTACCTATAGAGTTTACAATGGTGCATTGTTTCGTAGATTGCATTGAGAAAAATTTCCAGCTTTTCCTCCTTTATGTTTTTAGCTTCAATCGTTGCTGCTACAAATGGGAGAGTGAGGACTACTTCCCATTGAACCTTTGATTCAATGAACCAAAACCTTTCTAGCATAAAAGATGTTTGCAACTGTGACTTGGATGGATAATTCATCACAATGAAATCAGAGGCCTTTGTCTTTTTGGTTGGCTAGTTTTGTTGGGGATAGTTGTTAGACAATGATGTTACTTCGTGTGTATTACTAGGACTATTATGATCCTAAAGGTAATTAAGCTCACCATGCCAACAGGCTTAGGCCTTTTAGTCTTAATGGTTGGGTTTGTTACATTTGGTATCAGAGCCAAACCCCACATCCTAAGTTCAAATCTTGATAGGTGCACTTAGCTATGTGTAGCTCGTTAGGGACATGAGGGCTTTGCCATGCTCATTCAAGGAGCAAGCTTTAGTAGGGGCAAGAGGATGAGGCCCCATACTAGTAAAGAGTCTAGGAGGACTCACCCAGCCACTAGGGGCGCAGCCCCTCAAGGCAACGCAGCTGCAGGCAGAAGGCCTCACGCAGCTACTGCAGCTAGGCCTAATGAGCTTGTGTGTTTCTATTGTAGAGAGAAGGGCCATAAGAAGACCACTTTTCCTAAGTTAAGGAAGAAAACAGGAAAGCACCCAGTTAGAGGTAATTGCTCTTTAGCCCATGTTTGTGAGTCTCACTTGATAGAAACACCCTTGGTGGTTGGATAGTGTAGCAACTAACTATGTAGCGTTTACCATTTAGGGGTTTGTAAGTAGGAGGCCTAGTGAGGACCAGAAGTATCTTTTTGTGGGAAACAATATGAGAGCTGATGTGGAGTTTGTTAATGACGTCATTCTTCTTTTGGATAGTGGCTTTAAAATGACTTTATGTAACACCTTTTATTTATTGTCCTTTAGGTGGAACCTAGTCTCAGTTTATGTAATGGATAGATTAAGGTACTATTTTGAGTTTAAGAACTCCACTATGAATGTATCTTTTGATTCGAACCTTGTTGGTAGTTGTGTAATAGATCATGGTTTATATAAAATCAGCTTATCCCCACATGAAATTTATGTTGCTACAAATGTTGGTTGTGATGTTTCAAAAAGGGTGATGACTAAAGAGCGATTGTACACATTATGGCACAAGAGACTCTACCATGTTTCCAAAGAAAGAATTCAAAGGTTGGTTAAAACAAGAATTTTACCCATCCTTGATGAAGACCTAGATGTATGTATGGATTGTTGTAGGGGTAAGATGACTAAGATAAAGAAGAAAACCATGATGCATAGTTTTGAACTATTGGGTGTGATTCATACTGACATAAGTGGCCCTTACAGAGCGACATTACAAGGTGATGTGTACTTCATTACCTTTATAGATGATTATTCTCGTTATGGATATGTGTACTTAATTAAAGAAAAATCAGTGTCACTTGAGAAATTTAAAGTGTTTAAGGCAGAAGTTGAGAAGGAATTAGGAATAAGTATTAAAGTTGTTAGATTCGATCGAGGTGGAGAATGTTATAGGAGGCATGATGATACAGGGCAACATAAGGGACCATTTGCTCAGTATTTGGAGAACTCAAGGATAGTAGCATAGTTTACTATGCCTGGTAGTCTTGAGCAGAATGATGTCACTGAAAGATGAAATAGAACACTGATGGAGATGGTCAGAAGCATGATGAGTGGTAGTAATCTCCCTCAGTTTCTATGGGGAGAAGCTTTGAAGACCTCCATGTATGTCCTTAATTGTGTCCCCACTAAGGCCATTTAGTTGACACCGTTTGAAGCATTTAAGGGATGCAAGCCTAGTTTGAACCATGTCAAAGTTTGGGGATGTCTAGCAGAGGTTAAATTGTATAATCCGACTTTGAGGAAGTTGGATCCGAGGACTACCAGATGCTATTTTGTGTCATACCCAGAACACTCAAAAGGATATCGATTTTACAACCCCAACAGAGGTCCCAGAATTGTGGACTCACAGATGGCTAAGTTTTTGGAACTTGATGTTGTAGAGAAAGAAGGATGTTCGTAAACCACAAGTAATAATGGTGATGCCGCTGTGAATATGAGAGCTAATCCTTTTGTCTTCTTCAATAGTGAGCTCATTACAACAGCTCTAATTTAGGTGGATGCACATGATGAAGTTGTTGACAATTCCCCAGTTGTGGAATCACAGGCCCAAGATCAGGTTGTGGTCAATCCACCAGTGAGAAGATCCACTAGAGAAAGAAGGTTAACTATTCATCTTGATTATGAAGTGTACCAAGGTGAACATGACTATGACATAGGGATTGTAGAAGATCCAATGACTTACTTGCAGGCCGTTGAGTCCACAATCAGAATTTTGGATTGATGCTATGAATGATGAAATGTAGCCTATGAAACACAATGAAGTTTGGGATTTGGTTGAGTGACCTAAAAATTGTAGACCTGTTGGTTGCAAATGGATGTTCAAAACCAAGAGGGATTCTACGAGGAAAAAAGATAGATTTAAGGCGAGGTTGGTTGCTAAGGGGTTTACTCATAAAGATGGTGTTGACTATGATGAAACATTTTCGCCTCTATCATCCAAGGACTCATTTAGGGTTGTCATGGCCCTTGTAGCTCATTTTGACATGGGGCTACACCAGATGGATGTTAGGACTGCTTTCCTAAATGAAGTCCTTGATAAAGAGGTGTATATGGAACAACTAAAAGGTTTTGTGAAAGGTAGTGTGAGCAAATTTGTCTGCAAACTTAAAAGATCCATTTATGGTCTTAAGCAAGCTTCAAGGTAGTGGTATCTAAAATTTGATGAGTTTATCACCTCATCTGACTTTGTTGAAAACTTGATGGATCACTGTATAAACACCAAGTTCAGTGGGAGCACCCCTATTCTATTGATTCTTTATGTTGACAACATCCTATTGGCTTGTAAGGATGTGGGGTTGCTATGAGAAACAAAGAAATTGTTGTCTTCTCATTTTAACATGAAGGACCTTGGTGAAGCTTCCTTTGTTCTTGGGATTGAGATCCACAGAGACCGATCACGTCAACTCTTAGGTCTTTCTCAGAGGGCTTACATTGATTGGGTTTTAGCAAGATTTGACATGCAAGATTGTAAACCTAGGAATGCACCGATCCTTAGAAGTGATAAGTTGAGTAAATTACAATGCCCTCAGAGTAAAGCTAAAAAGGAATCAATGACAAATGTATCATATGCAAGTGTAATAGGCAGTTTCATGTATGCGCAGGTTTGCACTAGACTTGACATTGCATTTGCCATTGGACTTTTTGGCATATTTGAGTCAAACCCTGGTAGTGCTCATTGGGTTGCTGCCAAGAAGGTTATGAGGTACTTGAAAAGAACAAGGGACTTTATGCTGACTTACAGGCATGTAGATGATCTGTAACTTGTTGGGTGTTCAGATGTAGATTATGCAGGCAACAAGGATGATTTTAAATCCTCATTTGGTTATGTGTTTATGATGGTAGGTGGAGCAGTATCATGGAAAAGTGTCAAGCAATCATTGATGACATCCTCCACCATGCATGTAGAATTTGTGGCCTATTATGGTGCAACTATTCAAGCTGTTTGGTTAAGGAATCTGATAAAGTTGATGACCTCTCTTGATTTTGTTGAAAGGCCCATTCAAATGTATTGTGATAATTCTGCCACTGTGTTGTTTATTAATGACAACAAGAGTATGAATGGGGCCAAGCATATAGAGATCAAATTTTTGACTATCAAGGAGGGAATAAAGAATGGTGGCATTTTAGTAGAACTTATCAAAACAGATGCTATGTTAGTTGACCCACTAACCAAAGGATTAAGCCCTTCTTTGTTACAAAAGCATGTTGTTAATATGGGCCTTACATCCTCCTTTGATTCCTTAGCTTAGTGGGAGTTGTTTGTTATGTTGTAATCCTTTTGACATTTTAATCAATGGGAGCTTATGCTCACCCTGGTGTTGTATGTTAAGCATTTGTTCTCTTATTGTTGTGTAAACCGTCATTGATATATGTATACACTTCAGTGATCTGTCTTTTACTTATCTTCATGAATTTGCTAAACATATACGTGCTTGTTTGAGACAAATTACAAGCATTAGGGAAGTGCAACCCTAAGCATTTGGCTGAGGCATATATTTGATTGGCCATATTGTGATGTCTTGCAAAGCACATGTACATATATATATATAAACTCGAGTTTACTATGCAAGACATTCTGTACTCTCTTGAGACATTATCTATGACGTTTTGTCACTTTGGGAATGCTCTCATGAGATGATTTTATTGGTGACATTGGTCATTTCTGAGAGTGATTTCCCTTTGATAGTTTGATAAGTGACGTTGGTCATTGGGAGAATGGGACTGACATGACTGACAATACTTAATTTCCTTATATGGTGTTGCTTGTTCATTACACCAATTTTGATATGTTGTAGGATGGAAAACTCTTATGATTGTGGTAAGGCTGTGTCTTTGAATGATGCAGTTGATGCCATTATTTAAGAGTTTGAAATCTTACGTGACGAGATCAGCAATGAGGACTTTATTGTTATACTTTTAGGACCAGCACAAATCAAAAATGTTTTAAAGCTATTTTGATATATAAAATATATATATTAGTATTATTTGATTTCTTTTATGATCATTACTATAGCCCAAGTGGGAGATTGTTGGCTCATTGCATGAGTCCATATTATGTGGACTTATACCAATGAGTATAAATTAATATTCCCTACCATGGCTATTTGGTATGATTTACTGG
The DNA here is from genome assembly GCA_028551475.1 of Casuarina equisetifolia. Lineage (NCBI taxonomy): Eukaryota > Viridiplantae > Streptophyta > Magnoliopsida > Fagales > Casuarinaceae > Casuarina > Casuarina equisetifolia. The sequence continues at coordinate 15,844,058 of CM052354.1, forward strand.
TCCATCATGGTTATACATAAAGTGTATACATTTGTGTTGTTCTCATTGTTTATTTTTCGGTATTTGGTGTAAGCCTTTGTCTATCTCATAGATTATGATGAGTCAATTTCTTTGTATAGACACAATTCATTATTGGCTAAGTCCCATCTCTAGCTCTCCTTATACACATATTATAGCTTGCTGCAGGGAAAAAATAACATATGTGGTGATGTGTTTATTTACTGCACTTGATAGTGGGAAAATGCCCCCACAAGGCATTTTCACCACATCATCAATCTCCATTCAGTTAAAAGGTAAGTCTCATTCACGGACACACACATGGCACCCTCTTTCGCAATTGGAGCGAGAAAGAGATCTTATCAATGAACAAACCACTCTCCTGTTTTCAGTAGCAAGCTTGGCTACCTCATCAGCTTGGAAGAGTATAGAGAGGAAGGCTAGGGCCTACGCATAACTAAAGAAAGATAGAGAAAAGTGGTACGCTTTCTTGCTACTTTATATACTATTTTCAAAACCCATTATTTTTCTCCATGGTCGGTGCTTTGATCCATAAAATAGCTTCTATTAAGGCAAGATTTTCTAACACAGAAGCAACCCAAAAAGCAATATGCTATTTCTAGTCACCATTAGACCGGCAACCAGCCCACTAAGGAGGAGGGCAAGCCCTTGCCAATCATCGTAGGAAGACAAAGCATCCTTACGAACTGATTGCGTTTGTCGCCATCACAGGAAGTGTCATCAACGATGCCTAGGTTTTCTCTAGTCGAGCAGACCAAGGAAAGAATAGATATGGCTGTGTACACATGAACCTGTGTTCACACATTTCAGCTAACTTCTTAATGGCCACCGTGCATCCTTTACTTATCGTGGGAAGCCACCAACAGTTCTCCAATGAAAGGATTTTTGGTCGAATAGATTTTTTTTTTTTTTGGTTATCTCACTTTATAGTTTAGCAATTAGCTTATTAAGAATTATTTTGTTATTAGGTTTAACTATTATTTTTGCTGTACTTGTAACCCTGAAACTTAAATTTAAGGGTAATTGACCTCCCAAGGTGCATGCTACTCTGACTCATTAGTAGAGCCTGGCAAACGGCCTTATCTAGGTGCTCTCCCATAATGCATGGTAGCTCTCCATTTGTTAGAGGTAACCACCAGCCTTGACATCAACGACAATGGATACTACAATTAGGGGCACTGGAAGATTTTGGGCTTCACTTGCACACCCCGATATAGCTTTTAAAGAGTCGTTGTGGGGGGCGGGTTTGACGGGAGAGGAGCAAGGGAAAGAAGCCGGCTAAAACCTACCGAAAATGTTGCTGGGATGGAGCCTCCCTTCCTGGCACAAACCTAGAGAATAAGGTTTTTCTTATGTGCTTGTACATATTTCTTTGTTTTAAGCTACTAGGGAAGAGATAGGAGCGTGCGGCTTGGTTCCTTACCAGGTGTGAGCTGCTCTAGCTTATTAACAGAGCTTGGCATACGGCCTTACCCAGGTGCATTTTTTTCTGGCTCTTTTAATCAGCTTTGAAGATGCTCCTTCCCAGCTGCACCTCCACCCTACCATTGTAGCGACTAGTAAAAGGGTTGTGATCCCCCATGGAAAAGCAGTCAAATATTAGGTTTTTCTCTCATGCCCACCTTAGAATAGGAGAAACTATGGCTCTAAAGAGTCCAAGATACCCTCCTCATCCCCGCTAAATCTAATTACATACACCTGGGTATGCAACAGTTACCTCTGTTTATTGTTCGGTTTTTCTCTGTTCAAGGTTCTCTCCAACAAATGGTACCCATTTGTTTTTGTTGCTGTTAAAGTTTGGTGTCGTTTTGGGCATATTGTATTTATTTTATTTGTTTCTTTCACGTTGAGTTGGATTAGGCCTATTCAGTGGCTGTAATGGTTTTTGGCAATTGTGAATAGATCATCTCATTGAAGCCTTTGGGCACTAACACGAAGACTTTGCCACCAAGAGGGAGGGAGAGGATTCTGCAAGGGGAGGATGATACAAATAAAGGGAATGAGTGCAGAGCCTTGAAAATCCTTAAGAAGCTCTAAATGAACCACACTAAATCAGACCCGTTTCAAGGTCTTCTTATTCAAATCCCCTGTATGTAAGTATAAAATCTCCTCAAGATATCTCCTCTAACAAGCGCCAAATGACCCTCAAAGAAGTGGTTGAAGTTAAGCACAGAAGCTTGCTCAGCATGTCCGGATGATTTTCTTCACCGACATATCCTCCCAAGGACAATGTGACGTCTAACAGGCATGTCTGGTCATCTCACGACGCATTTGATTTCCAGCCTAAGTGTTGCATTTTCTGGCAATAGTGTGTAACACTTCCTTCCGTGGTAACAATGAAATTATTTAGTACTATAATGACCAACTTTGCCTCTATAACGCCCATGAAAGAGCTTAGTGATATTTTCCACTTCTAATTGTGATCGTCTGATAAATGATTTACAAGGAATACTGGCTCCACTATCTCTTAAGGTAGAAAAGAGGCCTTGTTGGCAAATTTGCTCGCTATTCAAACCAACCAAAAAAGAAAATCTTCTGGCACAAGATCCTTGCTTCTTGCCTACCGTATTAGTTTTCGAGTTCTTTGGCACCTTAAGAAAGCCCAAGAACCTCCTAAGAAATCACTTAATCCCTACAAGAAAAAACCATAATTACATAGATGAAAATCCTAAAACCAAGAACTAGCACCTGATTAAAGAAGCACCTTTTCCTTGAAGAGGGAAAAAGGGTGTCAAGGTCCCTTTAATACAAGCATAATTGACTGCATCTCATTGCTCTCCTAAAATATATACATTGCTTCTTGACAAAAGAAAAAAAGAAATACAGGTGATAAGAAATCTATCTATGTGACAAATGAACATGCAAAAGAAGAAGGGTGCAATTAACAAATACTGCAGCAACTTCTAGAACAAGACCCTGAGCCTACGAAACAATCAGACTGCGCTGGATCCGTCAACCTAGCGTGACAACACCAAATATAAGGAAAGACGGATCACATATATATAATTAACATCAACAAAAAGTTAGGTAGCTTCGGGAGAATGTTAGAAGACAAACCAAACCGAAACATACCCTAGACAAATTAATTTGATTCAAGGAGAAGAGATATGGAAGAAACGCTTGAGGATGGATTGAAATCTGATATAGATGAGTTGTAAATAAGGTAACAGTTAGAATGGATAAAAGTAAGTTCAGATATTCATTGTGAGAATATATGGTGCACATACCTCTTCACTCCATTCGCAGCCAATCTTGTGTGCATACCAAAGCCTCCAGAGTATCCGCATTCAGTGAACTTCTACTATCATCAAGCACTCTACCTCCTGCGACAAATGCCGACTCTGGTGGGACATTAGACATAGGAGTCCCAAGAACATCTCGTGCCATCATGGACAAAATAGGGTACCTTGGCATATGAACTTCCCACCAATTTAATATGTTGAAATCACAGCAACGAGGAAAGACAGGTTCTCCTAAATATTTGTCCAAGTCTGATACTGCAATTTGACTATGAGAAGTCTCGTGAAGAAATTTGTCAAAACCCCTTAGTCTATCCCGGGTCCCACTACTAGTACTCGGTAAGCTGCTACCAGGCAATGCTGAACCTTGATCAACCATCGTTGAGGAGATGGAGTATGCGTTAAAGAGTTCCTTTGTACCATTAGATACTTCCTTGATACGATCCAAAGCAGTACTGCCATAAATCTGAGAGTAGTAATACTCCACTAGCTTCATTTTGAATCGCGGATCTAAGATCGCTGCTACTGCCAAAGCCGAGCTGCACTTGCTCCAATATTTATCAAATTTAGCTTTCATCTTCACTGCCATTGAACTGAGAAAATTATCAGGGACTTTACACCATTCTATTAAATGAATGTGAACATCACAAATTTCGGGAAAATACATATTTGCTGTTAGGCATTTGTTGCTAGAAAAGACATTAGTGATTTCAACAAAAAGTTTTAAGTATCCAGTAACAGCACTGACACATTCCCACTCTGCATCAGTTAAAGGTGACGTGTAGGAATGATCCTGCTCTTGCAAAAGAGAAAATGCACCTCTGTACTCCAAGGCCGTTTCAAGCATAAGATATGTTGAATTCCATCGAATTGGACAATCAAGAAGCAAGTTCTTCTTGCTGTTGATCCCGACTTGCTGGACAATTTCATTAAACTTTCTTTGTGTAACTTGTGAACTTCTAACATATTTGACACTTTCACGAATCTTTTGGTTCAGCTCACGCAATGCTTCCATAGCATCTTGAACAATCGAAGTTAAAACATGCGCAGCAGACCACACATCAAATAACTGACTATTACCTAAAAGAGGCCTTTTATGCGAAATCTGTTCTTTGATTCTTTTGACAATGTCATCGTGTGTATAACAATCATCAAACGTCAATGCAAACAACTTACGGTCAACATCCCAGTCCATCAGACACTTATTGATCACTTCAGAAAGCATGTCTCGAGTATGAGATGAATCGAGTGTGAGAAAATTCAGAATTTTCCTCTGCAATTTCCAGTCCTCACCAATATAATGTGCCGTCAAACACAAATACTCCACATTTTCTGTTGAAGACCAGATTTCAACACAAAGGTTAATTCTGCCGTGCAAGTTACTAATTGTCTCATACACTTTCAGTTTCTCTTTCCCATAAATTTCCACACAAGCTTGCTCAACAGCACTATTAGGCACAACCTCGAACAATGGCTGAAGATTCTTGACAAATACTTTGAATCCAACGTGGTCCACCATGGCCAATGGGTAACCATGTAATATGATCATACGAGCAAGATCAAACCGACTCCTATCCTGATCAAACTTACTACTTCCAAAGTTTACAATCTCATCCTTTTTCTGATCCTGATCAAACTTCAAAATTGTTGGCGTAATATAGTCATCTTTTCTTTGTCCTTCATCAAAACTGACATTTGCAAGGCTAAGCGTTGCATCCTTTTTCCTTCTCTTTGCTGCGAGAAGTTGAGAAACATCAAATGCTGATGATCTTTTCAAACATCGCATTAAGTGGTTTCTCAGATGTGTTGTTCCACTGTTACTTGACCCACTGAGTTTCTTGTTACAATGTATACAAACAGCATAACAAATGTCAGCCTTTCTGATCCTCTCAAAGTGATTCCAGACAACAGATGTTAACCTCTTTGGTTTCTTAGCAGCTGAGTCATTTGATATTTCCATAGCATAGGCTTCAAAGTTACAAAGGTCTGCAATGAAGAAACACAGATGTTCTTTGATTCGTTTAATAAGCATAAAAGCCCAGCATATAATCCAATGAAAATAGCACAACAAGGGCATAACGTGTATGAAAAGGTATCACCTTTACAGATGCACTTGTCAATAAATCATCAAGGATCAAACTAATTCTTAGATTTAACAAATTTCTCTTAACATCCAACCAATGCTAGAACCTTATGTTTCAAAGGAAATGCAGAAGGACCACCCACCCAATGTCCAATCAAAAACTCATTCATTAGAATTCCATATCTCAAAGAGAAGCAATAAGGGAGAACCAATGAAATTTTGCACTATCACTTCAGAATAAATTACAGTGGATAAAAATAAAAATAAGGCATATACATTCCATCTGCATCCATCATTTTGTGTAGTTCGACAGCCACATACACTAGCTGCATTGCAATACCAAACTGAAAAACAAACCCCAGCCAGTTTGCTAATAATTTCATAGAAATTTCACAAGTAACATGCTTGAAAGATGCTTGGAAAACTCAGCTTCATTTCTCAAGATAGGCGGTCCATTTCCTCTCTCTTTTTCCTGTTTCAGGATAAAAACGAGGGAGGCTTATGACGTTGAAATTCACTTTCCATTTAAGACATTCTGCTTTGACAACCCAAAGTACAAAAACTTACCATACTCCATACTCCATAGTTTGCATTTTAATTTGACGTTGATACAGGAAGCAATAAGCTTATCTTCTTTGACACTATTTTATTTCATCTTAAAAGTTACCATATTTCTTAAATGTTTCATATTTATAGGTATTTTGAGAAATTTAAAAGCATTAGATTATTGGTTCTTTTCTTCTTTCTATGTTATTGTGTTTTATTTGTAGCTCTTCCTAGAAGTTTGGTTTCGGGGTTTTAAGTCGTTAAAGACCAAGTGTACTAGGATTAGGCCTGTACATTGATAAATATGGATGGAATTTCTTTCTACCTGAGGATGTTAAAGTGAAAAAAAAAGTTCTAACAACAATTACTTTTGATGATTACGCGATGCAATGTCTATCTGAGGTATAATGCTTAAAACTAAGTGTAATGCCTAGGTTTCTCTTTCTTTTCTTCTTTCTATTTGTTTTTCCATTTCCATTTTTGAGTTCCAACCAATAGTAGATATGGTTTCTATATATTAATTCTCTAGAATGCAATCCTATAGAACCACAAATCATCCATCACCAAATAGCTCCCAAATAATTACAGAAATCAAAACATCCTTCTCAGGTTACTGCACCAGCCCAACAACTTAAAAACTTGAGTTTTCCCCTTTGTTTTGCCTTCAAAACTTAATCCAATCCTTTTCTCTTATCAGATCCTCAACTACTAATCATTCTAACTCTTTTTCCCCAAGGCCAAGTAAACAAGTGAAGGAAGTCTCACTTAGTAACCTGCAATGACAAGATTGGTTAAAAGCAAAAGCTTATTTGAGAACACAAGTTTCCCAAATCATGCCTAGTTCGAAATGCAGGAACTTAAAAAAAGTTTGAAATCAGAATCAAAGATATGGTAATTGAGGAATGTCTTGATCAGGTAACATCAAATCATGAATTACAAGTGGAGAAACTAACCTGGGTTACCATTTTCAATGAGGGTAAAGAGGAAACAAGAAAAAGCTTTGTGATAGTTTTATGACCACATCAAACGACAACAAATTTGTAGACACGATGATGACAGTTTTATAACAAAAGTTAGAAGCAACAGAAGCCCTTTTGGAATCTGAAATGGTAAATTGAAATGATACAAATCAAGTCTGTAAGCTTTTCTGTACATTATGTCATTATTATGTAGAGTACTCTCAAACAAGCATGTGGCTTGAAGCAAAGTCAAGATCCACCTATAAGGTAGATATCAAAATAGTCAAAATGCAGATAACATCTAATTAATCCTTAAAAGTTGATCTTCAACTTTAATGAACAACAAACATAGATCAAAACAAAATGTAAGAATGTAGAGCAGAAGAGATGGATATCAAACGATCCAATCATCCAAGCCCGATGCACACCCTCATTTGATTAAAGTCAAGCAACAAGCAAATTAGACAAATCAATCCATCCTCCACAAATACACCAGAGAAATGTATAAGGAGAGAGAGACAGAGACAGAGACAGAGAGGGAGAGAGAGAGAAACTTAATCATAGTATTTCAAGGATATTAACTCGAACGTCTTGTCAAGCAGAAGTAATTCCAAGCAGCAAGAATTTCAGAAAAATTGCAATTACCGCACCCAATCCAACTGTCGCTCCCAACCCAAAAGAAAAAGCGATATAAGGAAGGGGAAAAAAAACCCAAAAAAAAAAAAAAGGAGGAAGAAGTAAAGACTCAAAAGGCGACATCCATGCTTGCATGTGATTATCCACGTCCATTACAGATCATATCCAACTAAGTCACTGAAGAACATAAAAGGGTGAAAGATTCAACGACATTTCCTCTTAGTTCCGAAGTCGACAAAAAGTTAGTAAGAGGAAAGAGAAAATAAAAAGACACAAATTTGCCAAGAAAATAAGATAGCAAATTTCGAATTCAGGTTTCCTGATAACCAACCACAGTTCACCATGGCTCAAATGGAACAGGCTTCTTATCGAAGGACAACCAACCTGCTAGCCTGCACTATCCCAAACACAGTCACGAAACTAACGGGTCAATAAAACCCATGTGGAACAACCCTCTGACATCGCGAAACAGAACCTCAATACAGATTATGCTTTCCTAACTGGCTAACCTTGAAACTTATTTTCCACAATTTTCATTGACAACAACCGAAACCCAGATTAAAAAAATTGCATTACACCAAAACTAGAAACTTCAACCACAAAACAAATTGGCTCTAATTTCATCTACAACTGCAAATTCAATCTGAAAAAAAAGATATAAATATATATCCAACAAATGGGACACTTCAAATACACAAGGAAGCCAACTGCATGAACAAATCTTAATTGATAAGAAGCCAAGCCCAATAATGAGAAAAAGGTAAAAACGGTAATCATCGATTAAAAAATAAAAAATTAAAATTCGAAATTGGGTCTTACGAATCCTGTTGCAGACGCTCGCTATGGAGCTTGGGGGAAGGTCCGATCGGAGGGTCCGGGAGGGTAGGGTTGGATTGAGAGGTGACCCTGAATAGTGACTGCACCCGTTGTAGTTGTAAGCGGATATGGGTTGGGTCCGATCAGACTAGACCCAGATTTGCTGGCCATGATTAGTTGTGTGTGACTTGGATTGGTCCAGAGAGATAAGGTTGGATTCAATTGAAGCAACCAAGCTTGGATCCGATCTCAGCCGCGGGGTTCATAAAATGGGATGTGGGCTTGGTTTGAATTTGTGAATTGCCCGGAACTTCGATTGATTTGTTTTCCCTAGCTTATGGGACAGCTTCTAAATCATTTTCCTACCCTATCTTTTCTAGACAACACATGTCTTATTTATATAAACAAGGGGGATTTTTTTAATTCGAATACACGACCATTTACCATATAAATTTAATGCTAGTTTGAATTCTAAATTAGTTTTTGATTAAAAATTAATAGAACAAGTTTAAAGAAGCACTTTCCCTCGGCGAAGCATTATCGTTGGATCTTGGTTTCAAAATTAGGAATGACCCAATTTTTGCGAATTCGGGTAAATCTGGTGGGCCTTCCTTTTTTACGATGATTTTCAGCTTTTTGGGATTTCTAAGTTTAGACTTATGGAGGATTTTTTATTCCTCAAGTGATGTGGATGAATCCAAGCTCATTCTTGTCCAATTCAACCCAATCTAACCTTATCCAACTAATCAAAAGATAAAATATTCATTCAATGCATATTTGACTAGTGTCCAAAGTTGTTACATTGAAAAAACCATTCTTGATAAGTACCAATATCATTTACTCATCCTTGCTATTTTCAAATGCTAGGTTTATTATTTTCTTAGTTCCAAAAAGATCACATCTAGTGTTTGGTAAGTTAAAAAAAAAACTTTGTTGGCCACATTTAATATTATCTTCTCTTTTTATACTTCTAACTCTTTATAAATAGAAACAATGAACTCATTTGTGTACAACTTAAAACAAAGAAAAAAACTAGGAGATAAAAAAATTAGATTAAGTGTAAGGGGTATAAGCATTAGTTAACTTTTTTATTATAATGGTTGTAACCTAAGTATAGTCCTTGTACATCAATATAATGACGTATGGACAAGATAAATTGTAGGTGTGAACTTGGGTGAAGGATCGAAGAAGTCAGGCACAAAATTGGTTCTTGAAAGGTCACTTCTCCCTTGAATGAAAAAGAAAGGTTCGAGCCCTCTCCTCTCTTTTTTACTTTTCTGTAATGGAGATGGTACCTTCTAAATTTCACTCATCATAATAAAAGTGGGAAAAGTCTTTACATCGTATGGGCCTTACAAGCCTACCATTACAAGGCCCACCATTTAGCTATCCTTAAAGGGCTGTAAAAGCCTATTCTATCCCATATTGGACTAAAATCTCCAAATGGGACAAATTTGCCGAAGCTTACAAGTCCCATCCAATGGCCCATATGGATTAGGCTTATTAGCCCCTTTTTGTTTTGGGTGAAATTTTTTTATATTACAAGGGTGAATGATTGGTCAAGTCATGAAACTTAAAACTTAATAAAAAGAAACTTAAAACTTAATCATTTTTATTAACATGCATGTCAAGTTATATATTTTGTTATCCCTTTGTGGAAAGTCATTAGGAATGAATATGTTGAATACCTATTACTAGATTGGTGAAATAATGTCTCTAGCTTAAACTCATATCCAAATGATGTTTTGCAATCTAAATCCAACAGTCCATATAATCCAAGGGACCCATAACAAGTCAAAGAAGAAGCTATTGCTATCATCTCCATGTGGATTAAAAAAATTTTGAATCTTGCTCTTGCACTCCAATCATTTTTTCAAGATCAAGCCACACAAGAGTGATGTTCTATTATGTTATAGGGCTGCGCCACGTAGGCGCCACATGGAGCTAGTGGGTACGGGCCTTGAGGGGTGGCAAATCACAAGTGTGAACCACATAATGCCAAAGTCTGTTATACTGAAGTAGTGGCAAAGGACAAGCTGAAGGGGTATGGCCGACGGGCAAACGTTACAGCAATACAAATGTTTATGCTCTAGTCATTCTGGTCCACCAATGGACGGCATGGCAATACAAGCAGTACACTTACTAGTAGCGGGGGATATCCTACCATCAAAGGAGGGAGAATATCCGCCTAAAGGGTGTATAAATATGGGTAATGAGATAAAGGAAGGATAGGCTTGAATTTACCATATTTATAACCTAGGGGCTTCCCCTCTATAATGAAAGCCACCATTTCCTAGTCCACTACGATCTCCAACTTTCTTTTCTTTAGTATTCTCAATTCTTCCACTTACTCCCAGAATAGGATACAATAAGAAGAAGGTGCTCAACACTTCATGAGAGGACTTTACATTGGATAGGCTAGTGACATGTTTTGTGTCATAATAGAATCATAATAAACTAGTGATGTGGGAGTGACTATGCCAGCTTAATCTTATAGCCTAGCCTATATATTGTGTGTTATCAAATATATGTCTAGGCCACAACATGATCCAATGGATCTAAGAAAGGCAAAGTTAAAGAGCATCTTAGGAAGTGTTTGGAATATTTATTAGAATCTCCTAGATAGTTTTAGGTTTCATCATTAATGATAAGGGTCTCCTAAATAGTTATTAAGTCTTTAATTTCTTAGGCTTTCTTTATTGTCTAAGATAATTTCCTTTTATTTGGTTTTTCTTAATTATTTGGGTTTCTAATTTATTTGAGGTTTTCATACTTGTTAGATCTTTGATTTGTCTAGGATTCTCTTATTTGTCAGAATCCTTTTTTGTAAAGACTTCTTTAATTTTAAGGATTCATGATTTATTAGGATCCTTCTAGGATTAGGTTTAGTTGCCTATTTAAAGAAAAAATTATTTCAATTATAAGCAAACTATACTTATTTTCTAGAGAATAGAAACCCTTAAGTTGAGTGATTCAACTTTTGCATTCTTTATCCAATTATTGCTAGAGATTTGTGGTGGAGTACCTTTTTGACTAGTGGCACGACCTTTACGTCTTGGAGTTTATTTGACATCTATCATTTGTTTTTGTTTTTGTTATTTGTATTTTCATTTTTCTCCCATCCTCCCATCCAAACATTCACTTTTCTCACTAAAAAAAAAACCCAAAAACACAAAAGAAAATGATTTTTACATATCACCTTTATTTAAGCTCACTTAAGCTTGCCACAAGATCTGCATCAATTGGCATTAGAGCCAGGCAATCCTGAGATGACAAAGACCATATGGGACCACTAACAAGCTAAGATGAACTGACATAAGGTAGACATGAATCGAAGAATGGGTGAAATCTTAGAGGTCATTCACTAACTTTCCCAATCCCTAAATGCACACAATAATAACCAGTAAGGGAATTGTTTTGGTGAAAGAGAGGACGAAGTTAATCAAGGCAAAGGGAGCGAGTCTCATAACCCCTCTTTGAGGGGCAATTTGGGTGGAAGAATAGTGGTGTTCAATTCAATTTTCCCCGATATGCAAGTCCAAAAGATCCATCTGACTGGATCTGTTGTGCTAATAAATTCTTCACTTACCATGAAGTTTTGAAAAATGAAAAAGTAAAGGTTATTGCATGGAACTTGGAGGTCGATGCACAAGTGTGGTTCCAGTTACTCTAAAGAGAATTCTCAATGTGCGACTTAATGTGGGATGTACTAACCCAGGAAATTTTGGTGCGCTTTAGGCCCACAAACTTCCAATCATACTAGGGATCTAATTTGATTGCGGCAGTAAAGCTTCATTAAGGAATACTACAACTACTTCTCCAAACTACTGTTGAGAGCGAGGGAACTATCCACTGAGTAATAGATTACCCGTTTCATAGTTGGGCTTCATAATAACTTATGTGTGGATGTCCAAGCTTGCTAACCCACCACTTTGTAAACTGTAGTAGGTCTTGCTTGCCTAATTGAGAGTTGCCACCCACCAATACATGGAAGAGTACCTAGTCATAAAAGGGATTTTGCTTCATTGACAAACCCTAGCACATGTACCTTAACCCCTTCTCATTCCACAATATCAATTTGGCGACTCTCTTTTGTAAAACTAGCAAAGTGAAAGGCCAAAGGCCTTTGCTTTCATTGTGATGAGACTTTTCATCCTAGCCATAACTGCAATCATCTCTTTAACATAGAGGGATCATGGTTCTCGAAAGCAAAATTTACGAAAAAGGCATTACTTACACTACCTCCAACTTCAATTGAAGAACCTATATTGTCTAATGGGGAGAACTTAGAAATCTCCCTCAATGCCATATGTGGGACTAGTGTTCCACCACAAACCATGTGGGTAGTGGGAGAAATGGGGAATAAAAAGGTGAGGATGCAAGTTTTGATAGATTCCAACAATTCTCATAGCTTCATTAGCCCTCAACTTGCCAAGGAGATAGGCCTTTAACCCAATAAGCACACTCCATTCTTGGTCATAGTGGCCACGAGTGAAAAAATGTCTAGCTCAAGCCTTTGTTCTAATGTTTGTTTCTCTCTTTAAGAAGTCACCTTTTGACTTTATTTGTTCTTGCTTCCACTTTAAGGAGTCGACGTCGTTCTAAGGGTATAGTGGTTGTGCACACTAGGACCCATATTATGGGATTTCAACCACCTCACCATGGAATGCTCAATACAAGGCTCTCATGTATGACTACATCGTGAGAAACCATAAATGGATAGCCTAATAGAGGGACCACAAATTCAAAAGGCTTTAGCACAGAAGCACATGGCATACTCCTTTAGATGGAATGGGTGGGACCACTATATAAGAAAACCACACCACCTCACCTTAAGCCTACATGGGCTACTTGACTCCAACAAGTATTAGACCATTTCCCTATAGTTTTCCAAGAACCATATAACCTTCCTCTAGAACTCCCAAAACCACCAAATCATCTTGACAAATCCTAACCAACCTATCTCTATTTAACCTTATAGGTACCCATACGCTCACAAAACCAAGATTGAACGTGTTGTCAAAGAGTTATTGGAAGTTGGTTTGATCCGTCAAGTTCCAGCCCCTTCTCATCACTAGTTCTTTTGGTGAAAAAAAGAGACAAGTCCTAGCACCTCTGTATGGACTATCATGAACTTAACAAGTGCATAATCAAGGATAGCTTTCTAATGCCAACAGTGTATGAACTCTTAGATGAGTTAAATAAGGCTACCATTTTATCCAAAATGGACCTTCGATGTAGGTACTATCAAATCCACATACAGCTTGAGGATATAGAGAAGACTACCTTTTATACACATAATGGACACTACGAGTTTCTTATAATGCTATTTGGACTTATAAATGCTCAATCCACATTCCAAGCCTTGATGAACAAAGTGTTCAGCCCTTACTTGTGCTCCTTTGTCCTAGTTTTTTTTACGACATTCTCATCTACAAACGAACATGGGAGGACCATGACAACACTTGTCCATCGTTTTACAAAAGCTTCAATGCTAGAAATTATATGTTAAGGAATCAAAGTGTGACTTTGATAAAAGGGAGATCTCCTTTTTAGAGCATAAAATAAGCCAAGAAGGAATTGTTGTGGATACAAAGAAGATTAAGGCCATTTCTAAGTGACCTACATTGCATTCAATCAAAGAGGTTAGAGATTGTTTAGGGCTCTCTAGATACTATCACTATTTCATTGAAGGGTATGGTAAAATAGTAAGTTCATTAACCAACTTATTAAAGAAAGACATGAATTTTTCCTTGGGGATGAATAGCAAGCGGTGTTCTAATGGCTCAAGTTAGCCTTCACTTAAGCACCCGTCCTATCTCCATTAGACTTCTCCTTACCCTTCATAATCATGTGTGACGCATCAAGAAACGGTGAAAGCACGATGCTTACACAAAACCACAGGCCTATAGCTTTTTATAGCGAGGCCATTCATGGTGGCACTTGTAGTATTCCATTTATAAGAAGGAATTAATGGCATTAGCCTTGTCTATTTAGCATTGGCATTAGCTGTGTCTATTCAGCATTATTCTAACTAAAGGAATTTACACTTTTTATAGGAACATCGTTTAACAACTCCAATGTAGCAACATTGGCTTACCAAACTTATAGGGTTTGATTTCTCCATAGAATACACCCTTGATAATAGTAATGCCTTCGTAGATGCCCTCTTTCACTAACAACATGAGCTCATGACCATAGCAACACTAAACTCACTCATTTGGCTAACTAAGGGATGAAGTAGGCAAGATGATGTCATAAAGACCCAGGAGCTGTACCCTACCTACAAAAAGGACTTCTCATAATAATAAGTGTATAGAGCTCCTTGAAATAGATAAAAGAAGGCTTTTAACACATCAACAACAAACTGCCCATGCACCCTATGAATCAACCACATGGTAGTCTGCTTCTCCACACAATTCAAGCCCCACCACCACTAATCATGTCCAAAAAGACCCACTCTACAACACTCTTCCTAATAAGGTACTCTTAGAAGCTAGTTCAAAAGCAAACCTAACCGTGGACCCTATATTGCCAAGTGTTGCATTGGAAGCCTCCTAAGGGAAAGAAAGCAATATTTATGCAATCTTAAACCCAATCCCAAACTAGCTCTCCACTATAAGGGACGAAGTCCAGACATATCCTCGTTGCAAACAATAGTGAGATGCATAGTAGAAGGTGCATAATCTAATAAGTGGCAAAATTAGGATAGACTTATCTTCTTTAAGGTACATCTTTACCTCAATCGTACCTCATACCTAATCAAAGACATTACTAAGGAGATGTATAATGGGTTCCAAGAAAGAGTGTTCAAAACTCTTCAAAGGTTAAAACCAATATTTTATTGATAAAAGATGTAGAAATCAATCACAAAAACAATACACTTATGCGTGGTATGCCAACAACACAAGGTGGAAAGCACTCAGCCCCTAAGGTTACTACAACCCTTTCCTATACCATCCAGTATTTGGGAAGACATATCACTTGACTTTGCTAATGGATTACCTTTATCAAAGAGAAAGACCACCATAATGGTTATGGTGGACAGGTTGACCAAGTTCAACCACTTTATTGCCTTTAAACATCCATACATAGCCATCACAGTTGCACATACTTTTTTCTATAATGTTTAAAAGTTATACGGGCTTCCAAAGAGTATAGTGAGTGATCATGACCTACTACTTATTGGGAACTTTTGGAAGGAACTCTTCCATTTACAAGGAATGAAGTTTAACTTCTCTAGTGCCTATCAGCCACAAACCAATGGGCAGAGAAAAGTTGTCAATTGTACGCTGGAAATATACCTTCAGTGTTTCGCTAGTTTTAAACCAAAAGCTTGGGGAAAATGGTTACCTTGGGCAGAGTTTAGTTACAATACCAACACCCATTCAACAATAGTAATGTCCCCATATGAAGTAGTTTATAGGAAACCACCCTTAACTATTTTGTCCTACTTACCAAGTACTGCTCAAAATGAGTTAGTGGACCATGAGTTGTGCAATTGCAATGACATCTTGAAGACATTACACCTCCACCTCATTAAGGCCTAGGAGCGCATGAAAATTACATACAAAAAGTGACACTGTGATGAGTGTGGGGTTGGAGATTAAGTTTATCTTTGACTCCACCCTTCCAAATAACTTTTGCTAGCTAAGCAACACAACAACAAACACAATCTTGGAAAGAATTGAACAAGTGACCTACAAGCTCGACTTGCTTGCCAATGCCAAACTCCACCTTACATTCCATGTTTCCGTCTTTAAGAAGTGCATCAGCAATCCCTCACAAGCCTCAGTTACTATTCCTTTTGAATTTGTAGGAGGTAATCACAACCAGCACATTCCTCAAGAAGTCCTTGCATCTCAAACACAAAATGACATCCTTGAGATTTTGATTCACTAGGAGGGAGCCTCGCCCACCAATGCAATTTAGAAAACCATCGTTGACACACTTGTTTCTTTTCCAATCCTTACGGGCAAGGTCCTCCCTCAGCCAGAAAGGATGTTAAAAAGTTGCACCACGTAGGCACCACATGGAGCTAATGGGTATAGGCCTTGGAGGGGTGGCAAACTGCAAGCATGAACCATATAATGCCAAAATTTGTTATTGATAACTCTATTTTTATAAAATTATTTGACCTATTTTTAGGCAATAAATAATACAATACTTATGAGAAAATATTTCAATTCCTCTTTATTTACTTGAATTTGTCTTGTTTTTGTAGTATAAGGAGACATGGAGAAAAAGAATAAGCATGGAGAACTTGATGTTTATTATATGGCAAAATATCAAGATCAAGAAAATTAAGATGGGCTTGGGCTTTGGATAATTGTTATTAGAATTTCTATTGTTGTTGGGTTTTCTAAATAATTAGAAAACCTGGTTATATTAGGAATTCAAAGCCCAATTAATATAAAAGTTCAAAACCCAATTGTTTTTGGTATCCAAAATCCACTTCTATTATGATAAGAGATAGGTCTAAACCTAAAACCTATTTAAGAGAAGAGAAGAGGCAAAAATCAAAAAAGGAAAGGAGGAAATTGAACACAACTCAAGGTTTTCTTGAAAAGAAGATAAAAAGGATAACAGACTTCTTGTTTTTAGATTCAAGATGCTTTTTTTAATTTCTATTTTTATTCTTCCCTATTATTTCTTTATGCTTTAGTTTACTTTTGTTAGAGCTTCGTAACCTAATTATGATGGTATAAATCTTATGATTGTTATATTTTGTAAGATATTTTGTTTATGTGAAGTTGCATATTATTGTGTTTAATATTTTTACGTGATTAGCTACCACTTAAATGATATGATTTGTATGTTTGAGATCAACACGAAATGATATATAATTGCTTCTCGTAAGGTGTAACCATAAATGAAATATGGATAGACATATACCATATTGTTTGTGTGGCTTTTGGTGTAAATTAGGAATGTTTATAGATCCTAATACATTTAGTTTATTTCAATTATTGTGTTTAATGCTTTTAAGTGATTAGTTACCACTTAAATGATATGATTTGCATGTTTGAGACCAATAGGAGATGATATGCAATTGCTTCTTGTAAGGTATAACCATAAATTAAATATGGATAGACATATACCATTTGTTTGTGTGGCTTTTGATGTAAACTAGGAATGTTCATAGATTCTAATGTATTTGGTTTATTTCAATTCATATATAGAGATATAGTGAATTAATGAACTAAGTAGCTTTGCTATACTTAGACATAGGACAATAAATAAATTAGGAAGTTCCACCATCACATAGATATTATCCCTCTTACAATTATAAATAATCAATATTAATACTTAGTAATTATGATGAAATCATATGCTCTAACATATTTTGTGTATTTAGTTTTCTTAAATTTAATTAGTTAATCTATCATCTATTATTTGCATTTGTTAGATAAATTCTAGGGGTTGTTCACCGTTAGTAATTAGTTGGTTTAATAATCACCAACCTCTATGGGACGATATCTTTCTTATCATTATATTACTTACTTGATATGTTCACTTGCATTTAGAATTCACCAAATAGTTATACTAAAGGAGTGGCAAAGGATAGCCTAAAAGGGTATGGCTGACCGGATAGACGTTATAGCAATACGGGGGATATTCTACCACTAAGGGAGGGAGAATATCCACCTAGAGGGTGCATAAATAAGGGTAATGAGAAAGAGGAAGGATAGGCTTGACTTTACCATCTTTTGTAACCCAAGGGCTTCCCTTCAGTAATGAAAGCCACCATTTCCTAATTTATTGCAATCTCCAACTTTCCTTTCTTTAGTATTCTTAATTGTTTCACTTACTCCCAGTATAGGGTATAGTAAGAAGAAGGTGCTCAACATTCCGTCAGAGGTCTTTACATTGGATAGGCTAGTGACGCATTCTGTGTCACAACAAAATCGTAACATATTATGTGTACGTTTAATCTAGACTTAGGAAAACTTTTGACATTGGGAACATTTGATGGGCCTTGCAATAAGCCTGCGTTGTCCCTTGCTAGCAATGCCATAGTTATAGAAATAGGGTCTAGCTGTGTATATAAGCCCAAACTCTTTCATTGGAAGGTAGTTGTTGAATATAAAATTAGTTAGTGCCAAGATTGTATTTTCCTTTTGATGAAGAAAAATGATCTTGTTTCTCTTAAATGAAAAAAAACCGTTGACTCCAAAATTCTTGTTGTTTGCTAATTATGTGTTTAGATTTTCAAGCTCGTAACACATGCCTGCGGATTTCAATTAAATAGTTCCTTCTCTCATGAATAGCTTTCCAAAGAATTCATTACCTCCTGCCAAGTACTCCCACTCAGTAAGCAATACGAAAGTGGGGGCACGTTTGGGCACTGAACAGGGTTTTACGGTTGAAAAGGGGCTGGCACTCCTATTTTCTTGATAGCTCACCTCAGTTGCAATCCTGTTGTTCTCAGTTGCATATCTGGTCTTGCCATATTATTTCTCTTGGTTCCTTTCCATATTCCAGTTCAAGCTCCCGAGGACACTTGTTATTCTAGATCCGCTTTATCATCTCACTCTGGAAAAAGAGCTACTAGTAGAAGTAAAGGGCCCGATCCAATAATGCCATTTCAGGCCGTAGCTGTCTGATTGATCGACAACAAGCCTACCCATCATCAAAGCAAGCCCAAATCTATGCAAGAAGGCCTAGTAAGGTGGCTCCTCACATGAAGTGAGGCAAAGGTTCCGAATCCATCAGAATAGCTCAGAAAATGATATTCCAAGTGGCGCATTCTTATGATTGGAAGTTTCACCGTCGACTGGTGAACAGGAAAGGCTCGCTTCGATTCCCTCCCGTAGAGCGATTAACAGTGATTATCTAGCTGTAGGGAACTCTGGAAGAGGTACTCTAATTAGATCAGTGATCGATTTCTAGGTATCGTTTTAAACCTAATTTGTTACTTCTAATTTGGTAAGTCGACCCTCACAAATTATAACTACTAACTTATTAAGAGTTACTCGGATTGAAGCAACGGTGTCATCAGTTGCCGGAATCGAAATATCCGCAAGCGAGGAACAGAGTTTTGTTTTCTTATTATATTCCAATTCCTTCCTAACATTGCCCGATCCCTGCCTACTCAACTTGCTCCAAGATTGTAAGTTGGAAGGTACAGATTGTGTAGTCATATATTCAAAATACGAAATCACCGGAGTACAGAAATGAAGATAAAAACTCATTTCATAACTCACAAAGCTATGCATGATGTTACAACAGCAGGAAGTGCAGAGTACAGATCCAGATTCAATTTTTCTCTTATTACACAATCTGTCAGACATCAAACAGAATCATGCCTCTGATCTAGTCTCACCACCATAGAGAATCAACAGATGGTCCAATCTCTCGCTCTTTCCAATCTCAGTAGCTTAAAACAAAAAAAAAAAAAGCACAGGAAAAGAAAATGGAGGAAAGTATAAGAAAACCAACACGCCGTCCCCTCCTCCCCAAAAAACAATAGACACAATATTAAGGCAAAAAGGCAATAGCTTTTACCACTTTCAATAGCATCAACCTCAACCATCACAACCATGACCACTGCCATCCCCACTGGCGTCTGCGATGGCCACAGTAGACATATGGCCTGCGCCTATCATAGCAACAGCTATACCCCCATCGGCACCACCGTTATTGCAGGCATCATGGTTGCTGGCAACATGATTGCCGGGAGCTGTAGCAGCATGTCCTCGGCGTTTGCCACCTTTCCGAGGTTTTTTGTCAGAGTGCTTTTGCCGGGAGGAGCTATCTGAGTCTCTCCGTATGTTTTCTTTGTGCCTGCGGCTTGGGATGCAGAAACATATGCTTTTGCCCTTCATGACTGGATCGTTTGCAGAAGCTTATTTCAGACTTCTTATCTCTTCGTGGCATATACCAAAGCACTTCAAAAGGTCCCCAAACTTTAATCATTAACATGATTGCTTGTTTTCTACGTTTTCCCTTTCTCCTTTTTAGTAGAGAGCCTTTCTACCAAGGGTTACTGTCAGCCAGCCATAGTACCTATAAAGCTAAAGATTCCTTGAAAAAGTTGAAACCCGCAAAAGGTTTTGGTTTAATCTTAAGAAAAGCCGCATTACGCGGCATACAATGTCCCGGAAATGTTACCAGTCTTGGGATGCAGTGTTAAACTTGCTTATAATAGTCTAACCAAAGTTTGATCATGGAAGTTGCAGTGTTAATCTTACCAAGTTCTTTACCATGAATCTTACCAAGTTCCATCTAAAGAGCAAAACGTAATGCCAGAAAGAAAAGAATGGAAAAAGAGTCAATTAGCAGCTTTTTTGACTTGGAAAAAAGCTTCTAAAATCAGCCAATAAATCATATATTATTTGGACAATATAATATGCAAATGTCTTGGAGATTTATATGCTAAATCGAAGAATAGAATGACCACCGCATGTTGGGGAAAGTGGCCAATTAGTTCAATCCCGAACCAAACGGATGTAAATTCAAAATCTAAACAGCTTCTCCTTTTGCCTATAAAAAGGTGTATCCGTGTATTGTGAATAGCCAAGGAAGAAAAATAGAATCCAATTTTTTCAAAGAAACGAATAAATTTTCTCCTCCTTCCTCCAATTTCTTTTATTATTTACTTTGTATGATAAATATTTTCTTTAGTCTTAATTGACTTGTGCTTGTTCTTATTCTCACATTATTTATTTAATAAATAAATAAATTAGTTTTGATGTCCAATGTTTGGAAGTAGTTGAAAATATCCTTTCTATGGTTATATAGGAAAAGTATGAAATAAATAAAATAATCATTTGGTTAATTCACCAAAAAGCTCTTGGTTCCTAGTGGGACATTCATTAACCGACTCAATGTAATTGGCCGACTTCAAGACTTTTTTTTAAAAATTTTTCTTATGTTAACTATCTATAATCGAGTCCATGAAAGCTGGCAAGGTCGCCTCTTACATTCCTCAGATCGCACCCAAGTTCCTTGGTGGGTGAGTCTCCATGTGCTGGCTCTTGCACCAGCATCCCCTGTGTTTCCTCACTCCCCTCAATCTAGGTTATACCCCTTCCATCTTGTCGTCCTTGTCCTTTTCTCCTCCCGATGTGACTGCTCAACCGTAGAATGATATGGCTTCAATACCAAATATTATAACCTCTTTACTTCGACCATGTGGCTTGGATTGGGTTGTACTTTCCTTTACACTTAAAAAGAAACAATATAAAAATAGTGCACAAGAAATTGTTAAGGTGGTCAGCCTCCCCTTGGACCTACTTCCACCCCTTCCAATAGTAAGAGAGTTCTTTTACTACTTTACGAGAGTTAATTGATGCAGATTTAGTGATGTGCTAGAGTGAGCTCAGGTTAAGAAAGATATGAAAAGAAGTAAAAAGTTATTCTTTTATTTATTTATTTATTTGATAAACATGTTTTTGAAGGAGAAAAAGAAAAAGAACAAAAATTAAAGGGATAGAAGCTAAGAAAACAAACTATAAGACATAAAGGTAATGCCACCACTTAAGGAGATGCTCCACCAAAAATTAGATACAGGAAGTAAAGTTGCAAACAACTAGGGGAATTCTATTCTTTGCGGAAAACTAGTTTAGTTTGATTACAAATGAAACAAAGCTCCCTTTAAAGAGGTAGTTAAACCTAATCCTAAAAGGATCATGACAAATTAGGAATCCTTAAAATAAAACAAATTTAAGATAAATTAGGATCCCTATAAATCAGGGATCTTAAGCAAATCAAGATTTTGACAAATCATGAATTTGACTTGTATGGAAACCCTAGATAAATAAGGATCTAGACACTTATGAAAAACCAAACAAAAGAAAATAATTACAAACAATAAAAAAAACCTAAGAAATTAAGTACTAACAATTTAAGGAAAACCCTAAAGAATAATAAAAGAAATCCTAGACAAATTAGAATTCCTAGAGAATCTTTCATGCTTGGGCTTTTGGACCGTTGGATTATTGTGTGGACTTTCAACTCTTTGATGGAGGAACTTGTATTATTGAGCCTTAAGTGCATCTACGTTAGTTATACTCTTTCATAACCCTATATAGAGCTTGCTCAATCTCGTAATGGGATCCACATTAGCTTTAAGGCACTCAACCACCTCCCATTAGTTCCTAAAGGATTCATTAATTTTTCCAAGCAACTTTGCCATGTGTGTTGTTCTCCTAATGGTTCATTTGCAAGCTTACATCACATGTTGCCTCCTTAGTAGCCTTATGCATTTAATTCAAACTCACTCATCACAATACTGCTAGGTATATGGCCAACCAACAAGGGGGGAGTTAAATTGGTTATTTAGCTTAATTTCTATTAATTGGATTTTTAAAACACAACAATAAGCATCAACAAATAGTAAATACAAATAACAATAAACAACAAACACAAATACAATGTTTACCACGGTGGTTCAACAATCACACCTATGTCCACCTTCTTCTTCCTTTAACTTAACTAGTTGAAGTCCACTTTATTCATTAATTAGGAGAAAATATTCTCCCCACCTTTCTAATCCCTTTGGAAAGGAATTACAATGCCATAAGGTCACAATTAAGGGTTATTTCAACCTTGTTACAAGATTAAATCCCTAATAATGTATAGTTGTGAGGGATATTACTAATTAGAGGGCTTTCTAGAAATGTAGAGTAATAATCCAAAATCTAAACAAGAAACCCCCAAATTACAAAAAAAATTAAGGTTTCAAATTTACAATCAAGTTTACGTGCAAATAATAATCAAAATTCAATTAGAATGTAAACAAAAGTATACATGATTATAATCACAAGAATATGATCTTTAAAAAATATCATTGAAGATCTTCATAGAATTAAAATACTTCAAGCAATCTCATTTTCCCTTTTCAATCTCTCAATCAACTCATACAAAAAATTTTCTTGAAATGTAGAATAGAAAACTTCGAATATTCAAGTAAAAGTAGTTGATTTGAGGCTTTTGTCAAACTTGATGGATTCAGAGACTTTTTCCCATTAAGAGAATGAAACCATTCCATCATTTTGCTTTTAGGGCTTCGTTCAAACCAACAATCATCATAAAATTACATAGGATAGCCTTTTCAACACTCGGATGCTTCTCTGCATTTCTTCCCATTGGGAGAATGACTATAGTCATTGCCTTGATCAATAGAAGCTAGGGCTTCTCTCGGGTTGGCTTAATTCATAATAACACAGGTTAGGCTTAAGTTACTTGGTTCGGTCAAGCTTAAGTCACATGGGCTTGAATTGCTTCACAAATTAGACGTAAGTCACACAAGTATGGACCAAACTTAAGTCACATGGGCCTGGATTGCTTTCGTTGATCAAAGTTAAGTCACACAGGCTTGGACTACTTTCACAAATCAAACTCAAGTCACAGGGGCCTAAGTTACTTCACAGATCAGCTTATTAATTCATATTAGACCACCATTGATATAACCATTTTCTTGCAAGAACACAATATTATGAAACTAATATTTTCTCTTTGCTTAAGAAATATTCTTTTGAGACTTGATAAGATTGCAATATATAAGGATATAGGAAATTAACTACTTTATAATATCATTAATTGATATTATAATTTGTACATCTTTTACTTCCTTATTTTTATTTTACATATCAATATATGAAAAACATTTATATACATTTAACAACAAAATTTGTCACAGCAAAACATATCTTTTTCTAACAAAATTTGTTATAAGCTTAAATTTGAAGCTACTTTGATTGTGTTTACCTTTGACACATGCTTCACATACCTTATTTTTATCAAATTTTAGAGTAAGAAAACCCTTGACCAAATTATTCTTAAATAGTTTTTCTATCAAATCTAGACCCACATACTTAAGTTTTCTATGCCACATGCAAGAATCAACGTTTTTATTCACAATCAAACATGTTTGTTTAGTAGACAATTCATTAAGATCCACACATAAATATTATCTTTTCTTTTTGCAGCAATTTTTATATCATGCTCCATGTGTTCAATAAGACAAAGTTCCTTTCCAAACTTTGTTTTAAAGTCTTTATCACAAAGTTGGCTCATACTTAGCAAGTTGAATTTCAATTCATCCGTAAATAAAATTTTTGAAATAAGCATAGTTTTTGGATTATCTATAATTCTCATACCTTTGATTCTTCCTTTAGAGTTATCTCCCAAAGAGATTGTACCTCTAGTTTTTAGCTCAAGTGTTGAGAAGAGCTTCATCATCCTAGTCATATGATAGAAACATCCATTATCTAGAATCCATAAATTTTTGGTCTTCTTAATTCACTTTTGCACTCAAAGCCTATAGAGATAAAGATACTTATTGAAGTACTTGGTACCCTTTTTCTTTAGATCCATGAGAGTTAGTTGAACAAATATTACTAGAAGTTTTAGGCATCCATACTTTCTTTATCTTATATGGTCTTTTAACCCTAATAGGACATGTTTGAGTAACCATAGTATTTACAAAAATTACAACTCACTTAAGATTTTGTACAATTTTGGATTTTGTCAAAAAAGGTTGTAAAACATTTAATAGAAATTTCAAACTTATAGCCTAAACCTACCTTATCAAATATACCTTGTTTAGAGTTAATTATCTTTTTTTAACATGCTACTATCTCTTATGAATTTCTTTCATAGTAAAGTGCTCTCATTTAGCTTTAACTAAATTTGTTGTTTTTCCTTTTCTAATTCACATATTCTCATATTTAGACTCACTACATCAGAATTAGTACAAACAATTTCAATAACATTATCATCCCTATCTAAGGATGATACAAAGTTTGTCAAAATAACTTTATCACAACTGGTTTCAGCTTTTATAAATTTATATATCTCTTTCATTTTTCTATATTTATTTTTTTATCTTATTTGCAAATGTAGTCTTAATACCAAAATTTGCATCATTTAGAGGTTTAATATCACTTACCCTAGATATATCTTCTTCAAAAGTTACTGCTACAATTAGATAAAGATGTGTCACTTCTTCTTGTTCCTTCTCTTATGATGATAAGATCTCATCATCCCAAGTAACAATCATGACGTTCTTTTTATTTTATTATTTTAATGTTTAAGTAGAGGATAATCAACCTTAACATGCCTCAGTTTTCTACATTCAAACATAGATTATCCTTAGGATGATATGTTTCTTTCTTCCTATATTGTCCTACATTCTTGCTTATGCCTTTCTTAAGGAATTTTTTGAATCTCTTAGCTAGAATAGCAATCTCATCATTTTCAAAATCTAGTTCATCATTCTTTTTTGCATATACTTTTATAGCAAATGATTTCCTATTATTTCTTTTTCTTTCTCTTCTCATTAATTGCATTTCATGAGTTTTTAGTGATCCTAGCAAGTCATCTAAGTCATGTGCTTCTTTTATGCCTGAAACTCTATATTTTATAAAATTATTATTACTATTTTAGGTAATATTTAATATAATTTTTATTAAATTATATTTGTATTTAATTGTGTTTATATATATTTTGTTATTTTATATAGCAAACCTAAAATAGACAAAAAAAAAAACAAGAGAAATGAAGTAAAAGATCGAGAGAAAAGAGAAAAGAGAAAAGAAAGAAAATAAGCAAAGGTTATTTTGGAGTCCACATGAGGAAAAGACAAAAAGAAAAAAAAAAAAAAAAGATGCGACCTTGTAAAGGAGAAAGGGGCTGAACATCCAGTGGGCCTTGGATCGTGCGAAAAAGGAGAAGGAGAAAAACCAAAAAAAATAGCTCATGCGAAAAAGGACAAGAAGAGAGAGAGAGACGAGCAAGGGAGAGAGAGACATTGTCGGGTCAGCGAGAGAGAGAAAGAAAGGAGAGGATGAATGCTGGTGTGGGACAGTCGTGTGATCACTGACCAGAACATCGTTTGCGTTCGTCTCCTCTAGCGATCTGAACTTGTGCGATAGCGTGACCCATTTCTGGCGATAATGCAAGTATTTTCTGGCCAAACTAACCTTTTCTCGGTCAATTCAGAACAATATTCGGCCGATCTATGCCAGTTTAAGGCCGATCTACACCCTGGACTTATCTACAATGAGCTTTCGACGAAGAAAAATGGCAAATACCATTTAGGTTTTTCCAGCATATCTATGCAATTTCATGGCTTTCCAGAGGGATTTATTGGCAGATTGGCGACCTAGGGCTCATCTAGAGCAACTTCCAAATTTTTCTATTTAGAACGGCGGTGGCCCGTGGCGACTCACGGCAGCATGTGACAGGGCGTGACGGTGGGGCGTGCAGCTTGTTTTCTCCCTGTTTTTTCAACCAACTTCTTCCACTTCCTCTTATGTGCAGATTTGTCCAAATTTTCTCTAAATTGAAGACATTTTGGTGACATCTTTGACGTTTTTAATTTTCAGAATATTTTGTTCA
Organism: Casuarina equisetifolia; assembly: GCA_028551475.1. NCBI lineage: Eukaryota > Viridiplantae > Streptophyta > Magnoliopsida > Fagales > Casuarinaceae > Casuarina > Casuarina equisetifolia. The sequence continues at coordinate 15,870,703 of CM052354.1, forward strand.
ATTTCTTTCACTATTTCTATTTGTGTATATATATATTATTTTAGTTTATTGTGTTAGAGTTATAATGTAACTTGATTATGATGTAAGAATGTTATGATTATTTATGTTTTGAGAGATATTTTATGAATGTGAAGTTATATATTACAGAGTTTAATGTTTTTAGGTGATTAGCTACCACTTAGATGACTTGATTTATATGTTACAGAGCGACAGGAGATAACACGCAATTATTTCATATAATGTGCAACCATAAGTTAAGATGGATAGACATATATCATATGATTTCTATGACTTTAAGTGTAAACTGGAATATTTACAAATCTTAATGCATTTAGTTTATTTAATTCTTAGGTAAAAATACAATGAGTTAATGAGCTAAGTAAGTTTGCTATATCTAGATATAGGATAATGAATAAATTAGAAAATTTTGCCATCACATGAGTAGAATTAATTTTGTTAGCATGAATGATCTACATTCGGATTTAGTAATTAGGTGAAATTGCATCCTCTAGCATATTTCTTTAATCAAGTTTAGGTTAAATTTAGTTCTTTAGTTTATGTTCTATCATCTTGATTTGCTAAATAAACTCTAGAGTCTATTCACCATTAGTAATTAGTTAGTTTGGTAAATATTAGTCACTATGAGATGATACTCATACTTATCATTATATTATTTACTCGACATGTACACTTGTATGTAAAATTTCACTGAACAATGGCCATCTTTTTAGGGTCTTAACTTTTAGGCAAATACATTAACATTTTTCTAACCATTTCTTCATTTGTATATATCTTTCTTAACAATTTAAGTTAAAAAACTATTTAAGTATATTTACCAAACATTTCACTAATAGTTTCAAAATCTTTCAAGTAAACAATTCATAATCATGTGTAAGCATAGTAACTTTAGAAGACTTGACTTTCTTAATGCCTTCATCAATAACTTCTAACTTATCCCAAATTTCTTTATCGGTGAAGCAAAAAGACACTTTATTAAACTCATAAGCTCTTAAGCCACTATGTATCATATTCATGGCTTTAGCATTTAACCCCATAAACTTAGCTTCATTTTTACTCCAATCATCAATCTTGGGCAATGTAGTTCCCTTTCTGATGTCCATAATTAATACCATTAAACAATGATAGTTTACTAAACCCTGTAACAACTACACTTTTCTCTAATGTCATTGTAAGAATTTACTCTAGGATGTTAAGCCTTTAATTAGAGAACTTGGCCTGCGATACCAATTGTTAGTTATAATGATCAACCAAAACGCGTGGGGGGAGGGGGGGGCGAGTTGAATTGGTTATTTAGCTTAATGTCTATTAATTGAATTTTTAAAACACAACAATGAGAATCAATAAATAGTAAATACAAATACAAGGTTTACCATGGTAGTTCGACACTCATACTTATGTTCATCATTTTCTTCCTTCAACTCAACCAATTGAAGTCCACTTTACTTATTGATTATGAGAAAATATTCTCCTAACTTTTCCAATCCATTCTCAAAGGAATTAAAACACTATAAGGTTACAATCAAAGGTTATTTCAACCTTGTTACAAAGTAAATCCTTAATAATGTATAGTTTGTGAGGGATATTGCTAATTAGAGAGCTTTCAAAAGATGTTAACTAATAATCCAAGCTCTAAATAAGATACTCCTAAATTACAAAAAATTAGGATTTTAGATTTACAATCAAGTTTATGTACAAATAATAATTAGAATTTAATCAAAATATAAACAAGAGTATACATGACTATAATCACAAGAATATGATCTTTGACGAATATCACCAAAGATCTTCACAGAATCAAAATACTTCAAGTAATCTCATTTTCCTCTTTTGATTTCTCAATTAACTCATTTAAAACTTCTTCTTGAATTGTAGAATAGAAAACTTTATAGAATATTCAAGTAAAAGAAGTTAATTTGAGGTTTCTATCAAACTTGATAGATTCAAAGACTTCTTCCCATTAAGAGATTGAAAATGTTCCATCATTTTGCTTCTAGGGCTTCAATTCAATCCCATAATCATCACAAAATTGCATAAGATAGCCTTTTTGACACTTGTTGCTTCCATACATTTCTTCCCATTGGGAGAATAGCTACAATTGTTGTCTCAATCGATAAAAGCTAGGGCTTTTCTTAGGTTGGCTTAATTCATAATAGCATAGGTTAGGCTTAAGTCACATGAGCTTGAATTACTTCATGGATCAAACTTAAGTCACATGGGCTTAGACTACTTTTACAAATCAAAGTCAAGTCACATAGGCTTGGATTGCTTTCACATATTAGACTCAAGTCACACGAGCCTAAATTGCTTTATGGATTAGCTCATTAATTTAGATTGGACCGCCATTGATATAACTATTTTCCTGCAAGAACATAATATTCTAGCATTAAATTCTCTTTAATAAGAATATTACACAACTAATATTTTCTCTTTGCTTAAGAAATATTCTTTTAAGACTTGGATAAGATTGCAATACATGAAGATATAGGAAACTAGATACTTTATAATATCATAATTGATATTATAATTTGCATATATTTTACTTCCCGTAGTTTTATTTTGCATATCAATATATGAAAAACATTTATATACATTTAACAACAAAAATTGTCACAATAAAACATATATTTTTCCAACAAATACAACAGTCAATAGCTAGTTGCTAGTAATCCAATAATCCTTTACCCGTTATAGGCTTTTATATGCCTGTCTCTATGCATGCCTTGACCTTTTTGCCTAGCCTAAGCAAACTCCTCTTGCCTCAACCCTTCTCATGAGATTTAGTCTTCCTTTTGTGCACCCTTTTGTGCACTTTATGCAACATGGTACTATTGCTACGCCTTTTATTGTTTATGATGTTGTCAATTAAGTCAAGTAATGGCATATTTCATGATTACGCCAAGTTTAAGCTTGGGTCTAAATAGTTGAATCTCTTTATTTAACTATATGTAGTGAATGACAAGGTTGATTTCAAGTTTCATACAAACAAGCTAACCTAACTACAGATGATAAAGTACCCAATCAACACGCTTATACAAGCACACTTAGTGGATTTGATAGACCCATAGTGAAGCAAGTAATTTGGTGCTCCTTCAAGAGATTGTCATATGATAACAACTTCAAGAATCTCATGTAGTAATCTTGAACTGATCAAAATTCTCAAATTTGTGTGTGCGAAGGTTAGACTTACATGTAGGCTAGACTTGCATGCATGCTAGCCTATGCTAGATAAGACTTAGGCTAGACTTGCATGCATGCTAGCCTATGCTAGATAAGACTTAGGCTGCATAATATACCTTTAACAAGCATAATATCCTTTTATATTAAAAATATAAAAGTACAACCTTCTTCAACCTAATTTTGAAATATTGTAATTTATGATATCAAAACAATTTTATTCAATAATCCAATTTAAAAGTCATTTCCATTGACTAAGCTTAAGCTAGAACCAAAACCAATTGAGGTGAAGCTCTCTCCCATCCTTGACTGCAATCAATCAATAAGCTGACCATGAAGAATAAGATAGAAATGCTGGTCAAGGTGCACCTTCCGATGTAAGAGGAAACATCATACTAGAAGAATCTAAAGGCGTAGGACACATGTCATGCTAGAGGGAAAGGATGGCCTAAGTCACCAAGGATGGCCATCACCACCTTCCCCTTGAATCAAATAGGGAGTCCAAGGCCTGAAGACCAACATGAGGTCTCATGTTGGGGTTTTTAAAGAAAGCGTAGCCTTTAAATCCAAAGACAATTGCAAGTAGGTGGTTTTCACTCAATAAGGATGGTCACCAAAAGCTTTTTTCAACCAACAATTATGAAGGGATAGAAAAAAAAAATCACACGTCGCTTATAATAAATAAGTTATATTATGTGTTTTCCTTATTATAAAATAAACCTTGCTTAACCTTGAAGACAAGATTTTTGTAAACAAGTGAAATGTAATGATTTTATTAGATAATTTCAACAAGTTACCTAAATTGATTATATAGTTGGTTGGTTATAACAACTTAGGATCATGTTTAGGTTAGGTGGTTAGTTTGTTGTAATAGCTTTGAGTCATCAAAAATTAAGTAGCATGAAACCTTGGTAGCTTAGTGACACTTAGATTGGATTTTCATGTAAATGGCAAAGCCTTCCCTTTCCTTAATAAAATCCCCTCAAATGCCCCATTCCTTCCCCTTCCTCAATATAAATAAATAAATTGAAGATTAAATGGCTACATCTTAATAAGCTCCATTACTATGATAGTCAAAATATTGGACCATCATGAATGTTGCAAATTTAACATATCATCTCATCATGATGGTCCAATAGTTTGACTATGATGATGTGATATTATATAAGAAAACCTCACTACTTATAAGGACAAGAATCCATCCTTATGCTTTTGATATGGGATAACATCTACTTTTAACACTTCCCTTAACATACATGCTGACATAAGCATTGTACATGGATAAAAGCCCAAAGGTCCATCTTTACACTTTCGATATAAGATAATGCCTTCCTTTTACACTATCATTTGTTTATTATAGTTTTGCTTCATTTAGCTTTAAGCTTTTGCTAATATATTCCACAAGTTTTTGAGCACAACATTCCAATTTGCTATTGCATCCACTTGAGAAGTCCCACACATGTATGACAATAAAGAAAAGGGAGGAAGTTCTTATATTATTTTAAATAGACTTTTTCTAATGGAACTATGGTAACTTGTGTTGTAGTAGAATTTTTCCCTTTCAGAGATTTATTTACTATATCAATTTATTTATTTGTCTAAAGATGGTAAGTTAATGAGTAATTAGATTTGGTCCCTTGGAGTTAAAAAATTTCTTCTCCTAGAATACACTTATAAAGATGATATCTTTTTCACATATAATAAATGAGAAATGACTATAAAATCAGTCACTTTTGATAACTTGTCTACTACTGCAAAAATATTATTTTTACCCTTAAAAAGGTAGTAGACCCTCCACAATGTCCATGAAAATTTATGTCTAAGTTTGCTTTGGTATAGGCAAAGGTTGGAACAAGTCATAAGAATGGTTATTTTTCCTTTTTTTTTGGACATATAAGGCATCTTCAAATAAATTTATTTCTTCATATTCTTTTAATAAAATTCTTGTTGAACTTTGTGCAAGGTCTTCTATAACCCTTTATGGAAATCAACATGCATTGCTTCCATTATAGTTAATAGTGTAAGCATTACGACAACATAAGAAAAGGGGTTAAATTAAATAATGGTCTTTTTATTATCTTTTTGGTTCTCTTAAATGCTATCTATGTTTGTATAATGTTGCAATGTAATTGTACTAAATAAACTACCTGAATCAAATGAAAAATAAGTTAAATGTGAAATATAAAAAAGAGAGATACAGAGAGAGTTACATATGATTGGTTTAAGGATGGTTCAACTCACCTAGAATGTACCTTTACCTCTTTCTCAATCAAATGCAATTCAAAGGAATCCTATTCAAACAAAGTACTACAAAGGTGTCCAACACCCAAAAACATAATGCAATTAAAATTAATAAATAAATTCTATGGAATTTGTTTGTTTGAAAATTTTAAAAAGAATAAGGAATTTCTTTTTGTTTTAAACAACTTAGGCATTACAAACCATAAAAGATATATATATATATATATATATATATATAAAGGAATTAAATTTAAGAAAGATAATTCATGATATAGCAACAAGCAAATTGTGATAGTAGGCTTAAGTATTGAGAACAAATATTTTTATTTCAATGATAGTATCATCCTAACTAATCTTAAATTAAAAAAATAATAATATATGACTTTCTTTCTCTCTATATATATACACACACACAAAACGTCTTATTGTATAAAATATGATTGCTTGAATAAATAAAAAGAATTTGAGATTTTTTTTAATGAATAAGAACAAGCATAAAACTCAAATTAAATAGTATAATATTTCAATTTCATATAAATGTTAAAAGGATCTCAACCAAGCCTAATAGGCCAACTAACTCACCCCCCCCCCCCCTAATTGTTAATTGTAAACTGGAAGGACAAATGTTGAAAACTAAGAAATGTCCATACCCACCATTGTCTAAACTTTACTACCCCTTGACACCATCGATAGTGTGTCTCATTGGTTTATAGGGGACCATAGTAGGCTTAGGCTTATGGGGGCCTGAGTTGATGATAATATACAATAGTAACTGAGTTCATCAAGCCAATAGGTCATGGACTTTTGGCTTAATGGTTGGGCTAGTTACAGCTGGTATCAAAGATAGTGCCATTTCTTAGGTTCAAACCACAAAGGGGGTCACCTATAAAAAAGGCTACATGAAAGGGCTACTTAGTGGAAAATGTCACAGGCCGAAAGGGGGCCTAAATGCTGGGGTGGTTGTCATGACCCCAAGATGAAGGTTATGCTTTTAGAATCAAAATAAATGTTGATGAACACAAAACACCAAATTATATTGAAACTCAAGTAAAATAACAACTTATAAGAATAAAGCAATATACAAATTATCAAGATTTAGAACCTAAAGATTCCTCAATTATAAAGGATAAGCTAAGGTTTCAATCTTTTCAATAAGCATGTCTCTACCCTTACCCTTTTACTCTTTATTTATAGCCTGATTCTTAGCCCAATATGAATGGGTTTTGGATTCCTAAAACAATTGGGTTTTAGATTCCTAAAATCATTGGCTTTGAAAATTCTCTAAAACTACTCAGTCTCATATCCCGAAACAAATAGAATTTAGACTCTTAAATTGATTGGGTTCTAGACATTCCCTAAAACTATTCAATCTTCTTAATTAAAACAAAAAAAAAATAAAACAATCAATTGGGATTAAATCCCTTATTTAGCATATCTTAGGCCTAACAATGCACCCCTCTTATGAAATCCTTATCCTCAAGGATTGAGAGAGAATGAAGGAAAGTAACATTAAATGTAGTCAACTATCTCCCATGTAGGATCACTATTTGGAAGACCTAACCATTCAATGAGCCATTCCATTAATGGTGCACTATTTTGCTTCATTATATGACAACCTAAGATGGCCACTGGTTCTACAATTGGTTGTCCATCTTTAGCAATAAGGGTAAATGTTTAGTGAAATTTTACATGCAAGTGTACATGTCGAACAAGTACTATAATGATAAGTAAAGATATTATCCCATAGAAACTAATGATTACAAAGCTAACTAATTACTAATGGTAAATAGTTCTTGGAGTTTATCTAGCAAATCAAAGAGGTAAAACATGGATTAACTAACTAAATTTAACTTAAACTTGATTAATAAAACATGTTAGAGCATTCGTTTTCACCTAATTACTAGATATGAACGTACATCAATTATGCTTGTAAGATTGATTCTACTTATGTGATGGTGGCATTTTTTCATTTTTTCATTATCCTATGTCTAGGTATAGCAAACCTACTTAGCTTATTAACTCACTAGATTTCTACCCATGAATTAAATGAACTAAGTGCATTAAGATGTGTGAATATTCTACTTAACACCTAAAGTCACACAAACCACATGGTATGTGCCTACCCAAATTAATCTATGGTTACATATTACATGAAGCAATTACATGTCATCTCATATCGGTCTCAAACATGCAAATTAATCATTTAAGTGATAGCTAATCACTTAAAAGCATTAAGCTTAGTAAAATGCAACTTCATACAAACACAATTTCTCACAAAATATAATAATCATATCATTCATACCATTTTAATCAAATTACATCGTAGTTATAACAAGATAAACTAAAACATGGTATTTACAAACACAAGAACAATGTAGAAAATCACACAAAACATCTCAAATTGAACAATAACTAAGTTGTCACCAAATTGGCTTCCCTTTGAAGCTAGATTTGTACAATTTCTACATATAGGGGGAGGAAGAGGAGTTGTTTGAAAAAGGGGAAGAAAATTAGCCAACACATGCTTTCACGCCTCGTCACCATGCATCATCACGTATTAATGCCATGCGTTGTTGCCGTTTTTCAGAAAAACCATTGGAAAATGTAGATCATGGTCCCTTGAGTGTTAATCTACAAAGAAATTGCCCAAATTTGCTACAGAAATGCATAGATCTAAAGAAAAAGGCTTAGAAGGCATTCACCATTCTGTGTCAGAAACTACCACAAAACCACTCCAGAAATGCCAAAAATAGCACTAGGATGGTAGATTTGCTCCTTCCTTATTGGAAAACACCCAAAAATGGCTAGAAAATGGAAAAGAAGATAGGGATGGAGCTCCCTCACTGGAAAAGAATACATCAATAAGCTTTTGTTCGACCATCCGACATCTTCAAAGACTCACGTTGTTGCACATGGATATGATTTTTCAGCAAGGAGAAGCCACATGCTGGTCTATTTCCCCCTTTGTCTAACCATTCTCTCTTGTTTTCTTTCCAACAATCCACCCAACCACTTGCTTGATAAAAGCCCTCAATAATAGCCTTCATGTTTTCTAACTTTTCTTTCTTTTTTTTTTCCTTCTCTATTCCACGTGTAACAATTTCCTCTATTTTTTTTAATTTGCTGGTTATTTCATTCTATTTGGAGTTTGCTGTATGAAACAACAAAAGTTACATAAATATAAATAAATACAGCTATAATTTAACAAATACTATGTTATATATTGCCTAAAATAATTACAATTATTCTATAAAATATAAAGTTATCAATAAACTAAGGTAAATTTGACATTGTTGGCCCATTACTTTCTTCAGTTGAGATACATGGAACACTAGATGAATTTGAGATTGCGGCAGAAGAGCAAGTTTATGCTACTTATCCAATCTTCTCTAGTATCATGAATGGACCATAATATTGAGGGGTTGGCTTGTGATCCCTCCTATGTGATAATGAAACTTGGTGATATGGTTGTAGTCGCAAATAAAAAAAGTCACCCATTTGGAATTTGCATTTAAATCTCTTTTTATTGGCAAATTCTGTATGGCATGGTTGACTTTCTTGTAAATATAGCTTAATAACTTATATTGAATGAGCCTTGTCTTGCATATAGTTGTTAATATCTTGATTTGGGTGGTGGAGAAATTGCTATAAAGAGGTTAGGGTGGCTTGTACCTATATAGTGCCTCGAAAGGGGTCATGTGCAAGGAAGTGTGGTAATTAGTATTATATCACCATTCTACAAAGGTTAGCCAAGATTGCCATTTCTTTGGTTGATCTCCACAAGCATAATGCAAGTATTGCTTAAGGCACTGATTTACCTATTTGGTTTATGCATTAGTATGTGGGTGGTAGAAGCTACTTTGATGAAGCTTTACCTTGAATAGTTGAAATAACTCTAACCAAAACTTACTCAGAAAGATAGGGTCACAATCACTAGTAATTGTAAAAGGAAGCCCATGTAACTCGCCTATGTTCTCCATGAATGTTGTTACTATATATGAAGCATAATGTAAGTGAGTTTTAAGCCAATGAAATGGGCATATTTTGTAAATCTATCTACAACTATGATGATGGAGTCATGACCTTCACTAATGGGTAATCCATCACCGAAACCCATGGAAATGTCTTGCCATGCTTGTTGTGGGATTAAAAGTGGTTGGGGGAAACCTAGATAAGGCACCTTTTCACTCTTAAAGCTTTGGCACACATCTACAATACTTACTCCTCTACCATGTGTTTGAGCAAAGGCTAATAAAAAAGTTATTGAATTCATTGTAGAGTGTTGCAAATCCTTAAATGGCCCCCCACTCTAGAATCATGGAGTTAGCAAATAATTTAAGACCTTAACTCTCCATGTTAACCTACTAGAATCTTGCCTTAAAACTTTAGAAGACCTCCTTAAAGAATATAATTAGGATCTAAGGTAGGATCTACTACTAATTGTGTCATGATTTCTTGTATCTTTGTATCTCCTTCATAATTGGTTAGTACTTCCTTAACACATTGAGGTTGTAATTTGTTAATGATTGTACAGAAGATGATAGAGCCTCATTTTCCTTAAGTTGTTGAGAAAAGGCGTCTGCTACCATGTTTGTATCCCCACTCTTAAATTGAATCTCATAATCATACCCCATTAACTTGGTAAGTCATTTTTGTTGTAAATTTGTAGTCATATTTTGTTCTAGCAAATATTTCAAACTATAATATCCATCTTAATGATGAAGTAATGCCCTAGTATGTAAGGGCACCATTTTTGTACTGCCATAGCAAAAGCAAGCAATTCCTTCTCATATGTCAATCTTCTTAAGTGCTCAGGCACTAAGGCCTTGCTTAAATAGGCAATAGCTTTTCCCCCTCACATAAGTATTGCTCCCACCCCTCTACTATATGTGTTGGTCTCAATAATGAATGGTTTATTAAAATTAGGGTAGCGAACATAGCTATAAAGCTCATTACTTGGTTTAGTTGATCAAATGTACCTTCACTTTTAGGGTTTCAAGTAAAATTTCCTTTCTTGAGCATTTTTATAAAGGGCTTGCTAATTTAGCCATACCTTTTAACAAGTCTTCTATGATAACCTATAAGTCTTACAAATCCTCTCAACCTTTTTAAGGTGGTGGGGTGAGGCCAATTCTTTATACATTATACTTTGTTAAGATCTGCTTCAATTTCATGGCCATAAATAAAGTACCCCAAATACTCAATTCTAGAGTCAACAAAGAAGCATTTACTTTATTTAGCACAAATAAGTACAAACTTTTGAAAAGGCTAAATGATAGTATTCATTAGGGCTTTAAATATCATTGGAGCATTTGTTAATCCAAATGGCATAACAACAAACTCATAATGTCATAGTGGGTGTGGCACAAGGTTTTGTAAATGTCATCTACATGCACCATTACTTAATGATATCCAAATTGAAGGTCTAGTTTTGAAAACCAATGAGCCCTATGTAATTCATCTAATAGTTTATCAATCATTAGAATAGGAAACTTATCTTTGATTGTTTTCTTGTTCAATCCATAATAATCTACATAAAAAAGCTAGGAGCCTTCTCCCTTCTTAACCAACAAGATAAGAGAGGTGAACGGGCTAAGTATTATGGTGAATGAGCCCTTAATTCAACATTTCTTTCACCATTTTTTCAATTTCAATCTTTTGAACATAAGGCCATTGATATGGGAAACAATTCATTGGACCAGCATTAGGTTGGAGTGGGATACAATGGTCAAATGCCCTATAAGGAGGTAATTGAGATGGTATTTCAAAAACCTTTTGGAATTAATCTAAAATTGACAAATTAGGAAAATCCAAGATAATTAAGGAATCCTAGACAAATTAAAAATCTTAGATAATTAAGGAATTTGAGAAAAATTAGAAATTCTAGAAAATAATTAATTTTAGAAAATAAAGGAATTTTAAATAATTAAGGAGTAACAATTTAAGAAAACCTTAACAACAATTAAAGAATTCTAAACAAATAAAAAATCCTAAAGAATTTATACGGGATGCTATTCAATGTTGGGATTCTTGGATCCATTAGATCATATTATGAGGTAAGCTTGTATTTGAAAACACAAATAACATATGGGCTAGACCAATAGCTTGAGTTGACTTGAATGCTTCTACATCACTAGCACCAATCTGTAAAATCCAAACTATAGAGAGAGTTGATGATATATTATTCAGTGAATTTTAGATGCAAGAGAACATGTCGAACAAGTAATATAATGATAAAAAAGTCTATTTTCCTATAGAGTTTGGTAACTACTAGACTAATTAAGCACCAACAATGAATTAATCTTAAAATTTATCTAGTAAATCAAAACACAATTGATGATAAATTAAAATTTAAAATTTTTTAAACCAAATTTCAAGACTAATTGAAATTAAATCTAAGTAAGAAAGATCAATATGAGAAATATGATAGAGCATCCAATTTCACCATAACTACTATATATGAATTTTCATAGTTTATGCTTGCAAGAATGATAATACCTATGTGATGGCAAAATTTCTTAATTTATTTACTATCCTATGTCTAAGTATAGTAAACCTACTTCATTTATTAATTCACTATATGTTTATGTGAATTGAAATAAATAAAGTACATCAGGATATATGAACATCTTATCACCAAAAGCCACATAAACAACATGGTTATGTCTATCCATATTTAATTTATAGTTATATATTATAAGAAGTAACTACATATTATTATCACCTCTCAGTCTCAAACATGCACATCAAATTATTTAAGTGAAGGCTAATCATTTAAAAGCATTAAGCACAGTAATATATAACTCACATAAATTAAATATCTTATAAAGCATAGAAACTTATAAAATTCACATCATCATAGTTAGGCTATATCATTGTTCTAACAAAATAAATTTAGAACATAATAAAATAATAAATCTTAGAAATTAAGCAAAACATCTTAAATGAAAAACAAGAAAGTTGTCACCACATTGTCTTCTCTTTAAGAATTCTTTGTAAAAGTCCTACAAATCAAACCAAATCAAACCAAATTCAAGAATTATATAAAGTAGAGGTGAGTTGTCATGCCTATCCTTTCTCTCTTTCTCTCTCTCTCTCTCTCTCTCTCTCTCTCTCGTTTTTCCTTTTTCTCTTCCCCTTGGTCTTGGTTATAGTGGAACTTTTTTTTTCTTTTTTTCTCTTTCTTCTCCTTTTTTTTTTCTTCTTGTCTATGGCACCTCCCATTTCTCCTTAATTCACATTTTCCTTTTATCTTGTCTTAGGTGATGTGCCCTACTTCTTTCTAACTTCACAATTCACATTGCTTTTTCCTTTTTTTTTTCTCTCCCTTTCTTGTCATTTTTTTCTTTTTCCTTCTCTTTTACATGTTGCTTTCTCTATTTGTTTTTCCTTTTTCTTTTATTCCTTACATGCCTTGCTTCTTTCCTTCATGTCTCTTTTGCTTATCCTACTCTTTGGGATTTACTACATAAATAACAAAGATTTAAATAAATATATGGAAACTTAAATGTTATCTCTCAAAACTTGTATTGTTTACATCCTAAAATAATCAAAATAACTTTGTAAAAATAGAGTTATCAAACCCCTAAACTTAACATTTTGCTAGTCCTTAAGCAAAAGTAAAAGATAACATATGTTTTAGACAAAACTCCTTTATGAAATTCTTTTAAAATTGCTCAACTTAACAATTCAAAGAAAAATATAACTTTCATTCAAACACCACAATTATTTCATAAGATAAGATAAGATAAATGCTTAACTATGTTGACCATGTGTATATGTGTGAGTCCTCATCTTTTCAACTATATGCACTCCAAATAGATCCACATTGGTATACAACTTTTCAAAAACTCTGACCAAATCTTCTAGGTTTGCTTTTCATTTCTCTCTTCACTATTGTAAGCTAATCATCCAATTAAGAATCAATAGGACTTTCATTAACTCGTAATGTCAGGTTGGGCTAGGGGTAAGATGAAAGTCATTTAGGCTTAATTCACCAATGAACACATTGCTTTCTAGGATCTAATTAAGCTTTTGTCACTTTATACTTTTTTTGCTCCTTACAAATGATCTTTCTATCACCATTTTTCTCATTCTTTTCTTTCCAAAAATGCTTGATTTCACTTGGATTTTAACACTTACAAAAGCCATAATCATGCTTGCAACCATAAAGCAAGTAACAATACTAAAATTATAGCCTCTACAATATTCTCTTGCCAATGATATCCAATTATTATGCTTAATGGCTATTTTAAAACATTAGGTAGCTTGACTCTGACAAGGAATGATAAAAGGATTCCATTCTTGGGCAAATGTTGCATTTCCTTCTTTCTTTCTTTCTTTTTTTTGTTTTTACTTTTCTTTTCATTGCAGACATTAGATACTTTGCCCCACACAATCATTACAATCAATTCTTCCCATGCTCCATCTTCCTTTGAACTTTTATTCAACTCAAATAGACTTGTATCCTAAAAATCAACATGTTCATGGGTGTGAGATGAAAAGATAATTTGTCAAAGCCTCAAGGGTATATATATGTGGGTGCGAATAAAAAAATAAATATTAATCAAGGCTCAATAGGGTGATTGGTGATAAATAAATAGGATTGGCTTGAAAGGCTCAAACGATCCAAAGGTGATGAAAATCATTTTCTTAATTAGATGCAACCTATGATTTCACCTTAAGAGAAAATCAAACAAATTCTAAGATCTAAGTGAGATCTAAGATAATTGCATATCTCACATGAATATTCTCTAGAAATATACATAATTTAAAAAATAAAAGACTTTTAGTGCTCAATAAATGGATTAACACAATCAAAATCACATTTAACTCACATTATAATTACAAGTTTGAACAAAATCTAAATCTTCTTAAGAATCATTAAGAATTCACAACAAGAGCTTCAATCATGACATAAGAAAATTTTAAAAATAAGATTTAGCAGAAAATTTCTTTCCCTACCCCCAAACTTGAATGAAGCATTGTCCTCAATGAAAAAAGAAAGAAACAAAAATAAAGGTGAAATAAGAAAGAGAAAACTCCCTTGGTTGTAGGTTTCATCCACATAGAGCTATGAAAAGATGGAAGTGACATAACTTATAATGAAAAGATAAACGAGCTTAGGTTGTCTCTCAAAAAGCGCTTGCTTTATTAGTTGCTAGCCAAGCTATCTTCAATGTTTCTATTCAAGGAGGAAGAAGATCAAGGGTAGTCTTCTACTTGTTGACTCCCTTAAAGGAGGGCTTTAGATGCTGACCATTCACCTTAAATGTGCCTTGGGTGTCATTCACAACTTCTATTTTCTCCATAAGGGAATACCTTTGTAACTATGAAAGGGCTAGACCATCGAGATCGTAATTTATCTAGAAATAATTTAAGACGAGAGTTATAAAGTAATACTTTTTAGCCAACCTCAAACTCTCTTCTTAATATGTGTTTGTCATGCCATCATTTTGTCCACTCCTTAACTATTTTGGCATTTTCATAGGCTTCATCTTGTAATTCTTCCAATTTATTTAATTGCAACAATTTAGTGTAACCTATAAACTACATGTTGAAGTTCAAAAATTTCAATGCCCAATATGTTTTATGTTCTAATTCTACTAGTAGATGACAAGCCTTCCCAAACACTAGCCTAAAAGGAGACATTCTAATTTTTTTAAATGTTGTCTTATAAGCTCAAAGTGTATTATCAAGTTTCATTGACCAATCTTTCCTTAAAGCATTCATAATTTTTTTCCAAAATTCTCTTAATTTCTCTATTTGATATCTCAACTTGACCACTAGTTTGAAGGTGATAAAGGGTTGCAATCTTATGGGTAACCCTATACTTACCCAAAAGTGTTTCAAATTGTTTATTGGAAAAATGTGTCCCTTTATCACTTATGATTGCCCTAGGAGTACCAAATCGGCTAAAAATATTTTTCTTTAAGAATTTAACCAAAACCTTAGCATCATTTGTTGGCAATGTTATCGCTTTTACCCACATATTCAAAAGCCACCAAAATATACATAGTTCCATAAGGTGTAAAAGGTCCCATGAAATCAGAACCCCAAACATCAAATAATTCACACATAACAACATTATTTAGAGGCATCTCATGTTTCCTAGAAATATTTCTAGTTCTTTGACAATAATCACATAAAACTACATGTAAATATGCATCTCTAAAAAGTGTGGACCAATAAAATCTAAACTGTAAAACCTTAGCTGCAGTTCTGGTATCACCAAAGTAACCACCTACCCTTTTAACATTACAATGGTGTAGGATACTAGTCATCTCTTCTTCTGGAACATATCTCCTTATAACTTGATCTATATATACTTTAAACAAGAAAGGCTTTTCCTAAAAATAATGTTTAATGTCAAAAAAGAATTTTTTTTCTTTGTTAATATGACATTTCAGGAGGAAGAACATTACTTACCAAATAATTTACTAAATCAGTATACTAGGAAATTTTCATGGATTGGAGCACAAAATGTTTTTCATTAAGGAACTCTTCCATAATCAATTGATCTTCTTCCTAAAGATTGAGAATTCGAGACAAATGATCTATAACTAGATTTTTAGTCTCCTTTTTATCCTTGATCTCTAAATCAAACTTTTGCAACAATAGAATCCACTTGATCAACCTAGGTTTTGATTCTTTCTTTTCAAGTAGATGCTTAAGAGTAGAATGATCAGAATAAACAATAACTTTAGAGCCAATTAGATAATAGTGAAATTTATCAAAAGCAATACTATTGCCAAAAGTTCTCTTTCTATTATTGAATAATTCAATTGTGCACTTGACAATGTTCAGCTGGCATAGTAAATGGTTTGAAAAACTCCATTCTTCCTTTGTTCCAAAAAAGCTCCTATTACAAAATCACTTGCATCAAACATTAGCTCAAAAGGTAAGTCCCATTATGGTGTTGCCATGATTGGTGATGATATTAACTTTTCCTTTAAAGTATTAAAGGCCTGCAAGCATTCATAAAAAAAAGTTAAATTCCACATCTTTAACCAATAAAGTTGAAAGGGGGGTTTAACAATTTTAGAAAAATCTTTTATGAACCATTTATAGAATCCTACATAGCCCAAAAATCCTCTAATAAGTTTCATTGATGTTGGTGGGGCAATGTTGCAATGACCTCCACTTTAGCTTGATCAACCTTTAATTATTTTTTGGATATTTTATGCCCGAACACTATTCCTTCTTGCACTATAAAATGACACTTCTCCTAATTCAACACAAGGTTAGTCTCCTCACACCTTTGTAAGACCCTTGCTAAATTATTTAAACAAATGTTAAATGATGAGCCAAATATAGAAAAATCATTCATGAAAATCTCAATAAATTTTTTAACTATATTAGAAAAATAGCCATTATGTATCTCTAAAAAGTTGTTGGTGCATTACATAGACCAAAGGGCATTCTTCTAAAAGCAAAGGTACCATAAGGACAAGTGAAAATGATTTTCTCTTGATCTTCTAGTGCAAGGGAATTTGATTATAACCTGAATACCCATCAAGGAAGCAATAAAATTCATGTCCTATAAGTCTTTTTAGCATTTGATCAATAAATGGCAAAGGGAAATGATATTTTCTTGTGGCATCATTCAGTTTTCTAGAGTCTATACTTTTGAATAGTCATACGTCCCTTCTTGGCATAACTTGCATAAGACTTACCTAGGGACTATTTAAGATGGGATAAATGATCCCTGCATTAAGCAATTTGATTACCTCAGCCTTCAACACTTCTTGCATCTTTGGGTTTAAGTGCCTTTGAGGTTGAACAGTGGCTTTGTATTACTCCTTCATCAAAATCTTGTGCATGCAAAGTGAAGGACTAGTTCCCTTGATATTAGCGATTTTCCAACTAATTGTTCCCTTTTGCTCTCTCAACACCTTAAGTAGTTTATCTTTTATCAAGTCTATCAAAGAGAAGATATAATTACTAGCAAAGTAGAAACTTCATTTAAATAAATATATTTCAAATGGGGAGGTAAGAGCTTGAGTTCAAAAGTTGGAGGCTTTTCAATTGATGGCTTAGGCTTTGTCATGTGTTGCCTTTGGTTATGAATATGGTGGATTTGCATACTTTTGTATCTCTTCAATTTCAATTTCCTCATTCTTTGAGTGAACCAAGCATACTTCAAGTGGATCCTTGAAAA
This sequence comes from Casuarina equisetifolia, assembly GCA_028551475.1. Classification (NCBI taxonomy): domain Eukaryota; kingdom Viridiplantae; phylum Streptophyta; class Magnoliopsida; order Fagales; family Casuarinaceae; genus Casuarina; species Casuarina equisetifolia. The sequence goes on from CM052354.1 coordinate 15,888,299, forward strand.
CTTTTTCTTAAAAGATCTTATTCACAAACTTATGAATTGTCTTAACTCTAAAGCAAGAATTATTATCATAAGGATGTTTTATTGTAGTAAAAACATTAAAAGTGACAAAATTATCTTAAAATTTTAAAAATTAACTTCCTTTGTTGTACGTCAATTAAAGCTCTTCTTGTTGCTAGAAAAGGTTGACCTAAGTTAAGTGGTACCTCAAAGTCTTATTCTATATCCTATACTATAAAATCTGTAGGAAAGATAAACTTGTCAACTTTTACCAATACATCTAAAATGCCCTTTAAATATTTGATTAATTGATCAACCAATTGTAAGGACACTATGGTTGGCTTCACTTCACCCAATCCTAATTTTCAAAAAAGAAAAAAAATGCATTAGATTAATATTGGCTCCTAAATCACATAATACCTTATCAAAGTGAGAATCTCCAATAGTATAAGGAATTGTAAAACTCCCTGGATTTTTTAATTTTACAGGTAGGTTATTTTGTAAAACGATTAAGCACTCTTCAGTTAGCTTCACAGTTTTATACTCTTCTAGTTTCCTTTTGTTTTTCAATATCTCTTTAAGAATTTTTGCATAATTGGGCATTTGAGCCAATGCATTTACAAAAGGAATGTTAATATGAAGTCTTTTGAATACATCAAGAAATTTAGAAAACTAATTATCTATCTTATGTTGCTAAAGTCTTTGAGGAAATGAAACTAGAGGCACATAAGGCTTGGGATTATTAGGAAATAATGTTCTCTTAATTGCCTCATCAAGTTGTGTGCTAACATCCGTTTCCTTATCCTCAAAAAGGAATTTTAATATTAGCCAATTGACCTATTTACACGTCTAAATTTCTAATTCAAGGTTCTTGATTCTGTAACATCTTGGCAACCATTTCCTCTAAATTGGGTAACACCTTAGCTCAAGGTAATGAAGATGTTAATTTTGTTGGAAATTCAAGTAGGTTACAGAATAATCTATACTCTAACACTTACAATCTGGGATGACATAACCACTCAAATTTCTCATAGAGTAATTCTAGTACAATGAGACCACCATCAGGATTCAGGCGACCACAATGATCACATACTATGTTCTAAATCCTCATGACTAGAGCACTCAAGTTATCTATCTTCTTATTAAGTTTTTTTATTTGTGCATACATTGTAGTGAAAGCATCCACTACATGAATTCCACTAGCTTTCCTTACTGGTAGCCTCTTAGTAGGCCATTGATAATTATTAGATGTCATTTCTTCCAAGATGTCATATGTTTCTTCTGGTGTCTTGTTGTTCAAGGCCCATCCTATAGTTACATCATGCATAAAACAAAGATTTGTATTAGACCCATTATAGAAAGTTTGTACATATAACTATATGGGTAGTCCATGATGTGAACATCTTCTCAAAAGCTCTTTGAATCTTACCCAACCTTCATACAATGATTCATTGTCCATCTGCATAGAAGTGGTAATATCATTATGTATTTTGGCAGACTTTGCTAAAGGAAAAAACTTACCAAGAAATATTTTAGCTAAATCATCTCATGTTGTAATAAATCCTATAGGAAGAGAAGAAAGCCAATTTTTAGCTTTGTTTCTTAGAGAAAATGGAAATATCATTAACCTACAACTTCATTCATGACTCCATTGTATTTGATCATGTCACATATTTCAAGGAAAGCCTTAATGTGAGCATTCGAATCATCATTTGGTAGCCCACTAAATTGCACAAAAATTTCAAGCATTTGGATGAGTGTTGGCTTGATTTCAAAGTTGTTCGCTTGAATTGCAAGCCTCTTAATGCTTGACATGGCACCCTAAACTATTGGTGCAAGTCTCTTTCAGAAGTTTGCATGGATCATCATTGTCTACCATTCTTCTAACTTCATTTCTTTGTTCTCTTAGCTCCTTTCATTGCTTTCTAAATGTGCATTCAATTTTTAGATCAAGATCAATAAGTTGTCCTCCTTGGTTGCAACACCCTTAAACAATTGCAACTTAACGAATTTGTTTTTTTGAAACCTTTTTTTTTTTTGCAAGGAAAAAAATAACAATAATAAAGCAAAATAAAAATAAAATCTAATAGAGAAAATTGACTTCTTTTTTTTTTTTAAATAAAAGTTGGATTAAACTTATAATTATTTAGTATTAATATTAATCAACAATAAAGTAACCAATCCTCGGCAATGGGGCCAAAAACTTGTTCGATGAATTTTATATGCAAGTGAACATGTAAAACAAGTAATATAATAATAAGAAAGTGTATTGTCCTACAAAGATTGGTGAATACTAAACTAATTAAGTGCCAATAATGAATTAATACTAAAATTTATCTAGTAAATCAAAAAATAGTTGATAATGAACTAAAATTCAAAATTTCTAAAACCAAATTTCAAGACTAATTGAAATTAAATCCAAGTAAGAAAGATCAATATGAGAAACATGTTAGAACATCCAATTTCACCATAACTACTAGATATGAATTTCCATAGTTTATGCTTGCAAGAATGATAATACCTATGTAATGGTAGAATTTCCTAATTTATTTACTATCCTATGTCTAGGTATAGTAAACCTACTCTATTTATTAATTTACTATATCTCTATTTGAATTGAAATAAATAAAGTGCATAAGGATTTATGAACATTCCTAATTTACAATTAATCATTTGATCATCTTATCACCAAAAGCAACATAAACAACATGGTATATATCTATCCATATTTAATTTATGGTTATATATTATTATCTTTCAATCTCAAACATACAAATCAAATCATTCAAGTGGTGGCCAATCACTTAAAAGCATTAAGCACAATAATATATAATTCACATAAATAAAATATCTTGCAAAGTATAGAAACTTATAAAATTCACATTATCATAGTGAGGTTATATCATTGTTTTAACAAAAGAAATTTAGAAATTTAGAAATAATAAATAAAAGAAAATAGTAAAAATTAGGCAAAAAATCTTAAATGAAAAACAAGAAATTTGTCACCACACTATATTCTTTTCAAGAATTCTTTGCAAAACTCCTACAAATCAAACCAAAATTAGGAATGGCATAAAGTAGAGGTAAGTTGTTATGCCTCTCCTTTCTCTTTTTTTTTTTTTTCTCTTCTCCTTGGTCTTGGTTCTAGCAACATTTTTTTTTTCTTCTCTTATGCGATGCCTCCCCTTTCTACTTGATTCACATTTTCCTTTTATCTTGTCTTCAGCGGTGTGCCCTACTTATTTCTCACTTCATAATTCACATTGCTTTTTTATTTTTTTTTGTTTTCCTTTCTTGTCCTTTTTGTCTTTTTCCTTCTCTTTTACATGTTGGTTTCTTTTCTTCTTTTCTTTATTTTTTCTTTTCTTTTATTCCTCACATGCCTTGCTTATTTTCTTCATGTCTCCTTTGCTTATCATGCTTTTTTGGAGTTTTCTACATAAATAACAAAGACTTAAATAAATATATGAAAACTAAAATGTTATCTCACAAAACTTGTATTATTTATGGAGGGAAGGAGTTTCTTTGTTTGTTCATGCTAACATGAAGTTGAGCAAGAAGGATCTCAACAACAAGTATTGAGCATGAATAGATAAAGCACTAAGCATGGCGGCATGTAGAGGTTGGCAGGAGATAGATTTGAGTCTGATCAGTGGCCATGGGACTTGGTCAAGCACTAGTTTTCATTGGCAGTGCTTGGGAACCGATGGATCACGTTCTTTAATTTGGACATTGAAGGGGATTAGGCGCTCATGGGTCATGTGTTTTAAGGATGCTAGCTGGTTGCCTGTTGCTCGTGGGTTATAAGGCCATGCCTCTCACCTGCTTGTCAACAAAATCACTTGTTGCTAGATGGTTGTAAGGCCACACCTCCCACTTACTGGTTGACAAAATTGCTTGCTGCTCATGGGTTGGGGTCTACAGAGTTAGAGAAAGATCAAGAACCTATTAGAGCCACGGATTTAGAGGACACCTCAAAAGGATTTTCTTATATTGAGTCAGAGTAGAAGGGAAGAGCATAGAAGAAGAAGGTTTTGTTCACCAATTGCTAGATTCCATAGGTCTAGAGGTAAGGGACAAAAAATAAATAAATTATATTTTGCCTATTAGATTGCAATTTGGAAATAAAATCTATTGTAGTGATTGTTAGGTAGGGAAAGTTCTTGTTGTGGTGTGTTTTTCTTGGACTTGCAATTTGGAAATAGAATATGTTGAAGTGATTGTCAGGTGGGGAAAGTTCTTGCTATGGTGTGTTTTTCTTGGATGCTATTGAATTATTGGTTGGTTAGCTAAGACTATTGTTTTGAAGTGATAAGAGGAGAATATACCAACCAAAAGCCATGTTTCTATTAAGTATTTATAAGTTAAATTAAAGGGATTGAAGTGTGAATTTTAAGTAGATCATTGGTGGAAGAAGGCAAAATCTATCATGTTTGTACATTGAGTAGATAATGAGCATTTGGTAAGTGTTGCCAAAATCTTGCATGTCAAATTAGTTAATTACTAAGTTGGTACCATGTTGATGGTCAAGTTGTTCTAGAGAATAAACCCAGATAGTGAAGAATTTGAGATAAGAGAGAAAAGGAAAACAAGGAATCTTGAAGATTGTTAGAAATCTTTAAGAGGAAATAATGATATAGAAGTACAAATAATGAAATTTGGGCGAACAACCCTTGCAAATAGAGACATGGCTAAAGTTAGTATGACTAAGAAAATTATAGCTTAATAGGATAAGGTTAGAATGGAAAAAGAAATTCAAGAAAGTTTATTCCAAGTGCTTCCAAGAAATAAGGAGCAAAAGGAAAAGCTAGCAGAGACAAACAATGTCATCTTTAAGGATAACATTAAACATAAAGGAAAACATGAATCTTAAAGTAGGGTTATAGTAGGAGGATTAGCACAAAGTGCTCATATGAAATACTAGCCCTCGGTATTAAATGACGGAAAAATTAGAGTTGTTCTTCCTAAGGAAGTTATTGAAGAAGGTAGTATATTCTATGAAAATTTTGTTATGGGATTCTTTTTGGGATCATAGTTACCCTTCTCTATAGTAAAAGGAATTGTAGAAAAGCAATGGGGAAAACAAAGTTTAGTAGATATTTCTGCAATAGATAGTGGTTTCTTCTTCTTTAGATTTTCTAATAAACAAAAGATGGAGGAAGTATGATGTGGTAGCAAAACTAATGTTTCTGCAAAAATGGCATAATACTATTAGATTGTAGAAAGAAAAAATCACTTCAAGACCAATTTAGATAAAGTTGTATAATGTCCTACATGCTTTATGGGATGAGATTGGTATGAGCTATGTAGCCAGTGTTATTGGAAAGCCATTATACATGGATAAGGCCACTAAGCTTAGACAGAGGATATCATATGCAAAGGTATGTGTTGAAATAGATACAAAATGTTCTCTACCAACTTCATTTGAAATTGACATGGGAAATTGTGTTATCTTTGAGGTAGAAATGGAATATTGTTGGTTGCTTGAAATATGCAAGAAGTATAATTATTTTAAACATAAGGAATGTGTTACAAAGAAAAAAGATATGTGGGTTCCAATGCAAAAGAACTCATTAAGTTAGGTAGAGAACTATGATGAAGAATGTGTGGATAAAGAACATTTGGATAAAGGTAATAAGATCAAGTTCATGACGACCAGGGACATAAGGATATAAGAAATAAGAATCATGGTAATGTACAAATTGCAAATTCAATAATGCATGAAGTTGAATCCACCACAATAAAGCAAAACAAACTACAAAGTCCAAAGGCCAAATTAGAGCAAAGTAATAAAGCAAGTGTAAATGGATGGGAAAACACCAAACCTACAAACAAATGGTCATATTCTTATGGAATGTTAGGGGCACAAATAAAAGTCCTAAACAAAAGGAGGTACAAGAAGTTATCAAGAATGCAAAAGCTAATATTGTCATTTTATTAGAACATAAAATAAAAGAAGATAAAACACAATGGGTGATAGATTATCTTTTTCCTCAATGAGGATTTATCCATAAATGGAAGGATTTGGATTGTATGGAAAAAGTCATATCTCAACATCACAATGCTTAGTAGTTCTAAACAGGTAATGAATTGTAGAGTGGAAGAAGGGCACAAAATATGGTACTTATCTCCAATCTATGTAGCAAATGCAACAAATGAACAAAAGGATCTTTGGAGCAACCTCACATAATGTTATAATAGTTATGGGAAGGACACTTAATGGCTACTAGTAGGAGATTTCAATACAGTAAGGAATCTAAATGAAAAGGTTAGTGTAGTTGGTAGATGAGTAGAAGGATTAGAAGATTTCAATATGTTCATAAGTGAGGCAGAACTTATATAACCAAACTTTCTAGAACCTCTTCTATCATGGATGAACAAAGGTATGTGAGTAGGGTTCAAAGGCAGTAAATTGGATAGATGTTTGGTAAATACTAAATGGTTGCAAAGTAATGTGGATTTCTCCATTGAATTCAATACTCCTTGATTGTCATATCATAGTCCTTGCATTATCAATGTGGGCAATAATAGACCAAGACAGAAAAGTGCCTTTAGATTTTTCAACTTTTGGCAAGATAGCCCCCATTTTATAACAATAGTGAAGAATATTTTGCAACAAATGGTTGAGGGCACAACAATGTATAAATAATGATAAAGTTGAAAGAAATGAAAAAAGAGCTGAGAAAGCTAAATAAAGAGGAATTTGGAGAATTACCAAGCAAAACAGAGATAGCTTAGAAGTAGTTACAATTAGCACAAGAAAAGCTTTTTGATGACCTTTCAAATACTCAACTGCGCAATGAAGAAAAGGAGTGGTTATAAAAGTTACTAATACATAGCAAGCATGAAGAAATACTTCTCAAACAAAAATTAAAGAATACTTGGTTGAAATATGGAGATTGTAATAGTAAAGTATTTTTTTAGAAGCATGATGAATAGGAGAGCAAAAAACCACATTGTCAAGGTGGAAATAGATGATGGGCAACTTACAGAAGATCTTGAGATGATTAAGAACAAAATTCTAAGTTATTATCAAAACTTGCTAAGGAGGGCAAACCAACTTCAACCATCAAAAACAAAATTAAGGGAGTTATTTCCCATTAAAATTCCAAAAGAAACAAAGAGAAGCCTTATAATAGATGTTCAAAGTGAAGATATACAAAAAGTCCTTAACACTATTGGGAATTACAAAGCTCCAAGTCCTGATGGATATAATAGCTTCTTATTCAAGAAAGCTTTGAGTATTATAGGGAATGAAATAGAAGAAGCAATTATAGCTTTTTTCAGATGCGACAGGTACTGCAAAGAATAAATTCAATGATAATATCCTTTGTCCCTAAGAAAGTAAATGCTACTCATATAAAAGATTTTAGACCTATCTCTTGTTGCAATTTGTTATACAAGATCATCTCTAAAATTGTGGTAGAAAGATTAAGCAAAGCTTTTCCTCATTTCATACATCCTTGTCAGGACACTTTTATGTTAGGTAGGAACATTAAACAAAACATTTTGTTATGTCAAGAGCTAATACATAATTATCATGAAGATATTCATGGGAAAAGGGTGGCTATTAAGGTTGATATTATGAAAGCATATGATTCAATAGACTGGAATGCAATCTTAAATACTTTGAAAGTTTTAAGGTTTCCAGACAAATTTAGATTGTCGATTGATAGCTGCATCACCACTGTTGTATATTCCATGAACACAAATGGCTCTTATAAAGGTTTTCTTAAGGGGGCATAGGGACTTAGACAAGGAGACCTTCTATATCCTTTTCTCTTTGTTATTGTGATGGAGATTCTTAATAGAATTATATAAAAGAAAATATCTTTTGGAAAGTTCAAATTTCATTGGAAATGCTTTAAAGAAATGATCACTCATCCATGCTTTGCCAATGACCTTTTTTTTTTCTATTTTTCTTTAGCTTATGGAGATATTAAGTCTATATTGTGTTTACTAGATGCTATGCAAGAGTTTAAGGATATTATAGGTTTAAAGATGCATCCATAAAAGTGTCAAATTTTCTTTTCAGGCTTGTCTAAATAGGAGAAAGCTCTAATACTTTATCATATTCCTATCCAAGAAGACCAACTTCTTATAAAATACTTGGGAGTTTCATTAATTACCAAAAGATCCTCCAATTTAGATTGTACAATCCAAACAAAAAAGATATTGAGGAGAATTGAAGGTTAGGAGTTTAAGCGTATTAATTATAGAGGGGAGACTATAGCTAGCAAAGAGTGTTCTATTCTCCTTGCAAACATATTGGATGCAAATTTTTCTATTGTCAAAATAGACACTTTATGAAATTGAAAAAATGATTAGAATCTTCCTTTGGGTAAGTTAATCTAATGGACAATGTGTAACAAAAGTGTCATGGAAAGAAATTTGTTAGCCTAAAATTTTTAGAGGACTGGGTTTGATAGATTCATACGTGGAATATAGCGGTAGTTGGAAAGCTCTTATGGTCTCTTGTGCATCATAACTTAAACTCTTTATAGGTTAAATGGATGATAACAAAAAATTTGAAGGGAAGAAATATATTAGAAGTTAAGAAGAAAGGATCAATAGCTTGGAGTTTTAGGAATATTTTACAAGTAGTAAACTCACACAACTAGTGACAGACTCATAATACACTATTGCCAAAAGTTATGTAGCACTGAGAGAGAACATAAAAGATATTGAATGGGCAACACTTGTATGGAAAGAAGGAGTACCAAAACATAATTTTATCTATTAGATCATTTTGAAAGACAAACTATCTATAGCAGAGCGTGCGGCTATATGGAATAGCTCAATGACTCTATAATGCAACATTTGCCAACAAGGATAAGAATCATAAGAACATTTATTTTTTAAATACATGTTCATAAACTACATATGGAAGGTTCTATTAGGCATGAATGGATTAACTCAAAGAATTGAACACTAGAGAGCTAAAATATGTTGGATGATTAAGGTTATCAAGAGTAAGAATTTTGTAGCAAACTTGATTAGTATATCTTTCAGGATCGCATTGTATCACATTTGAAAAGAAAGAAATAAAAGAAGATTTAGTGAAAAAAGTCTAGGCAATTCAACCATTATTGCTAAAATTAATAAGGACGTGAGAGGAAAGATTTCATTTACCAAAGGAGTAAAGCCTACAAATTGTAATAAATTCTTACAAGAGCTTTGGAATTTGTCAAATGTAGTGTTTAAGCTTAAATAATGATGTTTGTAATTGGACAGTCTTGTAATTTTTATAGTGATATATAATTCTTGGCCTTTCACCAATAAAAAAAGAACTTGTATTATTTATATCATAAATTAGTCAAAATAACTTTATAAAAATAAAGTTATCATATACCTACCATGTTGGAACTCATAGTAGGATTGTTGTTGATGAGGATCAAGATCTAGCTTGCTCCTTAATGAATCTAAGGGGCATAGATGAAGATGTCCCATTAAAAGTAGCGACATTTGTAATCAAGGATATGTTACGTTTCTTCCCTTTGCTTTTTGGTGGGTACTTAACAAGCGTGTAACAATTCTCTTTCTTGTGCTCATGCAACTCATAATGCCAACACTATATAAGTTTAAAACAAGCTTCTTTCTTATGCCTAATTTTCTTGAAAAAGTTCTAAATATCTTTTTCTAGTGCATTTTTAGGAGTTATAATTGCTAGCATTGATTGTCCAATGTTGTCATCAAGTGTTGTATTTCCAACAAACATGACAAGGTATTGTGCAACCACATTAAGGGCAAGGTTGGCCTCATCTTTATGGCAAAAGCCAGGGCTTTTACATTCTAAAAGTTACTAGCAAGTTACCTAGTGGCTTCCTCCTCCTAAACCATGCTAATAGTGTCCTCAAGAGATGGAAGTGACCAAATGTTGAGAAATTTAAAATAAAAAGGCCAAATAAAATGGGTAAAGCTTCACCAATTTAAGATGACAAATGGCAACATAGACATGCAGCTGATCATGCAATTTCTTATGTTTATTTACATACTCATCAATAGTTTTATCCATCTAAGCATATAAACTAATGTCCTTCTTCACTTGCTCCTAGTCTTTTTAAATTTAAAGGTACTTTACTTCCATACATCTCAAGTCTTCATTGCATAAGTGAATGGGTGATAAAGGGTTTGCAATAGAGATGTGAATAGACAAGATATGACAAGGGCATTGCATCATTCCTAATAAGGCCATACAGGAGAATCACGAGGTTGTCCTAGTCTAGTTTCATCAATAATGGCAAGTTTCTTCTTCTTAGGTAGTGTGATTTGCATGTCATGAGACCAACAGAAAAAGTAGTGTTCTCTGGAACAATTAGAACACTAAGCTCATTTACATTTATATAAAATGCGTCATTAAAGGGTAGTTATTGAAGGACTGTTGGCTAGTGATGGAGAACGGTTCATGTTGTTCTTCTTTTGTTTCCCATTGGCCCTAGAGATAAAGATGGGCTTTTTTTGTATTCTGCTTGTTAGCATTGCTTATGGGTTAGAAGCCATGAACATAGGAAAAACAAATACATAGACAACAAATGCTACATGCAAGACAAAAGCAATTTGCAAAGAAATCAAAAGCAATTGTGTTCTTAACATAAATCATGAATACAAAAAATGTGTGCATAGAACATTACATTGTTTAGGAAAAATCCCCTATAAGTAAGGGAAAACATAAAGCCAAAAAGCTAATAGAGAGCAAAAAATAGAAATTGTAATGGAACACTATAGATGATAGACATAAACACATAACAACCTAACAAATTCATAAAACATGATTTTTCATTGATCTAAACATGAAAAAACATGATAAATGAATTGATATGCAAAAGTAAAAAATAAATAAAGGAATAAGGAAAAGATAGAAAACAAACCTTCTCTAATACCATCTTAAAGAACAAGAGTCATCATGAACCTTGAAATAAACCTTCTTACTCCAAAATAAGGTTACAAAGTTGTTTTATAAGATTCAAGATCAATAAAAATGAATAGGGTAAGAGGATAAAACCTAATATAAGAAGGCTAAGTTATTAGGCTAAAGCCATACATATACAAGGTCTTAGCTTTATTGATAATGACAATATACAACTAAGTAACATTATTTTCTCATTAGGTTCTATTGGAGATTTCTTACACTATGTAGGCAAACCAATGACAACTAGCTTGCCAAGACAAATTTTAGCTAATAGATTGTGGAAAGACTTGGAGGTAAATGTTGTAGCCTCGTCGCATTGAATGGCTTTAATTTTTCTTTGAGGTAGATTTTCAACTAAAACTTAGAATTTTGAAAATTTTTTAAAAGTTGGTCTTTGGATTGAATTGTGTAAATCCAAGTAAATTTTGAATAGTTATCAATAAATGCTATGAAACATCTATTTTCATTGGACAACAAGATCAGAATGGGCCCCTAAATATCAAAATAAATTAAATTCAATGGAGCCTAAGATAAATTCCTTGTTGGAGGATGTGGGATTCTAGCAATTTTACTCACTCTACATACTTGACATGAAGATGGAGATTTTCTAGAAAATGGAATTTTCATTATTTGAAACAACTTTATTACATTATTGGAATTTGCATGCCATAATGTAGGATGCCATTTCCAAGCATATGTGTAGTTATTTTAAGGGCATTGGATGATTGCTTCATATTTAGGAAGTCTAGATGGTAAAGTTGTAATCAAGTGTTCCTTTAAGCAAAGTCTAGCAAGTACAAAGACTTGGTACAGTGCAAAAATCATAATAAAAATGACATACACAATAATCTTTTAGTAAATCTAGAAACATATAACAAAAAATTGAACATATTACCAAAACATTAGAAATATATGAATTTTTTAAGTTTAGAAATGTGTTTATATAGGTAATTGGTAAGCCCATATTATCTCTTACAATGACCTATTGTCTCCATTGTAGGCTATAATATTTTCTAAGCCCATTTCATCCTTAGTTATATGGTTGTTCACCCTAGAGACAAGAAACCAAGTGGGGTCATATTGGGCCAATGGTAGTGCACCCAATATAAAATGGGCCTAGGTTGAAGCTGAACTTGAATGGCATGATTAACCTCTAAAATTAGGTTGGTTGGTCCTTAGGCTGGGATGTAACATAAAAGAAAATTAGAGCCCAAATGACCTATTTTCCAACAAATATAATAGATTTATGTCTAGTGATAATAACTGCAAATGGGGTTGCCCAAATTGGTTGACATTGAGTTAGGGGAGGTGGGACGTGCACATTGATTAGATTTGGTCATCTTAAAGAATGGAATTGATGCAAGAGTAACTACATCAGCTCAAACTATTGTCCTAGCCCATATGTTGAGTGTGTTAACAATACAAGTTTAGGTCACAACATAATGTATCCAAGAAAGGTAAGGTTAAAGAGCATATTAAGAATCCTCTAGATTCTTTGATTTGTATTAGGGTTTTGTAATTAATGTTTGTCTTTGATTTGTCTTAGGGTTTCATAATTAATGTTAGAGGTTTTCTTACATGGTCGTTAAGTCCTTAATTTTTTAAGGTTTCTTTATTGTTAGAGAGATTATTTTCTTTTGTGTGGTTTTCATTAATTTTTTGGATCTTTCATTTTTTGGGTTTTTCTTAATTATCTAGATCCTTGATTTTTCAAGGATTTCCTTGATTTTTAGGATCTTTGATTTGTCTAAACCCTTAGGGTTAGGTTTAATTCCCTATTTAAAGAAAGCATCATTTTAGTTGTGAGCATACTTCTTTTTCCAAAGAAATAGAAAACCCTAAGTTGTTCTCTCAACTTGTGATTCCTTTACCTAATTCTCATCAAATATTGGTGGTGGAGCACCTCCTTGAATAAGCATGCTACCTTTATTCCTTAAAGTCTGTCTTAGCCATGACTATCCTTCCTTAGCTCTAAGCAAAACTCACTTAATCCTACCATGTGATTTGCATCAGGCCTTGTGTTGTGAGTACATTGGATTGACTATCATATGGTGCAAGTCTAGTGTTAGAGGTGACTAGTGAGGCCATGGCTTGCTCTGTCATTTCTAGGAAAACATCTTGGGTGAGAGAAGGCATCATAGGTATTCAAAACTAGGAGGGTTGGTGCAAATGTGAACTACAATTGTAATGGCCAAAGGTGTGAATGGGACTCCAAGTTTGCAAAAAAAAAAAACATGACTAAAGTACTCTTGTTAGAGATTAGCTCACTGACAACATTTGATCTATAAAGGAGTTTTACCCCTTAGAGGAACTCAGTCACTAACTACTATCCCTTGGTTACCATGTATCGATGAAGGCACAAAGAGTTAGATTTGAAGTTGTGCTCAAAATCCAACCTAATGTAGTTTGCTCACCCTAATTATGGTTAATTGAATTGTTGGGTTCTCTATGCAGCATGCATAAAGGGTGAAAGTTGACTATGGACTATTATCTTCTATGACACAACTTAGATGCTGCCCTAATCATAGATGCCTTTTGTTAAGCACCTAGCCCACATGGATGGAGATTACAACTATTTTGATTGATGTGACCTTGGAGACAACAATGGAGATAGTATTTAAGTTAACTTTCACACTTAATGCCTACTAAGAAGGGCACTTTGATCCTATTTGAAGCCAACATTCATTTGACATCTAGACAAGTCCATCTCAAGGCACACCGATGCATATCCCAATGTTTAAATTTCTTATTCTTAAATCCAAACACAAATATGAACCTAGTTAGTCACTAGCAAACTAACAATTGATCTAAATATGAATTTTCCTTTCGTAAACAACTAGGTTTGCCACTCAATGAGTAGTTACCTTGTTATCTAAAAAAATGTGCATCTTATATCTACTCTTAAGTTTTGGTGTAGTCTTATCACTTAGTACTCTAACTTTGCTAATGATTTGGAGATAATTGGTCGTTTCTTTGTCCTATAAGAAATCAAGGAATCTCCCAACTTCATGTAACATTTTATAAATGATCCTTGGTCATTGGGTTGGATGCATAATCTAAGTTGCAAAATGTCACTAATTCCATCTTTTATTTGGAGGAGAATAAGATCCCTAAGTATGGACAACCCTTGATATACTTCAAAATTTTCACTATCAACATAATTTGTGATCTCTTTTATACATACATGACATAACTAAAGTCCCATCATAGTGAGATATATTAGTCACCCAATTAGTCTATAATAATTGGATAGATCATCTAGATGATCTATTATTGGTAATCTTGCATTTTGTTCCATAGTAATAATAGCAAGCTTTGCTTTGGATGGTTGATTCTGATACCAATTCAAATACATATTCATTGTCTTAAGCAAATCTCATTCTTTGACCTTGTTATCTTTATGCCTAGAAGTATTTTTATTGGGCCTAGGTCTTTGTTGTAAAATCTTGTGTGGAGATGACTATTTAGTTCTTCAATAAAGTACATGTATTAGTGACTAAGATATAATTTAACATGTCAAAAGAGTAATAAAGGAAACTTACTTTTTTTTAAAAGAGCAAGTAATTATGTTTGAACTACTAGAACCCTACTTATATAAATGCAATTATGAACTTAGTTTTCCATTATCTTGATGCTTGTTTCAATCAATATAAAAACTTAAGTGATATGTCTACTTTATTCTCCCCTAAACTATGAGGTCTTAATGGAAGAGTCATGAAAATCTCCTAATTAAGATCATTGTGGAGGAATGCATTATACTTATTCATCTAGTAAATAAATTATTGCTTGATAGAAGCTAATGCAAAAATAGAGTAGACTATGATCATTATAACAATGGGAGAAAAACTATTATGGTAATCAATTATAACTTTTTCATTGGAATGCTTAGCAATTAGTGTTGCCTTATATCATTCAACCAAGCCATTAGCATAATATTCTTACCACATATAATTATTTGCAGCCAATGGGTTTGCTCTTTGAAGGGAGGTTAAACAAATTTTATGTGTGATTTTGTTATAATGCTTGAAGTTCATTATCCATATGCTTAATTGATTAACTATTCGAAACAACCTCATGTTGGTGGGCGGATTCTATGGTGAACGACATGGCAAAAGGCAAAAGGCAGACAAAAGAATGGTGTTATAGAAAGATTGCTAATGTAAGTAAATTGGAAAATTGGGTAGGATACGAAGTTTAGTGGTGAAGATGATCTTCTAGTGTTTATGGTAGTGTCTTTTAATTATATTAAGTTGCCTAGGTAGATCAACCAATGCAATTCAGTGTGGCTTGATAGGGAAGGTGTTGGGGTATATAATAGAGGTAAAAAAGTATGCAATAAAGTTAAAGTAGGAAATATCAATGGTTGATCATTTGAGAGCAAGATACTGTGGATTGAGGAAAAATGGGTGATGATGGTTGAAGAAGTTTAAAAAGAACCTATGCTATCAATATCAATGACAAGGCTATAATTCTCTTTTCTCAAAAAAAAAAAAAAGATAGAAGTTTAAAAAGGAAAAAGGTTTTCTAGAAGATAACATCTTTAATGACAAAAAATTTATAAGTGAAAATTTCATAGAGATAATAACAACCATGGTGGCATGAAGGCTAAATTTCCACTTGTAACTAGTGGTGATTGTTAGTTTACCTAATTTTTTATGTTGAAAAGGTGTTAAAAAAGATGCTTAAAAAACATATGCAAGGACTTAAGATGTTAACTAAAGAAGTTTAGTGCAAGATAATGAAATGGTTTTAGTACTTTATTTGATTAAGTGGTTATAACAACTTAACTTATTAGATTAAGTGGTTATAATTGTTAGCTTATCAAGTAGTTATAATAGATTAATTTATTAGATTAAGCATTTAATTTTTTGTAACAATTTTTTAAGTTGACAAAGTTCTATTTAAAGGAGACGTCCTTTAAATAGAAAAGGAAGGACATATAGTATAATAGTTATATATCCTTCCTCTTGTAAATAGTTTTTGATGAATAGAAATTAAGATTTTTTTTTAAAGTGTGATATTTCCTTTAAAAGGATCAAGGATGCTTCTCTCTTAAAGGCTAATAAATGTTTTTAGTTATATATTTTCACTATCACACATGTAAGAATTGTTGTTGTAGCAGTTTCAATCTATAATTTTGCAATGATTGGGATAAAATTAAAGAGGATTTGAATGCCTCGTATAATTTCATAAAGGTCAAACCTAGAATTTGCATAAGATTTTTTGAAAGGAAGGGAAGGTCATAAGTAACCCAAAAGGCAATATGTAGTTTTTGGCCATTGTCAAATTGACAACTAACCCACTAAGGAGGAGGGCAAGCCCTCGCCAATTATTATAAGAAGACAAAGCATCCATAGGAACTAATTGAGTTTGTCACCATCACAAGAAGTCTTATCAACAATGCCTAGGTTGTCTTTAGTTGAGCAAAACAACAAAAGAATAGATTTAATTGTGTAGAAATGAACTTGTCTTCACATGTTATGGGATATTGGGTGTAATTTTGTTGTGTTATATGTTTGGTGAAATCCTACATGCAAGTGTACATGTCGAACAAATAATATAATGATGAGAATAAGTATCGCGCCACAAAGACTAGTGATTACTAAGCTAACTAATTACTAAAGGTGAATAACCCCTAAAATCTAGCCAACCGAAATTATAGAACATTGATTAAATAACTAAATTTAACCTAAACTTCCTTAACAAAATATGTTAAAGCATCTGATTTCACCTAATTAATAGGTACAAATATTGATCATTCATGCTAGCAAAGATTAATTCTACTCATGTGATGATGAAATTTCATAATTTATTCATTATCCTATGTTTAAGTATAACAAACCTACTTAGCTCATTAACTTATTGTATTTCTACCTATGAATTAAATAAACTAAGTGCACTAAGATATGTGAATATTTCAGTTTACATTTAGAGCATCACAAACCACATGGTAGATGTCTATCCATATTAATCTATGGTTGCATATTACATAAAGCAATCACATGTCATCTCTTGTCAATTCAAACATATAATAAGATCATTTAAGTGGTAGCTAATCACTTAAAAGCATTAACCTTAGTAAAATACAACTTCACATAAACAAAACATCTTACAAAATATAAAAATCATGTCATTTATACCATTGTAATCAAATTACATCCTAGCCTAACAACATAAACATAAATAGTGCAAGAAATTGAACAAAACATTATTCAAATTAAAAACATGAAAGCTATCACCAAAATGTCTCTAATTCAAGAAAAGTTTTCACAAATTTGCACATCAAGAAAAGGGGAAGCAAACAAGTTGAAACACACTTTCACACACCTCCACCATACGGTGGTGCCATATGCCACCACTATTCTTCACAGAACCCACCAAAAATTGCTAATGAAGGTGCCTAGAATGCTGATTTGTAAAAATATTATGTTGATTTGCCCCAAAAAGGCATAGATCTAACAAAATCCCTAGGCAACCTTGATAACTTTATATTATATAGAGTTATTTTGTTTATTTTAAGTAATATATTATATCTTTATTTATTTATATTTATGTATATTTTATTGTTTTATTTAGCAAACTCAAAATAGAAGAAAAATGGAAGAAAAGAAGCCACAAAGGAATGAAAACAAAGAAAAAGAAGCAATTGTCACACATGAGAAGCAAGGGAGAAAAAGATTGAAAAAGAAAAGAGAAGGGTCATGAATTATCAAACAAAGCAGGAGAGAGAAAAGAGTGCCAGCAAAGAAATAGAGAGGCGTTAAAAGAGGCCAGCAGGGAAGCGATGCTAGCACGGGACAGTCGTGCAACTATTGACCCATTTTTGGCGATAGTGCAAGTATTTTCTAGCCAAACTAACCTTTTCTCAATTGATTTGAAAGAATATTTGGCCAATATGTGTGAGTTTAAGGTTGATCTACACCTTGGACTCATTTACGATGAGCTTCTGGTGAAGAAAAATGGTGAATGCCGTTTGGGTTTTTTGGTAGATCTATGCAATTTTGTGGCTTTCTAAAGGGATTTATCGGCAAATCAGCAACCCAAGGCTTGTCTAGAGCAACTTCTAAAGTTTTCTATGCAGAATGGTGATAATGCATGGCAACAAACAACAGCGTGTGTCACCAATGAGTGGCGGTGCGTGTGATAAGCTCGTGGTGGTGTGTATGATAAGCGCGATAAGCGTGTGGCGGCACGTGCGATAAATGCGTGGTGGCACGTGTGATAAACGCGTGGTGGCGCGTGCAATAAGCACGTGACAACATGTGTATAGCTCGTTTCGTCCCATTTTCCAAACAGAACCTTCTCATCCCCCTGATGTGCAAATTTGTGTAGCCTTTTTTTTTTGGGATTTGAAGACATTTTTGGTGACAGCTTAATGTTTTTAATTTACAAAATGTGTTGTTTAATTTCTTACACTGTTCTTGTTTGTGTAAATATGTTGTTTTAGTTTATTGTGTCAGAGCTACGATGTAACTTGATTATGATGTAAGAATGTTATGATTATTTAGGCTTTGTGAGATATTTTATAAATGTGAAGTTGCATATTACTAAGTTTAATACTTTTAAATGACTAGCTACCACTTAAATGACTTGATTTGCATGTTAGAGATAGGAGATAATATATAGTTACTTCATGTAATGTGCAACCATAAGTTAATATGAATAGAAAAATACCATATGATTTGTGGGGCTTTAGGTGTAAAATGGAATATTCACAAATCTTAATGCACTTAATTTATTTAATTCATAGGTAGAAATACAGTAAGTTAATGAGCTAAGTAGGTTTGTTATACCTAGACATAGGATATTGAATAAATTAGGAAATTTTGCCACCACATGAGTAGAATTAATCTTGCTAGCATGAATGATCTACATTTATATTTAGTAATTAGGTGAAATTGGATGCTCTAGCATATTTTGTTAATCAAGTTTAGGTTAAATTCAGTTCTTTAGTCCATGTTTTATCACCTTGATTTGCTAGATAAACTCTAGAGTCTATTCACCATTAGTAATTAGTTAGTTTGGTAAACACCAGTCTCTATGGGATGATACTTATATTCAAAATTATATTACTTGTTTGACATGTACACTTGCATGTAGAATTTCACCAAGTAGGCCTTCATTGTCTCTCGTAAGAACTGCCGCACAAATCACCCCAAAACAACTACAAAAATGCCAAAAATAGATTCTCCTCGTGGAAACCACTTAAATCTAGCTAAAAACCACTCAAATTTGGCCAAAAATGCAAAGGGTAAGGTCTCTACCGAAAAACAACACAACGGCAGGTTGTCACACAACCATCAAATGTTCTCCACGACCCACATTGCTATGCGCAATTAGGCTTCCAACGAGGTTGACTGTCTACACTCCTGCTAGTTGATAATTGTCATTCACTTCTCTCCTTGCTTTTCACTTCTGCTTAATGATAATTGACCATCCAAAGGCTCCTTATTTCATGCAATAATAGCTCTCATGATCCTTCTTTTCCCTTCCTTCCACATGTTACAATTTCTTTGTTGTTTTACTTCTCTCTTTCTTCTATTTTTTCTTTCTATTTTGCTTCCTTTCCTTCTTTTTGGAGTTTTCTGCATAAACAAACAAAACTTGCATAAACATCAATAAATGCAAGCATATTCTACAAATAATAAGATATATAATGCCTAAACTAGTCACAATAACTTTATACAAAATAAAGTAATCATTATGTGTTACATGTTATGTTATGTATTGTGTTATTATGTTATATGTTGTGTTATGTTATGTATTGTGGACTTGAAAATGAGCCATGATGGACATGTAAATAGGCAAGGCCCAAGACAGGATGATTAGATGTGTTGTGTAGAAAAGAGTAAGGGAAGCTTTTAGAGGGGTTGGTCTATACTTTCATTTTAATGCAATAGAATGAACAGGTTAAGGCTCCTTTTTTACCTTAGTTTGATCTTTTTTATTGTGTGTAATTTCTTCACCATTCCTTGATGAAGACATGTCCATCCAAATCCCTGTGAGGATTTCATGCCCCAAGACCCTATCGTTAGGTCTAGAGCTATGCAAGTTACTCATACTAGCAACAACTAGTATTAGAGCATTTTTGATCTATAGATGGAGACAAGGTAGATGTTTCAAGGCTTGACTATGGTGTGAAGGATCTAACCAAGGAAGTCCATGATTTGTCCAAGATGTTTATGATTTACACAATGCTAGTAGCTTTTGTCTCCAAGATGGAAGCTTCAACCATGAGTGAGAAGGGACAAGAATTAAGAGCTAAGGGATGGGGAATTTTGCCAAACTCCTCTGGTGATGTGGGTTAGTTGATCGAAGCTGGCTTAAATGGAGTTGGGCTATTGCACTCTACTAGGAATGGAGCTCACGATACCATCATGGGAGAAGGGAACTATTACATACCTTCTGCATGCAACGCCACATCAGCTTACAGATGGCATGAAGAAAGGATAAAAGTTACAAAAGGCAGTTTCTAAATGTTGCAAGAGGAGTTTATGAACATTGCAATGGAAATTTTTGAATGTGCGTAAAATATTAATAACTATAGAGTGGATATGTGATTGTAACTAGCATAATATAGCTAGTATAAATAAGTGTAAGCTAGATGTTAAAGGATAGGCTTGTCATTGTGAAAGTTTGATGCTTTGTAAGTGTCCCTAGGAGGTTGATGTTCCCTTGAATGAATTATATATTTGTTAGTTAGTTTCATGTTCCAGTATCCTCCTTCAATGGAGAACCATTATCTCTCACTATTCATGGACCCTATGAACCCATATTGATCCCAAATGGTTTCTAACCACTCAAATGTTGCCTCCCATGACCAAGCATTGCCCATCTTGTTGCGGGATATTGTTACATTTAACTAGGAATGAAACAATTGGTATCAAAGTAGTTTCGATCCCAGGGATTGCCTTTCACTCTACAACCATGGTACATTAAAAGATGCCTTTGTTCAAGTGTAAAAATGTTTAACCAAACTACAAGAACAAATGATGGCTTCAAACCATCAATTCTTTGTAAAAATCATGGTCATTTATAAAGAAGAAATGGATACACCAGATTGCAAACCTTCATTAAAAAAAGGTTGTCATTGTGATCTCAAGGATTTTGTTAGTGGAAAGTAACAAATATGTACTGATAGTTAAGCGTTTATTGCTTTTGCATTAGTTACTTTAAGTTTTGGTTTTAAGAAATGGGTTTCTTGCTTCCTTCATTTCTTCCAAACATTCACATCATGGGCACCTTAGTGTCCCATATGGATGTAGTTTAAAGGATTTTTTTGGATGGGAGACTACCATTGCCTTGTATAAGAGATCATGGAAGACAACTAGAAACTAAAGCTAATTATTCTAATGGGAACCTCAATTTGAAACTTGAGATAAAAGATCATATACTTTCCACAACCTCTTCCAAATAATGGCTAATATGAAGCTCAAGGAACTTAGGTTCCTAGTTGAGTTCGTCCAATCCCATATTAGTAGTTTCTCTAATAATTCCTCACTCAAGGTAGAAGTAGCGGTAATAAATGGTTCTTATGGGTAGAAAGAGATCCAAAATTTAAAGGATCCTGCTTCAGGACTTTTCTCTTTTTGAATTAGACACAAATACTAATTTGTATATTATTCTATGGAGTCGGTCCATTTAGTATTGGACTAGTGAATCTTGGGATGGAATGATTTTTAGCTTGCAAGGGAATGGCAATGTAGAAAAAGAAGGAATCACTTACCAAGAAATATGGCAACAACACAACTACCAATAAAAAGTAGTAAAATAGAAGATTCAAAGTAGTTTGAAAACTTGCAGCTTAAGGACGAGTCTGTGCATAATGGGGAGGGGATGTTACATACCTTATGCATGCAATGCCACATCAGCTTACAGATGGAATGAAGAAAGGATAAAAGTTACAAGAGGCAGTTTCTAAACATTACAAGGGGAGTTTATGAACATTGCAGTGGCAATTTATGAATGTACCTAAAATATTAGTAACTATAGTGTGGATATGTGACTGACTGTAACTAGCATAGTATAGCCAATATAAATAAGTGTAGGCTAAATGCTAAAGGATAGGTCTGTCATTGTGAAAGTTTAATGCTTTGTAAGTGTCCCTTAAGAGGTTGATGTTCCTTCGAATGAACTATGTATTTGTTAGCTAGTTTCATGTTTCAGTATCCTCCTTCAATGGAGAACCATTATCTCTCATTATTCATGGCCCTTATGAATCCATATCGATCCCACATGGTTTCTAACCACTCAAATGTTGCCTCCTATGACCAAGCATTGCCCATCTCATTGTAAGATACCATATGTTCAACCAAGAACATAACATGAACCCATATGATGTCATTGAAGAGGGAACGACTACTCTACCCATGACCCACTTCAATGGGTGGAAACCAAACTGGGTTTTTAGCCATTTAAGGAGCTTTGATGGAGGTATGGGAGAAAACCCAAATGGAGCTTTCAATAGATCCCTTAGTTGTGATGGGTTCATTAGTGAAGGACACCTATATCGGTGGGGTTTTGGAAGGCAAATGGGCCCTAGGTGCTTTGCAATAGGTGTAAACTTCAACAATAATGAAGGAAATAAAGGGATTTTTGGCCAGCATTCTAGCCTAGAGGGGTAGAATGGAAAAGTCTTTGTGCCTTGGAGCAAAGTAAAAAAAATGACAACTAGACAACTCTATAATGGCAAATATAAAGGGTCAAATGGCAAAGCTAATCCTTATGAGGGTAGTGGTGACAAAATGATGTTTGGTTAGTTTTGTAATGGCCCTTATGAATCCATTACACAATTTGGAAATAGAGCTTTCAACAAACAATAGGGTTGTTCAGGAGGCTAAAGTGACTAAATTTAAGTTTCCTAGATTTAATGGGGAAGGTAAGTTAGATGAATGGGTGTTTAAAGCCTTGCATTTTGTTAATTTACATGGGTTAACAAAAAGATAACTTATTGAATTAGTGTCTTCAAATCTAGAAGAAAAGGAATATATCTTGGAATATATTACAAGATGGGTTTTATGCATGATATGGGGTGAAACAAGGAACTAGTTCCTATGGAGCTCTCACTAAGTTAAAGCAAATAGGAATATTAGTAGTATACAAAATTGGTGTTAATAGTTGGGTCATTGACCCATTGGCAACATGTGGAAGTATTTATCAGTGGGCAAAAGTTGGAGATTCAAGAGAAGGTTAATGCTAGAGAGCCTTGAACTATTAATGAAGCACTAAGACTAGCGAAGATTTTTTATGGAACGAACAATCAATTAAAAATGGGAGTAAAAGTTGGTATAGTGAAGAAAAATGGAGGAGAGATAATGCCTATGAAGAACAACTTGCCATTAGGAAATTCACAATAAAGGAGATTAAGGAAAGAAAGAATAAAGGATTATGTTTTTATTGTAATGAAAAATACACCCCCAATCATCAATGTAAAAAAAATTATTTAAGATAAAGGTTATATGCTAGAAGAATGGGACGAACACTTATAGGATGAGGAATTAAGAGATAATGAGATAATGGCAATGGGAAAGGAAGGGAAAGAAATGGGAATTTTAGTACTTGCAATGTATGGAAAAGAAAAGGTGGTCAGGCCTCACACAATAAAGTTAGAGGAGATTTAGAAGAGTATTAGTGGTAGGTATATTTCCTAATCAATATAGGAAGTAGCCATAACCTTATAAGTCAAAAGTTAACCAAAAAAAGGTTGGATTAAGGTTAAAGGATAAAGCCACATTTAGAGTTGTGGTCACTAATGGAGAAGAAATGATGGGAACTAGAAATAGTGATTATATAGAGGTAAGATTACAAGGAATAAAGATGGACTTGAAGTTATATGTACTTCCTATTTTAGCAACTAATGTGGTGTTAGGCATTGATTGGTTAAAGACATTAAAGGATATTGCTTGGAATTTTACCTATAAGAGAATGGAGTTTAAGGTAGAAAGGAAAGATTAAAGCTTATAGGAGCCATACCTTACCCCAACAAATTATTAAGTGATTCAGACTTTTCAAGAGAATTATAAAAATAAGGAGATGTTCTAATATTGCAAATGGTTAAGTTTAAAAAGGAGTTAAAAAAGGTTTAAGGACAATTTAGCAATAAAGATGGGGAACTAACCAAAAGATAAAATAAAATAAAAAAAAAAAAAGGGATGGAGGAAATCTTAAGTGAGTTTGATAACGTGTTTTAAGAACCTAGGGGATTACCCCCAATTAAAGTCATGATTATAAAATAATTATAAGAGAGGATGGAAACTCAATGTCAATAAAGCCATATAGATACCCTATTTGCATAGAGGTGAACATGGTTATTGGATGATAGAGTGATCAAACTGAGTAATAGTCATTTTTCATCATCATTTCTTATGGTAAAAAAAATTTGATGGCTCTTAGAGACTTTGTGTATCAAGAACTCAATAAGTAGATGGTGAAGGACAAATTTCTAATTTTGATAATTGATGAGTTAAATGGCACATGTTACTTCTTTAAACTTGATTTAAGGTTATGATACTATTAGTATGGATGAAGGAAGAAGATCTTAAGAAGATAGCCTTTAGGACCCATCATGGGTATTATGAGTTTTTGGTGATGTTGTTCAGATTAACCAATGGCCCAACAACATTTTAATCCTTAATAAATGTTGTTTTCCAAGATTATTTAAGAAAGATGGTGTTAGTCTTCTTTGAATTTTTGTGAATAGTAAGATGTAGGAAAAGCACTTACATCATGTGAGAAAAATGTTAGAGGTTTTGAGGAGGAATCAATTCTTTGCTAAACTTTCTAAGTGAGTTTGAGTGCATAAAAATCAAATTCTTGGGACTTGTTAGTGTTTAAGGTGTGGTACTGGATCAAGGTAGGATTGATGATGTCATTTAGTGGCCAACTCCATACACAATCAAGGCTTTAAGGGGTTTTTGAGGATTGACTAGATATTATAAGACGATTATTCATGGGTATGGAAAGATCACAAAACCACGGATAGAGTTACTTAAGAAAGATGCATTTCAATGGAATTAAAAGGCTCATGCAGCTTTTAAATGACTAAAGAGGGTAATAATGACTACAATGGTATTAGCTCTTCTAGATTTTTCAATTCCTTTTGTATTGGAATGAGATGCATCCAATTAAGGAGTGAGAGCTATATTGTCACAAGGAAACATACCAATAGCTTTTTTCAATAAGGCCTTTCATGGGAAACACTTGTAACTATCTACATATGAGAGAGCTTTTGGCAATTATGGTGATAGTTCATAAGTGGAGACATTACTTATTAAGGAACCAATGCATTATTAAAATTGATCAAAAAAGCCTTAAGTTCATCCAAGATCAGAAGATTGTCACACCAGCTCAAAAAAATTATTAAAAAAAAAGTAGCAAATCTGCACTGATAGTAGCAAATCTATTAGTGCAAACCTTCTTCATGATAGATTTGCATAGATTAAAAAAAAGGTTTGCACAAATTGCAAACCTTCATTAAAAAAGGTTGTCATTGCAATCTCAAGGATTTTGTTGGTGGAAAGTGGCAAATCTACATTAATAATTAAGCATTTATTGCTTTTGCATCAATTATTTTAAGTTTTAGTTTCGAGAAATAGGTTTCTTTTTTCCTTCATTTCTTCTAAGAATTCACATCATGGGGACCTTAGTGCCCCATATGGTTGCAGTTTAAAGGATTTTTTAGATGGGAGACTACCATTGCCTTATGAGATAAGACATTGTGGAAGACCATAAAAAACTAAAGCTAATTATACCACCAGGAGCAATTTAAAGGATTTTCTTTTGTATTGGAATGTGATGCATCCAATCAAGGAGTGAAAGCTATATTGTCACAAGGAAATGTACCAATAGCTATTTTCAATAAGGCCTTTCATGGGAAACACTTGTAACTATCTACATATGAGAGAGGTTTTGGCAATTATAGTGATAGTTCATAAGTGGAGACATTACTTATTAAGAAACTAATGCATTATTAAATTGATTAAAAAAAGCCTTAAGTTCATCCAAGATCGAAAGATTGTCACACCAGCTCAACAAAAATGATTACTCAAGTTAATAGGATATGATTTTGTTGTTGAGTATAAAATAGGTAACAAAAACATGACTTCAAATGCCTTGTCACGTGGAGATGGGAAATCCATGATGGTAGGGATGAAGGGATGAGTTAAATGGATGTTTCTTATAATCCATTTCTTAGCCAATTCTTCTATGGGTTAAATTAATTAAGGTGAAAATTAGAAACCATAGAGAAACTTGTGAATTGATTACTAGAATTCAATAAGATGAAGCAATAGAGCCTTAGCAATATAGAGAAGGGATCATTTTGTTAATAGGCAAGATGTATTTGCCACAAAATTCTCCACTAATACCTATCATAGTAGATAAAATGCATGGTAGCACACATGAGGGAATGGATAAAACCTTGAAAAGAATTCAAGCAATATTTTAATGGAAATGTATGAAGCACATAGCGGATCAGAAAGTCAAGGAGTGCAAAGTTTGTCATAAACATAAAAGCAAAAATGTATCTCTTAGGCATTGTTGTAAAAAGGTGTGTTTTGTTGTGACAAATTATTGGCTGCATGTAAATTTGTATAAATATTTTTCATATGATTATGTATAGTATTAAACATTAAGGAAGTAAAAGGTGTGTCAATTATAATATCAATAAATGATATTATAAAGTAGTTAGGTTCTAACATTCCTTAACAAATTAACTTCATACAATGCTTGAGAAATATTTTGTATGGAAAAAGAGACAAAATCAAAATCATAATACTTGGTTTTACTTAGCTTGTAGCAAACCCGAGCAAAGCTATTTACTTAGTTGGTTCAAGCTCAAGTGAGGATCTTTATTAATTAGATCAAGTCCATGGGAAGCTCAACCCACAAGCTCACCCTGCAAGCTCAACCTACAAGCTAAGCCTACAAGACTCAACCCGCTTGATGTCTTAATCTGAAGTATGAGACACCATTTCACATATGTGTGAAACATTACTATTTCACTTAAGAGAAAAACTCTTAAGTGATCACGAGGAGAAAAGCCCTAACCCTAAATCACTGAGCTACTCTCTTGCCTCTATCTATCACCGATTCTCCACTAGGAAGAAATCTGAAATGGTGTTGTCAAAATGGCTATGAAGATCATTAATTACCATTTGCATTGTTGTTTGCCTCTATCTATCACTGAAAATTGCAACATGCATCTCAAGGTTGAATAGAACCCTAAAAAGATGTTCTTAGGAGTTCTTTGAAGCAGTGGTGTGGATGAGATTCTATTAAGAAATTGAGAATACATTGAAGCTTGTGAAAGATCATACACTTATGACATTCTTCATCAATATGTAAAGGAAGTTTGAATCTTTGGTGATATTCTTACAAATTAATATTTTTATGAATATTCACTATTAGATTAAGTTGTTTATATGCTAATTAAACTCTAATTATTATTTGCACATAAACTCCTTCATAAATTCAAAACTATAACTTTGTGATAATTGGGGGTTTCATGATTAAGGCTTAAAATGAGTTTGTATATCTTCAATTAGCTCTCTAATAAGCAATACTCCTCACGAATTTTATATATTTAAGGATTTGCTAATGTACTAAGGTTGGTTCAACCTTATCATTTTGACCGTGGACCATTTAACTCCTTGAAGAGGAGTTGGAAAGTGTAGGAGAGGGTTTTCTCTTAGCTATGAAGTAAAGTAGACTTCAACCGATTATGTTGAAGGAGAAGAGAGTGGAAGTAGGTGAAAAAGGCTTAACCAACCATGTAAACTTATGTTTCTTCCTTTCTTTGTTTAACTATTTGTTTGTGTGATCTCGATATGCTAGAATACTCTCTTAGAATTGCATGAAAAGTGTTTGAACACAAAATTAGTAAAGAAACCAAGACAACCAATTCAACCCCCTCACTCCCTCTTCTTGGTTAGCCATAAAACCTAACAAGGGTAAGTTGAAACCTCTTCCAATACTTAAATAGATTTGAAAAGACATATTCATGGATTTCATAGATAGGTTGTCGATGTCAAGAGGAAAATATGCTAGATTATCTAAATTTTTTCATTTTATTCCCTTTTCACATCCTTATATAGCAACCATGGTGGTCCAATCATTTTTTGACAATGTGTTTAAGTTATATGGAATGGTGAAGTCTATAGTATATGATAGAGATCCATTGTTTATGAATACTTTTTGGAGGGAATTATTTAGGCTTCAAGAACAAGTTTCCATTTCTCTTTAGTGTATCATTTAACAAAGGTACTTTATCAAACTTTAGAAATGTACTTAAGGTGTTTTATGGGAGATCACCCTAAGGAGTGGGTGAAATGGATTTCTTGGGCGCAATTTTGTTATAACACAAGTTGGCATAGTGCCACTTTGCACACCCCATATAAGGTGGTTTTTGGAAGAAGTCTTTCGAATTTACTACCTAGATTGTCAGGTGTAGCAATAATAAAGCAAGTTTTGGAGGAAAATATCAAGTATTAAGTAAGATCAAGAAGAACTTGGATGCTACTCAAACAATTTTAGGAGGACAACCTGGGTGTATGTTAAACTACCTTATTATCATCAGGCCTCTTTATCATAACAACACTATCAAAAGATGGCACCCAAATTTCAAGGCCCTTTCAAGACAATACAACAAATTGGATGTGTTTTGTACAAGTTAAAGCTTCCTAGGAAGTCAAAGGTACATCTGTATTTCATGTATCAAAATTAAAATAAATAAAAAATGTTGGAGAAATAGATTATGAATAGGTAGGACAATCTTGGCTTGAATAAGAAGAGAATGATGACATACCTTAAGTGATTTGAAAGTAAAGAATCAAGAATCATCAAAAGTAGTTCTTGGTCCACTAGAAAGGGAAGTCTTAAGGCCAAGGCTAGTTTTTAAAGGGGTAGGATTGTTATTAGATGTTGGGTTAATTGTAATTTGTGTTGTGTAATATATTGTATTTTTATGTTATGTATTATGGACTTGTAAATGGGCTTATAATAGAGTTGTAAATGGGCAAGGCCCAAGACAAGATGATTAGAGTTGTCATGTAGAAAAGAGTAGGGCAAGATTCCAGAAAGGTTGGTCTGTATTCTCATTTTAGTGCAACAAGCTCCTTTTTGGTTTGATCTTCCTTCATTAAATGTAATTTCTTCACCATTCCTTGATAAAGATGTGTCCATCCCAATCCTTGTGAGGATTTCATGCTCCAAGGCCCTATCACTAGGTCTAAAGCTACACATGTTACTTCCTACCAACAACATCACACATTTCAAGTAACCTCTTAATGGCCATTATGCATCCTTTACTTATCATAGAAAACCACCAAAAGCTCTCCAATGAAAGGATTTTTAGTCAAATAGAAAGGTTTTTTTTTTTTGGTTATCTCACTTTATAGTTTAGCAATTAGCTTTATTAAGAAATATTTTGTTATTAGGTATAACTATTATTTTTGATATACTTGTAACCCTAAAACTAAATTTAAGGGTAATTGACCTCCTAAGGTGCAAGCTACTTTGACCATTGATAAACCTTGGCAAACGGCCTTATCTAGGTGCTCCCTATAATACATGGTAGCTCTCCATTTGTTAAAAGTAACTACTAACCTTGACATATCAAAGACAATGAATACTACAATTAGGGGCACTAGAAGATTTTCGGCTTCACTTGCACCAATCCCTTTGATGTAGCTTTTAAAGAGTCGTTATGGAGGTAAGTTTCATTAAGTAATGTAATTATTATATGTTTGGGCTTGACTTGGTATGAGCCAAGCCCACTTGTTTTTATGTTGGGCTTAGCCTATTAGAAGAAGCCAAGCCCATTAGTTAAGAACTCTATGTATCCCTTTTATAAGATTGCCCAAATTCTTTAAGCAAGTGTGAATATAATTTCGTTTTCCCAATTCGTTTAGAACTCTCCAATCTTTAGCTTTGATTTGGTGTCCTAGATGGTACCCGAGCCAAGTTACATTTTTCAAACTGAGATTTTGGTATGTTCTTCTAGACTTCTAGTTGTTTTCTGTCCTTTATTTATTTTTAAACAAGTAGAGCCAAAACAACTTCTATCTACTTGCCTTATATGTTTTTTTATTTAAGAGAAAGCTCTATTTTTGGCCTTCCTCTTTTGGTTCTTTGTTTTTCCCGATTTTCGGAAATCAATTCTTGTTTTATGGGCTGTTCTTCCCGTTTTGGTTTGCTTCCACCATTAGATTTGCTCAAGAAATAATTTTTTGCCCAAATCATGTTTAACAGTACATTTTGGTTAATAGCGGGAGATATTTTTGGGTTTAAATTTACCTTTTCACCCCTTAATCTACTTCAGCTTATATGCACCATTTCTTTTAGTTTTAAGGTCAAATTACCATTTTCTCCTCAAATGGTGCATTTTTAATTCCCCACATGCACCACTTAAAGATGTGGCAAAATTCCTTTTTTGCCCTCAAAGGGTGCATTCCATAATCTACACACACTGTTCACTTAAGTTTAGGGCAGAATTATTGTATTGCCCTACGGTGTGTTTTATAATCTACATGCACTATTTCACTTAAGTTTAGGGTAGAATTACTTTTTTACCCTCAGATAGTGCATTTTGCTTTCTCCTTACATGCATTACTTCACTTAAAGTGGGGCCAAAATTATGTCTTTGCCCTTATTTAACCGAACCTAGTTAAGTCAAATCCTAGTCTCTTAAAGGCCATAGATCTATTTTTGTTAAGTTTTGGCGATGTTTCTATTGTTGTTTTGGTTCCCAAATTGCTTGCTAGTTCCATTGATTACCCACCATGGAGGAGAAAAATGATGATTACTTTGGGTTCTAGAGATAAACTTGATTTGGTAGATGGAAAACTTCCAAGGCTTATTGATAATGATGTAAAGGGAAGCCATTGGGATAAATGTAAACTGGTAGTCTTGTCTTGGTTGATGAACTATGTTTCTCTTGAAATTTACAATGCTATTTCTCTTTGTCCAACTACTTCGATGGCCTGAAAATGTTGGAGACTAGATATTCCAAAGTTATTGAAAATTGTAGATATGATTTGGAGCAGCAAATTGGAGAAGTCAAGTAATAGCCAAATGAATTAGTGGCCAAGTACTTTTCTAGCCTTTCTAATTTATGGGTAGAACTCGATAAATGTCTACCCACCATTAAGTGAAAATTTGGTAACTACTCATGTGATTTCCTAACTTAGTTAGTGGCTAAACATGAATCTAATGGAGTTTTGAGTTTTCTACTTGGTCTTCAGTCGACATATGCCACCATGAGAAATAATGTTACTTCTCACAGCCACATTCCTCCACTTGATAAGGTCTTTTTTGTTGGCAATTGATGAGGAACATCAATGGAGTCTAAAGTTGATAACAGGGGATTTAAATGCCTTCTCTACGTAGTTTCCCATGTTAGATGGAAGGGTTTTGGAAATGCTCGCTAGGATAACTTCTCTTCTACTATGGGAAATCCCAAACCTCCACCTTGTGTTAGACATAGCTTAGAAGGGTCACGGCTATATTGTGAGCATTGTCATTGCATAGGACATACTAAAGAGGGATGTTTCTAACTAATTGAGTTTCCTAATAACCCCAAGAACTAGAAGAAGAGAGTTTGTAGTAGTTCAACACATGTGGTCAATTTTGGTTTTGTGGATCAAAACCCTAGTTTTGTGACCAATGTAGTAACAGTGTAGACAATCAATCCTACAAGTCCAACACTCACACCTAAGCAACACTAGTAAGTTGTTCAACTTCTTAGTTGTTTCAGTCCCACAGAGCCGATGGGAGGTTATGTAGGTACCATTCCTACTTTGGGTAATACACCATTTTCTAATTGGCTTATTGATTCAAGAGATAGTGATCATATTACATGTGTTCTCACATGCATGGAGAACATAAGATCATATGCATTAAACCCTATCTTAATCAAACTAACTAATAATAGTATAGTAGTTGTCATCCATATTGGGACTATTTGCATTTTGGCCATTTATTATACTTTATGATGTCCTTTATATGTCTTCCTTCAAATGCAAACTTTTGTCAATTGCCAAGCTTACTTTTAATAGTTCTTGTATGGTCCTTTTTTACCCACATTTTTGTATCTTTCAAGACCTTTTGACCTAGAAGATTCTGGGGTTGGGCAAGGCTGAACATCTTTTTTATCACTTAATGTCTCTAACAAATGCCATAGGAAATGTTTATTCTAGTCTTCCAAAAACTTTTATTTGCAATGCTCCTAAGATAGCAAATTTGTGTAAGACCACTATGTTTAAGACAAATATTTTTAATAATGAACAAATGATATGGCATTGCCACTTTGGTCATTCCTCTTGTTACATGTCTCCTAATGTGTTTTGTCTAGTTTGTCCTCTTGCAAAGCAAACTCATCTTCTTTTTTCATCTCGCACATCTCATACTGATTTTATTTTTTAATTAGTTCATGTTGATATATGGGGTCCTCATTGGAACCCAAACCATGATGGATTTAGATATTTCTTAACCCTTGTTAATAATTTTTCACAAGGAACTTAGGTGTAGCTCATGAGATACAAAAGTTAAGTACTACATTTTCCACATTCATTTTTTGCTATGATAGCAACCCAATTTAACTCTCAAATCCTCAAATACATTATGACAATGGATTTAAGTTCTCTAGTCATAAGTGTGCATCATTCCTTCAACTTCATAGTGTTCACCATGAGAGTTTATGTGTTTACACGCCATAGTAAAATGGTGTTGTCAAGCATAAACATTGACATATTCTTGATGTAGTGCAAACTTTGTATTTTCATGTTGACATCCCTGATCATTGCTAAGGAAAGTATATTCTTACTGCCACTCATGTTATAAATCACCTCCCTACACTTATTTTAGAGGGTAAGACTTTTTTTAAACTTATATTTGATAAATCACCTTTTGCATCACATCTTAGGGTTTTTAGATGTTTATGCTACCTTACTATAGTTCTGTGTGGTGATAAGTTTGCACCACATCTTGTTCCATGTGTATTTATAAGATATCCTTCATTACAAAAAGGTTATCGTGTCATAGATATTACTACTCGTACTTTTTATGTTGCTAGAGATGTTATCTTTCATGAGTCAATTTTTTCCTTTGTACAGCTCTAGTCACCCTCCTTAATTCCTTCCTTCAAAGAAGACCAATCATTTGTTCCTTTAGTTCCAAATCCATACTTGGTCTCATCATCACATGATCCTCCATCCATTCCTTCGCTGTTGTTTGAACCTATTATTTCTAACATGCCTCTCACATCAAATATCCATGTTGAAGTATCACCCTATATCAATACTTTTGGTCCTTCTCTACCTGACGTAAGAACCTTAGTCCAATCCTTTAAGGATACCTTTCTCTTGCCTTCACTAGCCACAAAGGTCTTGCCTATGGATTCACTCACCGTGAATTCACCTCTTGATGTTTTTCCCATTACATCTCCACTTCCTATCAAACATTTGACATGAGTTTCTAAACCACCCATTTGGACTCAAGATTATCATTGCAATCATCTTCCTCTCCATTCTAGTGTAAACCATTCCATTGGACAACAAGACATACCTTACTCTATTTCACATTGTGTTCCTTGATTTTTTTTTTCACCTTCACATTGAACCTTTGTTGCCTTTATTTCCTCCATTAGAGAACCACTATACTATCATGAGACAGTTTAAGATCCAAGATAGGTAGATGCTATGGCTAGTGAGCTTCATCTAGTAGAGGCTAGTCAGACATGAATGTTGGTTGACTTGCCTCTAGGTTGTAAGTCAATTGGTTGTAGGTGGGTTTACAAAGTAAATTATTATGTTGATGGATCTATTGAGAGATATAATGCTAGACTTGTGGGGAAGGGATTCACTCAATGCTATGGGATTGATTATGAAGAGACTTTTTCTCTAGTGGTGAAGATTGAAATTGTTCGTTGTAATATGGCACTTGCTTCTATGTTTCCTTAGCTTCTTCATTAGATGGATGTCTATAATGTGTTTCTTCATGGTGACCTACATAAGGAAGTGTACACGTCTCCATGTTCAATAATTCAAACTTCTACATCTAGATCTCCCAAGGTTTGTTGGTTACTTAAGTCTATATATGGACTCCAACAGGCCTCACAACAATGGTATGCCAAGTTTACTACTACTCTCCTTAAGATTGGTTTTCGTCAATCATGACATGATTATGCCTTGTTTATACTTCGACATGGGTCTACTATTATAGCTATTCTACTTTATATAGATGACATGCTCATTATTGAGAATAATGAGGAAGGTATAGCACATGTAAAGTCTCATCTTTGCTCTAGATTCCATATATTTAAGACAAGCTAAATACTTCCTTGGAATTGAAATTGCTTGGAGAAAGAGTGGGATTTGTCAACATGAGTATTCATTAAAGTTGATTGATCATAATCTAAGCCTTGCAAAATTCTTATGGATTAGAATTTGAAAATCACTTCATTAGAGCATGATGCTAGTGCACTTGTGCTAGTTAACGATCCTCCATTGACTGACATGGCACCAAATTAGCATATTCTCGGATGCCTTATTTAGCTCACTCATACTCGACCAAACATTAACTATCCAAGTCAAGTGCTTGGTTAGTTTATGCATGCTTCAAAATCTTCACATATGAATATGGCTCTCAAATTGTTAAGTACTTGAAGGGCACACTTGGTTTAGGTATTTTTATGCCCTCTAATTTATGCCCTCTAACAAGGATTTTTGTATAACTAGTTTCTATGATTTTGATTGGGCAATATGTCCCGTGACGTAGCATTCTCTCACTAGTTTTTGTGTCAAGTTAGGTGGTTCTTTGGCTTCTTGGAAGACCAAGAAAAAAGCTATTGTCTCTTGACTGTCCTTTGAAGTAAAGCATTTATTGTTATGGCTATAGCTGTTTGTGAAATTGTCTAGTTACACATAGTCTACTCGAAGATTTGTAGGTCATTATCCCTCACCCCATTTCATTGTTTTGTGACAATGAAGCAATTTTTCATATAACAAGCAATCTCATTTTTCACGAACGCACTAAACACATAAAGATTGATTGCCACTTCATTCGCAAGAACAACAACAGGGCTTGATTCAGATCTACCATATATGAACTCATAAGCAACTAGCAAATCTCTTGACTAAGGCTTTGTGTAGTAAACAATATAATTACCTTCTTTGCAAGCTAAGTGTATTTGAAGTACACAAATCACCAACTTAAGGAGAATTGTTAAGTAATGTAATTATTTTATATTTGGGCTGGGCTTGGTATGAGCCAAGCCCACTTGTTTTTATGTTGGCTTGGCCTGTTAGAAGCCAAGCCCATTAGTTAGGAACAATGTATATCCCTTTCACGGGATTGCCCTAATTCTTTAAGCAAGTGTGAATACAATTCCGTTTTCCCAATCCGTGTAGTCCAATCTTCAGCTTTGATTTGGTGTCTTAGATTGACTGAAACGAGGAGGAGCAAGGGAAAGAATCCAGCTAAAACCTGCCGAAAATGTTGCTGGGATGAAGCCTCCCTTCCTGGCACAAACCTTGAGAATAAGGTTTTTCTTTTGTGCTGGTATATATTGTTTTGTTTTAAGCTATTAGGGAAGAGATAGGAGCGTGCGGCTTGGTTCCGTCAAGGAGCATGGCAATCGGCCTCACCAGGTGTGAGCTGCTCTAGCTTATTAACAGAGCTTGGCATACGGCCTTACCCAGGCGAATGTCTTTTCTGGCTCTATTAATCAGCCTTGCAGATGCTCCTTACCAGGTGCACCTCGACCCTACCATTGTAGCGACTAGTAAAAGGGTTGTAACCCTCCATGGAAAAGCAGTCAAATATTGTCGACAGAACCCAATGTTTTTCTCTCATGCCCACCCTAGAATAGGAGAAGCTATGGCTTCAAAGAATCCAAAATACCCTCCTCATCCTCACTAAATCTAGTTACGTACGCCCGGGTATGCAAAAGTTACCTCTGTTTGTTGTTCGGTTTTTCTCTGTTCAAGGTTCTCTCCAACAAATGGAACCCATTTGGTTTTGTTGCTGTAAGAGTTTGGTGTCGTGTTGGGCTTATTGTATTTACTTCACTTGTTTCTTTCGTGTTGAGTTGGATTAGGCCTATTCATTATGTACAAATGTAGAGAGCGGCTGTAATGTTTTTTGCCAATTGTGAATGGAACATCTCATTGGAGCTTTTGGGCACTAACACGAAGACTTTGCCACCAAGAGGGAGGGAGAGGATTCTGTAAGGGGAGAATGATATAAATAAAAGGAATGAGTGCAGAGCCTTGAAAATAATTGAGAAGCTCTGAATGAACAAGACTAAATCAGACCCGTTTCAAGGTCTTCTTATTCAAACCCCCTGTACGAAAGTATAAAATCTCCTCAAGATATCTCCTCGAACAACCGCCAAATGACTCTCCAAGAAGTGGTTTGAAGTTAAGAACAGAAGGTGGCTGAGCATGTCCGG
Organism: Casuarina equisetifolia; assembly: GCA_028551475.1. NCBI lineage: Eukaryota > Viridiplantae > Streptophyta > Magnoliopsida > Fagales > Casuarinaceae > Casuarina > Casuarina equisetifolia. The sequence continues at coordinate 15,924,652 of CM052354.1, forward strand.
ATGATTTTCTTCACCAACATATTCTCTCTAGGACAATGTGACGTCTAACATGAATATGCCTGGTCATCTCACGATGCATTTGATTTCAAGCCTAAATGTTGCATTTTCTGGCAATAGTGTGTAACACTTCCTTCCGCGGTAACAATGAAATTATTTAGTAGTGTAATGACCAACTTTGCCTCTATAACGCCAATGAGAGAGCTTAGTGATATTTTTCACTTCTAATTTTGATCGTCTGATAAATGATTTACATGGAATACTGGCTCCACTCTCTCTTAAGGTAGAAAAGAGACCTTGTTGGCAAATCTGCTCGCTATTCAAACCAACCAAAAGAGAAAATCTTCTGGCACAAGATCCTTGCTTCTTGCCTACCGTATTAGTTTTTGAGTTCTTTGGCACCTTAAGAAAGCCAAAGAGCCTCATAAGAAATCACTTAATCCCTACAAGAAAAAACCATAATTACATAGATGAAAATCCTAAAACCAAGAAATAGCACCTGATTAAAGAAGCACCTTTTCCTTGAAGAGGGAAAAAGGGTGTCAAGGTCCCTTTAATACAAGCATAATTGACTGCATCTCATTGCTCTCCTTAAATATATATATTGCTTCTCGACAAAAGAAAAAAAGAAATACAGGTGATAAGAAATCCATCTATGTGACATATGAGCATGCATAAGAAGAAGGGTGCAATTAACAAATACTGCAGCAACGTCTACGAAACAATCAGGCAGTACGCTGGATCCATCAACCGAGCGTGACAACACCAAATATAAAGATGGATCACAGATATATAATTAACATCAACAAAAATTTAGGTAGCTTGGGGAGAATGTTTGAAGACAAACCAAACCACAACATACCCTAGACAAATTAATTTGATTCAAGGAGAAGAGATATGGAAGAAACGCTTGAGGATGGACTGAAATCTGATATATATATAAGTGTCAATAAACTAACAGTTAGAATGGATAAAAGTAAGTTCAAATATTCATTGTGAGAATATATGGTGCACATACCTCTTCACTCCATTCGCAGCCAATCTTGTGTGCATACCAAAGCCTCCAGAGTATCGGCATTCAGTGAACTTCTACTATCATCAAGCACTCTAGCTCCTGTGCTAAATGCCAACTCTGGTGGGACATTAGACATAGGAGTCCCAAGAACATCTCGTGCCATCATGGACAAAATAGGGTACCTTGGCATATGAACTTTCCACCAATTTAATATGTTGAAATCACAGCTACGAGGAAAGACAGGTTCCTCTAAATATTTGTCCAAGTCTGATACTGCATTTTGATTCTGAGAGGTCTCACGAAGAAATTTGTTAAAACCCCTTCGTCTATCCCGGGTCTCATTACTAGTACTTGGTAAGCTGCTACCAGGCAATGCTGAACCTTGATCAACCATCGTTGAGGAGATGGAGTATGTATTAAAGAGTTCCTTTGTACCATCAGATACTTCCTTGATACGATCCAAAGCAGTACTGCCATAAATCTGAGAGTAGTAATACTCCACTAGCTTCATTTTGAATCGCGGATCTAAGATCGCTGCTACTGCCAAAGCCGAGCTGCACTTGCTCCAATATTTATCAAATTTAGCTTTCATCTTCACTGCCATTGAACTCAGAAAATTATCAGGGACTTTACACCATTCTATTAATTGAATGTGAACATCACAAATTTCGGGAAAACACATATTTGCTGTTGGGCATTTGTTGCTAGAAAAGACATTAATTATTTCAACAAAAAGTTTTAAGTAACCAGTAACAGCACTGACACATTCCCACTCTGCATCAGCTAGAGGTGACGTGTAGGAAGGATCCTGCTTTTGCAGAAGAGAAAATGCACCTCTGTACTCCAAGGCCGTTTCAAGCATAAGATATGTTGAGTTCCATCGGATTGGACAATCAAGAAGCAAGTTCTTCTTGCTGTTGATCCCAACTTGCTGGACAATTTGATTAAACTTTCCTTGTGTAACTTGTGAACTTCTAACATATTTCACACTTTCACGAATCTTTTGGTTCAGCTCAAGCAATGCTTCCATAGCATCTTGAACAATCGAAGTTAAAACATGTGCAGCAGACCACACATCAAATAACTGACCATTACCTAAAAGAGGCCTTTTATGTGAAATCTGTTCTTTGATTCTTTTGCCAATGTCATTGTGTGTATAACAATCATCAAATGTCAATGCAAACAACTTACGGTCAACATCCCAGTCCATCAGGCACTTATTGATCACTTCAGAAAGCATGTCTCGAGTATGAGATGAATCGAGTGTGAGGAAATTCAGAATCTTCTTTTGCAATTTCCAGTCCTCACCAATATAATGTGCCGTCAAACATAAATACTCCACATTTTCTGTGGAAGACCACATTTCAACACAAAGGTTAATTATGCCATGCAAGTTACTAATTGTCTCATACACTTTCAGTTTCTCATTCCCACAAATTTCCACACAAGCTTGCTCAACAGCACTATTAGGCACAACCTCAAACAACGGCTGAAGATTCTTGACAACTACTTTGAATCCAACGTGGTCTACCATGGCCAATGGGTAACCATGTAATATGATCATACGAGCAAGATCAAACCGACTCCTATCCTGATCAAACTTACTACTTCCAAAGTTCACAATGTCATCCTTTTTCTGATCCTGATCAAACTTCAAAATTGTTGGCTTAACATCATCTTTTATTTGTCCTTCATCAAAACTGATATTTGCAAGGCTAAGCGTTGCATCTTCTTTCCTTCTCTTTGCTGCAAGAACTTGAGAAACATCAATGGTTGATGATCTTTTCAAACATCGCATTAAATGGTTTCTCAGATGTGTTGTTCCGCTGTTACTTGAGCCACTGAGTTTCTTGTTACAATGTATTCAAACAGCATAACAAATGTCAGCCTTTCTGATCCTCTCAAAGTGATTCCAGACAACAGACGTAACCTCTTTGGTTTCTTCGCAGCTGAGTCATTTGATATTTCCATAGCATAGGCTTCAAAGTCATAAAGGTCTGCAATGAAGAAACATGGATACTAAGCATAAAAGCCCAGCATATGATCCAACGAAAATTACACAACAAAGGCATAATATATATGAAAAACTATCACTTTACATATGAACTTGTCAATCATCAAGAATCAAAACTCAATAAGATTCAATCAATGCTAGAACCTTATGTTTCAAAAGAAATGCAGGAGGGACCACCCACCCAATGTCCAATCAAAAACTCATTCATTAGGATTCCATATTTCAAAGAGTGCTATAAGGGTGAACCACAGAAATTTTGCGCTATCACTACAGAATAAATTACAAAGGATAAAAAAATAAAAATAAAAAGGCAAGTAAATTCCACCTGCACCCATCATTTTGTAATGCAGTTCGACAACCACATACACCAGTTACGTTGAAATACCAAACTGAAAAACAAACAGCAGCCAGTCTCCTAATAATCTCAAAGAAATTTCACAAGTAAAATTAAATTTGAATACATAGAAAATTTCACAAGTTCCCTAATATTCATAGAAAATTTTGAATACATCCTCCAGACCTCTTAGAGCTACAACCTCTGTAGGTTTCAGTTTTTCCCCGTTTCTTCTATTTTTTTTTTTAATTCTTTTTCTCTAGGCCATCTAGAGGGGCAATTATGATGGGCTCCACAAGAGACCTTGTCAAGCAAACTAGCTTACACCTTCGAAGCCTTCAAAGGTGACCAGGATTAATTGAATTTGGAGTACAGGGTAACAGAAAGAAAATGTGCAGTGGTCCAGTTGCCTGAGTTAGGATTTAGAAAGGAACAATCACTAGACTTTAGCTTGGAAACTTGAAATTATGCCTAATCTAAAAAGAAATGGAAAAGATACAATTGGGTGGGATTACTTTGAGGGAACCCAAGACCTCTCTGCTTTTACACAGAATTTACTAACAACAAGCTTAACCCTTACTTTGGCTTGCTTATTTATAACTATTGATAGACCGTTATTAGAAGTCAACTAACTCCTTAACAACTTTATTAACAGAATGCTAACTGTATTAACAAACACAACTATGTAATTGACAACTAGACTGCTGACATGTAACTCAAAAGGTGATGTGGCTACTGCAACTTCGTGGACTGCTGCATACCTCTTTCCTTGACAGCAACCTTGTCCCCCAGGGTTGGAAAAAAAGAAAAATAACGGCTTCAAATTTTCTGGTATCTATCAAGTAGCTTCTGAGTAGGAATTTCTTACTAACCACCCCAAATGATAGATGCGGCTTCAATTAATTCCTTTGATAAATTCTTTTCCTTCTTCAAATGACTTTTCCCACAAGATTTCATGTCCTCAAACAAGATATTAAGAGGAACAGCAGAGGAACTAATTTTTCTGATAACTTGCGCCAACATCGTTATTACAATATCCTAAGAACCCACATTTTTTTTTCTCCGGCATCTTCTCAAACAAATCCAAAGCCAAATCAGCTTTACCCTTTCTTGGATACCCATCAATCATTGTGTTCCAAGAAACCACATTTTTAACTGGTATCTCATAAACAACTTTTCAGTGTCCTTAATCTTATTGAAACTTATACGAACACTAACCTATGCAGTCCAGGTAATTATGTCCTTCTTGGCGTCCACTTTATCAAACCATCGTGTAGTCTTATCTACCATTCCACATTTAATATACCCCATGATCAATGCCGTCCACTTGACCACACCTCTCTCACCCATATCATCAAAAACCCAATGTGCCTTTCTGCCACATCCTTGTTGTGCATAGGTTGCAATCCCACCATTCCAAGAAATCAAATCTCCGTGGCTTGTCATTCCATCAATACACATCTTCCTAACTGAACCCAACTCCCCACACCTTGAGTACATATTTATCAGTGCTGATACCACTAATGGAGAATTGTGATAGAATGTTTTTCTTATCATTTGATGAATTTGCTGCCCCTCACAAAGACCGGCTAGATCACTATAAGCACTAAAAATAGTCCAGAAAGTTCCAACTTCCAAGTTCCCAACTTGGAAATGACAAGATTATTTTTCTTCAACATTGAGTTGATCAATCCGGAACTTTCCTCAAGATCAAGCAATGTCCTAGTACCTTTTTTCCGATTTATCTTTCTGTCTAATTCTACCAAAAGTTCATCGACAGGAATTCCTCCCAACCTTACAGCTTGTTTGGAACTCCACTCACCCCACAACAGACCTCCCTCACCCAAAATCCAGGCCCCTAAAGTGCTCAGTAAATCATAACAAAATGAAGGTAAGAGAGGACCTAAAGCAAATGGCATATTCTATCTCACCCAGTGTAGAAAAGTTGATGACACATGCAGAAATTCCCTTTTAAAATTTGGAGAAATTCTGCCCTGGTATTGTGCTCGCTAGTATTCTCGCCGGCAATGCTCTGGTGGTCGCCCCGAATGGAAGAAACCCATTTCGATGCTCAGCCACTCAGAAGAATTAGGGAATCGGCTTTCGTGGAGGTCGGCACGTGGATGTTCAATCAACGCCCAATTGCCTGAAATTGACACGCAACATTTCTGCCATAGTTGACGGAATCCAATCACCGCCAGAAGTCGGAATCGCACCTCATCTGACTTCTTCTGGCGTTGCTTTTGACACCTACGCTCCTATCAAACCGGTATGTCGATCGATGGTGAAAAGGAATCGATCAGAGAGTTTTCTTCCTCTCTACATCTGTTTCCAGTGGCCTTCAGGGTGGGAAAAGAATGCGCTGATCGATGGCCAATCTCATTTGGCTCCACAGGGAGGTCCATCCAACCCCCCGTCACCGAAGTCGTGCGGGAGAAATTTCTGTTTCTTCTTCCTTGTGCAATTTTGCCCATAAGCTTCGCCCACTCTGTCCTTCTGGTGCCAAATCTGGCTGCGTGGCCTGCATCCGACTGCATCGTGTCTTTGATACTTCCGTGCAGTGCCGATTTTGGTCCAATGCCGATTTCCAGCACTCTAATTCAGTTCAAATTGTAGACACAAGCTAGAGAGAGAAGCTGCGGCTTCTTTTTTGGTAACGCTTGGTTTGATTGGGCCTTGGTTGGACTGCACTCAGAGATGGAGGTGTATTCTGCAACCTTTTTTGACTCGGCTATAGCCTTACCAAAAGCCTCAAGGTCCTGGAAAAACTTCTTCTTCCAAAAGTCCATGCTACAATCTAGATCATCAATGGACTTTCTCCTAGTATCCATCTTATAAGAGGAACCTCCCTGATGTCTATGACTCCCAATATGTGCCGAGGAACGTTCACCAACTTTCGTAGCATCCAGGCACACCGCAATACCATTGATTTTGGCATCTAAAGTTACGAATAACTGGAGCATTGAGTCATTCAACTCCTTTAGGCTCATATTATCCTCAGAATCCTTTCCCTATTCGAGGCCTGGCATCTCTGATACTAGCCAAGTCCTCTCTCATTGGATCCATTCCGCAGGACAAACCTGGCTCTAGATACCACTTGCAGCAGTCCAGTTGCCTGAGTTAGGATTTAGAAAGGAATAATCACTAGACTTTAGCTTGGAAACTTGGCATTAAGCCTAATCTTAAAAGAAATGAATTGGGTGGGATTACTTTGAGGGAATCCGAGACCTCTTTGCTTCTACGCAGAATTTACTAACAACAAGCTTAACCCTCACTTCAAGTGGCTTGCTTATTTATAACTATTGATAGGCCATTATAAGGAGCCAACTAACTCCTTAACAACTTTATTAACAGAATGCTAACTGTATCAACAAACACAACTATGTAATTGACAACTAGACTGCTGACATGTAACTCAAAAGGTGATGTGGCTACTGCAACTTCCTGGACTGCTGCAAAATGTGTTCATTCATTCTAGCTTTTTTTTCTTTGCTCGGGCCAGGAGAAGGAGTATGTTCAAAATGCACTAAGATTAGAACCAAAAACTCCTCCCCGCCAAACTAATGCCTCAACCACCATGTTCTAGCAGCACTAGCATAAGAAAGATGCTTCAAAAACTCAGCTTCATTTCTCAAGAAAGGTAGTCCATTTCCTCTCTTTTTTTCCTGTTCCAGGAAAAAATGAGGGAAGCTTATGATGTTGAAATTCACTTTCCATTTGAGACATTCTGCTTTGAGAACGCAAAGTACAAAAACTGACCATACTCCATACTCCATAGTTTACATTTTAATTTGATGCTGATACAGGAAGCAATAAGCTTATCTTCTCTGACACTGTTTTATTTGATCTTAAAAGTTACCATGTTTCTTAAATTTTTCATATTTATAGGTCTTTTCAGAAATTTGAGAGCATTAGATTTTTACCTTTCATTGTTCTACGTTATTGGGTTTTATTTGTAGGTTTTCCAAGAAGTTTCACTTTTGGGGTTTTAAGTTGTTAAAGACCAAGTCTACTAGGATTAGGCCTGTACACTGATAAATATGGATGGAATTTCTTTCTACCTAAGGATGTTAAAGTGAAGAAAAAGTTCTAACAACAATTACTTTTGATGATTACGCAATGCAATGTCTATCTGAGGTATAAAGTTTAAAACTAAGTTTAATGCCTAGGTTTCTCTTTCTTTTCTTCTTTCTATTTGTTTTTCCATTTCCATGTTTTGAGTTCCAGCCAATAGTAGATATGGTTTCTATATATTATTTCTCTAGAATGCAATCCTATAGAACCACAAATCATCCATCACCAAATAGCTCCCAATAATTACAGAAGTCAAAACATCCTTATCAGGTTAGTGTTCCAGCCCAACAACAACTTAAAAACTTGAGTTTTCCCCTTTGTTTTGCCTTCAAAACTTAATCCAATCCTTTTCTCTTATCAAATCCTCAACTACTAATAATTCTAACTCTTTTTCCCACAAGGCCAGATAAACAAGCGAAGGAAGTCTCACTTAGTAACCTGCAATGACAAGATTGGTTAAAAGCAAAAGCTTATTTGAGAACACAAGTTTCCCAAATCACGCCCAGTTGGAAATGCAAGAACTTAAAGAAAGTTTGAAACCAGAATCAAAGATATGATAATTGAGGAATGTCTTGATCAGGTAGCATCAAATCATGAATTACAAGTGGAGAAACTAACCTGGGTTACCATTTTCAACGAGGGTAAAGAGTAAACAAGAAAAAGCTTTGTTAGTTTATGACTGCATCAATCAACAACAAATTTGTAGACACGATGATGACAGTTTTATAACAAAAGTTAGAAGCAACAGTAGCCTTTTTGGAATCTGAAATAGTAAATTGAAATGATACAAATCAAGTCTATAAGCTTTGCACTTATACATTGTGTCATTATTATGTAGAGTACTCTCAGACAAGCATGTGGCATGAAGCAATACAGTCAAGATCCACCTATAAGGTAGATATCAAAATAGTCAAAATGCAAATAACATCACGACAACATCTAATTAATCCCTAAAAGTTGATCTTCAACTTTAATGAACAACAAACATAGATCAAAACAAAATGTAAGAATGTAGAGGAGAAGAGATGGATATCAAACGATCTAATCATCCAAGCCTAATGCACACCCTCATTTGATTAAAGTCAAGCAACAAGCAAATTACACAAATCAATCCATCCTCCACAAATACACTAGAGAAATGAACTTCACAATCTATCTCTGGTTTATAAGAGGGAAAGAGAGAAAAAATAAAAAATAAAAAATAAAAAATAAAAACCTTAATCACGGTATTTCAAGGATATTAACTGGAACATCTTCTCAAGCGTAAGTAATTCCAAGCAGCAAGAATTTCAGAAAAATTGCAATTACCGCACCCAATCCACCTGTCGCTCCCAACCCAAAAGAAAAAACAATAAAAGGAAGGGGAAAAAAAAAAGAGAGGAGAAAGAAGACAAGACTCTAAAGGCGACATCCATGCTTGCGTGTGATTATCCACGTCCATTACAGATCATATCGAACTAAGACACTGAAGAACTAACATAAAAGGGTGAAAGATTCAACAACATTTCCTCTTAGTTCCGAAGTCAACAAACAGTTCGTAAAAGGGAAAGAGAAAATAAAAAAACACAAATTTGCCAACAAAATATGATAGCAAATTGTTAGGAATTGAATCCTAGTCCACAATTAAGGACACAAAAAACCCCAAATGGAAGAACACCTTGTTTATTGATAAAGAACACAATAACAATAACAGATTAATTAACAATATGAAACTATGAGACTACTGATAAACTATCCCTAATAAAATAATAAAAATCTAAAGCTAGAAGTAAGGAAAACTACTAATGATGAAATAAGGAATTCTCTTCACCGATGATAGATGCTTATTTTGAAGGCTGAGAATGCCTTATATAGACATCATAGAAATTTACTTCAACTCAAATTAGAGCGCTAACAAAATTATATTTTATCTTATCATATTTTATCCTATCTTTGGTCTTCTAGAAGCCCAATCCTAACAATCCTTACTCCTTCAAATAACCCTAGCCCTTAAGGGTTATTAGGTAAGGCCAAATCCTAACAATCCCCACCCCATCAAATAACAATTGTCCTCAAGGGTTAACCCTTTTTGGATTTTTCCTATGACCATTTGACACTTGAGATGATTGTTAAAGAGATTCCGATGGTCACCCTTGATGGGTGAAGAATTCTTGACTCTTAGGTAGCCAACCTTGGTGGGTGAAGGACTCCTTGGTGCAATTCACCTTGCAACTCCATCAGGGTAGGAAGGAAGGCAACTCTTCCACTACTTCTAGTAGTGACTTATCTGTTTTCTCTAATGGTAACCTTTTTGTCTCCTCCAATAGTAGCTCTACCACCTCCTCAAGTGGTGGCTCCTTTGTCTCATTTGGCCATAGCCATGGTCACCCTCGGTGAGTGAAGAACTCTTGACTCTCAAGTAGTCGACCTCGGTGAGTGAAGGACTTCTTGGTGCAATTCACCTTGCAACTCCATCAAGGTGGAAAGGAAGGCAACTCTTCCACAACTTCCAGTAGTGGCTCATCTAACTCCTCCAATGGTAGCTCTACCACCTCTTTGAGTGGTAGCTCCTTTGTCTCATTTGGCCACAGCACCTCCACCTCTTCTAACAGTGACTCCTCCATATCTTCTGGTAATAGCTCCTCCACATCTTTTGGTGGTAACTCTTCTACCTCTCCTAACGACGATTCCTCTACATCTTCTAATGGCAACTCTTTCACCTCTTTTGGCGGCAACTCCTCTACATCTTTTGGTGGCAATTCCTCCACATCTTCTGATGATAGCTCCTCCTTTTTTGATGGTAGCTCTTCCACCTCTTCTGACAACAAATCCTCCTCCTCCAGCAATAGCTCTACCACCTCTTCAAGTGGTGGCTCCCTTGTCCCATTTGGCCATGGCACCTCCACCTCTTCTAGCAACACTCTTCCACATCTTCTAGCGGTAATTCCTCCACCTTCTCTAACAACAACTCCTCCACATCTCTTGATGATAATTCTTCTACCTCTCCTAGCAACGGCTCCTCCACATCTTCTGGTAGTAGCTCATCCACCTCTTCTAGTGGCAATTCCTCCACATCTTTTAGTGGTAGCTCCCCCACCTCTTCTAGCAGCAACTCCTCCACATCTTCTAGTGGTAGCTCTTCCACCTCTTCTGACAACAACTCCTCCACATCTTCTAGCAATAGCTCCTTCACCTCTTTTGGCAACAACTCCTCCACATCTTCTGGTGGTAACTCCTCCACCTCTTTTGGTGACGGCTTCTCCACAGCTTCTAGTGGTAATTCTTCCTCGTTTAGGAGTGGCTCATCCACCTTTTCTAGCAATGAAGCTTCCATCTCCTCTAATGGTTGCTTTGCCAATATTAGCTCTCACTTCTGTTGTCCAAAGGAGGCCCCCATGCTACTTGTGGGCCTTGTTGATTGGGCCCCCAAGATACATGAGGTCCCTAGTAAGTGGACCTATAACCTAGGTTGGACCATGGGGTAGTGGGCCCAGGCCAAATGGGCCCCCAACCGGTGTGGCCATGAGGCCCCGGTGGTGGAACTAGTGCTCCTTGCACTGGAACCAATAGTGGCAAGCCAACCCATGGAGGGGGCACGGTCTCAACAACTACTGTCTAGCCCTGGGCACCCTCATGTATTGGTCAATGGTAGTAGCCATGGGTAAAAGCACTCGTACGAGTCACATGCACAAGGGCATACAAGACATGGGGGAATCCATGCCCATGCCCATGCCCATGCCCATGTCTAGCACACACTATGTTAGTAGCCGGCGGAAGAATGTTGAGGCCTAGCAGAGCACCCCAAGGGGGCTTCGCTTGCAGAACAACACTAGCAAGCACTAGGTTAGCCCTTTGGCCCAATGGGTTAGGGTTTGGAACATGACCCAACCCAGGTGTGTCATTGTGAGTCGACAACAGCGGCAACACGTGGCACTTTGTATCGCCGACAACATCTGTCTAATCTCATCATAGGATGCGCGTAGACATTTCACTTCCTCTTGAGTAGATTTTGACAAGGTTTGAAATTTTGGAAGTTGTCCTCCAATGTGGGCATGGTGCCATCTGTTGGTACATTAGCCTTTGCTTTTGCCATTTCTGGTTTATAAGTTTGTGCCCTTGCTTTTACGCCACTAATGGGCGCTAGATCATTGGCCCTAGATACTACTGTTAGGACTTGAATCCTAGACAAATGCACAATTAAGAACACAAGAAACCCCAATTGAAAGAATACCTTGTATATTAATACCAATCCAATAAAGAACAAAATAACAATAACAATAACATATTAACTGACCATATGAGGCTACTAATAAACTACTCCTAATAAAGTATAAGAATCTGAAGTTAGAAATAAGGAAAACTACAAATAATAAAATTAAATTAAGAAATTTTCTTCATTCATGATCAATGATTATTCTAAAGGTTGAGAATACCTTATATAGACATAATAGAAATCTTACTTCAACTCGAATTAGAAATCTAACAAAATAATATCTTATCTTATCATATTTTATCCTATCTTTAGTATTCTAAAATCCTAGGATTGGTCTAGAAGCCCAATCCTAACGCAAATTTCGAATTCAGGTTTCCTCATAACCAATCACCGTTCACCATGGCTCGAATGGAACAGGCTTCTTATCGAAGGACAACCAACCTGATAGCCTGCACTATCCGAAACACAGTCATGAAACCAACGGGTCAATAAAACCCATGTGGAACAACCCACTGACATCACGAAACAGAACCTCAATACAGATTATGCTTTCCTAAGTGGCTAACCTTGAAACTAATTTTCCACAATTTTCATCGACAACAACCGAAACCGAGATTAAAAAAATTGCATTACACCAAAACTAGAAACTTCAACCACAAAACAGATAATTTTGGCTCTAATTTCATCTACAACTGAAAGTTCAATCTGAAAAAAAAAATCCAACAAATGGGTCATCTCAAATACACAAGCAAGCATCCAACTGCATGAACAAATCTTAATTGATAATGAAGCCAAGCTCAATAATGAGAAAAAGGTAAAAACGGTAATCATCCATAAAAAAATTAAAAATTAAAAATCGAAATTGGGTCTCACGGATCCTGTTGCAGACGCTCGCTATGGAGCTTTGGGGAAAAGTCCGATCGTAGGGTCCGGGAGGGTAGGGTTGGATTGAGAGGCAAACCTGAATAGTGACTGAACCCGTTGTGGTTGCAAGCGGATATGGGTTGGGTCCGACAAGACTAGACCCAGATTTGCTGGTAATGGTTGTGTGACTTGGGTTGGTCCAGAGAGATATGGTTGGATTCAATTGAAGCAACTAAGCTTGGATCCGATCTCAGCCGCGGGGTTCATAAAATGGGATGTGGGCTTGGTTTGAATTTGTGAATTGCCCGGAACTTCGATTGATTTGTTTCCCTAGCTTATGGGACAACTTCTAAATCATTTTCCTACCCTATCTTTTCTAGACAACACATGTCTTATTTATATAAACAAGGGCTATTTTTTTTAATTCAAATACAGGACCATTTACCATAGAAATTTAATGCTAGTTTGAATTATAAATTAGTTTTTGATTAAAAATTAATAGAACAAATTTAAAGAAGCATTTTCCTTGGCGAAGCATTATTGTTGATTCTTGGTTTCAAAATTAGGACATGACCCAATTTTTGCAATTTCGGGTAATTCTGGTGGGTCTTCCTTTTTTACGATGATTTTCAGCTTTTTGGGATTTTTGAGTTTAGGCTTATGTAGGATTTTTGATTCCTCAAGTACTGTGGATGGATTCAAGCCTAATCTAATTCAATTCAACCCAATCTAGCCTTATCCGACTAATCAAAAGATAAAAATATTCGTTCAATACATATTTGACTAATGTACAAAGTTGTTACATTAAAAAAACAATTCTTGATAAGTGGCAACATCATTTACTTATCTTTGTTATTTTCAAATGCTACATTTATTATTTTCTTAGTTCAAAAAAGATTACATTTAGTGCTCTGTAAGTTTCAAAAAATCTTTATTCGCCACATTTAATATTGTCTTCTTTTTATATACTCTAACTCTTTATAAATAAAAACAAAGAACTTATTTGTAAACAATTTAAAATTAAGAAAAAAAACTTAAAGATAAATGTTTGAGATAAGAAAAATTAGATTGTGTAAGAGTTATGAGCATTAGTTAACTTTTGTATAATGGTTGTAACCTAAGTATAGTCCATGTACATCAATATAATGACGTATGGACAAGATAAATGGTAGGTGTGAACTTGAGTGAAGGATCGAAGAAGTTAGACCCAAAATTGGTTCTTGAAAGGTGACTTCTCCCTTGAATGAGAAAGAGAGGTTCGGGGCTCCCTCCTTGAGTTGAGCTATTACTTTGTTCTTGATCATCAATGTGAAAGTCAAGGTTCACAGTAGGAAGGTCCAAGAAAAGCAAGTTTGTTCCCTTAGGCCGTGAGAGTGGGGAGTGCTAGTGATGTGCTCAGTGCACTTTACATATATTTATAGAGTAGTTTTCTTTTACAACTCATGCTTTCCTCTTTTTTGGCAATTTGATTCACACTGCCCTTTGTAAGACTAGCATAGCCCCTAACTAAGACATTCTCAGCTGAGTCGGCACCGGTCCCCGTTCACCCAGCCTCTCGACCCCTTTATTTTTTTATTTTTTACTTTTTTTAATAATGGGAATGGTACCCTCAAAAATTTCACTCATCATAATAAAAGTGGGTAGAGTCTTTACATTGTATGGGCCTTACAAGCCTAGCATTACAAGGCCCACCATTTGGCTGTCCTTGAAGGGCTCTAAAAAGCCTATTCCATATGGGCCATCTAGACTAAAATCTCCAACGGGCCAAATCTGCCTAACCTTACAAGGCCCATCCATTGGTCCATATGGATTAGGCTTATTCGGCCCTTTTTGTTTTGGGTGAAATTTTTTAATAATACGAGGGTGAGTGATTTGGTCAAGTTTGTTGAAGAAGAACAATCTAAACCTCCTGATCACATTGCCAACAAGACCTCACAAGCTGACACCTTAAATAAGGAAATGTCCAGCAAAGCACTTGAGTAGAACGTGCAGAATGACTAAAAGTGATGATGATTGAGGATAGTAAAAGCATGCCTGTGTGTTAATCAAGTATAAGATCAGAACAAGAACCACCTTACCTTGGTCATTATAGAACCATGTGCAGAAAACACATGAAATTGTCTGAGAGCTGATTGCTTGTAGTTTAGTCATCTAGTATTATGTCTTGTTGTCTGTTAATGTTGCGTGCTAAACTGTAGTACCTAGACTGGCCTGAGTAGTCATTCTGTCCTCCGAAACAACAACTGTAAACTCCATTTAAGTGATGATTTGTAACAAAGAAGAAGTAAGCATAATCGAAAAACACATTTGCTTATGCTACTACTCACTTTTTCAGTTTATCTTCTAAGTTATGAAACTTAATCATTTTTATCAACATGCGTATCAAGTTATATCTTTTGTTATCCCTTTGTGGAAATCGTTAGGAATGAATATGTTAAATACTTATGACTAGATTGGTGAAACAATATCTCTCGTTTAAACTCATATCCAAATGATGTTCAACAATCTAAATGCAGCAGCCCGTATAATCCAAGGGACCCATCACTAGTCAAAGAAGAAGCTATTGCTATCATCTCTTATGTGGGTTAAAAAAATTTTGACTCTTGCTCTTCCACTCCAATCATTTTTTCAAGATCAAGTCACACAAGAGTGACGTTCTATTATGCGTACGTTTAATCTAGACTTAGGAAAAGGATTGACATTTGATGGGCCTTGCAATAAGCCTGCTTTGTCCCTTGCCAGCAATAGTTATAGAAATAAGGTCTAGCTGTATATATAAGTCCAAACTCTTTTTGAAAGGTAGTTGTTGAACATAAAATTAGTTAGTGCCAAGATTGTATTTTCCTTTTGACGAAGAAAAAGGATCTAGTTTCTCCTTAATGAAAAAAAAAAACCGCTGACTCCAAAATTCTTGTTGTTTGCTAATTATGTGTTTAGATTTTCAAGCTCGTAACACATGCCTGCAGATTTCAATTAAATAGTTCCTTCTTTCATGAATAGCTTTTCAAAGAATTCATTATCTCCTTCCAAGTACTCCACTCAGTAAGCAATACGAAAGTGGGTGCACGTTTGGGCACTGAACAGGGTTGTACGGTTGAAAAGGGGCCGGCACTCCTATTTCTTGATAGCAGCTCACCTCAGTTGCAATCCTGCTCACCTCTGTTGCATGTCTGGTCTTGCTTTATTATTTCTCTTGGTTCGTATCCATATTCCAGTTCAAGCTCCCGAGGACACTTGTTCTTCTAGATCCGCTTTATCATCTCACTCTGGAAAAAGAGCTATTAGTAGAAGTAAAGGGCCCGATTCAATAATGCCATTTCAGGCCGTAGCTGTCTGATTGATCGACAACAAGCCTACCCATCATCAAAGCAAGCCCAAATCTATGCAAGAAGGCCTAGTAAGGTGGCCCCTCATATGAAATGATGCAAAGGTTCCGAATCCATCCGAATAGCTCAGAATATGATATTCCAAGTGGCGTATTCTTACGATTGGAAGTTTCACCGTCGACCAGTGAACAGGAAAGGCTCGCTTCGATTCCCTCCCGTAGAGCGATTAACAGTGATTATCTAGCTGTACGGAATCTTTGAAAGAGCTACTCTAATTAGATCAGCGATCGATTTCTAGGTATCGTTTTAAACCTAAGTTGTTACTTCTAATTTGGTAAGTCGACCCTCACAAATTATAAATACTAACTTACTAAGAGTTACTCGGATTGAAGCTACAGCGTAATCAGTTGCCGGAAGCGAAATATCCGCAAGCAAGGAAAAGCATTTTGTTTTCTTATTATATTCCAATTCCTTCCTAACATTGTGCGAGCCCTGCCTACTGATTGTGTAGTCATATATTCAAAATACGAAATCACCGGAGTACAGAAATGGAGACAAAAACTCATAAAGCTATGCATGATGTTATAATAGAAGGAAGTGCAGAGTACAGATCCAGATTCAATTTTTCTCTTATTACACAATCTGTCAAACATCAAACAGAATCATGCTTCTGATCTAGTCTCACCACCTTAGAGAATCAACAGATGGTCCAATCCGCTCTTTCCAATCTCAATAGCTAAAAAAAAATAAAAATAAAAAAACACAAGAAAATAAAAAGGAGGAAAGTATAAGAAAACCAACATGCCATCCCCTCCTCCCCAAAAAACAATAGACACAATATTAAGGCAGAAAGGTAATAGTTTTTACCACTTCCAATAGCATCAACCTCAACCATCACAACCATGACCACTGCCATCCCCATTGGCATCTGCGGTGGCCATAGTAGACATATGGGTTGCACCTGTCATAGCAACAGCTATACCCCCATCGGCACCACAAGTATTGCCAACATCATGGTTGCTGGCAACATGATTGCCGGGAGCTGTAGCAGCATGTCCTCGGCATTTACCATCATTCTGAGGATTTTTGTCAGAGTGTTTTTGTTGGGAGGAGCTACTAAGTCTCTCCGTATGTTTTCTTTGTGCCTGTGGCTTGGGATGCAGAAACATATGCTTTTGCCCTTCATGATTGGATCGTTTGCAGAAGCTCATTTCAGACCTTTTTCTTATCTCTTCATAGTATACGTTAAAAAGATCATATGAAGTAGGAGTGAGAGATCATTTGAAGGAGAAACAGTGAAACTCCTGTCATTCATGTGTGTATCGGTTACAATGGAATGAATGACTAAAAAGTAAGTTTATCTACTTAAACTGAGATGGTACAATCTCACTACTATTCATTTGGGCTTTTATTATTGTTCACAGGTATAGTGTTGATCTAAGAACATATATTTTCAACATCTCCCCTCAAGCTAATGGCCGATAGAGATCATAGGCACCTAACTTGCTGAGAAAAAATGTTGTTGGATTTGTAATGCCTTGGTCAATAAATTTGCAATATGTTTCTTTGTAGGAACATGTGCAGTTCAGATAATCCGTGTTGCTATCTTTTCCCTGATGAAGTGGTGATCTATCTCAATATGCTTGGTCTTCTCGTGTACAACTAGATTGACTAGTATCTTCATGGCAACTTCATTATCATAAAAGAGGAATACAAGTCTAATGATTGGTACTTGTAAGTCCTTAAATAACCTAAGTAGCCATATAATCTCACAAGTAACTCCATGGATGAACATGAGACAAATGATTGTTTCTTACTCTCCCGGATAAAAGAGAATCCCTTAGCATAATATAGAAGCTCGTTGTCAATTGACGTTCTATAAGGCATAAACTATATGCCATATCACAATAGGCATGTAGTTCCAAGCTATTTGTAGCCTTCATCAATAAGCCTTGTCTTGATGATTGCTTTATATATTTGATAACTCATAAAGCTACCTCAAGGTGGGACTCCTTAGGGGAGTGCATAAACTGACTCAGTAGGCACACTGCAAAACTAATGTTGGGTCTATTGACTATAAGGTAAATCAATCATCCAACTAGCCACTAATAATCGGTGATATCCTTCAATGACAGATCCCCTTCCTTGTGGATGAACTCATTATATTCATAGCTTGTGCACTTGACATTCTACTCCATAAGTGTGTTGGTTGGTTTGCAATTGAAGAGTCCATACTTTGAAATTAATTCAAATGCATACTTCCAGTAATTCATGACAATACCAAATTTCGAGTGCGCTATCTTGACTCCTAAGAAATACTTGACATGTCCTAAGTTTTTCATCTTGAAGGTGGAGCACAAGTATTTCTTTAACTTAATAATACTTTCCTCATCCCACTAGTAATGATTATATCATCAACATAAAAAAAGACAATTAAGAGCCCTTTACAAGTGCCCTTGAGGAGCAAAGAGTTATCATACTATGAATGGCAGAATGTAGCTCGAAGAAGCACATTAGTGAACTTCTGGTACCATTTTCTAGAGGCTTGCTTTAACTATATAAGGACCTTTTGAGCTTGCAGACCTTAGCTCTCCCTTTGCCTCGAAGGCCTTTAAAGAGTCACAAGTAAATCTTTGTGTCCAGATCACCTTGTAAGAGCGCATTCTATACATCCATTTTGTTAGATATGGATTAACCCAATAAGGGGAGTTGGATTGAGTTTAATTATTTCTTATTAAATTCTTACAAATGAATAAGATAAAATAAAAGCAAGAGATATAGAACACAAGAATTGTTTAGGTGGTTCGGTCAAATACTTAAGCCTACCTCCACCCTTTCTTACCAATAGTAAGAAAGCCTTATTACTAAAATATTAAGAGTCTTCTCTTAATTTTAGTACACCAAGATCCTTTGTTCATGGAAAATAAGGATTAAATAGTTTACTTCTCAATACAATCAGCCCAACACAACTTAACACACTTCACAATCCAACCACTACAAAAACTTTTTCCACAAACTAAACTTTACTCACATTAGACCACACATGGTCGATGAATAAGTAACAACTATTCAACAATAATCAATATCCTTCACTTGAAGATAAGAAAAGAAGATGTATCAACTTGAAGCAATCAACACAATGTCACAATCAAATTGAAACTATTAACTTCTTGCACAATGAGTACTTCTTGAGAATCAATTATATAATGTAATCAAGGAAACATATGGACACAAGCAAATACACTTTTTTAGATGAACAAACTATAGTATATAACAAGATAGTTTGTTAATCACTCTTATATGCTTAGTAACATATAGCTATTGATAACAATAACAAAATTTTTTCACACAAGAACAATGTTACCGAAAGCTTGAGCTAAACAAAACAAAGATAATTCAAATCATAATAGAGTTACCAAGAGTATGAGACACACAAAGATTAGGAATCTTTTCTTGATTTAAGAACAAGTTAGGCTTGTAGTCTATTCCTTGCTCAGGAGTGAAAATGTGTGTTTACCATGAAAACCCTAGCACATTTACTTATAAAATGATAAGAGCAAGAGTAGTGGTTGGGGTTTTCTCTCCTTGTTTCCTTATGAGACATGCAACACTATAGAATATGGATCATTAATTCCAAAAATGATCCTCATATAATAACAGTTGTGACTTTGCCTAAAATTTAATTTTCTAGGTTAAAACTTTCAAACAACATATTGAGAACTTCCATTTTTGCAATTCATGATGCCTTAATTATCTAAACTCAATATAAATAATGTTATTTTTGAAAACACACAAAACCTCCATTTGGGTAATTCATATTCTTTCATATTTGGAACGAAAGCATGATTCAAAAGGAAAATATGGAGTTTCTTACTAAATCATGTTGAACCCATTTAGAAAGCTTATACCTTTTCCTCTAAAGTCCCTTCTCTCTGAGTGCATGCAAAGAGAAGTTCTTAGTTCTTTCCTTCTCAAGTGATAAAGAAGAAAGAAACATGTTTTTGCTCTTTTTTAGCCAACTTAATGGCATCGTTGCCTTATAAGTTCAAAATGGTGTGGTTTACTCCATAGTCAAAACAATGCTTTTTGACTTAGTCTCGATTATTTCTCTTATGCTTCATTTTGTATAAGTCACTCTTATACTATTTCAATACCATAGCTACTCATGATTCACATATATATATATGAAGTAGCAATCAAATATCAATTTGCATAAACCCAAAACCTGTAACAAGATTTTCTTAAAAATTTGTTTTGGTATGTGAGAACTATGTAAATAAAAAATAACCCTTAACTTGGTTATTTGTCCTACATGTGTTCCACAATTTTTATTGGCACAAGAATAAGTAAACATACTTAATAGTTTTTTTTAAATATTTGTCAACATCAAAATATATATCCAACACATTTGGTGCATGTCCCAATGGATGTTGGTGTTGAAAATCATGTGTTTGTATGTTTTGATTGAGAAAAATTTTATTATGGTTGAATATATATTTGAATATATGAAATTGTGTGCACATATTAAAAATCAAAGGAAGCAAAAGGTGTGCAAATTATAATATCAATTAATGATATTATAAAGTAGCCGAGTTTCTACATTTTATTATCAAACATCAAATATGAAGTCAATTTGATTTTTTCTATGCATATTTTAATTAATAGCTTAATTCATATTATTTTTTATATTAAAGAAATTTGGTACTTGAAATTGGTGTGCCTATAGGTACATTTGAAAAGCAAAGGCTTGTTACATTGGAGTACACATCTTCGTTGGACCGATCATATATCTATATATATGGGTACATGAAACATATATATATGTATATATATACATATATATATATATTTGGAGCCCATGAAGTTGAGACTCGTGAAAGTGCAGCCTGCGAAACTGGAGCTTGTGAGAAGTGAGGCTGGAGCCCGTGAAGTTGAAAGCCTTTCACTTAAACAAAACGGCAGCGTCTTAAGAAGATAAGAGCTTAAGCTCTTATGATCGAACCCATCTGAAGCCCTAGCCACACACTTGACTAAAGCTACCTTCCTCCTCTTGATCTCTCTCGCGACGCTGACTCCAACGGGAAGAATGATGAGGCAACTGAGTGTCAGAATGGCTATTTTGCTGAAAAATCACGATCTGCAGCTGTGTGATGTTGTGTCTATCAAATCTCAACGG
This sequence comes from Casuarina equisetifolia, assembly GCA_028551475.1. Classification (NCBI taxonomy): domain Eukaryota; kingdom Viridiplantae; phylum Streptophyta; class Magnoliopsida; order Fagales; family Casuarinaceae; genus Casuarina; species Casuarina equisetifolia. The sequence continues at coordinate 15,945,644 of CM052354.1, forward strand.
AAGAAGTTCAAAAAGGTTTGAACCAAAACCCTAACATGTTCAAGGTTTGAATATCTATTATAAAAGGGAGCTTTGGATGAGTATTTTATGCATGCTGAGATATATTCTTGTTGATTTGATCAAAAGAGATTGAAGCCCTCATTGATTTGTTCTTGCTGCCATGTTCTTCAATCCTTGAAGAAAAAGAAAATCTTCGGTGATATTTCCTAAATTTGTTATCTTGTGAATATCATTTGATAGATTGATCTTTGTATGTGCTAGATTATCTAAAACATTATTTGCACATAAAGATCACTGTAAATCTGAAACCCTAGATTTGTGAAATTTGGAGATTTCGTGATTAGAGCTTGAATTAACTTTGTATACATTCGATTAGCTCTCTGATAAGCTTAAATCCTCACCCATATCATATATTTGAGGAATTAGCTTGATGTATTAAGGTTTTTATAACCCTAACTCTGTAACCGTGAGCTGTATAACTCCTTTTGAAGAGTTGTGGGGTGAAGGAGAGGTGCTCTCCTAGTTTGATGTAAAGTAGACTTCAACTTGGTTTAAGTTGAAGGAGAAGGGGGTGAAAGCAGGTAAAAAGTGCTGAACTACCGTGAAATTCTTGAGTGTGATTCTTTTGATTTGATTTATATTCTTATGCTTTGATATTATTGTGATAGTTAATCTTATCATGATTGCTAAGTAAGAAATAAAAAAAATTATTTAAATTAGCTAAGCTTCTAGATATCCAATTCAACCCCCTCTTCTTGGATAGCCATAAAACCTAACAATTGGTATTAGAGCTAAGCTCTCTGATTTAAAGGCTTAATATCCTAGAGTAGATCCATTTACATGGCTATGGAGAAAGAAGTAGCTGTTACAAGGTATAATAAACCACCTTTGTTTGATAGGGTAAATTATAGACATTGGAAGCAACTTATGCGAGTCTTCACTGTCGGTCAAGACCCTAAAGCTTGGCAAATAATCAGAAAGGGTACTACTTTACCCGAAATTGATGAATGGAGTAAAAATGAAGCTAAAAATCATAAGAATAAATGCTTAGACTATGAACATGATTTATAATGGGCTGAAAGCTCATGAATTCAATAAGGTGTCATCTTGCCTCACTGGCAAGGAAATATGGGACAAATTAGAAGTTATATTCAAAGGTACTAAGAAGGTTAAGTCATCCAAGGTAACCATGCTCACTCATGACTATGAACTGTTTACTATGCTTGAATTTGAAACTATTAGTGACATGTTTGGTAGATTTATAGAAATAATATATGAACTTAGGTTGCTAGGTAAGACCTATACAAATGAAGAAATAGTTAGAAAAATGCTAGTATCTCTACCCGAGAGCTGGGATCCAAAGAAAATGGCATAGCAGAAGCACATGATCTAGATGGTCTAACCCTAGATGATCTACTAGGATCACTAAAGACTCATGAAATGCAATTAATTAGAAGGGTAAAAGAAAAAGAGAATAGAAGGTTACTTGCTCTAAAAGTAAAAATAGAAAAGACTGAAGAAGTTGAGTCCAAAAATGATGAGATTGCTCTTATAGCTAGAAGATTCAGAAAATATCTTAAAAAGGGCTTAGGAAGAAATAGAGGACAACCTAGAAGGAATGAAACATATGAATCTAGGGATAACTTATGCTATGAGTGTAGAAAACCTGGACATATCAAGGCTAATTGTCCCTCACTCAAGAAGAAGAATAATAAAGGAAAGAAAAAGGCAATGATTGTTGCCTGGGATGATGGAAGCTCCTTATTAGATGAAGAAGAACAAGAAGAAGTTACCTTCCTTTGTTTAACTGTAAATGCAACAATAGAAGAAGAACTCGAGGTAAGTGTTTCTGAACCCGAAACAAATCTTAGTGGCGACTTTGAGATTGCCTTTTTTGATATGGTTGAATATGCAACAAAAATGAAAGAAAAATATAAGAAGATGAAGGCTAAATATAAATCTGCAAAAGTTAAAATTGAAATTGATAAACCTGCCATGGCATTGTCTATGACTTGCATGCATGAAAATACTTCTAAGAATATTGATGTATCTGAGAATATTTCTGTTAAGACCGATACATGTTCTATGATCAATACTTACTCTCATCTAGAAAATAAGCATGATGATGCATTAAAACTAGCATGTGAAAACTGAGACATAATTAGACTCAACATGAAAATTTTGGAGTTAGAAAAAGAAAAATCTGAGATTCAAATGAAATTGGATGAAACTAATATATTGTTACACAAGTTTACAAAAGGTAATGACTTGTTAAATAATATGTTAAAATCATAAAGAGGTGCATACAATAAAGTTGGTATAGGATACAATTCTTTGAAAAACACAAAAACATCTACAAATTTCTTTAATAATAAGGACTGTGAATTTCTGCTACATCATAAATGTTCTTATTGTAAATACATTGGTCATTCATTCAATACATGTTTAGTTAGATTTGGAAGAGCATACAAGATTAGGAAAGTATGGATACCTAAGAAAATGAAAAATGCAATAGAAACTAACACTCATGGACCCAAAGAAAAAAGGGTACCAAGATCTTCAACACAAACTTTTGTTTTTGCAGGATATGAGCATGAACATAGACAAGAAGAAGCACAAAGAACTGTGGATTCTGGATAACGGCTATTTCCATCATATGACTAGGATGATGGAGCTCTTCTCAACACTTGAGCTGAAATCCAAAGGTACCGTATCTTTTGAAGATAACTCCAAAGGAAGAATTGAGGGTATAGACACCATAGGTAACCCGAAATCCCTTCTCATATCTAATGTGTTGTATGTTGATGAATTGAAATTTAATTTACTAAGTATAAGTCAATTGGGTGATAATAACCTTAAAATCAGATTTAGAAAAGAACATTTTCTTGTTGAGAATCTAGAAAATAATGTGAGAATCATTGGGAAAAGAAAAGATAATATTTATGTGTTTGATCTTAGTAAGTTAACAAATGAACAAACATGTTTGATTGTTAATAAAAGTGTTGATGCTTGGTTGTGGCATAGAAAACTCGGTCATGCTAGTCTAGGACTATTAGAGAAATTATCTAAGAATGGCTTAGTTAGAGGATTACTCGAGCTCACCTTTGATAAAGATAAGTTATGTGATGCTTGTGTGAAAGGGAAGCACACCCAAAGTAGTTTTAAGCCAAAGTTAATGGTTTCTACCTTAAGACCATTAGAACTAATACACATGGATCTGTTTGGTCCTTTAAGAACAGCTACTATGAATGGAAAATATTATGCTTTAGTCATAGTAGATGATTATACTAGATATACCTGGGTATATCTACTTGCTAGGAAAGATGAAGCATTCGAGAAATTTGTTGATTTCTCTAAAATGGTCCAAAATGAAAAGGATCTTACCATAGTTAAGATACGGACAGATCATGGTGGTGAGTTCAAAAATTACCTTTTTGAAAAATTCTATTCTAAAAACGACATATCTCATAATTTTTCAGCACCTAGGACACCATAACAAAATGGTGTTGTAGAAAGGAAAAATAGGACACTCCAAGAAATGGCTAAAACCATGATGTGTGAATACAATCTTCCTAAACATTTTTTAGGAGAAGCTATAAGTACAGCTTGCTATATCTCAAATAGAGCATTCTTAAGACCAGTCTTGAAAAAAACTCCATTTGAGTTATTATTTGGTAGAAAACCTAATATATCCTACTTTTATGTGTTTGGAAGTAAATGTTTTATTTTAAACCATGGAAAATAGTCACTTGGAAAACTTGACTTTAAGAGTGATGAGGCCATATTTCTCGGTTACTCTCAAATTAGCAAAGCATATAGAGTTTTCAATAAGAGAACTCTAGTTGTTGAAGAGTTTATTCATGTAAAATTTAAGGATGATTCTGATTTGAATCCCACTGAACAAGATGCAAATGATAAGTATATATATGTTAAGATGGAGTTAGACTTAAGAGAATTTACCTTTCCTAGAGTAAGAAATGAAGTAGATCAACAACATATTCTAGGAAATCTTGTAAATAGTGTAAGTACACGGTCTAGATATCATAACACATGTGAACATCAAGCTTTCTTATCTCAAATAGAGCCAAAGAAAGTAGATGAAGCTCTTGTAGATGAAAGTTGGTTCCTTGCTATGCAAGAAGAACTAAATCAGTTTGAAAGGAGCAAAGTTTGGAAATTAGTTTCAAGACCACAAAACCATTCGGTTATAGGAACCAAATGGGTGTTTTGAAACAAATTAGATGAGTGAGGGACAATTACTAGAAACAAAGCCAGATTAGTTACACAAGAATATAGTCAAGATGAAAGAATTGACTATGTGAAACGTTTGCTCCTGTAGCCAGATCAGAAGCCATTCGAATGCTACTTGCTTTTGCTTGCTACATGAGCTTTACACTTTTTCAAATAGATGTAAAGAGTGCATTCTTAAATGGTGTTGTCAAGGAAGAGGTTTATGTGGAACAACCACCTGGATTTGAAGATCCCACATGTCCAAATCATGTATTTAAGCTTTCTAAAGCTTTATATGGGTTGAAACAAGCCCCACGGGCTTGGTATGACAAGCTAAGTACCTTTCTATTAAATACAAATTTTAGAAAAGGGAAGGTAGATAATACGTTGTTTATTAAGACACAAGAGAAAGAAATTTTGATTGTCCAAATCTATGTTAATGATATTGTGTTCGGTTCTACAAATTCTGTTATATGTGAACAATTTATAGATTCTATGAAACATGAGTTTGAAATGAGTATGATGGGTGAATTAAATTATTTTCTTGGACTCCAAATTAAAAAAACACCTAAATGAATATTCATAAGTCAAACTAAATATATCAAGGAATTACTTAGGAAATACAACATGCATGATTCTAAACCAATAAACACTCCTATGAGCACATCTACATCTTTGTCATATGATAGTGTTAGAGTTAGTGTTGATTCTAAAATGTATAAAGGCATGATTGGTTCCTTACTATATTTAACTGCCTCTCAGCTAGACATTATGTTCAGCGTTTGTTTATGTGCATGATTTCAATCTAATCCCAAAGAACAACATTTAAAGGCTATTAAAAGGATCTTTTGGTATCTAAAAGATACAATTACATTAGGCATATGGTATTCAAAAGACACTATGTTTGATTTACATGCATTTAGTGATTCTGACTAAGTTGGTTGTAAAATAGATAGAAAAAGTACAAGTGGTACATGTCAATTTCTAGGACACATGCTGGTTTCTTGACACTCCAAGAAACAAAACAGCGTTGCTTTTTCTTCCACTGAGGCAAAATACATAGCTGCGGCTAGCTGTTGTGCTTAAATTTTATGGATGAAACAGTAATTAGAAGATTATGGTCTTTTTTTTACTAAGATTCCATTGAAGTGTGATAATACCAATGCAATAAATCTAACTAAAATTCCGATACAACACTCTAAAACTAAATATATAGAAATAAGACATCACTTCATTCGTGACCATGTTGAAAAATTTGATATTTCTATTGAATTTGTTAGGACTAACCAGCAACTTGCTAATATTTTTACTAAACCATTGGATAATGAAAAGTTCTCTACTCTCCGAAGAGAGCTTAGTATGTGTTTGCTTAATGATATTGCTTAAAATCTTTAAGCATTTTTTTCTACAGCCTGCTTGTGTGTTCCTTATTTGGTTCCTATCCTGAGGGGGAACACCATTTATACATCTGGAATAGCTCAAATTTCTACTACCATACTTTTCATTTTTATCCATCCTTCTCACTTACCTTTCACTGTGATGTTCTACTTTTTTCTAATGTCAAAAAGGGGGAGAGAGTACATTCATAGCACATTTATGTTCCATTTCTGACTTTCAGTGCAGAACGTGGGATAAACTCTTTTACACCTTATTGTGTGCCTAAACATACTTGCTGTGATGAACGAACTTGCCTTGATGAATATCTATGTAAACATGAATATGCTCTCCGTGGTTATACATTCATACATCATTGGAATACATGATTATGTAATCTTTATGCCACCCGGGTAGTAACATGTGCTAGTTGGTTGGATTCAATATGAAAATTTTGTCATCATCAAAAAGGGGGAGATTGTTGAAAATCATGTGTTTGTATGTTTTGATTGAGAAAAATTTTATTATGGTTGAATAGATATTTGAATATATGTTGAATATATGAAATTGTATGCACATATTAAAAATCAAAGGAAGTAAAAGGTGTGCAAATTATAATATTAATTAATGATATTATAAAGTAGCCGGGTTCCTAAATTTTATTATCAAACATCAAATATGAAGTCAATTTGATTTATTTTATGCATATTTTAATTAATAGCTTAATTCATTTGTTTATATTAAAGAAATTTGATACTTGAAATTGGTGTGCCTATAGGTACATTTGAAAGTAAAGGCTTGTTACATTGTAGTACACATCTTTGTTGGACCAACCATATATCTATATATATGGTTACATGAAACATATATATATATATGTATATATATACATATATATATTTGGATCCCATGAAGTTGAGGCCCATGAAAGTGCAGCCTGCGAAACTAGAGCCCGTGAGAAGTAAGGCTGGAGCCCATGAAGTTGAAAGCCTTTCACTTAAACAAAACGGCATCGTCTTGAGTAGATAAAAGCTTAAGCTCTTATGATTGAACCCAACTGAAGCCCTAACCGCACACTCGACTAAAGCTACCTTCCTCCTCGCGATCTCTCTCGCGACGCCGACTTCAACGGGAAGAATGATGAGGCAACTAAGTGTTAGAACAACTATTTTGCTGAAAAATCACAATTTGTAGCTGTGTGACATCATGTCTATCAAATCTCAATGGAAGAAGTTCAAAAAGGTTTGAACTAAAACCCTAACATGTTCAAGGTTTGAATATCTACTATAAAAGGGAGCTTCAGATAAGTATTTTGTGCTTGCTGAGATATATTCTTGTTGTTTTGATCAAAAGAGATTGATGCCTTCATTGATTTGTTCTTGCTACCATGTTCTTCAATCCTTGAAGAAAAAGAAAATCTTCAGTGATATTTCCTAAATTTGTTATCTTATGAATATCATCTGATAGATTGATCTTTGTATGTGCTAGATTATCTAAAACATTATTTGCACTTAAAGATCACTGTAAATTTGAAACCCTAGATTTGTGAAATTTGGGGATTTTGTGATTAGAGCTTGAATTAACTCTGTATACATTTGATTAGCTCTCTGATAAGCTTAAATCCTCACCCATATCATATATTTGAGGAATTAGCTTGATGTATTAGGTTTTTATAACCCTAACTCTATAACCGTGAGCTGTATAACTCCTTTTGAGGAGTCATGGGGTGAAGGAGAGGTGCTCTCCTAGTTTGAAGTAAAGTAGACTTCAACTTGGTTTAAGTTAAAGGAGAAGAGGGTGGAAGTAGGTGAAAAGTGCCAAACGACTGTGAAATTCTTGAGTGTGATTCTTTTGATCTGATTTATATTCTTATGCTTTGATATTATTATGATAGTTAATCTTGTCATGATTGCTAAGCAAGAAATCAAAAAGAAAAATTATTTAAATTAGCTAAGCTTCTAGATATCCAATTCAACCCCCCTTCTTGGATAGCCATAAAACCTAATAGTTGGCTGTTAATCCTATAAGGATGCAGACAATAACTAGTTCCTTAATAGGGGCAAAGTTATCCTTATAGTTGGCCCCTTCTCATTAGCTATATCCTTTTGTCATGAGTTAAGCCTTGTAACGATCCACAGTTCCATATGCTTTATGCTTGATCTTGTAGACCCACTTGTTCCCTATTGCTTTATGACCTTCAAGAAAAGAAACTAGCTCCTGTGTATTGTTTGATTTCAAGGCCCTAATCTCCTTAGCCATGGCATCATGCCATTTAGGGTTTATGACTACATCACTAAAAGTGGTGGGCTCAAGAGTCGTTGATATGGAACAAATAAAGTGATTGTGCTTTTGTGATAATCGATGGTGAGACATCACATGGGAAATAGGGTGTGTAGTAGATATGAGGGTGGAACCATCCATGTAAGAGTATTTGTAATCATGTGTCCATATGGGAGGTTAAGGAATGTGACCTCATTTTCACTTGGGTGTCATTGTTGAGGAAGCTTTGTTTGAAGAATCAGGTATGACAAACTATTGAACTAGTCTAGTGTAGGGAACAATGGCAAATGAATTTGGGTCTTGCAAATCAACAATAGAAGATGATGGATGCATGGGAACTGGACATGTTAGAGATTAGTCTAGTGTGACACTCGTGGGTGACAAGGTATGTGTAATGTTTGGTGATAGATTTAAGGGAAAAATATTTTCATGAAATATCATATCATGACTCATATAAAATTTTATGCTTTCAATGTTGAGGAGGCAGTACCCCTTTTAGGCAAAATGATATCCTATAAACATGGAAGGGATAGATCGATGACCAAATTTATCCTTCTATGATAAATTTGCTGCATAGTACAGACACCTAAAAACTCAAAGATGGTTAAGTGTGAGGGGGCTTACCAAAAAGTTTCTCGTATGGGGTTAGCCTTTAAAGGACTTGAGTGGGTGTTCAATTTATTAAATATGTGGTTGTAAAGAGACATTCGCTCTAAAAAGGAATAGGGCAATTTGACTGGAATCTCAAAGCCCTAACTAGAGTAAATAGGTTTTGATGTTTTCTTTTAACTAACCCATTTTGTTAAGGGGTGTATGGGCATTAACTCTTGTTGATGATTCCTTGAAAGTTGAATAAGGCCTAAAGAAATCTTTGTTGGGTTTTATGGCTTAACAAGAAAGGGGGTTAAATTGGTTAAGCTAAGAACTAATCAGTCTCTTTTTCACTTTAAAAAATTATTCTAAACAATCCTATAAAATGATCATATAAGTCACAACAAAACAACAAGCAAACAAAAGTAAACAGAGGGAAGTAAGACACCAAATTTACCATGGTGGTTCGGCACTCAATCCTTGAGCCCTACATCCATTCTCTTTTCCTTCAACTTAACAAATTGAAGTCCACTTTACTTCAAGTTAGGAGAAGTCCTCTCTTACATTTCATAACTCTTCAACAAGGAGTCAATTCATCCATGGTTACAAAGTTTAGGTTGAACCGACCTTAGTACATCAAGCAAATCCTCAAATGTGTAATGTAAGTGAGGAATAATGCTTCTTAAAGAGCTAATTGAAGATATACAAACTTAATTCAAGCTCTAATCATGAAACCCCAATTTTCACAAAGTTAGGGTTTTAGATTTACAAAAAGGTTTATGTGCATATTATAATCAAAACTTAATCAACACATAAACAACTTAATCTAATAGTGAATATTCACAAGAATATTAGTTTGAAGGAATATCACCAAAGATACAAAGTAGTTTCATAACTTAATGAAGAAAGTATTCAAATTTAAGATCTTTTGTAAGATTTGAATATAAGCTCAATTCTTCTCAAATGTAATGTATGCAAAAAAAAACTTCTCAGAACCTCAAAGAACCCCTTTTTATAGAAGATTCAAAAACTTCAAGCTCTCTAGGGTTTTGGTTCAAACCTGAACTTCCCATTGAGATTTGATGTAATCTCCATCATGCAACAATAGAAAAGGTGATTAATGCAACAAATAGCCGTTTTGATAGATTGATCACCTCAAAAATCTTCCCTAATAAGCCATTAAATTGAGCTCAAATCTTCATTTTGAATAAAAAATCAGACCATTTTGACATCGGTCTACTCCAAAATCCTCCTATTAAGGATTCAACATTTGCAGGGAGAACACATGCTTCACCAAAGACTTTCTCTCTTCGAACATCCATCTTTAGGGCAAAATGGTCAAGTGAGCTCTTAAGTGAGATATCACTTAAGTTAGATGACATAATATGGATAAGTAGTGCACCATATAGTTGGGTAAGAAGTGGGTAGGGCTTCTTTAACATATGCGAGCCTTGACACAAGCCAACCTTAGAGTAAGCTCAGTCTAGCTCTTAGTAAGCTCAGTTCAGTAGCATATAAACATAGTTTAGCAACACATAAGCACAGTCCAACACTTAGCAAGCTCATATTTGATTCAACATTTGACTTCACTTGGATTAATATCAAGCTTGAATAAAAGCTCCTTGTAGATTGATCTTTTAATATGTTCCTACAAGTGCATAAAGCCAAGTATCATTTTTCTTAAATATATTCAAATATATTTGTAGATAATAAATTTGTAGTAGATGCAAGAGCATATTGGGCATCATAAAGGTAATATCTATTATGAAGTATGATTGAACCTATATGTGTGATGGGGATGCATTTGCCATTCGGCAGTTGAACAATCCTAAACTTGATAATGCATGAATGAGGAGATATTAAGCAATCAAAATCACTTGTAATATGGTCACTAGCCTTTAAATCTACAAGCCAATAAGAATGATCATGACGTTTAGGGAAAATACCTATTACATAAGTTGTGAACGAGTAGTGAACTATTTTTATTGATTGATGATGGCTATAATTTCCTCCTGCTCACCTTTAGTAAGGATGAACTCATTATTAGAATTGTCATTAGCAAATGTGTGATGGGTAGATTGGCATTTAATAACCTTCCATTTTCATTTTAATTGAGGCTACCCATGAAGTGAATAACATTTTTCTTTTGTATGCCCAATAATTCCATAGTGAGGATATTTAATTAGTAGGCGACAATCATTTATGTGATGCCTTTTCTTTCCACAGTAAGCACACATACTGTGGAGGGCTTCTACATCCATAGAGCCCATATTGGCTTGGGGACTCATCAACGAGTAATACTAACCTATAGAAACAATAGAGCACCATAATACAATGAAACAAGTAGCCTATCGGTCCACTGCCCATCTGGGTAATGCAACTGCATAGTAACATCAGGTTAAAACCTATGCACACAGGTGGACTTGAGTGGAGGCCTATACAAGTTGATTGGTGACCTGAGATAGACTTGAATCTTGACTTGTGTTCTAAGTGTAGACCCAACTCTATTTAATGTGAATGTTAAGGTGGGCTTGAGCGAGCTCGGGTTAAAAAAATAACTAAAAATCATTTTTTTGGGTGTTTTTGGGTTTTTTGTGGGAAAAGTGCGTGTTTGGTTAGGAAGAAGGGAGGAAAAATGAAAAATATGAAGAACAAAAATAAAAGATAGATGCCAACAAACTCCAAGATGTAAAGGCAACACCACCAGTCAAGGACTACCACCAATCCCTGGCAAGAATTGGATAAAGGATGCAAAAGTTGATCATATAACTTTGGGGCTTCTATTCTCTGGAAAATAAGTCTGTTCACAACTAAAACAATACTCCCTTTAAATAGGTAGCTAAACCTAACCCTAGAAGAATCTTGGTAAATCAAGAATCCTTAAAACCTAGTTCTAGAAGGATCCTGACAAATCAAGAATCCCAAAAATTAAGGAAGTCTTAACAAATCTGAATTCTGACAAATAAAGGAATCCTAAACAAATCAAAGATCTGACAAGTATGGAAACCCAGATAATTCAGGAACTTAGACAATTAAGGAAAACCAAATAAAAGGAAATATTTTCAGACAATAAGGTAAACCTAAGAAATTAAGGACTTAACAACTATTTAGAAAACCTTCCATATTAAAGATTGTAGAGATGCTATGGAATATTCTTGGGTTGCTCTTCAATCTTGGCCTTCTTAGACCCACTAGATTACATTGTGGACTCTCAATTCTTTGATGTTGGAACTCGTAATATTGGGCCTTAAGTGCATCCACATCAATCTCCCTTTCTTGACAAAGATTTGTCCTTAAATCTTGATTGCTACTTTGGGTTTTATCGCTCCATGAATCCATAATCCAAGTTTGTGCACACAAATCAAGCTTTAACTCTGGCGGTCTACCCAAGTGTGTTGGTTCACAAATCAATGGCAAACTACCATGTTGCTTGGATGGGAGTCTACAACCTGAGCAACAATATGATCCAAACAAGTAGTTAAAGTTATGAAATGTTTTTGTAGCACCTTCATTAATAGCATAGAAAAGTCTTGGTGATTGTTGTTGACATGTCTTCTTTTCATGATTTGACAATACAAACCCATAAAGGAAACCACTATTCGTGCTTAGTACCTCTAAATTCTTCAAGTCTTGGATGAAACCTTGTGCTTCTTCTAAAAAAATCTCTTCCTTTGCCTTGTTTGGTAATATCTTGTGCTTTGGTAAATCTGAACTTCTTAGATCTATCTCTTTTTTAGGCAGCAAATCTTACTCTAGAGGATTCAAGCACTTTGGATTTGCATTCATAGTCGTTGGTGCTTTAATTTTCAAAAGATCTAAACTTTCTAGGTTCTTATCTTTCTCTGCCAACACCAATAGCTTTGGTAGATCCAAATCTTTTGGTTATACTTTTGTTGACTTTGTTTCTTCTACTTTAACAACTTATATGGCTTTCTTTGGTGAAGTTTCTCTCCCATACCACCTTTCTATCCACGTATCATAGTCTTCCTTGTAATAATTGTAATTGTTTTTGCTATTGGTACCTGGAATATGTTAAAGTGCAATCTTTTTTTTGGTTGCATTGTGGGTCTTAGCTTTAGCATATGTTCATCTTGCACACGTCAACCTGGTCTTGGTTGAAATCTTTGGGCAAGAAGTGCCTTTTGAGCAGCTTCTTCAGTTTCTCCCACAAACAAACCTTTTCCTTTCCATCCCGAACTCTTTGTTTCTTACTATTCTCACACAACAAAGAAGTAAATTCTTTGATATGAAGAATAGCAACCTTATATTTCTTCCAATCATCGTACGCTTAGAACTTAAACACCCTTTCAATATGATATAGCCAATCAACAAAATCATTGGGATTAAGAATACCTTTGAATTCTAGGATCTCAATACATAAGTTACAATTATTGTCTGGCCTCCTCCTCTACTCTTTTTCATTTTGGTTGCCCTGGGTGCCTTTGTAAAAGCCTTCCAACTTCTTGAGGATGTCAAAAAGTTGCTCCTTTACCTCGCCTAACTCAAGCGATATCATTTTGTTTCCAACTTCCTATGGTGGAATTGGTGAGGAATGGTCACTATGATAAGATGAAAAATTGCCACTTGGATTAAATATCTTAAGGAGAGCTCACTCATAGGAATAACTTGGGCTTTGATTACCACTTGATACGAATCTTATGGTGGGCTTAAGTGCTCCTCGGGTTAAGAAAATATGTAAAAAATAATTTTTTGGTGTTTTTGGGTTTTCTATGGGAAAAGTGAGTGTTGGTAAGGAGGAAGGGAGGAAAAATGAAAATATAAAGAACAAAAATAAAAAGATAGATGCCAACAAGCTCTAAGACATAAAGGCAATGCCACCAGTCAAGGAATTGTTCCACCACCAATCTCTGACAAGAATTGGATAAAGGATGCAAAAGTTGATTATACAACTTAGGGGTTTCTATTCTCTAGAAAGCAAGTTTACTTTTGACTGAAACAATGCTTCCTTTAAGTAGGCAGCTAAACCTAATCCTAGAAGGAATCTAGTAAATCAGAATCCTTAAAATCTAGTTCTAGAAGGATCCTAACAAATCAAGAATCCCTAAAATTAAAGAAGTCTTAACAAATAAGGATTCTGACAAATAAAGGATTCCTAAACAAATCAGAGTTATGACAAGTATGGAAACCCAGATAAATCAGGAACTTAGACAATTAAGAAAAAGCAAACAAAAGGAAATATTCTTAGACAATAAGGTAAACCTAAGAAATTAAGGACTCAACAACTATTTAGGAAACCCCCCATATTAAAGATTATTATAGAGATGCTATGGAATATTTTTGGGTTGCTCTTCAATCTTGGCCTTCTTGGACCCACTAGATTACATTGTGGACTCTCAATTCTTTGATATTGGAACTTGTAATATTGGGTCTTAAATGCATCCACATCACTATTGTGAAAGCAAGATGGTCGGCATGGTTGGCATTTTTGGTGGTCAGGCAACTAGATTCCTCATCCTTGATCACCCCTATGGCCTCTACAAGGCTCATAATCGGCTAGGTGTTTTAGATCTATGATATGGCAGCTAAATATACTGCATCTAACCCATTCAAGAAATCAATGGTCTTCCCATCTTCCTAAATTTTTTGAAAATATAGGTTAATGATGAGATTTGGATAGCATATGGCAATGTAGGAGTCAAATTGACTCCACAGGCACTCCAATTGGTAAAGATATTTGATAAATATAATGTTTTTTTTTGTGATTGATAATAAAGAAAAAAAAATTAAGCTATAAACTAATTTCAGTTTGTCATGCATCCATATTTATTTTACTATCTTTCTAAGGTAGCTTGTTATATGGTAAAAAGACCAATGCATGTGTAAGGCCTAAGCCTTTTACTACACTAACCAAGTCAATTTATGGCCCAAGAGGTTTTGATCAAAATCACCAAGAGAGTCCATGTGCAACTCACCTATTCTACTTGAGATCCATATATTGCCTCACATGACCTGATTGGAAAATCCATAAGAACCACCAAATGACACCGCTCAACAACTAAGGAAAGAAAAACCCCCATTATTCTTTCCCTTTGTCTCTCTCCCTCGTTCTCTTAAAATCAAAAGAAGAAATTAGATGAAGGCTTACCATCAACTTCACTAGAGATTGAGACTTAATGAGATTTAGGCTAATGAGAAGAATCTCTAACATGAAGAAAATCACAAGATGGGTTGGTGGTTGATGGCTTCTATAAAAAGAAAATAACTTGGGTGAAGAAAGTCATCAGAGTGGAAAGAATCAAAAGAAAAAGTTCTTCAAGAAGTTCAAGCACTATTCATATCCTTTCTAGAAGGCTTTTTAATCTTTATAAGCTTTGTATTGAAGCAAAATCATTATTTTGATTACATCATTTATATTTTGTTTCGATCTCAGAATCCAAAGATTAAGGTTTTACCTAACTTTGGGTTTTTTTTTTCTTTTTCAGCACTATTATTAGCTTAATATTTGTATTGACAATCTATTTGAGGTGTTATATAGTTTGATTTCTTTGTTTTGATTTGTAATCTGTGGATTGTTTTACTATTGTAAACACAAACAGAAATTATTTCTCTTTTGAAAAGAAAAAAGGACCTTTTAGTGCTTTACTAAAAGAGGTGGAGTAGGGCTTAAATTGAGAAGTCCGATTCACTTAAAAATTTATGTGTATCTTTATTTGTGTGATTATAACTTGTTCTATTATGTGAACTTCTATTTCTTTGATAGCTTCATATATGATCTTGATAGCCATAGAATTTGTTATAACTTCAGGATTAAGTCTTTCATTTGGAAATGAAATAAAAGTAAGGGAGACACCTAATTCAACCCCTCTTCTTAGGTGACTTATGACCTAACAATATTGGTCCATTTTCTCCCACCTTGATCAGCTCTGGCCAAAGTTTGTTTCACCCCACAAAGCGCCTTTGTTCCCACTCACTGAAACTTATCTTGTAAGTGGTTCTAGACATGTCTAGCATCATTGAAGTAAGTGAATAATTGGTAAAGTTCTGGGGTGAGGGATGTTAGGAGCCAACTCAAGATAACTCCATTATAGCTCTTCTATTACAGAAATAAGAGATCATTGGCTTTAGGTTAAGGCATGGATGGGTCAACAGTGTTGAACTTGTTCTTACCTAATAGTGCCAATGTTATGTCTTGGCTCTAACTCGCATAGTTCTCAACTCCATGGAGCTTCTCTGATACGATGAGAACTCCAGTTTGCTTGTTAGGATGTATATAATAGGATGGCCAGGTTGAACTAAATTCTTTTCATTAGGACCCATGAATGGTGGCAAGGGTGAGATGGTTGTCGAGTTTGTTAGCCACAATAAGGAAGCTTTGAACTGTGGATAGAACCCATGTGTGTTCTTGGTTTGATATGTGTTTGATGAAATGCTTGAATAAATCGCAAGTCACCAAAAACAACAAGAAGATGAAGTTTGTGCAGAAACATGAGTGAGACAGGATGAAAATCAACTTGGTTAGGATACCATGTTAAAAGATCATATGAAGTAGTTGTGAGAGATCATTTGAAGAAGAAACTATGAAACTCCTCTCATTCATGTGTGTATTGGTTACAATGGAATGAATGAATAAAAAGTAAGTTTATTTACTTAAACTAAAATGGTACAATCTCCATACTATTCATATGGGCTTCCATTACTGTTCACATGTACAATGTCGATCCAAAAACATACATTTTCAACATTATATTCCAAAGCACTTCAAAAGGTTCCAAAACTTTAACATGATTGATTGTTTTCTATGTTTTTCCCTTTCTCCTTTTGATGCGTTTTGTGATGGGTAATTGAGTGAGCTTTGGATTTTAAAGAGATTGGAATGAACTAATAATAGGAAAATTCAGAAATTAAAGGGTTGCATTTAAATTACTGGTAATCATGAGAAGATGACATAAGGAAGATGATCAAAGCCTTCGTATAGACTTTCATGAATTTGATGGTACTTTGAACCTAGATGATTTTCTTGATTGGGTTTGCACTATGGAGAGAATCTTTGAATACAAGAACTACAGTGAGGAGAAAAAAATGCAAGGTAGCTATTCTTAAACTTAAGGATTATGCTTCTCTATGGTGGGACAATACAAGAAAGCTCAGGGAAAGAGATAGGTGAAGTAAAGTTAAAACCTGGGAAAAGCTCAAGAGGCTTTTGACTAGGCTATTTGTTCAAAGGGAATCAATTATGTGTTCTCAAAAGTTCCTTCAGGGAATTATTGATCAAAGAGACTCATGAGAGAGGTCTAGTTGGACATATTGGAGTGCACAAAACATTGGAAATCCTTAAGGAGCATTTCTACTAGCCCAAAATGCAAGGGGATGTTCAAGCCTTCATATCTCGGTGTGCTACATGTCAAAGAGCCAAGATGCATTTCAAGCTTGGTCCCTACACTCCACTACCAATTCCAAATGGAACCAATGATGGGAAGATCTTAGCATGGATTTTATTGTGGCTCTTCCTTGGACTCAAAGGGGAAAGCATTCCATCATGGTGGTTGTTGATTGATTCTCCAAGATGGGTCATTTCACTCCTTGCCACAAGATAGATGATGCAACTCATATTGCGGATTTGTTTTTCAAGGAGATTATGAAACTACATGGTGTGCCCAAAACGATTGTTTCTAATAGAGATACCAAGTTCCTGAGCTACTTTTGGAGAACTTTGTGGGCCAAACTTGGTACCAAGTTACTATTCAGCACCTCTCACCACCCCTAGATAGATGGGCAATTGAGTGAGCTTTGGATTTTAGAGAGATTGGAATGAACTAATAATAGGAAAATTTAGAAATATAAAAGGCTGAAAAGGTAAAGACTAGAAAATTAAAGTACCGAAATGTAAAGATAGTAATTTAAGTGTAGGAATTAAAATAATTGGAATGTAAAAGGCTGAAAAGTAAAAGCACAAAATTTAAAGGCAAAGCTTAAAGAAAACGAAATTCAATGACTTTTTCAATCTCAAAGTTCTTATAATGTTCTGCTTACAACTGAAATAATGGTGTCTTTAAATAGACGACTAAACCTAATGCTAGAACAATTAAGGTTTCTTAAAACCTAAGTTTGGTAAGATTAAGGAAAATAAAAACTAACCAAATTAAGATCTTAAACAAATTAGGCATAGGATCCCAACAAATTAGGGACCTTAAAATAGTAGGAATCCTAATAGGAATGGAAACACGAGATAGTAGGAATCATGACAGGAATGAAAACTCCAAGTAGTAGGAATCCTGATAGGAATGGAAACTCCAGATTATTGGAATCCTGACAGGAATGAAAACTCCAAATAGTAGGAATCCTAATAGGAATGGAAACTCTAAGTAGTAGAAATCCTGATAGGAATGGAAACTCCAAATAGTAGAAATCATATGGGCTGGGCCATTAGCATGAACTAGCATAGTTACTCTTGCTTCACCTTTTCAGTAGAAAGCCTTTCCACCAAGGGTTACTGTCAGCCAACCATAATATTGATAAAGCTAAAGATTCCTTGAAAAAGTTGAAACCCACGGTTTTGGGTTTAATCTTAAGAAAAGCCGCATTACAGGACATACAATGTCCCTATTAGAAATGTTACCAGTCTTGGGACGCAATGTTAAACTTGCTAATAATAGTCTAACCAAGTTTGATCATGGAAGTTGCATTGTTAATCTTACCAAGTTCTTTACCATGAATCTTACCCAAGTTCCATTCAAAGAGCAAAACATAATACCAAGAAAGGAAAGAATGGAAAAAGAGTCAAATATCAGCTTTTTTGACTTGGAAAAAAGCTTATAAAATCAGCCAATAAATCATATATTACTTGGACAATATTATATGCAAATGTCTTGGAGATTTATATGCTAAATTGAAGAATTAAATGACCACCGCATGCTGGTGTAAGTGGCCAATTAGTTCAATCATGAATCAAATGGATGTAAATTCAAAATTTAAATAGCTCCCCTTTTTACCTATAAAAAGGTGCATCCGTGTATTGTGAATAGCCAAGGAAGACAAATAGAATCCAATTTTTTAAAAGAAAAGAATAAATTTTCTCCTCATTCCTCCAATTTCTTTTTGTATTCATCTTTGTATGATAAATATTTTCTTTAGTCTTAATTGACCTGTGCTTGTTCTCATTCTCACATTATTTGTTTAAAAAATAAATAATTAGTTTTGATGTCCAACGTTTGAAAGTAGTTGAAAATATCCTTTCTATGGTTATATAGGAAAAATATGGAACAAAAAAAATAATCATTTGGTTAAATCACCAAAAAGCTCTTGGTTCCTAGTAGGACATTTGTTAACCGAGTCCTTGTAATTAGGCTACGTCAAAATTTTTCTTATGTTAACTATCTATAACTATCTACATTTAAGTCCATGTAAGCAGGCGAAGTTGCCTCCTACATTCCTTAAGATCACATTTGAGTTCCT
This sequence comes from Casuarina equisetifolia, assembly GCA_028551475.1. Lineage (NCBI taxonomy): Eukaryota > Viridiplantae > Streptophyta > Magnoliopsida > Fagales > Casuarinaceae > Casuarina > Casuarina equisetifolia. The sequence continues at coordinate 15,964,532 of CM052354.1, forward strand.
TGGTGGTTGGGTCTCTAAGTGAAGTGGGAAGATTGATCTTCAAAACTAGAATTCCATCAGATGGGAAAACGAAGAAGGAAAAAAAACAAACCCTAAATTTTATGAATCACAATTGAATGATTTTCTTGATAAATCTACAATGATTGTTATCAATATATATATAATTTACACAAATTGAAAATGGAAACAAAATATTCACAATTAATGGGTGAATTGTGATGAAACTAGAAAGGAAATCCAGTGATGGCGACAATGACAAACTCAAATGCGGCATATTGTGGTTGCAAGTGATTATCGGTTAGGTTGCATGCACACTTAGGTCGCTTGCTAACGTGGCCCTAGTAAGGAGCCACATGATGATGATGTGGCTGACATGTCACCATTGGTAATGACATGCACAACGTGCGTGGGTGGTGTATTCTCTAACATCCTTTTACAAGCTAAAGGGTCAAAATGAACTGTTAACTTGGATCAAAGAAGTTTGAAGTGAATGGAGGAAAGGCCTTTTGGTGAAGATATCAATAGGTTGATTCATAGATGAGATAAACTATAAATAGAGTTAACCATGAGCAAGATGTTCCTAGATGATGTGAAAGTCAACAAATTTGTGAAACACAATAAGGATATCTAGAAATTGAGAATATGTTTAAAAAGTAAAGAGCCAAGTAAATAAGGAGAATTTATAAATAAAATACACATAAAATTTATTTATTTTTATTAACTTAACTAGGTGTTAGGAAAATTTGATTTTAGTAAATGCAGAACTTTTAAATTTGTCCATTTATTTGATTTGCTCAATAAATGTTCTATTCTCATTAAAAAGGTGATTTGATTTTGATATAAATAAAATATCTTCTTTTTATTATACTTGATTTTATTTGCATCTAATAAGTTGTATCATAAAAGGAATATTTAAGAGAGTTAATGTTACTTGAATTGCACATTTATAGATATAGTCATTCAAATCTTATTAGAATTAATTATGATGAAAAATAACATAGGACTTATTACGACAAAAATTATTGTCATAACAAGTATTGGTATAAAATCTACTCATGAGCATTGTCATAACAAGTATACAACAAATAAACTTTGACACATTACATCAACAAATAGTTGACTTAACAAGTTAGTAGTTCACGCATTCTAGTACAAGTGGCCACACTATACGCAAGTTGGACCATTCAAGGAAATGACAACATCTTGCATCAGCATGCTCCATTAAAGGAAACAATGCCATTTCAACATGTGAAGAAAAAAAAAAGATATTTTCTTCAAGGATTTAACACCATGTAGACTTCTTCATTCCTATTCTTTTTCTATATGAGCAAACCCTAGAGTATTTCATGGTTGAAATCTTGCAATCTAGTTAGTGGATTGATGAAAATTTTTGAAAAAAGCCTAACAATTCATCTATGAAGGATTTGCATTGATTGATTTCAAGAGCATCTCTTGATAACCATAACAAATAGTGCAGCACAAATTTTGAATTATGCCACTCTAATTACTTAGTGATTTCATTCTATATTTGCATGTATTAAGTTCCATTACATTAATTGTATACTATGTTTTTCATTTAATAATTTGTCCAAGTGTAAATCAATTTAGAGCTTATTGTTATTAGGGCTTTCTTTAAAATCATTCATTTGTTGTCTAATTGATATTATATTTGATATTGTAAGACATTCTAAATGTCAAAGAATAGGAAATTCTGGAGAGAGAAAATTATGTATTATAGGTTGAAAGGGGATTGAGAATCCCTTGTAATTTGGCTTATTCATAGCCATTTTTAAGAGAGGTCTTCAGTGGAGAAACTAAAGTAAGGTGGAGTAGGTGCCATCTTATGGGCCGAACCACCTTCCAAATCTTTGCATCCTTTTTTTCTTGGTTTTCTACTTGTTTACTTGTTTTCCTCTCTTTGATTGTGTTTAGACATAAAAATAAAATATAAATAAATATTTTATTACCTAATTCAACCACTTTCTTAGATAATTAGGGACCTTTCACTAGGGAAAGACCTCATACATCAAAATGGATGGAAGGGGAATAGTAGACATAGATGGGGTTGGTGGGTGAGGATAACAATGGTTCTTATTGAGCACACACCATACAATGGGAAAATAAAGGGAAAATGGGGGATGTGTAGGACTTCAAAAGGTAGACAAGCATGGAAGACAAAGGATGACCTAAATGGTGATGTCACAAAAGAATAGGATTGGTGTGGATTGCCAAAAGTGCATGGGAAGAAAAGGATTGGTGTGGACTACTAGAAATGCATAGGAATAAAAGGATATGTTAGATGGCCTAACACAGTAGAGTCCACACTTGAGTATGGCATGTAGGAAAATCTATCTTGTGTGACACAAGATGGCCTAAAAATGAGTTGCCAAGAAAAGAAAATAATAGTTATTGTTTGACATAAATTTAAAAATATAAAAGAGATTTTTGGTAATAAATGGCACAATGAAACCATTTGTCAATTTAAAGTGAGGTTTTTAAAAACTAGTTGTGTGAGTGATGGGAAGAGAAATACCATCACCCATGGTGAGCTAGTAGGTACCAGTATAGGAGAATCAATAACATGATAAGAGGTCCTAAAATTAGAATGCCAAAAAATGTCATCTAGGGTGGAAGGAGAATTGGGGGGGGGGGTATAATGAGAGATGGATAGGGATAGTTGGGTGTAGTGGGCTTAGGATAGGTAGAGTAGGATCTGGACCAAGATAAGATAACATGGATGTGGGTTGTGGGCCTAACTAGGTGGGTTGAAGGATGGGTTAAATCACTCCTAACAGTTAGTAACATGGTGTCAAGGCTGACAACATAGGTGATAACTTTATTTTTTATAGAGTTATTTTGTTTACTTTAAGGAAAATATAATATAATATTTGTGTAATTGTATCTGTATCCATTCTTAGTAATTCAAGTTTTGTTTTCATACAACAAACCTAAGAAAGTAGAAAAACAAGAGAAATGAAGCAAAATATGGAAAGAAAAAAAAAGAAAGTGATAACTCTATATTTTATAGAGTTATTATTAGTATTTTAGATAATGTTTGATATAATTTTTATTAAATTATATTTGTATTTAATTATATTTATGCATATTTTGTTGTTTTATGCAATAAACCCAAAATAGGTGAAAAATGAAGAAAAGAAGCACAAAACCAAAAGAAAATGAGAAAAGAAGGAGAGGAGCCAAATAGAGGTCTTTGGGCCTTTGGAAGGATAGAGGCTTTTAGTCAAAATCGTGTGCTTGGACAGAGGCCATTTTGGTAGGCTTTAGACGTAAAGGAAAGAAGAACTCATGAAGAGAAAGGGGGCCATCTATCGGGTTTGAGGTGAGGACAAAAGGAAGCCTGGACAGAAGAGAAGCAAGGAAAGAGAAACCAAGAGGGAGTCGGAGTCTTGATCAGAACCAGATAGGCATCACCGAAGAAAGAGAGGCCACGCGCGATAATGCGGGTCTTAGAGAGGAGCGTGATGGAAATGCGAACGCCAACTGTCCATCCATCGTTTTCTCCGGCGACGACCCATTTCTGGCCACATTTTCTTCTTTTCCATCCACCTTTAGGTGATTTTTGGCGAGGAGAGAGTAAATCCATAGTCCTAAAGTAATTTCAGTCTTTCTGTACCAGTTTCGCGGTGGTTTATGGCGGTTTCTAGCGAAGAAGTGCGAACGCCGACTTTGTCCATTCCGCTAGATCTACGTGTTTTTGTGGCGGATTTGTGTGATATTTTTACAGATTTGCAACCTGGGCATCCCGATCTATCTTTCCTGAAGTTTTTGTGAAGACCGACGGTAGACGGCGGTGGCGCGTGTCACCGAAGCATGTGATAGCGCGTGAGGGTGCGTCTCGGCTCGTTTTTCATCCCATTTTCCAGACAGCTTCATTCTCTCCCCCTGATGTGCAGATTTGTGCAACTTATTTTCTGATTTGAAGACATTTTTTGGTGGCAACTTGATGTTTTTAAATTCCAGAATGTTTTGTTCATGTTTTTGCACTAATTTAGATGATGTAAATATGTTGTTTTAGTTTAGTTTGTTAGAGCTACGATGTAACTTGATTATGAAGTAGGAATGTTATGATTATTTATGTTTTGTGAGATATTTTATGAATATGAAGTTGCATATTACGGAGCTTAATGCTTTTAGGTGATTAGCTACCACTTAATTGATATGATTTGTATGTTTGAGACCGAACGGAGATGACATGCAGATGCTTCATGTAATATGCAATCATAGATTAATATAAATAGACATATACCATATGATTTGTGTGGCTTTAGGTGTAAACTGGAATATTCACATATCTTAATGCACTTAGCTTATTTAATTCATATGCAGACTCACAGTGAGTTAATGAGCTAAGTAGGTTCGTTATACCTAGAGATAAGATGGTAAATAAGTTAGGAGATTCTGCTATCACATGAGTAGAATTAATCTTGTGAGCATAGATGATCGACATTTATACTTAGTAATTAGGTGAAATCGGATGCTCTAGCATCTTTGGTTAATCAAGTTTAGGTTAAATTTAGTTGTTCAGTTCATGTTTCATCATCTTGATTTGCTAGATAAACTTTAGAAACTATTCACTGTTAGTACTTAGTTAGTATAGTAAACACCAGTCTTTGTGGGACGATATTCATACTTATCATTATATTACTTGTTCGACATGTACACTTGCATGTAGAATTTCACTGAACAAGTTTTTGGCGCCGTTGCCGGGGATTGGTTGTTTTACTGCTGATTAATATTATTATCGAGTAGCTTCTAAGTTTAATTTAGCTTTTATTGCCTTTATTTTACTTTATTTTTATTTTCTTGTAGGAAAGAAAGATGGAGAACAATAATGGTACACGCAGACTATTGAAAGATTATGCACCATCATTTTGGAATGCCACATCAAGCTTCCAAAGACCTATAAGTCAGGCAAACAACTTTGAGATCGAGCCAACACCTAAAGTAGATAACCTCGCCGACTTACGTGCAAAATTAGAAATGTTCCTGAAGAATATAGAATGTGAATTTTGTGGTGGAGCACATGAGAGCACGGAATGTCAATTAGGTAATCCTTATGCTCATTATAATGATTATGCCAATTTTGTTGGGATCCTTAGTAGGTCACAAAATGATCCTTACTCCAACGTGTACAATCTGGGATGGCACAACCATTAAAATCTTTCATGGAGTAACCCAAATGAGATAAGACTGCAACCAACATTTTGGCAAACAAAAGAGGTGAAACCTAATTTTGAGGACATGGTCAGTGAGCTGGCTAGCACCACACAGAACTTTACAAAGTGGATGGAAGAAACATTTCAGAATCAAGAAGCAAGTTTTCAAAGGCAAGACGTTTCAATCCGAAGATTAGAGGTGCAGATGAGTCAGCTCATCAATATGATCTCAAAGAATCAGAAGGGTCCTTTGCCTTGTGACACGGGGAAAAGCCCTATAGATACCGCAGAAGCAATAACCCTAACATATGGCAACCAAGTAGGAGAAGAAGATGCTGACATAAACATTTTCAAGGAAATAGATAAAGATTTCAGCATGCAACCTGAGGAGGCACCTAGGAACAACCTTGTTCTAGTAGTTCATGAGTCTTTTATGCCTCCAACTCCATCTACCCAGAGATTCTAGCAATGTGTAAACGATAAGCAATTTTTAGAATTCCTTGATATATCTTTAAAACTGCACATTAACATTCTTTTTACAGAGGCTTCAGTTCCAATGCTAAATTGTGCAAAACTTTTGAAAGAGATACTGGAGAACAAAAGGAAGCTGGAAGTACATAAGACAGTTGTGTTGATTGAAGAATACACAACCATTAAGCGACATAAACTATCTCCAAAACTGTTGGAGTTTCATCCTCCTTGAGCAACGTGGAGGATAGTTCGGCTGAAAACTATAAAGCAAGCTCTTCTTGGGAAGCAACCCAAGTATTTTATGATCTTTTAGTTAGAAATATTTTGTTGGGAGTTTGGTTAGAAGGCTGTCACCATAAATTCATCATAGCTCATGGACCTACAATCAGGGGAGTTTTCCTTATTCCTTCTTACTATTGCTTTATTTTCTTTTATCATTAAGGAGAATGCTTCATTTAAGTTTGAAGTGTGTTGTTTTGTTGGGTTGTGTTGGAGGTTGTGTGTAGTGGAAATTGCTATTGTGTTAGAAGTGTATTGGAAGTGCTTTTTGTTATGTTTGTTGTGCTGGAAATGTTTTGTTAGAAGTGTTGTGTCAAAATTTTTTGTTTTGTGTTAAATGTTTTGTTAGAAAGTCTATTTTTATGTAAAATCTTGTCTTGTGTTGGACCATGATTTCTATGATTGGATTCTTTATTGTACATTCTTGGCGATTCTTAGGGAGATGTAGATTTTGTTCAAACTTGTAATTGTGGTATGATGTAAGTGTGATTCTGATTATGTTGATTCACTTATTAAGCACTAAAAGTCTGCATTTTCTTGAAATTATGTGTATCCCTAGAGAACATTCATGTAAGTATGTGATTTTCTTAGATCTCACTTGAATCTTAGAATTTGTTTGATTTCCTTTTGAGGCGAGATCTTAGGTTGCATCTAACTGAGAAAATGATTTAGGCCATCTTTGGATCAATTGAGCCTTTCAAGCTAACCTTGTTTACTTATTCCTAGTTACCCCGCTGAGCCTTGTTCTTATCTTGATTTTGTTATATGACACCTGCACATATATCCCTTAGCCTTTTTGATCAATTTATCCTATTGTCCTATTCCCATGAACATATTGACTTCTGGTGTGTATAAGTTGATTTGATCATAAGAGAAGTTGAGGGGAAGGATGTAGTATGAGAAGAAGTTGGCAATGATTGTGTGTGGTATAATTTGTAAATGCAAATGCAAATGAAAAAAAAAAAGAAGAAAAAGCATTTGCTTTAGGATGAAATAATCTCATTATCCTTTGTAAGATTCAAGTCACATAGTTCTCTAAAGGAGACCTTTGAGCATTATTATTGAATATCATTGATAAGAGAGGATTAAGGTGGCTATATGTGTAAATGCTTTTGTTTTTGCTTTGTAGTTGCACACATGATTGTGGCTTTTGGATATTGTCAAAGTATGATTGGACAAGAAAGAATGAGGCTAAGTGGTGGTAGAAAGATTATCTTCATGGAGTAAAAAGGAGAGAAGGGCTAGAGTTTTGATGAGATCCTAGAAAGTAATGTGTTCATGGGTTACTTGAGCTTAAATGACTTTCACCTTACCATTAACCTAGCCTTACATTACAAGCTTATGAAAGTCCTATTGATTCTTAGTTAGATGATTGACTTACATTAGTGGAGAGAGGAATGAAAAGCAAACCTATGAGATTTGGTTAAAGATTTTGAGAGGTTGTATATTAATGTAAATTTATTTGAAGTGCATGCAATTGAGACAAAATGCGAATTTACACACACACACGTGGTTGGCATAGTTAAGAATTTATCTTACCTTATAAACGAATCGCAATGTTTGGATGAAGGCTATATTTTTCTTTGAATTGTTAAGTTGAGCAATTATGGGAGAATATCATGGAAGGATTGGTTATCTGTGTTGTTTAGTTCTTTTAGTCGAGGACGAGCAAAATTTTAAGTTTGGGGGTGTGGCATTGTTGTTTTGGAAAATACTATGGAGTGATTAATGGTGTTAGAATATGTTGTTTAGTGCTTTTTGTGTGTAATTTCTTGTGCTTTTTGTAAGTAAATTTTTTTTTATGTTGTCATAGTGTATTGTTAAGAGCTTTTGCTCGAGGACGAGCAAAATGTTAAGTTGGGGGGTGTTGATAACGCTATATTTTATAGAGTTATTATTAGTATTTTAAGTAATGTTTGATATAGTTTTTATTAGATTATATTTGTATTTAATTATATTTATGCATATTTTGTTGTTTTATGCAGTAAACCCAAAATAGGTGAAAAATGAAGAAAAGAAGCACAAAACCAAAAGAAAATGAGAAAAGGAGAAGAGCCAAATAGAGGTCTTTGGGCCTTTGGAAGGATAGAGGCTTTTGGTAGAATTCGTGTGCTTGGACAGAGGCCATTTTGGTGGGCTTTGGATGTAAAGAAAAGAAGAACTCGTGAAGAGAAAGGGGGCCATCTATCGGGTTTGAGGTGACGACAGAAGGAAGCCTGGACAGAAGAGAAGCAAGGAGAGAGAACCAAGGAGTTGGAGTCTTGATCAAAACTAGATAGGTGTCGCTAGAGAAAGAGAGGCCGCGCGCGACAGCGTGGGTCTTAGAGAGGAGGGTGACGGAAGTGCGAACGCCAACCGTCCATCCATCATTTTGTCTAGCGATGACCCATTTTCGGCCACATTTTCTTCTTTTCCGGCCACCTTTAGGTGATTTTTGGTGAGGAGAGAGCAGATCTAGAGTCCTAAAGTAATTTCTAGCCTTTCTGTACCAGTTTCGCGGCGGTTTACGGTGGTTTCCAACAAAGAAGTGCGAGTGCCGACTTTGTCCATTTTGCTAGATCTACACGTTTCTGTGGCGGATTTGTGCGATATTTTTACAGATCTGCAACCTGGGCATCCCAATCTATCTTTCCTGAAGTTTCTATGAAGATCGGTGGCAAACAACGTCAGCGTGTGTCATTGGAGCGTGCAATAGCGCATGAGGGCATGTCTCGGCTCATTTTTCGTCCCATTTTCCAGACAGCTTCATTCTCTCCCCCTAATGTGCAGATTTATGCAATTTATTTGACATTTTTGGTGACAGCTTGATGTTTTTAAATTCCAGAATGTTTTGTTCATGTTTTTGCACTGATTTAGATAATGTAAATATATTGTTTTAGTTTAGTTTGTTAGAGCTACGATGTAACTTGATTATGAAGTAGGAATGTTATGATTATTTATGTTTTGTGAGATATTTTATGAATGTGAAGTTGCATATTACGAAGCTTAATGTTTTTAGGTGATTAGCTACTACTTAATTGATATGATTTGTATGTTTGAGACCGAACGGAGATGACATACAGTTGCTTCATGTAATATGCAATCATAGATTAATATGAATAAACATATACCATATAATTTATGTGACTTTAGGTGTAAATTAGAATATTCACATATCTTAATGCACTTAACTTTTTTAATTCATATGCAGACTCACAGTGAGTTAATGAGATAAGTAGGTTCGCTATACCTAGAGATGGGATAGTAAATAAGTTAGAAGATTCTGCTATCACATGAGTAGAATTAATCTTGTGAGCGTAGATGATCGACATTTATACTTAGTAATTAGGTGAAATCGAATGCTCTAGCATCTTTGGTTAATCAAGTTTAGGTTAAATTTAGTTGTTCAGTTCATGTTTCATCATCTTGATTTGCTAGATAAACTTTAAAAACTATTCACTGTTAGTACTTAGTTAGCATAGTAAACACCAATCTTTGTGGGACGATACTCTTACTTATCATTATATTGCTTGCTCGACATGTACACTTGCATGTAGAATTTCACCGAACAAAAAGCAAGAGGCCAGCTAGTGTATTGCATGCACTAGGAACCCATGTGATGTAAAGGAGAAAAAAGAAAGAAAGAAAAAAAGTGTGGGGGATTTGTCGGACATGAGAGTATAGGACTAAAGAGAGAAAAAGTTAAGAAAACAAAGAACAAAAGGGAAAACTAGTTGTGTAATAGCCGACGATTCTCTTTGGTGGTGGAACCTAGGGATTTGTCCAAGAAATTTGGGTGCTTGGAATGTGCGAATGCCATCTAGCCCCTTTCTCCAGTCAAGTTTTAGGCAACATTACCGTTTGGCATTTTTTTGATGAAGAAGCATCATTTCCGGCCAAATTTGAGACCATCTTGGCAAGTAAGGATCATATCCAGTGGTTAACAAAGATTTTCAGTCAATCTGCAGATGATTTGATGTGATATGTGTAGTGGTTTCTAGTGAAATGTGGTGGGGGCCGAGTGGAGATCTCATCATATCTACACCATTTGGTAGCAAATCAACGCAATCTCTTGGTAGATCGGCACACTAGACATCCTCTTTGGTGATTTATAGCAATTTTTGTGAAAATTGATGGCGGCGCATGTGGCAACGTACGATGGTGCATGTGCCAGCGCATGTGTCGGCAATGCATGGTGGCGTGTGCAGTGTGATTTTACTCCCTATTCTCAAATAGCCTCCTTTCTTCTCCTTGATGTGTAGAGTTACACAGAAACTTCTTGAAAGGGATAACAATTGGTGACAACTTTTTAGTTTGCTCAAATCTAGATGTTTTGTGTAATTTGTTGCATTATTTCTATCTATTTTAATTTATGAGCTAAACTACTCTTGTTAGAGCTAAGATGTAGCCTAGTTAGGATGTTATGAGTTCCTTAGTTGACATGTTATGCAAGACAATATATTTATGTGAGTTGTACATTATTCCCTTCAATGTGATTGAGTGATTAATCATCAATTAATTAATTTGATGTGCAAATTTGAGGATGACAAGAGAAAATATGTAAATGCAGCTTATAATGTACAACCAATAACTATATTTTTATAGAATTATCTTACCTATTTTTAGGCAATAAATAATACAATACTTATGAAAAAATATTTGAATTCCTCTTTATATACTTAAATTTGTCTTGTTTTTATAGAATAAAGAGGCATGGAGAAAAATAACAAGTATGGAAAATCTAATGCTTATTATATGACAAAATATGGTCAAGATATCAAGATCAAGAAAATCAAGATGGGCTTAGGCTTTGGATGATTGTTATTAAATTTTTTATTGTTATTGGGTTTTCTAAATAATTAGAAAACCTAGTTATGTTAGGAGTTCAAAGCCCAATTAATATAAGAGTTCAAGACCAAATTGTCTTGGGTCTCCAAAATCCATTTCTACTAGGATAGGAGATAGGTCTAAACCTAAACCCTATTTAAGAGAAGAGAAGAGGCAAAAGAGAAGAGGAGGAAATTGAGCACAACTCAAGGTTATTGAAGAGAAGACAAAAAAGATGATAGACTTCTTGTTCTTGAATTCAAGATGCCTTCTTTAATTCCTATTATTGTTCTTCCTCATTATTTCTTTGTGTTTTAGTTTACTTTTGTTAGAGTTATGATATAAACCTAATTATGATGGTATGAATGTTATGATTGTTATATTTTGCAAGATATTTTATTTATGTGAAGCTATATATTATTGTGTTTAATACTTTTAAATGATTAGCTACCACTTAAATGATATGATTTGCATGTTTGAGATCGACAAGAGATGATATGCAATTGCTTTTTGTAATGTATAACCATAAATTAAATATGGACAAGCATATATTATATTGTTTGTGTGGCTTTTGGTGTAAATTGGGGAATGTTCATAGATTCTAATGCATTTGGTTTGTTTTAATTCACGTATAAAGATATAGTGAATTAATATACTAAATAAGTTCATTATACTTAGACATAGGATAGTAAATATATTAGGAGATTCTGCCATCACATAGATATTATCCCTCTTGCAAGTATAAATAATTAATATTAATGCCTAGTAGTTATGGTGAAATTATATGCTCTAACATATTTCATATATTTAGTTTTCTTGAATTTAGTTAGTTAATCTATCATCTATTATTTGGGTTTGTTAGATAAATTCTAGGAATTATTCACCATTAATAATTAGTTAGTTTAGTATTTATCATTCTCTGTGGGATAATACTTTTCTTATCATTATATTACTTGTTTGATATATTTACTTGCATTTAAATTTCACTGAACAATAACCTTAAATTAAATATGGGTAGATATATACTATGTTGATTGTGTGGCCTTAGTTGGAATATTCATTGACTTTAATGCTCTTATTTTATTTAATTCATGGGTAGACATACAATGAATTAATAAGCTAAGTAGATTCATTATACCTAGACATAGGATAGTGAATAAATTAGGAAATTCTATCATCTCATAAATATTATTCTTCTTGCAAACATTAAACTATTGGAATTCATGTGTACTAACTATGGTGAAGTTGGATGCTCTCACATACTTGTCATATTTAATTAACTCTTTGGAAGTTGATTGCTTTAGTGTAATTTCAATTTAGAACATCTTTCCATGATGATTCGCTAGATAAATTGTAGGACCAATTCACTATTAGTAATTAGTCAAGTTGATAACACTAATCCCTATAGGAAGATAATCAATCTCATCATTATATAACTTGTTCAACATGTAACCAAACAATAGGTGACAATAAAGCTTGTTGCGATGATGACTGTGATTTCCATTACGATTGGGCTAGGTAGGATTCCATCCATGTTGGGCTGGGCTAATGGAGACATGGGTTGGTGTTTGGTGAATTTTAAATGCAAGTGAACATGTTGAACAAGTAATATAATGATAAGTAAGATATTGTCCCACAGAGATTAGTGATTACTATGCCAACTAATTACTAACGGTGAATAACTTCTAGAATTTATCTAGCAAACTAAATTGATAAAGAATAAACTAACCAATTAAATTTAATAAAACTAAATACATGAAATATGTTAGAGCATCTGATTTTACCATAACTATTAGGTACTAATGTTTATTATTTATACTTGGAAAAGGGATAATATCTATGTGATGGCAGAACTTTATAATTTATTTACTACCCTATATTTAGGTATAACAAACTTATTTAGTTCATTAATTCACTATATCTCTATATGTGAATTGAAACAAACCAAATGCATTAAGATCTATGAATATTCTCAGTTTACACTGAAAGCTACACAAACAATATGGTATATGTCTATCTATATTTAATTTATGGTTACACATTACAAGAGCAATTGTATATCATCTCATGTCAGTCTCAAACATGCTAATCAAATCATTTAAGTGGTAGTTAATCACTTCAAAACATTAAACACAGTAATATGTAACTTCACATAAATAAAATATGTTACAAAACATAACAATCATAAGATTCATACCATCATAATTACGTTACATCATAGCTCTAATAAAAGTAAACTAAAACATAAAGAAATAATAAGGAAGAACAATAATAGGAAATAAAAAAGACATCTTGAATCCAAGAACAAAAAGTCTATCACATTTTTTATTTTCTTTTCAAGAAAACCTTGAATTATTGGCCTTCTTCTTGAGTTGTGCTCAATTTTCTCCCCCTTTCTTTTGCCTTTTCTATTCTTTTAAATAAGATTTAAGTTTAAACCTATCTCTTATCCTAATAGAAGTGGGTTTTGGATATCTAAAATAAGTGGGTTTTGAACTCCTAATTTAATTATGCTTTGAACTCCTAATATGATCAGGTTTTCTAATTATTTAGAAAACCCAATAACAATAAAAAAATTTAATAAAAATCATCCAAAACCCAAGCCCATCTTGATTTTCTTGATTTTGATATTTTGACCATATAATAAGCATAAGGTTCTCCATGCTTGTTCTTTTTCTCTATGCTTCCTTATTATACAAAAACAAGGAAAATTTAAGTACATAAAGAGGAATTCAAATATTTTCTCATAAACATTGCATTATTTATTGTCTAAAAATAGGTAAAATAACTCTATAAAAATAGAGTTATCAGTTAGTGTGAGGTAAATCAAGATACTTAGGTTGATGTGGGCCTAGGTCAAGGCACTTGGGAATGTGCTTAGGTGTGCTATGAATGCCACTAGAGAGATGATGGAGGCATTATATTGGTTAGAATAGCCTTCCTATGCTAGAATCAACCTATGGGAGGCCTCATGGCTTAAGAGATAGGTTTGGTGTTGGATGGACACTAACCTAGCAAGGCTATCATACTTGTTGCAAAGACTTTAAAAAACTTGTAATAGATATTGTTGTCAAAGACCTTCTTATTAATGGCAGTAAATTGGTCCGAGATAGCATTGATGTCATAAAGGAACTTGGTGATGGAATAGGTGACACAGGTGATCATCTAGAGTTGCATGTGTAAAGACGACAATTGGGCAAAAGACTAGGCCATGTAGGAACACTTTACATGGGACAAAGTATTAAAGGAGGGATGCAAGTCCATAAGCTAGATCACCACATGTTGGTGGAGGTGGCTAGGTTTTAGCCTAACATGGCTTGGTCATTGATGAGCCATATCTTGTAAGTCAAGTTAAGGCTTTTGGAACTATTAGGTGTGATGAGGGTTTTGGGCAGTGTGGAAGTTGATTTGAGACAAGAAAAGATAGCAATTGAGTTTCCCATATGACAAAATTTGTCATTGAAACACTTATAGAAGGTGGGTGTAGGCATGGCCAGTGAAGGAAAATAGCTAGAATAGTAGGAATGTTAGGATTCAAGATGGTTTGAGATGCAATAAAGGTAAAAGAAGTTGAATGATGATTCCAAATAGGGGCCTTGGCCTATGGCTCAATTGATACTGTGAAAGAATTGAAAAAGGAAGGATTGATCATTATGATCATGGGTTAGGTCACAAGTGCACTTAGGTCACCAATTGATGTGGTCCTAGAGTTGACATAGTAACCATGTCATGATGACGTGGTTAACACATCACCACCAGTAATGACATGATGAGGTGAGCGGGTGGTGTATTCTCTAACAATAGACCATGTAGTGCCTAGCCATTTTAAGGACTAAGGCAACCTTGTCAACTTACAATGGAGAAAGAATGAAGAAAGAATTCTTGTATTCATTATTAAAGGATTATATGTAGGGTTCTACTCATTCCCATGGAGTTTACTTTTTACTATATACAAACCTTACAAAGTCCATGCCAAAATCCCTTTGGCTTCCCTCCTAGTTGGCTAGACTCATTCTACTCCATCTCTCAAAGTATAGCTAGATCCCTAAGGTTCCATTCATTCCCCATGGATGTTAACTCTTCCTTTCCAAGGTTTTGGACTAATTTAAGATGAGCCCTTCATTATGACCTTGGTCCCTAAACATGGAAGTTCCCTATAAGGCCCCAACACTTAGATCTTTGTGATGTCAACACTATTACCAACCAAGTGCACTAATTCTCTCTTGCCTAACCTTTCTTCCATTGACTAGCCGAGTCTCATGCCTAACCCTTGATCCTTTCATGGAAAAGGCATTGATGCTACCTAATTCCTTCCAACAAACCCCATTAATGGTAGAGGTTTTTATTGTAGTAAGCCACCATCTTTGCTCCCTACTTGCACCTTTACCAACAAAAAAGCTTTCAATATTGTTTTCTAGAGTTCTCCATGAAAAGGGCTTTAATGTGCCCACTTGTAATTTACATGTTGGCCACTTATAAAACCAACCCAACCAATCTCTTCTTTTCTCAAATGAATCCTTTAAATAGCATAGGTCCTCATCCTCCCTTAATGGCTAGTGCTTTAAAGGCACTAAACCACTCCCACTGGTTCCTAAGGGTCTATTAAAAGACCCATTAAGTTTCCCAAGCAACTTTGTGATGTGTTGCTTTCCTAATGGTCCACTAGCAAGCTTGCACCACATGTTGCCTCCTTAGTAGCCTCCTACCTTTAATTCAAACTTACTTACCATAGTACAATGCCTAACAACTAGTTACTAGTTGTTTAACGGCCCCCTTAACCCTTATGCAGCATGATACTATTGCTATGCCTTTTACTAGTCATGCCTAGTGTTGTCAACTAAGTTGAGTAGTGACACAATTCATAATTACACCAAGTCGAGCCTAGGTCTAAATAGTTAAATCTCCTCATTTAACCATTTGTAATGAATGACTAGGTTGGTTTTAGGTTTTATATAGATAGGCTTAACTTGCTATAGATGACAAAGTACCTAGTTGACATGCCTATACATCTACCCTCAGTGGATTGCAAAGACCCTTAGCAAAGCAAGTAATTTAGTGCTCTTTCAAGAGATTGTTACATCAAGAGAACAACTTTAAGAATCTTGTGTAGTAATTTTCAAACAACCCAATTTATTAAAGTTGAATCAGCTTTCTAAAGTATTTTTGATAGTTGGTTAAGCTAAACCACTTGTAGACCTTTTTAGTTAGTAGTTCCTAAGTGATTTCTCAACTAGCAAACTCCCTTTTCAAGAGTTGAAATCACATTTTGGCATCTTGTTCTATATTACATGATGTTGTCTTTACCTTCTCATTGTCTATCCTAATACTCAACAAATTGGTTTGCCTAGTAAACCCACTCATTGGATCCTTCATACTTATGTATTATGGATATGTCCACTCAGACCCCTTTGTCTTTCAACTTGAACGACTTTTGAATTCACTATTCCTCCCTTTACTATTATTGTTATGAACTAGATTCTTTTCTTCCCATTTAAAGTTTTAGCCATTCTTGTTCTAGTTTTTAGTCATCTTGGAGTTTACTATTATCGAGAGTTGTTGAACATCTCCCAAAAGCTCCCCTATCTTATGGTTCATCTTGTTTTCCCAGTGGTTCATCTTTACTTCTAGGCATTCCTATCTCCCATCCATCATTTTTGGAGCAATGGGCTTTGATACCACAATGGTATGGTTCACTAGCCTAGCCATAGTAAAATTGCTCCATAATTGTTGTTTGTATTTTGAGTTTTGTTCACCTATTCTGAAGGAAGTTGGGATTCTAACCTCCTAGAGCAATCAAGAAGGGGGATTGAATTGATTGATTTTTAATTTAAAACTTTTTCTAACAATAGTCAAATTAAAGTAGTAAGATAAAAAAAACAAAATCAAATACATAAAGCAGAAGGATTGTTAATAATTTTGGCTTAACAACAATTGCCTATGTCCCCTATTACCTTTTAACTAGTGTTGTTAGAAAGCCTCTTCCACTGTTCTTAATAATCTTATAAGAGTACACCACTCTTATATCTAATCTTTTCTTGAAAGGATTAATTCCAATCGCAATCCCATCATAGTCCAATAGTGAATAAAGTAATATAGTGTAATGTACTTGTTAAAGGTATGAAACCTTAATGTATCAATTGTAACTAATGGAGAATTTCTTTAATAATCAAACATATTATTTCTAGCCAACTCTCATTGTGTTTTCCATTAAGTTTAGGTTTCTAGTGATCTTGACTCCTTTTCTCTTCTCTCACAATGTTTTCATGGTATTGAAAGCCTATGGCTCATGCTCATTACCTAGAAACATTAATTTTTTTTTCTTCTAATTGTTTTTTGAAATTGTTGATGGCTTCTTCCTCCTTCAATGAGTTCTCTCTTGTTTTGGCCACCTCCTATGCCCCACATGTTCCCTTTCTTAGCTCCCTTGAATGCTTTGATAAATCCAACTAGGTGGATTGGAAAACTTGCTTGACCTTGTTTTTCCTTTCCTACCATTTTCTCCTAATTTTGGACAAAATGGAGCCACCACCGTTTGATATTGTCACCCTTCCAAACAAAACTTCTACCCCCAACCCTAACTACATTGTGTGGTTCATTCAAGACCAAGTGATGCTTAATTGGATGATGGCCACCTTTAACAATGTTTTCATGACTCAAATGACAAATTTGAAGTCCTTCACTAACATCGGAGCCTTCCTATAACACATTATACCATTTAGTCCATTGCTTGGTCCTCCACCCTTGGCATGGAATTGCAAAGACTTACTCAAGGAAATCAATCTATGATTGAATTCCTTAGTGAGGTGAAAGTAATCCTCGACTAGCTAGGTGTAATTGGCAAGCATTTCTCTAAATCAAAGTACAATCGCAGATTCTCAGTGGTCTTGATGATGACTTTTACAACCTCACAACCTCCATCTCTATCATCCAAACCCAAACCAACACCCTTAATCGAGAAGCCTTCCATAGCTTATTGCTTACATATGGGGGTCAAGAATGCCAACATTGGCTGATGACCTCTTAGGCTATAACATTTGTAGCATACGTGAGCCAAGACTCTAAGGCCACTAGCCATGCCCACCCACAAGCCTAACTCACCCCACTTCTCCATTAGGTCCATTTCCCACAACCATGGGCCAAGCCTTTTATGATAGGCTTCTCCGTAGCCCCTAACAATAGTCCTAGCCCACTCACAACAATAAGCATAGGCCTTATTACAATTAACCATACTATCACTTGTGTTGTAGGCTAGGCCACCACATCACCAACTATAGGGAAAGATTCAATCCTACTTTTAACTCACCAACCAACCAAACCCACTATAGGTGAAAAATTTTACATGCAAGTGAATATATCAAACAAGTAATATAATGATAAAAAAAATATCGTTCCACAAACATTGATGCTCACTAGTCCAACTAATTACTAACATCGAATAACTCTTAGAATTTATCTAATAAATCCAAATGATAGATGGTAGATTAATTAATTAAATTTAAGAAAACTTAATACAAGATATAGTGAACCTATTTAGTTCAATTTCACTATAACCATTAAATATGAACATCAATTATCTATGGTTGTAAGAGTGATAATACTCATGTGATAGCAGAAATTCCTAAATTATTCACTATCCTATGTCTAGATATAGTGAACTTATTTAATTCATTAATTAATTATATCTTTTTATGTGAATTGAAACAAACCAAATGCATTAGACTCTATGAATATTCTTAGTTTACACTGAAAGCCATATAAACAATATGGTAAATATCTATCCATATTTAATTTATGATTACACATTATAAAAAGCAACTGCATATCATCTTTTGTTGGTCTCTAACATGCAAATTAGATCATTTAAGTGGTAACTAATCACTTAAAAATATTAAACATAGTAACATGTAGCTTTACATAAACAAAATATTTTGCAAAACATAATAATCATAAGATTCATACTATAATAATTAGGTTATATCATACCTTTAACAAAAGTAAACTAAAACTTAATGAAATACTACTAGCTTGCTTTGCGACCCGAAATTAGTTATCTACATTTGTGGCAGAAACACTGTTCACACTTTAATTTGAATTTAATCATTAAATACAATGGGTGACATATAGGCCCTATTGAAAATCATGTGTTGATATATTTTGTTGAGAAAAGTTTTATTTGTGAATGTATGATTTTATGTGCATATATTGAATACCAAAGGAAGTAAAAGGTGTGCAAATTATAATATCAATTAATGATATTATAAAGTAAATGATTTCCTACATTCCATTATCAAACATCACATATAGAGTTAAGATGAATTATTTTTTGTGATTTAATGAGCAAAATTTTAGTGCTTATAATAAAAGAAAATGACACTTGGTAATTGTATGCTTATAGGTACTTGTGAAGGATAAAGATATACTACGTACTCAATTCAAATATAAGAGAAAATATTCACTAATCAATATTGGACCGATTGCTTCTTGAATCATTATTGGACCGATTGCTTGCTTAATCATTATTGGCCCGATTGCTTGTTGAATCATTGTTGGACCGATTACCTATTGGATTATTGTTGGATCGATTATCTATTGGATCATCATTGGACCAACTAACTGCTAGACCGATTAACTATAGGACTAGTATAAAGCAGGCCCATGAAGTTTAGTCCGCAAACAACCCCGCAGAGCTCAGCTCGAGCATACTTCACTTAAGTGAAATGTGGATGTTTCACTTTGATAAGAGACTAAGCTTTTATGTCAAACAGAATGAAGCCTTAAGCCTCATCTTTGCTCAAAGCCATCCTTCTCCTCTCTCGACTGCTGACTTTCCAACGGGAAGAAGAATGAAGTGATGGATGTGTCAAAATGGTTCTCTACTGCAATAATTGTCATCTTTGCAACTGTATTATGTCGCTGTTATCAAGTCTCAATGATAGAATTTTAAACAGGTTTGAATTGAAACCCTAAAGTGCTCAAGATTTGATAATCTACTATATAAGGAGCTTCGGGTGAATGCCTGGAGGCTGCTGAATGATATACTATTGATTCCACTAAAAGAGATTGAAGCTTTAAATCATTTACTCATATTGTCGTGTTCTTCAATCTTTGGAGAAAGAATGAGTCTTCGGTGATATTCCTTAAAATATATTATCTTGTGAATATCTACTACTAGATTGATCATTATATGTGCTAGATTACTTCAAAATATTATTTGCACATAAAGATCTTTATAAATCCAAAACCCTAGCTTTGTGAAAATTAGGGATTTCGTGATTAGAGCTTAAATTGATTTTATATATGTTCAATTAGCTCTCTGATAAGCTTTATTCCTCACTAATATTATATATTTGAGGATTAGCTTGATGTATTAAGGTTTGATTAACCTAAGCTTTGTAATCGAGAATCAAATAACTCCTTGTTGAGGAGTTGTGAAGTGTAGGAGAAGATTTCTCCTAGTTTGAAGTAAAGTAGATTTCAACTTGGTTTAAGTTGAAGGAAAATAGGGTGGAAGTAGGTGAAAAGTGCCAAACTACCATGTAAATCTTTGAGCCTGCTTATCTTGTCTTATTCCTTGATTATATGCTTTGATATTATTGTGTTGAATAACAATCTTGCATAAATAAACAAAGAATAGCAAAATACAAAATAAAACCTAAGTATCCAATTCAACCCCCCTCTTCTTGGATAGCCATAAAACCTTACAAGCCTTACATGTGGAGCATTGGGCCTATTATGGATGTAAGTGGGAAGTCTTATGTCGGGTTTAGGCTTTCAAAGCCTGGGTAGGTCTATACTGATGGACGAGAACACTATGTAAGTGTGTTCAAATTTATTGGTATAAATTTTGGCCAATCTAGTCCATGTTGTATGGCATTTTATTTGGTATCTAGAGCTTTATTAAAAATCATTTTCTAGGTTAACGTGTGCAATATTTGGAGTTTATTTAGAGTACCTCCAAGCCTGCTAAATGATTTTCTAGGTTAACTTTTAAATAATATTGAAATTAGTCAAAATTATTTGTTTGTCTGACATACATTTATTTATGCAATATTTGGAGTTTATTTTCTAATAGCATTGTTCACTTGAGAATGATCTATAAATGAGGTGGGAAGAAGGTTGGTTATGGTTCCAACCATGGTTGAAAGCGTAGTGCTTTTGGTGGTTCTAAGTATGGGAAGATGTGGAGTTGGCAGACTTATGTAATAAGCACAGAATGTTGCCAACGAGGTTGTCAAGTGAGCCAATCCATCATGACAATGGACAAAGGGTCTTAATTAAAATGGTGAATATTGTTTCCCTCGTATTCATGTTTTTTATTTTGTTTAATATTATATTTTTCATTTTTATTAATATTTATAATTTTTTATTTTTTATTCTTTTTAGTCAACATATTTCAAAATTGAGTTGTGCACTCTAATTTGCCATGGCCACCAATTTATTTTCTTAGTTTGAACTAAAAACAAGGGTACATGTATTTTTGCATAATAACGCTCACATCTTTGCCACTACGAACAAGGTCCTTAGTTTTGCCTTAGATTGCCTCGAATCATTGTCAAAAGGTCCAACTAAAATGGTAAATGTCATTTCCCTTGTGCTTTTCTTTTTTATTTTATTTAATAAGTTTTTAATATTTTTTAATATTAATAATTTTCATTTTTTTCATTCAACATTTTTTAAAAGTTAGTTATGCTCTATAATTTGACATGGACACCAATTTATTTTCCTAGTTTTGAGCAAAAATGGAGGTACTTGTATTTTTCTAGAACACTCCACATGTTTTGCCCTCATGAACAAAATCATTTGTTTTTGCTACTAAATCACTATCATGAGGTCTCAATTAAAATGTTGAATGTCATTTTTTTTCATATTCTTATTTTTTATTTTATTTAATATATTTTTTCATTGTTATTAATGTTTACAATTTTTAAATTCAGAATTTTTTATTTTTTATTCTTTTCAATCAACATATTTACAAATTGAGTTGTGTTTTGGTATTTGACATGGCCACCGATTCATTTTCCTAGTTTTGAGCAAGAATGGAGGTACTCATTTTTTTTGCTATAACTCATGCACTTTTTCACAATAAACAAGGTCTTATGTTTTTGTCACAATATGTTGTGAATTAATGTTGAAGGGTACTGACTCAAATGGTGAAAGTCCTCATGTTCTTTTTTTTTTTTCATTTTTATTAATGTTTATAATTTTTAAAGTAATAAATTTTATTTTTATTTTATTTTTTTCATTCGACATTTTTAAAAAGTAAGTGGTGCTTTATAATCTAACATGGCCATTGATTCATTTTCTTAGTTTTGAGCAAAAATGAAAATACTTATTTTTTTGCAACAACCTATGTGTTTTTCTACCATGAACAAGGTCCTCTTTTTTTGCCACAGTTTGCCCTAAATCATTATCGAAAGATACCTATTACAATGGTGAATGTCATTTCCCCTGTGTTCTTATTTTTTTATTTTTTATTTTTTATTTTTTATTTTTTATTTTTTATTTTTATTTTTATTAATGTTTATAATTTTAAAGTAATAATTTTTATTTTTTCATTCAACATTTTTTAAAAGTGAGTTGTACTTTGTAATATGATATGGCCACGATTATTTTGTTAGTTTTGAGCAAAAATGGAGGTAATTGTTTTTTTTTTTTTGGCAACAACCCATGTGTTTTTGCCACCATGGAGAAGGTCATTTGCTTTTTTGCCACAAATTAGCCTGAATCACTATTGAAAGGTCTCAACTCAAATGGTAAATTTCATTTCCTGCATATTCTTTGTTTTAATTTTTTAATTTTTTAATATTTATAATTTTAAAATTTTAAATTCTTAATTTTTTATTTTCTACTTTTTTCTATTAACGTTTTTCAAAATCAAGTTGTGATCTATAATCTGACATGGCCATTGATTGATTGTTCTAGTTTTGAACAAAAATGGAGTTACTTTTATTTTTTTACAATTGTCTACACATTTTTGTTGCCATGAATAAGGTCCTCTATTTTGACACAAATTGCCTTGAATTACTGTGAAATGGTCTACATTCAAATAGAAAATTTCATTTCCCTATAATCTTATTTTTTATTTTTTTTACTTTTTTTTTATTTTTCTCAATCAACATTTTTCAAAATTGAAACAACCTGTATTTTTTCACAATAACTTGTGTTTTTGCCGTGATTTGCAAGGTTCTCTACTTTGGGCACCAACTTGCCCAACATTGCTATCGATGGGTCTCGATTGAAATAGTTAATTTTATTCAATTCATATTCTTATTTTTCTTTTATTCTTTATTTTATATTTTTATTAGTATTTATATTCTTTAAATTTAAATATTTTATTTGTAATTTTTTCCCTTCAACACTTTTTAAGATTGTGTTTTGCTCTACGACCTGCCATGGCCACTAATTCATTTGGTTAGTTTTGACAAAAAACGAAAATATTTGTATTTTTTCACAACAATCCTTATGTTTTTGTCGTGACGAACAAGATTTTCTATTTTTGCCATTAACTTCTCAGCATCACTGTTAATGGCTCCCAATCAGATGGTGAATTTTATTCTACCCAAATTCTTATTTTATTTTTATTTTATTCTTGATTTTATATTTTATTAATATATTTATTCTTTAAATTTAATTTTTTTTAATATTTTCCTTTAACATTTTTCAAGATAATGTTGTGCTCTATGACCTGCCATGGCCATTGATGGGTTAAACGATTAGGAGTGCAATTGTCCAAAGGAGAATATCTCAAGGCTATTGATAACTAATTTGTATAAAAATATTTTAACTACTTTAGATATTATATATTATAGTATTTATTAAAATATATTTACATTTATTTGTAGTTATGCAAGAGGAAAAGAAGTAACAAAGCAAAGGAATAGAAAGAAAAAGGCTACTATGCACGTAGAACTCACGTGAGAAAAAGGGAGGCTTTTGTAAATGTAGAAAGCCGTGTGGAAAGAAAAAAACAGCGGTCTTTTGTTGACCATTATCGAGCGGTTGGGGGAGAAACCAGAGAAGGAGAGAGGGAGAAATGCAAGCGGTGGGGGGATTCGCCAGAACTTGGCCGTGCACGATAGCGTGGGTCTAGCAAGGAATGTGGCGATCCTGCGACAGCTAACCGCCAGCATCCTCTTCCGGCGAGAAACCCAAAACCCATCTACAATTCCAACTATCTAAGCTATTTTTTGGCAGTTTATGTTAGGACCTCACCTACCTTCGAACATGTGGCAAGGCAAGGGCTTAATAGGAAATCACCTGAGGGGCAATTTCGAAAAGAGTCAACACCGACAGAAAGAAATAGGCCAGGTGGGATTAGGGAACGGCATCAAAGATTTGAGATGGCTTCGAGGGTTTGTGTTTATGCTTTTATCTTCCTTGCTTAATGTAATCTAGGACTATTATTGTAGTTGTTGGTTGAATTTGTAGCTATAATTGGATTGATTATATTAGGGAGATTTTTATGAATATAAGGGAAATGCTGCCCAATTTTCCCTTGAATCCTTTGTGTGAATTGGGTTCTTGTTCGTAAAGATCTTAAGCCTTAACAATAGTATCCAAAGCCATCGATCTGGCACCCCATACACCTCAATAGAAAACTATGGGCGATTTTGGTGCCTACATCAAGCAACTAGAGGAGCAGTCCACTAATATTCAACATATGAAGGAGTAGTAACTCCTCATCCTTTAGAAACTTGAAGCCTTTTGCCCAAATTAGCTCCCCACTGTGCCCTCTCTTCCTGCCCACTCCCCTCCCGTGCCCAGATCTTGGACCGTGCCCTACAAACCCAACCAATCGGTCTTGGTCCAAACCTTAATGGTCTCCCATCGTCCCCGACTAGTCCTCCTAGCCCCGCCACTTTTCCCCCCACCACCACACCTCCCTCACCTTGCATGAATCCCGTTTCTCTCCCCCTCACCCTCCACTACCCCTTACACCAACCCCTTCCCTCTCTCCTGACTCCCTTACCCATAATCCCACCAACCCAGCCCACCACCCTTTCTTCCACCTTCCCCACCGCCGCACCCCTCGCCAACACCCATTCACCCTTACTGGCCCTTCCCCTGCTTCCAACACCTTTTGCAATAGCGACGCATGCATGCCCCCTTAGGTCGGGTTTGGCCCCTCCTAGGCCCTCGACCTCCTCTTCTGAGCCCCTTGGGCCACCTTCCTAGTCCGTCCTAGGCCCCATGCCCTCCTTTGGGCCTAGCCCTGAAGCGTATTGGAGCCCCGCCCCCGGGCCCCGGATTGACTCTTATGGGTCCCCCAGCCTGCCTCCCTAGCCCGCCTTCCTGTCCTAGCCCCTTGACTGACTCTCATGGGCCCCTCGAGTCGCTTGCCTAGGCCAACCCCCCGGTTGACTCTCACGGGCCCCATAGCTTGATTCCTTAGATCAACCTGCTGCATCACAATAGCCCCAATTCCACCGGGCCCGCAAGGCCCCACGGCCCCTCTGCTCCTCAACACTAGCCCACTTCCCTAGTTGGCCCCTAAGCTCCCTTACTCCCTGGCCCTCGGATCCTTTCAGGCCCTCTAGCCCACCTGGGCCTCCTCTTTCTCATGGGCTGGCCAGTTCCTCCCCTTGGACTGGCTCTACTGCATATTGGGGCCCCCACTACTACGGCCCCCCCTTCCTTGAGGCCCAACGCACTATGGGCCGGCAGCCCACTAGACTAACCCATGGGGGCCTTATTGGGACCTGACAAAGGATAGTGAACAAATTAGAAAATTTTGCCATCACATCAGTAAAATCAATCTTGCAAGTGTGAACAATTAACATTAGTATCTAGTAGTTAGGTGAAATCAGGTGTTCTAACATGTTTCGTTTACTTATTTATTTTAAATTTAATTGTTTATTTTATTCTCTATCAATTTTGAGTTGCTAGATAAATTTTAGGAATTTTTCACCATTAGTTATTAGTTAGTCTAGTAATCACTAGTTTCTATGTGATGATGATGTAGGAACAACTATGTCAGCCCAAGCTCTTAGCCCAACCCATATGTTAAGTTTGACAATTCAAACTTGCTTGGGTCACAACATAATCCAATGGGTCCAAGAAGGCTAAGGTTGAAAAAGCAGCCCAAGGATATTCCATAGCGTCTTTGCAGCTTTTAATATGAGGGGTTTCCTAAATAATTGTTGAGTTCTTAATTTCCTAGGTTTAATTTATTGTTTGAGAATATTTCCTTTTGTTTGGTTTTCCATAATTGTCTAGGTTCCTGATTTATCTAGGTTTTCATACTTGTCAGATTTCTGATTTGTTTAGGATTCCTTATTTGTCAGAATCCAGATTTGTTAAAACTTCCTTAATTATAAGGATTATTGATTTATCAGGATCCTTCTAATTAAGGAAGTTTTAACAAATCTGGATTCTGACAAATAAGGAATCCTAAACAAATCAGAAATCTGACAAGTATGAAAACCTAGATAAATCAGGAACCTAGACAATTATGGAAAACCAAACAAAAGGAAATATTCTCAAACAATAAATTAAACCTAGGAAATTAAGGACTCAACAATTATTTAGGAAACCCCTCATATTAAAGGCTGCAGAGACGCTATGGAATATTCTTGGGCTGCTTCTTCAACCTTGGCCTTCTTGGACCCATTGGATTATGTTGTGAACTCTTAATTCTTTGATATTGGAACTCGTAATATTGGGCCTTAAGTGCATCCGCATCAGGACCACTCTCTGTATTAACATCTCGAGCCCTAGGCCGCCCCAGGGCCCTTTTCTCCATGGGGCCAACACGGGCCTTGGAGTTACCCTCAGGCCCGGCCCACACCCAGCCCAAATAGTCACCCTCCTTAGGGCCCAGCAATAGAATTTGGCATCCCTACCAATACCCCCATAGATCCAATGACTGCTACTTCCGTAAGGGGAGGGAGCATCTCTATGGGGTCTATGGTACAACCTCCCCCCACGGCCTAGCCACCCACCATGGGTGCTGCCAGCACCTCCTTGCCCCTGTTCAACCCTTCCTTGGGTTCGGTGCCACCCATTGCAAACACTCATGTGAACTCTACCAGAGCACCAGCCAGCCCCCTGTCCCTTAACACCACCAATAGCACCCCTACACCAGGGCCAACTCTTGCACTCAATGCCCCGATTTTCCTATTTTTACAAGAACCCAGCCTATGGAATGGCTAACTAGTTATGAATGTTTCTTCCGCTTTGAGTCATTGGATAGTTATGCCAAAGTGGATTATGCGGTGATGTATTTTAAGGACAAGGTTGCTCAATGGGTAGGGCCCTATTTGTGCCACAAAGGATAGATTAGTTGGGAGCAATTCACTCAAGATTTGTGTAGGAAATTTGTTAGGAATGATGGGCAAGGCCCTATGGCAGAATTCCATTTATTCTGTCAAACTACATCTGTCTATGCTTATGTCAAGGAATTCGAAAGATTGCACTATCAAGTGTTAGATCAGAACCCCTATTTGAGGGATTAGGATTTTTTGGTAGCCTTTTTATTAGGGCTTAAGGATGAGATGCGAGTGCCTATCACCTTGTCCCGCCCTATTAACTTGGATGTTGCTTATCAATAGGCATTGATGCATGAGAATTTAACGATGGGCCTTAGTAAAGGCCATCATTCCTCCCCTACGGTCCATAGAAGCCTTCCACGGCCTCCCCCTAAGTGTGCTTGGACTCCTCGCCCACCATGCTAGGGAATGGTATGCACTTCTCAGCCAAGCATATCTCACCTGCTTAGATGATGGCCCAACGAGCCTAGGGCTTATGTTATTATTGTGATGATAAATAGGACCAAAACCATATCTGCAAGAAGAAACAACTATTTTTTAAATGGATGAGGACGGGCTAGAAATAAAGCTTGAGGTCGAGTTGACACTAGTTCACCAACTCGAGGACATGGTCATGCCACCGGACCTTGAGGAGATCCTCTCTATCCATGCTTTGGCAAGGGGATGTTCCTCTAGCACCTTTCGGTTGGCAGCCTCATCTGGTACTTCACGCATTAGTTTGCTCTTTGACACTGATGTGACCCATAACTTTGTGGATGAGAGTTTGGCTTGACGATTGGGATGTTAGCTAGAGGAGATCCAACCCTTTCCAGTTAAGATTGCCGGGGATCAGCAGTTACAAGGCCACCTGCAGTGCTACTAGTTTCCTTGGAGAATTCAGGGCTACCACTTTGAGATGGAAATCCGTTTACTGCCCTTAGGAGGTTGTGATGTCGTGTTGGGCATGCAATGGGTTGCGGGGGTCAACCCTATCAGTTTAGATGTCATTAGTCACACCTTAACGATCCATGTCGCAGGCCAACCTGTGTTTTTGTGTGGCTCTCGAAGTAAGGGCATCACCTTAGCGGCCATGAATGGGCCTAGTTTCTGCAAGTGGGTTGCTGAACACCCCCATTATATGGTCGGTCAGCTTACTGTTGGGTTTTATGGCTTAACAAGATGGGGGGTTGAATTGTTCTTGTACCAAAACTATGCTTTTGTATCATAAAAAATTTAATCAATTAATTTAACAATTTATATGATAATAAGAAGGCAAACAAAATTATTTAAGCAAATAAAGAGTAAGAGAATGAACACCTAAATTACCATGGTGGTTCGGCATTCTATCTTAGAGTCCTACGTCCACCCTTTTCTCTTCAATCCAACTGATTGAAGTCTCCTTTACTCAAACTAATTAGGAGAATATGTTCTCCCTAATCCAAATAATTCCTTCTCAAAGGAATTCTCAAGTCCGATACAAATTATGATCAAAAGATCATATACAGTAGCAAATCTCCAAATAATATGTTAGTTTATGGGATATTGCTAATCAAAAGAGCTATTTAAGCATATATATCAAGATATAAAGCTCCTATCATGAAATCCCCAATTTGAAAAAATTAGGGTTTCGGGTTTTCCTCAAAATTTATGTGCAATAAATGTTTATCAGTAAAATTAGCACATAAATAATGTTATACAAGCTATAATTAAGTATATAATCAAAGATCAAAGCAGATAATCAAATATCACCAAACCCTTGTGAATCACATACAGATGAACAAACTCAAATCAAATAGTAGGTGAGCTTAAGGGCTTTCTTCGTAAAGAGAACGCTTCAAATAGATGTCAATCATCAAGAGAAAATCTTCACGCACATATCTCCTTTAAATAGAAGCAGATCTAGGGCTTTTTTTTTAATCAAACTTGAACCATAGCCTTCTTCCCATTAGGAATAGTAGGCTATCTATCAAATCAGGCTCACATCAGCCTTTAGATTCAAAATCTTACCGTTCTGATAGCCCATCTCCTCTAGATTCTTCCCACTGAGGTTTCGGTGTTTGAAAGAAGCAAAAACAACATTAGGGATAAGTGGAGTGGCTAGTGGCTAGGGCAACCTCGTCAAAGGATAAAAGCCTTTTATGTGCTTCCTTAAGTGAGACGACGTCGTGGCCAGAAGACTTCATCTATGGTCAAGACAACATTGTAACAAGGAGGCTCCAATAATGGTCAGGACGACATCGTAATAAGGAGCGGGATCGGGCTAACGTGAGTTTGGGCCGTACCATATCATCTCAATCCAGCAGCAAGGGTCTAGTCTAGTGATGACATATCCAGTAGATATACACGGTCCAATATCAACAAGGTCTAAAAATATGATCTTTTACGAAGTTCATATTTTGGTGTATTTCATATATTGACTTTGAACTAATACCAAGATAGAGTTAATGTCCCTCATGTTCCTACTATTACATCAAACCAAGTATCATATTCCTAAAATAAAATATATTCAAATATATTATATTTCTTAAGGAAATAATCAAATAGTCAATATATTCAAATATTCAAACATTTGAATATATGTCACAAGAGCTTTAAGAATATATTTTATGAGGCAATGTAGGAACCCGATTACTTTATAATATCATTAATTGATATTATAATTTGTACACCTTTTACTTCCTATAGTTTTTTTTTTGCACATTTAGAAAAACAAATTTTAAGAATTGATATTTATCAGAAAATATTTTTAGTCATAGCAAAATCCTATTTTCCAACACTTACCACTAGTGAGCTGATGAGAGAGGACGAGACATTTGACCCAGTGGAGGATAACAAGGCCAAGTCAGCTTCTATAGTCACACCTCCGAGTTTACCGCCCTTACTTGCAGACTTCCTAAATGTTTTCGAGACTCCCACCCGACTTCCCCTGAGCAGAGAGTTTGATCATCACATTCCCTTACGGGAAGGAAGCGAGCCAATGAACTTGAGGCCTTACCCTTATCCTTTCGTCCAAAAGATAGAAATAGAAAAGATCGTAGACAAAATGCTTTCGTCAAGGATTATTCGTAATAGTTCCAGCCCCTTTGCATCCCTTGTGTTGGTGGTTAAGAAACATGATGGTAGTTGGCACTTTTGTGTCGACTACAGGGCCCTAAACACCCTCACTATGAAGGACAAGTCCCCCATTCCCATCATCGATGAGCTACTCAATGAGCCCAATGGCGCTACCTAGTTCTCTAAACTAGATTTGCGGTCCGGCTACCATAAGGTGTAGGTGTTTCCCCCAAATATCCCTAAGATAGCCTTTAGAACATGTCAAGGCCACTATGAGTTCCTCGTGATGCCTTTTGGCTTGACCAATGCCTTAGCTACCTTCTAGGGCCTCATGAATCACCTTTTTCGGTCACACCTCCGAAAGTTCATGCTCATCTTCTTCGATGACATTTTGGTCTATAGCCCAACTTGGAAAGTCATGCCCACCATTTGTGAGTGGTGTTACAAGTACTCTATGATAATCAACTTTTTGCTAAATAAAGTAAGTGTGCTTTTGCACATTAATAGGTGGAGTACTTAGGCCACATTATTTCAAGCCATGGGATAGAGGTGGATCCCAAGAAGGTGGCAGACATGTTAGCCTGGCCTTAACCGACTACGCTCTATAGATTGTAGGCTTTCTTAGGGCTAACTAGATACTACTAGAGATTTGTCAAGGATTATGGACAGATCAGCCAGCCTTTGACCCAAATGCTAAAGAAGGATAACTTCTAATGGACAAAGGAGGCTGTTCAAGCCTTTAAGTAGTTGAAACAAGCCTTTAGTTCAACCTTCATCCTAGCCACACTAGATTTCCACAAGCTGTTTGTCATAGAGACAGATGCTTGCTATGGGGGGGTCAGAGCAGTATTGATGTAAGAAAGCAGACCTATTGCCTACCTCAGTAAGGCGTTGGCCCCGAAGCACCTTGGACTCTCCATATATGAGAAAGAATTGCTTGTTGTTGTGATGGCTGTATAAGAAATGGAGATCCTACCTACTTGGGACCACTTCATCATCTACACTAATCATAGCAGCCTGAAACATTTGTTGGAACAACGTGTCTCTACCTCTACGCAACATAAGTGGCTCACTAAACTTTTGGGATTCGACTATGAGATTCACCATAAGCGAGGGACTGAGAACAAGGCTGCAGATGCACTCTCCCAGGTACTAGTGAAACAGGAGGACTTTAAGCTGCAAGGAATGATAGTACTATAGCCCTGTTGGATCTAGGAAATAGTCCAGAGCTATAAGGGCAATCCAGCCATGCAGGACTTGATTGCACAGTTGATCCTTGATGAGACAACCTAGCCATATTATAAATTAGATAAGGGCATTCTTTGGTTCAAGGGTAAGATTGTTATGAGGGACTGAGGATTGGTGTGCGACTAGATAGTGCAGTAATTTCATGATACAAGCATTGGCGGACACTCAAGAATCAAGGGAACACTCAAGAGGGTTCATCAACACTTCCATTGGCCCAAGATGAAACAAACAATGACTAGTTAGGTAGCTAAATGTGGGGTGTGCCAACGATACAAGACAAAAAGGGTGCTTACACCTGGATTGTTACAACCATTACCTGTGCCTAATTAGGCTTGGCAAGACATATCCATGGACTTTATAGAAGGCCTAACCTTAAGTGAGGGTAAAAACACTATTCTAGTAGTGGTTGATCGCTTTATCAAATACAATCATTTCATAGGGATCAGCCACCCATTCACTACGGCCCAGATCGCCACTATTTTCATTGACGTAGTGGCAAAGCTCCATGGGTTACCCAACACCATTGTGAGTGATTGCGACCCTATCTTTGTGAGTAGATTATAGGACGAGACATTCAAGATATTGGGCATCAAGCTATTGAGGAGCACTTCTTATCATCCGTAGATAGATAGACAAATAGAGCGAGTGAACCAGTGCTTGGAGCAATACCTGAGATGTGCGAGTGGAGAATGGCCCCGAAAGTGGCATTCTTGGTTACCCTTGGCAGAGTGGTGGTATAACACTAACTATCACACTACTTTGGAAATGACCCCGTTTGAAGCACTTTATGGCTACAAACCATGCCATGCTCCTTATCACAACTTCACCTACACCAGAGATGCTGAGGTTGATGACTTTATGCGGGAGAAAGTTGACTGGTTAGAGTTAATCAAGTCACACCTACACAAGAGTCAGGCTTGAATGTTGTTTTATACCAATCACGAATGCTCCAAGAGGTAATTTGAAGTTGGGGATTCAGTCTACCTTAGGGTACAACCTTACCACCAGTATACACACTCGGGCGGCGAGATCACAAGCTAGCCCCCTGGTACTATGGATCGTATATGGTGATTAACTGCATTAACGTGGTAGCCTATCGACTTGCACTGCCACCAGAAACTACCATTCATCCAATTTTTCATGTCTCATAGCTCAAGAAAGCCATTGGCCAACAATGTAAACTTTATCTAGGCGTTCCCTTGTTGGATGGGGACGACAGATTTTTGGTGGAGTCACAGAAGATACTCGCTCGACGCATGGTAAAAAGGGAAGATACACTAGGAACAACTTGCTGATCTAGTGGTCAGAGCATCTCGAGTGCAAGCCGACGTAGGAGGATGTGGAGTACATCCGGTGCCAGTTTCCCACCTTTTCACTTGACCTTTGAGGACAAGGGTCGTTTGAAGAGGGAAGGATTGTTAGGACCTTAACTACCTTCGAACACGTGGCAAGGCAAGAGCTTAATAGGAAATTAGCTGAGGGGTAATTTCAGAAAGAGGCAACACTGAGAGAAAGAAATAGGCCAGACGGGGATTAGGGAACGACATCGAAAATCTGAGATGGCTTCGAGGGTTTATGTTTTTGCTTTTATCTTCCTTGCTTAATGTAATCTAGGACTAGTATTGTAGTTGTTGGTTGAATTTGTAGCTGTAATTGGATTGATTGTATTAGGGAGATGTCTATGAATATAGGGGAAGTGCTACCCAATTTTCCCTAGAATCCTTTGTGTGATCTGGGTCCTTGTTCATAGAGATCTCAAGCCCTAATAGTCTAAGCTAGTTTCCAATGTTTTCTAGGCATTTTCAATAAGGAAAAGATCCAACAGATTTGTGTGTTTTTCGGCAGTTTTTGTGTAGTTTTCAATGGCAAGTGGTGGTGTGAACACCATTTGGGACTGCATAACCTTTCAATAGATCAGCGTCTTGGGTTGCTTTCTAGCGACTTTCTGTGTAGAATGGCAGTGGCAAGTGGCAGTGTATGATAACGAGTAGTGGAGGAGCATGGTAGTGGTGTATGGCAGCGTGTTTTGACGTGTTTTCTCCCTTTTTCTCCTAACAACTTCTACTTTGATTGATGTATAAATTTGTGCAATATTTTTGTAAATTAAAGACATTTTGGTGACAATTTTGGTCTTTTAATTTAAATACTTCGTTCAATTTCTTGCAAAGCTTTAATTTGTACATATTTTAGTTTATTTTGTTAAAGTTATAATTTAACTTAATTACAATGGTACAAGATGTATGATTATTATGTTTTATAAGATATTTTATGTATGAGGTTGCATATAACTAAGTTTAATGTGTTTGAGTGATTAGTTATCACTTCAATGGCCTAATTTGCATGTTAAAAATTGACAAGAAATTACATACAATTGCTTCTGTAATATGCAATCATAGATTAACTATAGACATACCATAATTTGTATGACTTTCAAGTGTAAACTGAAATTTTGTTAAAGTGATGATGTAGCCTAACTATGATGATGTGAATCCTATAAGTTTTTATGTTTTGCAAGATATTATTATACTTAATGCTCTTAAGTGATTGACCACCACTTGAATGATTTGATGTGCATGTTTGAGACTGATAAGAGATGATATGTAGTTGTTTCTTATAATAAATAACCATAAATTAAATATGGATAGACATATACTATGTTGTTTGTGTGGCTTTTGGTGATAAGATGATCAAAAGATTTATTGTAAACCAAGAATGTTCACAAATCCTAATGCATTTAGTTTGTTTCAATTCATATATAGAGATATAATGAATTAATAAACTAAATAAGTTTGCTATACCTA
Organism: Casuarina equisetifolia; assembly: GCA_028551475.1. NCBI lineage: Eukaryota > Viridiplantae > Streptophyta > Magnoliopsida > Fagales > Casuarinaceae > Casuarina > Casuarina equisetifolia. The sequence continues at coordinate 15,998,615 of CM052354.1, forward strand.
GACATAGGATAGTAAATAAATTAAGAAATTTCGCATCACATAAGTATTATCATTCTTGCAGGCATAAACTATGGAAATTCATATCTAGTAGTTATGGTAAAATCGGATACTTTAACATTTTTCTCATATTGATCTCTCTTACTTGGATTTAATTTCAATTAGTCTTGAATCTTATTTTGGAAATTTTAAATTTTGTTTCAATATACTTAGTTCATTTCAATTGAAATATAAAGATATAGTAAGTTAATGAGCTAACTAAATTCACTATGCATAGATATAGGATAGTGCATAAATTAAGAAATTCTATCTTTACATAAATAAAATTAATTTTGTAGTCATAAATTATCAACATTAGTACCTAATAGTTAAATAAAATTAAACACTCTAACATGTTTCATTCATTAATCTTTCTTAGATTTAGTTAAATAATTTGTTCTTTATCATTTTAAGTTGTTAGATAAATTCTAGAAACTATTCACCCTTAGTAATTAGTTGGTTTAGTAATCATTAGTTTTTGTAATGTGCCATTAACTGCACAGTTACCGTTTCTAAAACTCTTGCCATGCGATCCACCTTGTCCTCAAACTTATTCAAATGCCCATCCAAATGAGTCTCAAATGCCCATTCAAGGCTTTCGACGCAATTGTGGTTTCATGAACATGGCCCTCAAACTTGGCCTCTAAAGCTTGCAAATGTGCTTCCAAGTTTGTCATAACTTGGTTCTGAGTAGTAACCGTGATTCTTAACCCCACCGTGCTAAATCAGTGCTCTGATACCACTTGTAATGGTATTCAATTCACAATGAGGACAATAGGAAATTCTACTGCAAGTTCTTCCAATTCATAACATGGACAAACATAACAAGGGTTAACCTAGATAGTTAGAACAAACAACAATCTAGCCTTTCAAGGTGGTAGAGATAATAGCAAGTTGATTAATGATCCCCCTTCCAGTGCTTCTCCCTTACTTTAATCCCTTCTTAGTCAATTACCATCTTACCCCAACCTAACCAAAATGCATAGCAAAACTTATTACTAGAATTACACAATTGTCCTTCTAGCCTTTCATCTCATGACATGATTTGAGCATTTTTCTGGTGAGGAGGAAGTAGATCTATCATCCTAGTGTGATTTTTGGCCTTTTTGTAGTTGGTTTTAGGCAATTTGCATAGTAGTTTCTGACGAGAGGTAGTGAATGCTCAAGAGATTTGGTTAGATATGTGCATTTTTATGGTGAATTAGCATGATTTCTCGATAAGTCAACATTCCAGGCATCATCCTTGACAATTTTTGGCAATTTTTATGCAAACTGGTGGTAGCTTACGACAATGTGTGGTGGCGTGTGACGATGGCACGTGGCAACGTGTGTGGCTATTTTTTTTTTTCCCCTTTTCTAGACAACTTCTTCTCCTCTCTTTGATGTGTAGATCTGTTCAAAGTTCCTATAAATTGAAGGTATTTTGGTACCAACTTTGGTATTTTTAATTTATAGAATGTTTTATTCAATTTCTTGGTTTACTTTTGTTTGTACATATAACATGTTTTGCTTTAGTTTGTTATAGCTATGATGGAACTAAATTATGATGGTATAAATATTGTAATTATGGTGTTTCATAAGATATTTTATATGTATGAAGTTACATATTATTGAATTTAATACATTTGAGTGATTAGTTGTCACTTAGATGAGTTGATTTACATGTTAGAAACTTATAAGAAATAACATGCAATTGTTTTTTGTAATATACAATTATAGATTAATATGAATAAACCTATACCATATGTTTGCATGATTTTAGGTATAAATTGAAATATTCATAAATATTAATACACTTACTTCATTTCAATTCACATATAATGATATAATGAATAAATGATTAAGTAGATTCATTATACCTAAACATAAGATAATAAATAAATTAAAAAATTTTGTTATCACATGAGTAGTACAATCTTTCAAGGCATAAATAATATATATTCATACCTAATAATTAAGTGAAATTGAACGTTTTAACATGTTTCGTTTATCAAGTTCTTTTAAATTCAATTAGTTAATCAATGTTTTATCATTTTGATTTATTAGTTAAATTTTAAGAGTTGTTCACTTTTAGTAATTAATTAATTTAGTAATTATCAATCTTTGTAGAATAATACTCTTATTATTGTATTACTTGTTCAACATGTATACTTACATATAGAATTTCACCGAATAGTGATAACTATGTAATGACTATGTTGCACAAAAATTACCCAAGGGCAATGGCTGTTGGTAAAGGCTGGCGCATAACAAAACATTATAAAGATTCTTAAGGAAAGCAATAAAGCTGATTATTAGCAAACTCATGAGGATGGCTAAAAAATAAAATCAATTAGACCAGGTAGACATGCTCTAACAGAAGAGGATTTCAGAGGAAAAGAATAATCAGAAAGGGAAGAAGAAAAGACATTTTAAATGCAGCTGCCACAAAAACCAAAAGTTTGTATCAAAGATGATCAATGTGTAGAGAGCAGATATTCATAAAAATTGCATTAACAAGAATCATTTGCAAGATGAGCACATTTTCAATTTATACAAATGTCATTTACACTAAATTCACAAGAACAAATGCTAAAGAAGATTACAATTTAGGAAACGGACAAGGGAAAGAAAGGGGAGGTGGTTGAATAAATTACTCGAATAATGAAACTCATTCACGTGGAGGAAGAAAAGTCAGCGTGCAATAATTCAAAGCGTGCGCTTGTTTCTATTGATGATTAATGTGATCCTGGGAACGAGGTCGAATGGACTAAGTTATGCAGCCGCAACTTACCAATCTGCAGAAAGAATGAACAAATTGACGGAAATTGGCCGAAAGAAGCCTTGCAGATTCTGAGACCTTTTTTAGCTTCTCCATCTCGCCTCTAACTCACAGGAATTGACGGATGTGCCAGAGTCCATACCGTTGGCTTTGACACAAGGCGTTGTTAATCAGAGGTGGAATCATAGAAGTCGCTTGGGCATGGGGTCATGACCTCTGATTCAAGCAACTGGACCACCCTGTGCATCGTGGGCCGATCCTCTGGACTAGGAGAAACACACTGAATAGCGACAGAGAGCAAAGCATCAAGGCTTTCCGCCTGCAACCCTTCGCATTGTGGATCAACAATCTCTCTTTGCCTATTCTCGGTGACCAGAAAATTTAACTGCATCAAAGCAAAGATAGGATTAGCAGAGCTGCTAAAAGTATGCCCAATCGGTGGATTTGTGGTCATGAATGCATGCTATATCCTACACGAGAAGTTCCATGCCAATAATGGCCTTAACTGTTATTGGTCCGGTAAAGTTCGGATTACATAAAAAATTAGTAACCCAAAACAGCACAAACTCCATTTTGCAGAGCAAAAGACTGGAAGTTAGATTTTCAGTCGCCTTGTCTTCTACATTTCTTATAAACGGAGAGAATGTATTCTTCCGTAGTAACCATATCAGCCTTCCTGATATAGTAGCTGCATGGGAATGAGAAAAATACTTTGAAGTGAAATTGATTTTCTAAGATGGTAGTCAACACTGGGAACTTCATAATGATGCAAGACTGAATCTCAGAAAGCCACCTACAAAAGCTCTTTCTTTAGTTCTGTTGATGGCAACAGCTCAAAACTGAAGAAAGAGCCTGAGTTGGTCCTTCTAAGATTAACAAAGATTCGCTGCTGGGGTGAGGGGAGAGAGAGATAAGAAAAAGAAACTTTGCTGGTGATGGTTCAGTTTTCTGGTACATAGGATTTCTGCAAGGGATTGTACAATTATAACACAAAATAGGGAACTGCAGATGCTATATTTGCTCATTCACAAAAAGGAGAAAATCTTAAACAATAAAATGAAATTCGGCACCTGCAACAGAATTGGAATGATCTCTCAGGGTATGCAATAATATACTGGTAGCTAATTTTATTTTTATTTCTACCTAAATCCGCATTTCTGTTTATCCCAAACAGTTAACCCCCCCACCTCGGTTTCTTTAATGGGAATACAATTAATCAATTCCTTGATAAGGGCCATTTTCAGTAACACAAAATGATTGCTATACTTCTGGGGTTATTTAGTTTTCTTTTAATATAACCGTTGATCTTCAGGGGAAATGTTCACAGAGGCATGCATGCATGCATACATTAGGTTTTTCATTTTCTTCTTCTTTGTATCATTCAACTATACAGGGAATCAGGATATAAGACCGAAATAAGAAGTTACATAAAATAAATTTCAGCACAGCAGTAACTCTTACTAGTCAAAATCAAATCTCAAACCAAATACAATTTGCAAACTATTTTCGCAATGTTCATACATACATATGACCCATTTGGCTTTTCTTATGGACCTAGATTCTCATTCCCACAACACCCACACACCACCCCGGTGGGGGGAGAAAAAAAAAAGTCATGACAAACACTTTCGGTTGAGGAAGACAGATTTTTCAAGGACTTCAGATTCTGGAGACAAGGAACCAAACGTAGGCACCATTACATGAGAAGCTTTTTGCCCATGCCAAATCCAAGAACTTCATTAGGTTTTGTTCAGTAAATATAGGTTACCGGTCACACTTAAAGCCAATAATTAGGTGAAGATAATGATGAAGTTTTCCCTAAAAGTCATTCTTTTAAGAAGTTTCAGATTTAATTGACGATTCTTCCTCATTCTTGCGCAGAAGGTACAACATAGATGGTGGAGAAAGTTCTATAATACTCAGGCATACAAAAACCTCCAACCAGGACAAAGGGGATATGTGAGAGGCTTACTAGAGGGAGTGACTTAATAATATAGTCAAGAAGAAAGCACAAGAAAGAGCTTGAGCCTTACAAAGAGTTCTGAAGTGGGTCAAAAATCCCCCCAAAAACATAATAATAATAATAAATAAATAAATAAAGATATACAGAAAACAGCAAAGATGAAACAGGATTTATCAGCTGACACCTGGGACTCTTAATTTCAAAATGAGCAGTATATATGGTTTTACCGTGTTTGGTTTGCGAGACTTAGGATATGATAGGACAGACAGCCTTGTCAGAGCATTTCCTAACAGGGAATAAAGATTGCTAATTAAAAACCCCCATTTTGAATAGGGAGATGAGACACAGAATACAAAGAAAATGATGGGTTCATAACTTCGACAAAGATATCTTGGGTCAAACACAGTAGCTCAGCTTCCTTAACAAACAAGCTAACTAGTTGAGCTTGGGATAAGTTTGTCCTACTTAGTAGACAAGCTCAAGTAACTTCGCACTCACAAAAAATTGAGCATGTTTTATCTACTTGGTCCCATTCTTTAGCATTATCTGACTTTGGAGGTTATTCTAGTTTATTGCTCCAATTGCCTCACTTTGTTCAAGTTTTTTGCATAGTCCCTGTGCTACCAAGGGGGTCCTTATTTATCACATCTCTAAAAGAATGAAATTGAACTAATTGATAAAATTTGCTTCACAAAGTAATTGGAAGAGAGTTGAATTTTGAGGAAGAAAAGTTAGGTTGTGTAATTGTGGTACCTTTCCATAAGTGATCAAGACCCCAACTGCACTGTCTGTTTTCACATAAACATACGCATGCGCACAACATTTAGCATGGGCTATCGAGACAGATTCCTATAGACTTCCTATTCCTATAAACTGCTTAACAGGATAGGAGTAAATAACATGGAAGAACAATTACAAGGAACAATGTGAAAAAAAACGCAACTTCTAGAAACATAAAAACATACAACGCAGTAGCACTTGACACAATTCCATTTCTTAGTGCTTTACATCAGTTTAGTTAGTGGTGCATATGCTCTTACTATCATCACTAAATAGTTTAATGTCAAATCTTCTCAAGAAAATAGTAATTTCAATGATTAGTTAAAGAAGGAAATCATTTTGACAGCACGAGGGGTATAGGAAACAGACATACCCAACCAACAATGTTCAGGCCTTTCTCAATAAATGAAGCATCCGTTGGTCGCTTTCCACTCAACACTTCCAGCATTAGGACCCCAAAACTATAGACATCAGTTTTTTCAGTTGCTCTACCACTTTGCATGTACTCTGCAATAGAGCCATGGAAGGACTCAAAGATGGATCATTGCAGACAAAAGTCAAAGAAACAGTGATTCAGACCAAGCCAACATATGCATGCAGGAACCTTTCCTTCATTCCTTGGAAGAAAATGTAATTAACTAGAAATAAAACTTATTCCAGACATTGACCTGAACAATCCTGCATGTAAGGGAATCGACTCAATGATTACAAAATTGAAATTCAAATGGTCATTGCACTTGACATGCGTACCAGGGGCCAGATAGCCAAAAGTTCCTGCAACAATGGTCGTTATGTGAGATTCTTCATCCTCCAATAACTTGGCAAGTCCAAAGTCAGAGACTCTAGCCTCAAGATTTCCATCAAGCAAAATATTGCTTGACTTTATATCTCTATGTATGATCCTGGGTGAACAATCATGATGCAAGTAGGCCAGTCCTTTTGCAGCTCCCAGAATGATGTTCAAGCGTGCATCCCAGTCCAGCTGCTCGGATCTTTCTGTAAATGGCATTATCAGAGATTACTTTTTAAGGGGTCAAGGGGCTAGATTTTTATTCAATATGTTGATATGATGCAGCAGTATAGCATCAAAAGTTAAAAACCTACACATATGAGATAATTTCACAAAAATCAAGATACACTATTTCTCTAATAATGCCTTTTCAACAAGATTTTGACAGGAAACCATAAAGTGTCTGGATACTACGGAATCATTGGAAATCAAAGCACTCAACAATAAAATGTATATAATCTACACATCTTCATTCACAAATTAGCAATTCCTATTTGAACAAAAAATATATATATATAAATAGCCAAAGAGATGTAAAAGTCATTGGACATCTCAGTATCAAAAACTACATTTATTCTTTTGAAAATTACTAGTCTGGATATTGTTGGCTTTGCGTGTCTTCCATCAACATTAAGTGAAGACGGAGGCTTTTACATAAGCTTGATTTAGCTTGAAAAGAGAAAAGTACCTCTTTCCCTTTTCTTTAGATTTAGGTTGAAATTTTAATTACATAAGCTTGATCCTGTGAATGAATATATCATTTCATGCAGTACAAGAATCATCAGAGGGAAAGGTTACCATCACAAGTAGATCAAGGAACAAAGTGCAATAAGTTTGTCTAGAATTTCTGAAGGGAATGCCCTTCAGATGACTATAAAGTAAAGATATGTTTCGCACTTCACAAGCAAAACCAAATGAGTATTTGATATCCACTAGTGTCAGTGTAGTTCTACCTTGTATGAAGGAGGAAAGGCAACCATTGACATGGGTGCATAAACAATCCTACATATTACTAGAGTGATTTAGGACATTTTATATTCTTTGGTTTTCTAATTTAACAAGTTCTTTAGGCACCAAATGTACAAGTCAATGTTATGCACTTTTTGGGTACAGTAGGAAACTAAATAGAGGGCTATACCTTACATACAAGCATTAAGTCTAATAAAGGGAAACAGTGCCATAATATCATGCATCAATAATAGTATTATGATGTAGGCTAATGTATTCCATTATAAGAATACAGAAACAAACAAGACTTAGAAGTGTACCATGAAGAGCTTCATCAAGGCTACCACCAGGAAGGAAATCATAGATTAACAATTTTGATGTAGGAGACTTGCAATATCCTCGCAAATTCACTAGGTACCGATGTTTTATGCTTCCAAGAATTTCTAGCTCTCTCTCAAAAAAACGATCAAAGCCCTCATTAAGTTTCACAATTTTTTTCAAAGCAAATACATTGCCATCATCCATTGCAAGCTTGTACACTGTTCCAAAGCCCCCACAACCGATTACATGCTCCTCATTTAAAGTCTCTAATTTTTTTATGATGTCCTTTGAAGAGTACGGCAAATCTCCATGGAACATTACAATTGATGCACCTGACAAAAATAACACTTTTTTTTAGGAATGTCAAATTCTAGGAACTGTTATTAGCATGGATGCAAATGAAAAGAACTCAAACAGATAACGGCAGAGATATTAGTTAAATAAAGTACCTCCACTAACATCCATTGCAAGAGTTTTACTGTCATTTTTACCAAACTTCTTGTATAGAAAGCAACCCCAGAAACACATAAGTGCAACCAGAAGGAGTGCGCCCACTGTTGCTGATGCACTAATAAGCAGCCGCCCAGAATACTTCTTTCTTACACCCTGATTTTGGCCTACAAAAGGTCAAAATCTAGACAGCATAAGTCTTCAGAATTAGCATGTCAAATACTATCATGTCAAAACTAGTAATTTCCATCAGGACTTAAACTCTTGAGATATGTATGGAAACCATAAAATAATGCAATCTATAAATGAAAGCTGAATGCTCCATGATTCAAAAATTTCATCCCCATCTCCAATGAAACAAAACACAACCAATGAAGCTATTGTGTTATTATTTACCTGACGTTGGAGATTGCAGATTTGTTCCAGGTCCTCCACCATCATCCTTGCACGCTGTATTGATTTGCTTACCACACAAACCACGATTGCCAAGAAAGCTGCAAGCAAATTTTTTAAAAGTAACTGCATAAGCACTGTGAAGGTCTGGCACTCTGTAAATCACTACATTTTTCTGCTTAAACAACAGGCCAAGTACCACGGCAGATTACAGATCACTTAGAGTTTTGTCAAGGGTAGAGTAGCATCACCCGCAAAGAGTAATTGTAGTAGTCTCTCTTATTATTTACTAACCAAAAGAGCTGCTTGATGATAAAATACACATGGGAAACACAAAAAGATCAGGATAAGGTGCACTTACGAGCTTTCTGTAAAGTGGATTAGCACTCCGTCAGAGGGTATTGGCCCCATCAGAAAATTGTTTGACACATTGCTTCAAGATTTCCAAAAAGGGAATAATAATGATAACCATTAGGTTCAACATAACATTTTCACATACAAAACATACCCCCCCAACAACCACCTACACACACACACACAACACAAACAGCAAAACAAAAATAAATAGATAAATAAAAATAAAAAGAGTGAACCAATTTCAAAGCACCAATATGATCAGATGAGCAACTCACAAATCAACTAGCTTATCCAACTTTCCAAATGACGAAGGGACGTATCCACTCAGAGAGTTGCTTGAAATATCCCTGTAAAAGCAAAAGACAAAAATCATCTGTAAAACACAAAGTTGATTCAATCATGTAATAATAGTAAAACGACTTTGAGATCTTGATTGATATTGTTGCAGTAATTCAGGACTCCCTCATTCACTCTCTAAATATAAGACCATTTCTAAGTGATTCTTATATCATGTGATCGAAATATTAGGTAGGCATAATTTGGTTCAACTTTTTCATTTGAAGCTATTGAAGCAATAAATGGTGCACCGTTTATGTCTTATACATACAACAAGAAGTTGCAAAATCATCTGATTACCAATTGTTAGAATCTTCCCCAAAGCTGCTTTCCATAGGAAAAAAGCAGTCCTCAAGGATGCCTTGCCATAATGGTTAGTGTTTAACATTTTGCAACTCATATGAAACATTATTTTTCATAAGCACCGTGCCACAAAATTTACATAAATTCATCCAGAATAGAAAACAATAAAGTTAGGCTAGTTTTTCATCAGAAGATTGTAGGTACAGTAGCATCCGGCACTTTGCCAAGTCTAACCACTGCCAAGGTTTCCAATAAGCTGTATATTATTTCTCTTCTGAGGGGAAATCATATTCACAAATGTAAACTCCAAAGATATAAACAACCAATTAAACAAAGCCATACATATCAGGTTACTCATTTATGCTGGGCAGCAGACGCAGCATTACTAGCTATGGAAGTACCGGTTGCAAGCAAAATACATGTGTCACTTTGAATATGTAAAAACTAAAGCAATAATCAACATCAAATAAAAAACCTACAAGTTTTCAAGCTCCGAAAGGTTTCCCAGCTCACTGGGAATAGATCCACTCAAGTAATTACCCTGCAAGTATCTGTTAGAAGAAGGTTCAGCATTTCTTCTTAAAAGATAAGCAGATAGGATACCCACTGATAAAATGGCACGGAACAGTATAACCAAATTAAGATTTTCAAAGTCACCAACTTGATATAGAACTTCAAGGTCTAACTTGACCATGTTTTACACACTCACAGGAAATTTACAAGAGCCATGACCCCAGAACAAAAGCTTTAAAAGGAAGTGCAAGCTAGCATTGTTTTCCATTAACCAATTAATTAATCACAAGAGCGAACTGCCTCAGGGTCAGGAGGGTCAGGCAAGGGTTTGTACCCTGTTCGTCAATGATGAAGTATTGATTCGCACATGGTTCTCAAAAGTGTCATCGGCAAATATACAAGATTAGATAGACTAATGAATCATCAAGTCAATTTTGCCAACCAAGGCTGATAATGCTCAGCAGACCTATCTATATGCAGAAGCAGTTGAGGAAAAAAAAAATTGGGCTAAAAATCTTCAAAACAGACTGTCCTCCATCATTCTCTTAACTACAAAATTTAGATCTTGACTTGACACTTCCTTTGCCAACGCAATTCAATAGACTTCTCTCATTAACACTAATTAAAAAAATCTTAAAATAGATGAAAGAGTGCAAAGGGGAAGGACAATGATCTGATTTAGTTTCATATGATTTATAATTGATGTGAATTCTCTTTAAGGAGTCACCCTTCTGTGCTGAAGGCACCCAGAAAGTTAGATTTCTTCATCCCTCCAATAGATGTTGCATAAGCTATAAACAATTATATATCAATAAGGATATACATCTACATATGATGTGAGAGAGAGAGTGAGAGAGGTTAATTTATCCTCAGTCGGAATTTTTCAAACTAACAAACATCATCTATCTAACAGGTAAGGGAGAAGAAAAAATAAAAACAGAAAAGAGAAGTAAAATCACATACCATCCGGTACAACAATTATATGTATCTGTTTGTCATAAGAGATATAAAGGCGGTACTTACATTCCCTGCAGGTGTGTGCAGTTTCCCAATTCGAAAGGAATTGTCCCATAGAAGTTGTTGTTATGAAGAGCTCTACATCATGATGGATCATACTAGGGTCAGCACCTTCATTCATCTTAAAATAGAAGAAATGCAGGAACTACCACAAAAAAGAAAAGCCACGATAATACATACAAAATCTTCAAATGTTCTAGTTTCCCAAGATCAGGTGATATAGATCCACTTAGTTTGTGATAAGCAATAATCCTGCAAGATTTTTAAGAAATAAAATATTAGCATCATCAAGACAATACATTTCATATGAAGTTACTATTAGGGCACCTATGTCCAAATTTTCCATCCCTTGCATCACATTTTATCATGGATTCCAAGATCCAAAAAATCTTGCGCATCAGAAACAAAAAAAGAAAATGCATTCAAAAGAGAAACAGGTATCTGTTAGGTAGAGAGGGTTCTTCATCTAAATGAAGAATCACATAACCCTATGCCTAATCCTCCAAATTGAATAAATAAATGACTAATGATAATTTGAACATTTTAACAATGAAGAATTGAAAAGCCAATATTGGATGATTTGCATACAAGATGAAGAATTAAACACACCTCAGCATCGTTGGATGACTTGCCACAAAATATATACAAGCCTTGACAAGGAAAAAACCAACCTTGGGTGAATTCTAATGGTTTAATCACTCTCAAAATCATTTTCAAAGGAATAGGATATCTTAAAGGGTTATGTTTAATGCCCTGCCCATGAATCCTCTAAACAGGTTAATAATTAAATGAACTTGTGCTATCAATAACAATGCCAAATTTTCAAAAAAACGAAAAAAAAAAAAAGGATATTACACAAAACTTGTGAACAAAAGACCATTTTTTTTTAACCACAAAAATAGAAGGAAAATATAATATAGTGATAAAGGAACAGCTTACTTTAAAAAAAAAATATCAGAACAAACTTCCTCCACCACTCATTTAGTTCTAACTGTTTAGAGTACCCTAAGCAGAAGAGTAACACGTCATATTCCAGAAAAGGCCCCCTGAACTTCAAATCATCAACCATGCCTTTATGAATCACTTAACAGCGTTTGTTTATTCATCAATCACAAACCATCTTAACTTAAGGCATATGAGTTGAGAATTCTACACATGAAAACATATCAAATCAACCATACATCACATACACTTTTGGAATTTGGCGATTGGAACTATTTCAGATCCTGTGCAAAACCCATGTCAGGAAATTATCATTCCACAACTGCCCTGCAATTGCAAAAGTACTGGAGTAGGATAATTTTCTTTCATAATCCAGTATGACCATCTAACCTTTTGATGTGTATTTAAAGCCACATGTTTAATGTTGGTCAGTAAATCTGAAGTTGCTTGGAGTCTGGTTATTCAGTTCTGATGGGATGGGAAATAAATCTGACGTTTCTTAGAGTCTGGTTATTCAGTTTTGATGGGATGGGAAATTTAAATATCCAAGTCTCAAAACAACTAACATGCAACCCAATACAGGCAGCCAGAACATGCCATACATAAACAAGGCCCCATCAGGCTAGTAAATGGCAATTGGGTGGTCTAATATTGATAAATAACATCTACATAAAGATTTGAACAAGTTCTTAACTCATTTTCTTGGAAGAAGGAGCCACTTTACATCCAAGAGTTTTGTTAATTCTAAAGTCACATGTTCTAATGATCACCAAAGGCAAAACCTGAGGAAATTCGGCTTTGAAGTTATCAAGCACTTCAGAGTCTTTGCTTCAGACCCAGAAGACAAAGAGGTATGTCAAGCAAAGCACAAATCCATTGAATACTAATAAGAAGAAGAAGAAGAAACAAAAATAACACCAAAGAAAACTTACAAGTATATTACTCTCTTGGTTTTTGAATCACATTTCACTCCCTTCCAATTGCATGGATCAGGATCTTCTGGTCTCCATTGAAGAAGGAATCCATCTGAACTCACAACTGCTGCTCTAAAGCTTAGAAGTACCTCACCTACGAATACACACAGTGGACTTGACACATTACAAATAAAATAGAGAAAGGGGCATAACATCTTTGCTTGAAACAAAGATTAAGAAACCAAGGTAAGGTGCTCAAGCTAGTTGGGGAATACAACTGTCCAACATTGTTAATGTCTAGATGAAATCATTTCAGAAAATTTTTACCAGATCTATACAATATGTTTATCCAAATGTAGGCATGGCATTCACGAGAAAAAATACCGTAGCTGAGGTTTAACTTCTAACAACACCTCTCTAAAACTTGCTCAATGATTACTTCCAACGGTATCAAGAAAAGTGCCTATCTCATGAATCATTGTGTGTACAAGTATCATCACTTGATTCAATGTATATGAAGACCATTACAAATGTAAATGAATCATCAGCAACTTACTGCTTTCAGATATTACTTTGCTAGCAAAATGAATGTGAAAAGAAATACAAGTACACAACCACCATACCGTCAGGACTGATAGCTCTACTTTTGCTCATTAGGATGTAAATCAGTAGAATGCAAAGAAGCCACAACCGTTGCCATTCCATTAGACAGATGCCCATAGTGGCACTGACCGTGCATAGTACGGTCACTATAAATCATCTGATGCACCAAGCTCTAGAATGCTGCCTGTGAACATATAGTCATGCGGGTGAAGAAAAGATCTAGAGGCTGCAAAAAAGAATACAAGAATTACCTAGGCGGGAAAAAAAAAAAAAAAAAAACAAATTTGAGGTACAACCAACAAGAACCCCATTTGCGAGGATAACTAGAACATGGAAAGCAATATTATAGAAACCAAAATTAAAGCATCCAAAAGATACTTATTCTGGCTCAACTCGTTAGCCACAGAAGCTCCCAATAGATGCACTAAGCAAGAAGAAACAAAAACACCTACTGCGATAGAATAGACCATTCTTAAAAACAGTAAGACTTACCAAAACTTAAACAATGAGGAAAAGGCCCGAAATCACTCTCTTCCCTCAAAATTACGTCCTCATCAGAAATTAAAGCAAAGAGAAACTACTCGAATTAGATTGTAACATGGAACCTTGGTCTTCACAAGGTTATCGAATACATTCCCCACTCTCAGCAATACGATTCTTGTTTCCGAAAAATCGCATTGGCAACTGATTAGCAGCCCCACAAAAGTTTCGCTGGTTGTTCTTTGAAAGCACTTTCAGCTTAAATTATGAGCAAAAACCACTAGCGACAATGATAGTTCAACAACCACAAAAGCAAGAACATTACTAGAAACACAACCTGGGAGCCAAAGGACGTATTAGGACAGAAATGCCCTCACTAATTGAACCCAATTACGGGAAAAAATAAATCAATACGTAAAATATTTATAAATCGCAGCTCAAAAGGAAAATTAAGCATTTAGGAAGCAAAAACCAAATGAAAACAGCGACACCGACGCAGCCTCAATAATTTCCAAGCAATTAACTAGAAAAATGAGTAATTGTGAAGAGTGTAAATATACCGAAATCGACGCAAAAGGTAAAGAGAATATAGAGGGATCAAAACGCACCGCGGATTCGATCTGAGATGCAGACGCACAGGAAGAGAGAGAAATGCAGGCTTTTCCTATCCGAAAAAGAGAGAAGGACAGAATCTCCTCTCCTACCTTAGTTTGAGGTATCTGAGATTTGAAGAGAGAGAGAGAGAGAGAGAGAGAGAGAGAGAGAGAGAGAGAGAAGGGAGGAGCGGGGGACTGTGTGGGAGTGCGAGCGTGTGTGCATGAGCGAGACGCTGGGAGTAAAGGAGGGGGGCATCCGCTCAGCCAATGAGAACGAACAACTTTAGCACGTGCGAATGCCGCACTTTGCCTACGTGCGACCGACGCTCCATTCTTTCTAGAACTAGGGCCGTGCCAGCTTTACAGCACCGCCTCCACAATGAGAGTCTTCCGATTCGGCTTTTCAATAAAAATATATATATCTAAGATAAATATATATAGACAGAGGGACTAAAATCTGGTGCTCCATATAATTCGTCAAAACAATTATTTGTCTTAATCAGGAAACTAATTTCCTTTTTATATTTTTTTATTCTTTCTAGTATGATTTGGTCAAAAGACAGTACGTAAATATATTGACTGTCCTACTCTCTTTTGATGGATGAGGGTAACTATAAGGAATGATCCGATTCATTTTGACGCCAAATGCTGGAAAAAATGATAAACTGCTTGCATTTAGTGTTTCTTTTTTAGTTTTTCTTTCCTTCCACCAAATAATACGTGATAGAGAAGCTATCGCAATTCTTCCTTGCTTCTTCCATTCTTTCTACTCTTAAAGTGCAAGCTAATTTGCATCGTCTCTTGTCCTTCCTGCGCCAAACCAGCCCGCTTTCTTTCAGCCCCAAAGTGAGCATTTCGCCTCTTGATTTGGAAAGGACTGAGTGAACTAAACTTAGAGAGAACGTTTGGAGGTAATATGAGTGTGTTGTAAATAAGGATGGGGTCGGTAGGAAAGTATATGATGAAATGAAAACTTGAACAAGAATTTAAAGTAGATGCCAAGTAAATGAGCTTTAAGATAAAAAGAATAAGCCACCAGTCAAGGAGGTGTTTCACACCAATTTTGACAATAAATTAGATAAAGGATACAAGTTGAATAAATAACTCAAATTTTTTTCTATTTTATTCAAGTCTAAATAGAAGTGAAAGACTACTCTAAAAATAAAAGACTAAATAATTAAGAAGCACATAATTATATGAGAGAGTCATAAAGATGACATATGAGACTTAATAACTAGACTAACGACAACCAAACCTAACAACTATTGACAAAAGGATTATAGTTTCAAAACAAGCCAATTAATTCATTTGACCAAAATGTGAGAATCCAAGTAGTCGAAAAATGCTTCTTAAGGGCATGCCAATCAATTTTTGACCAAAAAGATAATAGATAATGCCAAAGATGCCTCTTAATTTTTAGGCTTTTGCATCCATTAGATCATGTTGTGGCCCAAATTTACATTTGTTGATTTGAATAACATATAGACTGGACTATTTAGCTTGAATTGGACATAACTTGAATTCT